>CM028135.1:292810000-293535000 GCA_016271365.2 Neoceratodus forsteri
GCACAGAGGGTGGTCTTTCCAACACTGGAGTGGGAATTCTTCAATGGGGTGGGCATTCCAGCAGAAGGGTGGGCATTGAGACACTGTGTGCATTCTGACCTTAGAGTGGGCATTGAGGCACACAGTTTGGTCATTCTGGCCCTGGGGTAGGCATTCTGGCAGACAGAGTGGTCATTTCATTACCTAGGGTGGGCATTCTGGTCCTAGTGTAGGTATTCAGGCAAAGAGGGTGGGCACTTGGGGGCAGAGAGTAGGCATTCTGGCTCTAGGTGGACATTCCAGCTTCAGGGAGGGCACTGAGGCATAAAAGGGTGGGCATTCTGGCTCCAAGGTGAGTGGGCACTGAGGCACAGAGAGTGATAATTCCTGCTACCAGAGTGGGCAGTCCAGCCCTAGGATGGGCATTCTGGCATACAGGATTGGCATTCTGGCTCCTGGGGTGAGCATTGCTGCCCCAGGGTGGGCATTAAGGCACACAGTTTGCAGCTATTCCAGCCTTCACCAGTACTAGGGATGCAGGTTTGGTTCTATCAAAGAATCGAACACCTCGAATTTCGGTTCTTTCAGATGGTGGTGAAATTTAAGTGAAATAGGCAGACTTTTGGTTTGACTGGTGCTGACCAGTAGAAACATTTGAACTGCAAATTGCAGTTTGCTCCTGAAAGAAGTAAGTAGAACAGAGTGTGAGTCACAGGCTCCAGCTTTGTTTTGGAGCTAAACTCTGCTCAACCATATTAGCCAGCAGGAAAGCTCACTTTTGCACTCGCCTTGGTCTGTTTGGTAGCTCAGACAGGATTGTGGTTCATTTCTAGTTAAAATAGCTGGGAAATTCTTCAGAACAAATTGAAAATCTTTAAAAGTTCAACCTATACTAGTCCTGCAACAGCGGGGCTGCTGAAGGGGTATATTTAGGAGGAAAAGGCAGGCTGAGTAGCAGCAGTGTTGCAGCTTGCACCAGGCGTCTGGGACCAGGGGCTTGTCAGAGAGGGAAGAAAGAGACTGTACTTTGGACTGGAAGAGTGTGCTTGAGCAGGGTAATGGGTCATGGGGTGGCAGTTTACCAGTGCTCATTTGTTGCCCAATAAATTTGATCTCAGCAGTGCAGCACACTTGTTTTTTGTTAGCAGAACTAGCATTTTAGCAGGGCATTACAAATACAAACTGATTTTGACTGAAACCCCTATCAGAAGCCTGATGTGCTTTTGGGGGGGGGGGGCTATTCTTAATTTAGTAATTCTGCTGGGCAGTAAGTGTGTGTCAGCTGGCAGCATGACAGTGCCTGGCCATTGGTAGTTGGCACCTTGGTGGCAACCTATTACAAAACAAAACAAAAAAACTCTCTATTCACGTTACTTTTTGTGGCAATTTGAAACTCTCTACATTTGCCCGAGTTGCAGGCTTGCTTGCAGCAGTTACTACTTCCTCCTCCTCCTGAGTTTTTTTTTTTTACAGTGTGGTCTGGGCCATGGGCAGGGCAGCAAATGTGTGCCAGCTGGCAGCATGCCGGTGCCTGGCCCCTGGTAGTTTGTACCTTGGTGGCATCCCCATCAAAAAAAGTCTTTTTTTTTTTTTTTGTGGCAGTTTTCAAATTGGAACTCTTAGTCTTCACGTTCCCCCAATTCCCAATTTACTGCAGTTCCTTCCTCCTGAAGCAGCCTGTATGTGTCTCTGTGTGTATCATTCTGAGGTGTGCCTTTACAGTCTGATCTGGGCAGTGGGTAGCAGGCGTATGCCAGCTGGCAGCATGTCAGTGCCCTGCACTTGGCACTTTTGGTTGCATCCTGTTTTATTTATCTATGTATTTAAAAAAAAAAAAAAAAAAAAAATTTCACGTTTTCTCATGTTGATGAAGTTCCTTCCTTCTCCTCATTAGCCCTGAAGCCGCCTGTGTGTGTGTGTGTGTGTGTGTGTGTGTGTGTGTGTGTGTTGTCCTGAGCTGTGCTGTTGTAGAGTGATATGGGCAGTGGGCAGCAAGTGTGTGTGTCAGGCCAGCTGGTGGCTAGCCAGTGCCTGGCCTGTGGTAATCCTTGATGACATCCAATTGACAAAAAAAAAAAAAAATAGAAAATCCAAAAATTAAATAAAATGAAAGTCTTGTTTTATCATTCATCACCAAGGTGGCTCAGTCTTGTAGCAAGCACTAGGAAATAGAGCAACAGACAGGTCAAGGAGCTGGTGGTACGGAATTGTCAGCTACATTATTTATATATATATATATATATATATATATATAGGCAGATTGCTCGGTCATGCATGCATGCATTATAATATATATATATATATATATATATATATATATATATATATATATATATATATATATATATATATATATATATATATATATATATATATATATATATATATATATATATATACACACACACACACACACACGATATTTAGTGATTTGAAAAGAGTTTTGAGCGCAAGCCTTTTACAAAGGTTCCACGTCATAGATTGCAAAACAAAGAATAGGAAAAAGCAAAGGTACATTACAGCGAACGATACAGCTTGGATTCAGTACTTAAAGAATAACTTGAAACATATTTACAAGTTAAAATAACGAGAAAAACACTTTATGAGGGTGGGCGGGATAAGCAGCCACAGAGTGCCTTGTCAGTAGTTCAGAGGGACGGGGATAGCTGGCAGTGGGGTGAAGAAAGGAGGTACGAGAGAGAGAGAGAGAGAGAGAGAGAGGTATATAATGCGGTGGAGGTGAAGGGTAGGGGAAGAAGAGTGATGAGGTATAGGGATAAATGGTGAGGGTGAGGGGAGGCTGAGTGGAGAAGACATGCTAAAGTAGATGGTGGGGTGTGAGGGGGCATAGTCAGGCAGCCTGCATCAGTAGTGACTGTGAGTTGGGGGAGGGGTGGAGTGGCGGGTGCCGGAGGAGCATGATGCAGACTGATTGCTGAGGCAAGTCATGAGAAGGGGCGGGGGGGTATTTGAGGCCTGCCTAGTGCTTGCTGGGGGGCAGAGAGAGCAGGTGTGTCCTCTGGCAGCCCTAAAGATGGATAAGGCTCCAGGACCAGATTGATTGCATTTGAGGACACTCTGGGAACTGGCAGTGGAACTGGCCGATTCCCACGTAGGTCTGTTCAGCAGCTGTTTAAGGACGGGTGGTTCCGAAGGAATGGAAGGTGGCCTATGTAGTTCCACTCCATAAGTGGCAGGACAGTGAACATGCAGGGAACTACAAACCTTGTCAGTCTTACCATTGTTGTAGAGAAACTGATGGAGTCACTGGTCAAAGAGGACCTCGTGGACTACTTGTAGAGCAGTGGTCTCCAGAATAGTAAACAGCACAGATTCATAGCAGGGAGGTCTTGTCAGACAAACCTGATAGTTTTCTTTGAGTGGGTAATGAGAGATTGGATAGGGGCCATGTAGTGGATTTGCTCTACTTCAGCTTCAGATACAGTAGGCTTTCGACTTGATGCCTCACAGATGCTTGCTAAAGAAAATGGAGGATCCGGGTGCAGCTAAGGTCATAGTAAACTGGGTAGGTAACTGGTTGAAGAGACAGCAGAGGGTAGTGGTCAGCGAGATTAAATCAGAAAAGAGGGACGTCACAAGTGGGGTTCTACAGGGATCTATCCTGGGTCCATTTCTCCTTAACGTGTTCGTCAGTGACATTGGTGAGGGACTCCATGACAGGTTGTGTCTCTTCACATATGACACTAATCTCTGTGGGAAGGTGGATAGTGATGAGGGAATATAGGAAACAGAAACTTGCAAAAGCTGGAGGGGTGGTCAAGGGTTTGGCAACTGAAAATCAACACCAAAAAGTGCAAGGTTATACACCAAGGGAATATGAACCCCAGTATGGAGTACTGGATGTGAGGGATGAGACCTACTACCACAGCTGAGGAATGAGTCCTTGGAGTTATCATCAGTGACTCCCCAAAGCAATTTAGTCAGTGCAACAAGGCTGATAGCAAAGGAAGTTGGATGCTTGGATGTATCGGGAGGGGTATTTATAGTAGGAAAAAAAAAGGTAATACTTCTCCTGTATAGATCCTTGATGAGGCCACACCTGGAGTACTACATCCAGTTCTGGAGTCCTCACCTAAGGAAGGATAGGGATAAGCGGGAGATAATGCAGCACAGGGTAACAAAAATGATTTAGGGCCAGCAGGGCCTCTCCTATGAGGAGCACTTCAAGACAGTGAACATGTACTCACTGGAAACCAGAAGGGAGAGGGGAGATATGAAAGAGACCTTCAAATTCCTAAAAGGAGTTGGGGTGAACTGTGTGAAACTAATTTGAATACTAGCTCACACTCACGTGGTCATAGAATGGATGCTGGCAGGAGGGAGGTTCAAGAGAAACACGAGGAAGTATTGTTTTATGGAATGAGTGGTAGAGCCATGGAACAGGCTGCTGCTGGCTGAGGTGGTGGATGCAAAGCATAGCTGGATCAGAATGAGGGTATAGTGGTTGCTTGGGACATCAGGAATGGGGGTGAGGATTGGAGGGCTAGGACCCTGGAGGGTCTGTAGGTCCCAGGCCTAAATAGGAAACTCTGGTAGACTGGCTGGACCCTTGGTCTTTTTCTGCTGTCATTGTTTGTATATTACCTTTCCACAGTGGCTCTTTCTGATTGTATTAGTGTCTACAAGACTGTGTTACATGCCCTGAAAGCATTGCCTGTACCAGCTGTTCCTGTCACCAGTAACATGTGGACCAGTGGTCAGATTACTGGTTACATGGCAGTAACAGCCCATTGGGTCAGTTTCCACTTTTTGTTCACCTCCTCCTCCTCTGGGCTAAGTGCCAGCAAGCAGCAGTAGCAGTAGTCACCAGGGCCCTCCAACCTCCACAGGAAGGCAGCTTTTATGTTGGCTTTGGCAATGACCAATGTGCAGAAAACTTGTCACACTTCCTTCAATAGAATTTTGATAAATGACAGACACCACACTCATTAACACCAGGTTTAATAGTATCAGATAATACAAAGGCCATCATAAAGGCAGTTGACGGGGATTATACACATGCTTCATATTTTGTTCACTGTATAAATCTGGTAGTTCAGTGGTTCCTAAATGAAGGCATTACTGTGCAGATATATGTAGGTCTGATCCAAAAAGCTTGTGGTCACTTCAGCCATTCTGTAAAGGCATGGAAGCTGTTACGAAACATTCAGCAGCGGAACCACCTTTTCTTCCATGACTTGAAACAGAATGTGGCAATAAGATGGAATTTCACCTATGAAATGATGGAGCGGCTGCTAGAACAACAGAAGGCTATCCACCAGTATGCCGTTGGGCATGGTATTTGCAAGGGAGGGGTAAACAGCCTAAATCAGTTTCGCCTGATGGAGATCCTCTGCACCATGCTGAAGCCTTTTGAGGAGGCCACAATTTATTTATTTATTCAAAGATTGGTGACCAGGAGCGGAACACTGAGCTGAGGCTTGTTTCCAGGTGTGACCAAGGGGAAAGGAAGTGCAAGTACAGTGCAATAATACAGAATTACGATACATAAGTGTGTACAGATAGGCAGGTAACAGGTTATACAGGTGGTATAGAATTGTTCATGACTTTGTTATATAACTACAACACGGAAGCAAAAATAGCAGTTAAAGGTTACAAGCAGATACGAAGATGGTACATGACATACGCATTTGCGAATAACAGTACGTAAGCAATATAACAGTAGAAGGTTACAAACGGATACAAAGTGGTACCTAACATAGGTATATCAACAGTACAGTTGCATCATAGGCTACAAGTGGATACGAAAGCGGTACATAACATAAGCATATCAGCCACATGTGCAACATAGCTGCTGGTATCGTTGAGGCCTGAGAAGGCAGTAAGGATGCTAGGGAGACTTGGGTAGATACTAGTTTCAGAAAAAAAAGAGGACCTGCATGCTAGGGTATAGGTAACAAAGGATGGTCAGGCAAGGTACTAACTAGAGGTTAGTCAGGTTGTGGGCACGAGGAAGGGGTAGATTGGGAGAGGTAGAGGGTTCGTTTAAAGAGACTTAAGGAAGGCAACATGCACAGTGAGGTAGGTTGGGAATTCCTCTCTTGGTGGAAGTGGAAAGAGAAGGCAGCCTTGCCAGCATTGGAACGAGTGTGGGATAGGGCAAAGGAATGTATGGTATGGTAAAATTTTATTTATACAGTGATACAGCCATTAGGGTTCTGAAAATCCCTATTCACAAGGCTTTACCTGTTTACATTATACAAAATTATTACAACTATACATTTATAACAATACAAGTTACAGGAAAGTACAAAACAATACATCAGAGTTTTACAAACTCATCAATAACAGGCATGTTAGCATTTTTAGATTTACATTAATTTCACCTATTACAACAACAACGAAAACTAAGTTCGTGATTCAGGCCATTTTTAAAAACATGATCAGTAGTTAGTTCACGTAAAAAAGGAGGAAGACAATTCCAGCTTTTAGCTACTTGATATTGAAGGGTCATTTCACTAAATCGATTTTTTAACTTTGGTATTATTAAATCTCTAGCGTCAATTTTTCTTAAATTTAAACCATGTTTTGTTTTTTAAGTTATCTGAAGATTAATTTTTAAATATATTATGAACCTGATTTAGCCAGATTCCCCTAGCCCGTAAGTCTAATGGAATCCAACCCAAATCCATATACATAGTGCAATGATGAGTTTTAAAATCACACCTTAACACAAATCTTGCAAACTTATTATAAAGTGTATCCACGTTATTTAAATGTTTTCTTGCTGTATGTCTGTAAATATGACTTCCAGTGGAATCAACAAAGTCCAAGCGGGTAACATCTTTCAGAAAAAGAGACTTGCAAGAACAAGGGGACACAATTTAAAGATAGAGGGGGGCGGTTCAGGGGCAATGTGAGGAAGTATTATTTCACAGAGAGGGTAGTGGATGCATGGAACAGCCTTCCTGAGGAGGTTGTGGGGTCTAAAACTGTGGGAGAATTCAAGAATGCATGGGACAGACATAAGGCAATTCTTGTGGGGGGTAGGAAGAAATAGGCTGTTGGTTAACTAGGATCTGCGGCCTATCCTGTAGGTAGGGAAATGGGCAGACTAGATGGGCCAAGCGGTCCTTATCTGCCGTCAAAGTCTATGTTTCCATAGTCAATAACCGGCATTATACAATGACAAAGAAAAATCTCGGACTGTGATTGGTCAGTGTGGGACTGAACCCATGGTGTTATCCTGGCATAACACCACAAATCTAGTACCACCACACTTATGACTGCATTAAATCTTTAAAAAAAAAAAAATCACTCCTCAAACCCCAGCTGTCCCTCCAATAAGATGTAACACTGCCGGCTGACAACGAATGTTCCCCGCCCACTATCAGCACACTCAGGCGCCAGGTATAAATCACAAAGAAAACTACCTGTTTCTCGCAGATCATATTTAGAGCCCCGGTACCAAACAACTGTACGGGAGAATCAGAGCCAATGCAGCTCGTAAACTGAGCAAGGTGAGGCGGACTATCATCACCGCGTGAGTTTCAAAGTGGAAAAAAAAAATGTTACACATAGGAGCGGGATGGACAACAGAGTTCTGCGGCTTCGAATTAGGAATTAAAGTATCGAAATAACACTTACTATGCTTTTTTCTTAGCAACCTGCTACACATAATCCACTTATGCCCAGTATTTCCTCCTTGTTTCAGGCAAGAAAAATACCGAGCATCCCGAATACTGTCCAAGAAACTGGAAACAGCCTGCTGCCCCGCTCCCACTCCGTATAAAAATTTATTTTAAGCGTCAGTGCTGTTTTTCATACCAAGTGTTATTTTGATACTTTTATTCATATTTCAAAGCCGCAGAAGTCTGTTGTCAATCCCGCTCCTATGTTTAACGTTTTTTTTTTTTTTTCCCACTTTGAAACTCACACGGTGATGAGTAGTCCGCCTCACCTTGCTCAGTTATACCGAGCTGCATTGTGCTTCTGATTTTCCCGGTACAGTTGTTTGGTACCGGGGAAATACAAAATGATCGCAGGTAAAACGAGTACTTTTCTTTTGTGATTTATACCTGGCGCCTGAGTGTGCTGATGATGGCGTGCGGGAACATTCGTGTCATGGGCAGTGCTACATCTTATTGGAGGGCCAGCTAGGCACTATTTTTTGTATAAGCATACCTATCCTGTCAATAAATAACATAAAAATGCAGGTTAAGTAAAGGTTTTAATAATTTTTCTCACTTTGTTTTAAAATGAGCCATTATATTGATACAGATTAGGTGTGTGAGACGCCACTGTAGCCGACGATCGGCCCGCGGCCTCGCGCGCCCCAACCACCCTAGGCGTAGATATCCCAGCACGACACACACTCGTCGGCATTATTCCTTTATTATTAATTGATTGATCATAATCAATCTTGTTTCTCTTGTCATACAATTTGATATTCGTCTCATAGCTCCAATCTTAACATGTGTTTTCTTTATTAAATTTGTTATATGATATTGGAAAGTAAGACATTGATCTGTATGTACTCCTAAATATTTATATGTTTGTTTGTTCTAAAAACTTACCCTCTTGTGTCTTTATATTTAATTTTGAAATGCCCTTTAAGTCCAATGCAAATGACATATCCTGTGTCTTTTTACTATTAGCTAATAAACCCAGAGATGAAAAGTGACCTTGCATGATGCTAAAGTCACTCTGTAAGTTTAGTTCTACTTCACTTGTAGTTTTTCCCCTCTGCTACTAAAACCATATCGTCTGCATATAGACAAATTTTTGAATATCCAATTTTCTTTGGTAAGTCATTTAAATAGACTATGAACAGGAGGGGGCCCAGGATAGATCCCTGGGGAACCCCTCTTGTTACATAGTCCATTTTTGACTGGTGTCCGTTTAGGACAACAAATTGTGATCTTTTATCAAGGTATGATATAAACCAATTGCAGGTTTCTTCTTCCACCCCTATTTTCATTAATGAGTTTATCAAAATACTATGGTTTACTAAATCAAATGCTTTAGATAAGTCCACGTATACCTCACCCACGGACTTCACTTCCCCAAGAGGGGTTGCTGTGAGATCCAAAAAGTCAGTGAGTGCGGTAGCCGTGGACCTACCCTGCCTAAAACCATACTGTTGTTGAGTCAGTTTATTATATTTTTCCAAGTAGTCCATTAACTGATCACAGACAATTTTTTCAAATAACTTTGATACTGTGGACAACAAGGCTATTGGACGGTAATTTGAAACATCCTTTGGATCCCCTCCCTTATCTATTGGTATCACTTTGGCTAATTTCCAACTAGAGGGAAACTGTTCCTCTCTTAGACTCCAATTAAAAATGTCCCTTAGTATAGATGACAATTCCATAGCAGCCTCTTTTAATAATTTATTATCTGTTCTATCTGGGCCACTTGCTTTATTTATTTTTAATCTATTTATATTTTTTCGAACTTCTTTGTTTATCACTCTTAAACCTGAATTTGGGTTCTTTCTCATCTTGGGGACTCTCACCCTTTACTTCATTTAAGGTATTAGTTTTTAGTTATGAGATCTAATTTCTGATTGGGGAGGTTTATGAAATAATTATTCAAAATTTCCGCAGCTTTATTTGTTTCAAACACTTTTCCATTCTGACTCAATTTTATTTCACTTTGTTTACTATTTGGAGTCATAAGATTTTTTTTATAACAGACCAATAAGCACCTGGATTTGTTGATTCTTTAATCCGCTGTTTATAATAACGAGCTTTTGATTTCTTGATTTCCTGTATTACTTGATTCCTTAACCTTTGGTATTGTTCCCAAATTTCACTGTTTAATGTTTTATTTGCTTTTTTCCAATAATGATTTCTAATCCTAATCATTTTTTTAATTTTTACAGTTAGCCATGGTAAATGTTTTATTCTATGATTTACTTTTTTATATGGGACAAATTTATCACAAGCATTAATAAACATTGTTGTAAATTCTAATACAGCCTCATTTAAATCTGGGATAAGAAAAATCCTATACCAAGGGAGTCCCTGAAGATACTTTCTAAATGATAAACTATTAAATTTTAAATATCTTTTAGATATTTGTGGTACTGATTTTATAGGAATAGAATTTTTAATCGTAGAGAATACACACTTAACTATATTGTGGTCTCCTAAACTGGGGGCAGATACACTTTTCTCCAAGATTGTCAATTCAGGTGAAACAAACATCAAATCCAGAATATTACCTTTATTTAATAAGGAACCTTTCCTTGTAGGTGTAGCTATAATTTGTATCAGGTTTAAACAGCTCATTGATTTTGCCAACTTTTGACCCCTGGGACAACCCAAGCTGCATTGAAATCACCAGCCAGAACTACTTGTAGTTGACCCAGGTGTTCCATTAAAACATGTGAAAATTTGTCAAAATGGATAGGGTTTATTTTAGGAGAGTAAACTACTCCAATAACCAATTTTAATTCTTGTATCTCAACAGGCATTCAGTGCCCTCAACTGACCCAGAGAACAACATTTTTGAGTTACCAATTGAATGATTTATGTACACCAAAACTTTTCCCCCCTCCGTGTTCCCCGATCCTTCCTAAAGTGGTAGAAGTCCCTTAATTCTATTTCTTTATATTCAGTTCCCTTTTTTAACCAGGTTTCCGTTAACAGTATTATGTCCGGCTCTTCATGTTCTACCCAGGATCTAAAATAGTCCATTTTATTTATCATACTTCAAGCATTATCTAAGACCATTTTAATTACAAGACCTGGGTTCAATTCAATATCTCCACAGAGAGCCAAGGACAGTAACAGTGCCCAGTTACTTGAACAGATATACCCTGTTTGGATTACCATGTCCTTATCAAGAAGTTCTTCTCTGATGAGGTTGAAAGGGTTTCGTCGTGAGGTCAGCTTAGCTGTTTGTAACTTGAAATTATTAGAACAATTTACATGAGCACTTGATCTTTTCATCAAAACATCAGTTCTCAGGATAACAAATAGCTGAACGACACAGACCAAACCCACTATCAACCCCATCATCTTAGATGACAACATCTATTTCATTTTATTAGAAAAATGGCAGAAAAAGGGGAGATATTGCTGATGGGTGACATGAATATGCCAGATGTTAACTGGAGTGCAGTTGTAGCAGCCACTTCGAAGAGTGGGGTTATTCTAGATGCCCTACAGGGGGCATGCCTTAGACAACTAGTATTGGATCCCACTCGAGAGGGAGCAATCTTAGGCCTGGTTCTCTCAAATGGAGATGAAGAGAGGATCACAGATGTAGAAGTGGGTAGCCATCTGGGAACTAGCTACCATCGAACAGTATGGTTCACAACAAACACAGCAATAGAGTGAAGCCTACAAAGGCAAAAGTACTGGACTTTAGGAGGGCTGACTTTGCAAAATGGTGAGTGCCTAAGGACTGCACTAGCAAATGGGCAGGAAGGAGGGTGGAAGAACAATGGGAATAATAAAACTGCCATCACAGAGGTAACAAGCCTTTGTGTGAAGCAATAAACAAAACAAACGATGTAAGAAACCACTATGGGTCTCAAAGGAAGTGGCAGGAAGGTTCAAGAGAAAAGAAAGCATTCAGGAAGTACAAGGAATCACAGAAGGAGCAGGACAGAGAACTGTATCAGTTAAAGCAAAAGGAAGCTGGGAAGGCAGTCAGAACAGCAAAGGCCCAAACCAAGGAAAAGATAGCCAACTCAGTTAAGAAGGGGATAAAACCTTTATAGGTACATCAGGGAGCAAGGAAGACCAAGGAGGGATAGTGAGGTTTAATAAAGGGAGGGAGGTGGGCAGAGGGTGACTGTGAAAAGGCAGAGATACTAAACAAATATTTTTGCTCAGTATTTACAAAGGAAGAGGGGGAGGTACCTAAAACAATCAGTAGAAACACGCTGGATACAGAAGCTGATACCAGCTCATTTACAGAAGAAAGGGTTCTGAAAGAACTCTTAAAACTTTAAAACTGAAGGTGGACAAAGCAGTGGGGCCTGATGGGATTTATCCCAGAATTCTAAAAGAACTAAGGGTAGAACTAGTGACACCACTGACTACCCTCTTTAACAGATCATGGGAGGATGGGGTGGTACCCGAGGACTGGAGGAGGGCAGATGTGATTCCCCTTCACAAAAGTGGGAGCAAGGCAGAAGCAGGAAACTACAGACCTGTTAGTTTAACCTCAGTGGTAGGGAAAATGATGGAATCACTCTGAAGGAAAGAATTGCTCGAGTATCTAGAGGCCAGATGGGCACAGGACCCAAGGCAGCATGGATTCACAGCGGAAGGTCATGCCAGACAAATCTGATGGATTTCTTTGACTGGGTGACCAAAGTAGTAGATCAGGAGAGGCTGTGGACATGGCCTACCTAGACTTTAGCAAGGCATTTGACACAGTCCCACACAAAAGATTAATATACAAGTTAGCCAGCCTGGGAGTGGGTCCCAAGATGACAGCCTGGGTAAAGAATTGGCTGGAGAATAGGACACAGAGAGTAATAGTAAATGGAGTCCACTATGAAGAAAGGGGTTACTAGTGGGTAACGTGAGGGTCAGTAGACGGGTCCTCTTCAATGGCTTTATGCTTACATTGCAGAGGGACTGAAGGAAAGTATGACTCTTTGCAGATGACACAAAGATCTGCAACAGAGTTGATGCACAAGGTGGGGTGGAAAGGATGAGAAGGGACTTGGCAAGGTTAGAGGAATGGTCAAATGTATGGCAGCTTAGATTCAGTGCTAAGAAGTGTAAGGTAATGCACCTGGGAAACAAAAACCCAGGGGAAGAGTACACAATGGGGGGTGAGATACTAACAACAACAAAAATGGAAAGGGACCTGGGGGTTTTCATATCAGATGACCTAAAGGTAGGCAAGCAATGTGAGAGGGCAGCAAGGAGGACTGGGGGGATACTGAGACGCATAGGGAGAGGCATCACCAGTAGAAAACAGGAAGTTATTATCCCTCTGTACAGACAGCTGGTGAGACCCCATCTGGAGTACTGCGTGCAGTTCTGGAGACCTAATCTCCGCAAAGACAGACAGGATGGAAGCTGTCCAGAGGAGGGCAACTAAAATGGTGCAGGGTCTGCACCGGAAAACATATGAAGAGAGACTTAAGGAGCTTAATATGTATAGCCTCGAGGAAAGGAGGGAGAGGGGGGACATGATAGAAACTTTCAAGTACCTCAGGAATCAACAAAGTCCAAGAGGGTAGCATCTTTCAAAAAAAGGTGTGCAAGAACAAGGGGGCACAATTTGAAGGTGGGGGGGGGCGGCTCAGAGGTAATTTAAGGAAGTATTTTTTCACAGAGAGGGTTGTGGATGCATGGAACGGCCTTCCGGAGGAGGTTATGGAGTCAAAAACAGTGGTGGAATTCAAGCATGCATGGGACAGTCATAAGGCAATTCTAGGGAATGGGGGTAGGGTTGCCACCTTTGTATGAGGCAAAAACCGGATCCTAAGCTCCGCCCCTAGCCCCACCCCTTTTCTTGATTCATCATGCATTGTTCCTCCTAGAAGTCCATTTGTTATATCAATAAAAAGAACAATGCAGCAGTTAACAGAAGTTATAGCATTGTCAGTTTTGCCCATCGGTTTATTTTAGCTTTGAAGATGGCCGGTAATAACGAAAGACCAATATGTTGAACTGTTCAGTATTCGGTAATGTTTAGTTTACCTGTTTTTATACTTCATTTCTTTCTTTCAGTCGCCCTGATTATGCCTTTCGAGTGAGACGATCGAATGCATTCGAAGCTTAAGTTGCCAGCACGCTGAGCAGAGTGCCAATTTTATTAATAATCGCAGCAGACATATATCCAGCAGTATCTAGCAATATTAAACTGTTGTATCAACATTAAACGCACGCTGGATTAACTACAGAATTAGTACTGGAGTCTGAGCCAAACCCGCATGTGCACTTCGCGGTCAGCGAAAGATCTCGCGATGCGTGAGAATGTGCCACTAGTGCGCATGCGTGAATTCGCGCCAGACCGTAGTGATTTGCTGTTAATTCAGCACTGCTTTAATGTGAAACATACCAACAGTATTTTAATTTTGCTAGTTCTGCTGGATTATATGTCTGCTGCGATGTTTGGTAAAATTGGCACCTCAGCTCAGCGTGCACAGCAGACGGCTGCCCAGGTGCATTCTCGGTGCGTGTCTGCTCGGGGAACGTCAAGGAAGCGCAGTCGGACCCACTGAAAAGAAGAAAGTGAAAAATATAAAAAAAAACAGGTAAACTAAGCAATTTTACTTTAATGCAAGACAGTTCCCGAGCATATTTAGTGCTCGTTTGTGCCCACAGATTATCATTTTCAAAGTTAAAGTACACCGGTGGGCAAAGCTGACAGTGCCCCTTTAAGATGCTGTACTGTGCCTGTTAAAGTAACTTTCCTAGGTTCTTCCTAATTATTTATTTACTTATGTATTTATTTATTTACATTGGTTAACCAAATAAACATACAGAGATAAAATAAATCTCATTTACAGATATGATCTGGGGAGAGACAAGGGAAATACTGTAAATAGCATACAGTAGTATTCATACTTTATATCTTTTTCTGGCTCCATTTCCTGTTCTTGTCCAAAGTACTATTTCAAAGCCAAAGAAGTGTCCATACTTTTTTCTTGAGGAAAACAATAATTTAAAACATTTAAAAATACCTAAATTCTGTTAGAAATGAAAATGTTTACCAGCAAATGACAATGGAGGACAACTAGCTCTTTTACTGTTACAAAAGGTGGGGGCAGCTGTGCTGCTATGCCACTTTAAGATGCAGTGGAAAGATTAGGCGAAGTAGGTGCTAATGGTGTTAATGGCCATACTTTACACCTCCCAGGGTGACTACATTCACAAACAAAAGTTACATTGACAACAGAACTTGTTTGTAACCTGGCCATGTAGCTGAAACAATGAATGCTATGACAAAATCTGTTTCAAAAGTATGTGAGCACTCAAAATGGCTCAAAAACCTGACCAGCACAGAGCAAAACCGGATTACCTGATAGGGACCCTGAAAACCTGATCACCAGGTAAAAAACCTGACAAGTGGCAACCCTAAATGGGGGTAGGAAGAAGTAGATTGCTGGTTAACTAGGATCTGCAGCTTATCCATTAGGTAGGGAAATGGGCAGACTGGGTGGGTCAAGCGGTCCTTATCTGCCGTCAAATTCTCTGTTTCTATTTTACAGCTGTGCCCAAATACAAAGGAAATAATCTATAGATGCTTGTTTATAAAAGGAAAAAGCAATCAGAACATTAAAATTTTTATTTAGGTAACAGTACCTTACGTAAGTCAATGTTACCAAAATCTAAACCCCAAACTGGAGACTTATTTAAGCATTAAACATCTTATTTGAGGTTACCATATACTGCTATATAAGTGTTTATTAAGATATGTTTAGCAATTATGGTAAGCTTAACTAATAACATACTCTCAGGAGTAACTCCTCTATCGCTAATTACTATCAGAGATAATGCAAAAAATCAACAATATATTTAGAATAAATACTTTCTCATTTAATACTCTAAGCTTCTTCTAAAATCAGTCTGTAGTCTCAGATACTTTAAACAAAAGTTTTTGATCTGTTACCCCCGTTTTATAAGTTTCCAGATTACCTGCTTTTTAAAATGTTACAAACTTATTCCCGTTTCTCTTCCGAGTGACACTCGCGCAGTAGCAGCGCGATCCTTTTATGTTGTTACTGCCCCTCCTCCTGCACTGATGAAATTAACAAAAGTCCCACCAAGCACAGCTGATGATGACACTCTCCAAACTTCAGTAATCAGGCTCTTGCTAGCAGGGCTGCTGCAGGAAGGAGTTTAGGCACAGAAATACACTGTCACACACAAGCACAGAGTTGTTTTAGTCTGGCTGCAGTTGCTGTTAATGTGAGATGTTAACACAGCGTACCCGTTCGTTTTCTAGCAGCACAAGCCTTTTATGTTGTTACTGCCCCTCCTCCTGCACTGATGAAATTAACAAAAGTCCCACCAAGCACAGCTGATGACACTCTCCAAACTTCAGTAATCAGGCTCTTGCTAGCAGGGCTGCTGCAGGAAGGAGCTTAGGTCCAGAAATACACAGAATGTGGGTCATGAGAACAGAGACTGTAGGGGGTGTGGGCGGCGGGAGATAGGAGCGATGCTAGATAGAAGGGTAGCAAGCTGAACCAGTATTTAGCGGTGAGAATGGAGGTTTTGGAGGGGAGTGATAGTGAGGAGTAGAGGGTGCACTGGTGGGTTCTGGGGTGGGGGGCATTCAGGGTGAAATGACAGAAGGTGTTGAAGAGAACGGCCAGTCTGGAGAGATTGGATGCAGAGGTAGACTTGTACGCTGTGTCGGCATAGTGAAATAGAGGCAGAATGGTTTTTGTAAGGAATGTCCGGCGAACAGGAAGGGAAAGGGCATCTTTGTTTCTACAGAGGGCCCCAGGTTTAGGGCAGAGCTTGGAGTGCAGATGGTTAATATAAGTGAAGTCCAGTCGACTGTCCAGCCATACTCAGATGTATTTGTAGGCCTAGACTTTGTCCAAGGTTTTGCCATTAAAGGTAGAGAAGATGGGGCATGAGGGGAGATTGGCTAGTTTCTGGGTAGAGCTGAAGTTCATGGAAACTTTCAGTTGATTTGCCTCAAACCAGTTCAGGACATGGGTGAAGTCGGACACCACAAGGGTGGTAAGTGCTGATGCAAGTGGTCTAAACCAAGTACTCCCCCTCATTAACCTGCAGCTTCTTTGTGTGAAAACTTAATATCCGGAAAAAGGAGGATGCCACTGCTCTGTCTAGCAGAAAGGAACAGATCATGTTTCTGGAATGACATGTGCATTTCAAAAATGCATACAAATGACCAGTCCGACTTGATCACTGTCTTGGACCCTTGGTTCAAAGACACATTTAAGGCATTCTTTGATGCACAGGAATGTGATAATTTAGATCAGCAGTCCTATAAAGCCTGGCTTATCCATCTGGTCTCGGTACATATGGCACAAGACAACAACAGGAACACAAAACACATATAGAGCCGAGACACTCATCATCATCATCATCATCATCATCCCTTGTAGCGGTTGCATTGACAGGCCAGGTGGAGGAGAGGGTAGAAGGAGGATCCCAGTGCGTTTCCACTGTTAGCAGCAGTAGTAGCAGGTTGACTCGGAAACCAAAATGAGTGACTCCTGTGACTGGAGTCACTCATTTTGGTCTCCAAGTCAGTCTGCTACTACAACCCCCCCATACACACACACACACACACACACACACACACACACACACACACACACACACACCAGAAAGACAGCCATTGATAAAACCACTGTGGGAACAACTGTCTATGGCCTGATGACAAAGCATGGCAAGTCATTCTGACACAGTGGGGCCTGAGATGCTAGCAAACATAATGGTGCAGTATTATCTGGATGAGACCGTGCCACTGGCAGAAGGAGATGAGCCTCTGTTTTATTGGTACTCCGAAAAGTCCATTTGGCCCTCTTTGGCATAGGTAATTGTTGAGTACCTCAGTTGCCCACCTGTAAGTACATACCCAAAATGTACTGATGCTTCCCTTTTTTTTTTTTTTTAATTAACCTGTTACTTTTTTTTTTTTTTTTTTCAAAGCCCTTTATGCCACAGTTTAAGGATGATGAATCTCCTATACTTGTAGCTGGGCTAAAGGCAGAGGAGGAGGAGGTGGATGGGTAGGGCTTCTGTGTACATTATTTTTTTGTTTTGGAACCAGTAGCCTACAGAAAGTGTGGGATGCTGCACTGTTGCTGTCGCTCAGTCTTCTTCGGGTTAATGTTTGGTGAATTTTTGGCAGGCCTACACAGGCAGCATAAATCATTTTTGTGGCAGTGTTGCCCATGAAACCCGTGTGTATAACACTTATCCATGGCATAAGGGGGAGCCTTGTCCATGTGTGGCACTGTCCTAGTGGGCACACAATTTTTGGAACCAGTAGCCAATGCTGTGGGATTCTGCACTGTCATCTTAACTCAGTTGTATTTAATGTTTGGTGAATTTTTTCTCCCCAGGCCTACATGGGCAGAATAAATGGCAACACTGCCCATGAAACCAGTGTATACAACATTTATCCATGTCAGAACCGGAAACCTTGTCCATGTGTGGCACTGTCCCAGTGGGCACACAGTTTTTGGAACCAGTAGGCCACCTTGAGGGCTGCTGTACTGTTGCATTCCCTCAGTTTTCTTCAGATTAATGTTTGGCACTATCCCAACTGGCGCAGTTTTTTGAACCAGTAGCCTATGCTGTGGGATTCTGTACTGATATTTTTGAACCTGCATAGACCTTACAATGACAGTATTTTATTTGAGCATCGTTAGCCACGTACTCTTGTTTATTACTTCTAGCACTGTCCGTGTTTGGCACTGACTGAACGGACACAATGTCTGAACCCAATACCCCTCAGTGTGGCTTAATGCATCATCCTGCTGTTTTTGGGTGCTTCATCAGCACTGTGTGAGTAAGTCAGTAAACAAGGATTTTATTTCTCAGGCGCCCTTTCCCTGAGGCACAGGGCACATACAGGATACAGACAAAATGAAATGTAATTATAAATGGAATAAAAACCACAAAATATAGTAGCTGAGTTATAACGAGGAAGAAGGTCATGAAATCCCAAATGCTTCTCTAAATAGATACACCTTCAGACCCCGTTTAAAAGCTGCCATTGAGGGGTCTTCCCTCAAAGACCATGGGAGTGAGTTCCACAGGACCGGCGCCGCTACATCGAAGGAGCGGTCTCGTGAGGTTTTGAACCAGGTCCTGGAACCTCTAGGAGGCCCACCTTGGCAGAGCAGGGAGAGAGTGCAGGGAGCGGCCAGGAGTAGTAAGGAGGTCGCACGTAGCCCAGCCTCAACCAGTTGGAGGACATCCAGTCCTGGATCTCAGCCAGGCACTTATTTAGCACTGCCACTGCATCATGTGTCACAAGAGCAAAGGACATATACAGTTGGGTATCATCCGCATAGCAGTAAAACTCCACACTATAACATCTGATGATCTCACCCAGAGGCAGCAGGTACACTTTGAACAACATAGGTGAGAGGATTGAGCCTTGGGGAACTCCACAGAGCAGAGCAGAGGCTTCGGGCTGGAGGAGAAACTCCCCATCACCACACACTGCGTCCTGCCTATGAGAAAGGACTCAAACCAGCTAATGACAGTGCTGGTGAGTCCACAGAACCCCCTCTGTGCATTATGTTATTTCATTTTATCCCATTTCCCAATGCTGTTTAATGGTCGAACCAGCGCAGACTAGTCCACCGTTAAGAGAACTTTGGCAGACTTTGTGCAATTCGATAGTCAGTTTGCATGGTCGAACTTCAGGAGGTTTGCACAGCCTTAACCCATACCAGGAAATGCACACCTTGGTGCATTGTGAGGCACCACCTGAGAAATGCATTCTTTAAAGTATAAACGGCATCCAGGAATGTGATATCCTGCTTAAAAATGGGCAGATTGAAAATTAAAACAAAAATTTAAACAGTTTTGTTTTATGAAAAATGTGATTTACAGATAAAGTATCCCTGGCTTTGGCTCTTTGATGTGGCAGAACTTGAAATGTCTCATGAGCACTGTAAACTCTTCACCTAGCCACACAGCTCAGCAACAAAAAAAAACCCCACAAAAAACAACATGGGTTACTGTAGACTGTAGGGAAACACCAGTAAAAGTGAGTTCATACCATCTTATGATTGCAATTTCGCCTGTTGCCTGTGCGAAACTATTATTCTTTTCCTCAGAAAATGTACCAAAAAATGCAGTGGGGAGCCTGAGATCTGGAATCGGAGCTAAACTGAATGACTGATGGCCAGACTTGGTCCAGACCCCATACAAATCCGCAACCCCATTGTTCGGGTAACCTCAAAATTGTTGTAAATCTTTTTTTTTTTTCTTTTTATTTAGTTGTTTAACCAGGTATAGCACACTAAGCTGAAAGCTTTTTTACAGGAGCGACCTGGGAGCACAAGGAGGTTAAGTGACTTTCTCAGGGTCACACAGTATGCAAGTGGAAGCTGTGGGATTCAAACCCAGGTCTGGTCTGCTGGATGTCACCAGATTTGCAGCTCAGAGCCTTAGACCACTGCGCTATACTAAATCTGAACTACTCATGTATCCTTGCTGTCGTAACAGGATACAGGGACCCATGTATTGTTTAACCTAGTATTCTAGCATTGCACTGTATGGTTTAGCTATATAGCCAAAAAGGAAAAAAAAAGTTCCAAGTGTTTGTCATGCACTTAAAGGGTTAATTTTAGCCTGGGGTTTAAATGGTTTTGAAATGTTGTAACTGTTTAATAATGTACATCATGTTTACTCCAAAAGGGTGTCTGCTTGGTGCCAGAAGGTCTTTGTGCTGGTTTTGCACAATAACTGCCCAATGGTGGGGAGGGTTCTCGGGCCAGTTTTCCCACACACTAGATGAGACAGAGAGCAGGAGCTGTCCCAAAACTAGTACTAGACACTGGCTGGGAAGGTGGAGAGCAATTTCATGGTGGTGGAGGATACTGCTGGGGGCTTAAGCACACGAGCTTCCACAGTAAAGGAGGGTGTGAGTAGGAAAGATAAGCAAGGCAGTTTAGCCGGAAGATAAAGATTATCGGGTGCTCAGTTGGGTGGTATGTTATCAGGGTGGGGGAAGTGTACATGTTGCAGACAAAATGGTGAGAGTGGACAGGTTTGTGCCAGGGGTGGGTGAGTGGGCCAGCATACACGTTGGTAACAATGATGCAGGCAGAGGCAGCCCAGAGATCCTGCAGCATAAATATAGAGAACTAGGGAGGAGTCTTCGGAGCAGAACCTCCAAAGAAGTATTCTGCCAGATCCTATCTGTGTCAGTCGCAGGGCCAGTGAGTTAGTAGGAGATTGGGCAGATAAATGTGTGGCAGAGGGTTTGGTGCAGATGACCAAGGGTTAGGTCTCTAGCATACTAAAAGCATTCTGGGGCAGGAAAAGCCTATATGCTGTTGATGGGCTTCACCTGGATATAGAGTGGATGTTGGTGTGGCCACATTAACTAGGATTGGTGGGGGAGGTTTTCGACTAGAACAGAGTTAGATCTGGGAGAACACCCTTGTTCCAGCCAGTTACAGGGGCCAACAAAGTCATTTGCAAGGAGCCCAAAAAAGGGGAGGTGGAAAAACTTTGTTTCATGACCATTAACAAGGCCCATGGAGTTCTGCAGATTTAGACTTCGCTGTGCAACTGGTACCCTTCTGCAGGATTCAGGTAGTGCCACAGAAATCATTATTTTTATGGATTTTCTTTTCAGTGAAGGTTTTGCTGTTTTCCATAGTACCTGGCTCCCTTCCTCTTTTTTTTTTTTTTTTGAAGTTCACCATGCGCCCACATGCAGCAAACTTAATGTAAGACTGGCTATTGAAGGGTGTGACACGGTCTGTCCAATGCAGAATGGTCTGCAAGGGGGCAAGACAGTGCCACAGCAATCATCAGCCGGGCTGATTGTGACGCCGTTTTTGCCTTGAAGGGTGGAAACTTTGTGTAGTTGAAAAGAAAAAGCTGGACCAATCATATGGCAGCTTTTTACTTTGATCTGCAGGAGACCATCCAGCAAACAGCTGTTCAGTGTACTGATCAGCCTGGTGGACGTCGCCCACTTTTCAAGTGAAGATCACTGGTTGCCTCCACTTCCTTGATTCCCCAAGCGCAGCGGGATTGTTTGGCAACACATTACTGCCCCCACCCTTCATTAAGATGGAAAACATGTGTTTGTCACAGAGCACTAGAGAAAACTAGATCATAGCACTCAGTCTACAGTTGCCTGCACCCCCACAACTTTGTGCTCTCTCTGAAAACTTCTCAAAAATAAACAGCAGTCAACGTTGTGCTCAGAGCTCTGCCACCAAGACCTGCCAAAAGGAATGTTTTGCAAATGATAAAACCAGCTATAAACCTATTTTTCTCTACCAACTCCTATATCCCATCCCAGTGCCCCACGCGTGCAGGCGAACAGGACACGTCTATAAGTCGGGGCTGTATGGTACACCGATGTCATGTTGGTCACATCCACATGACGGTAGCGCTCACACTGCTGCTTGCACCACTGCTGGAGCACTTTGATGCTGCCAACGATGGTCTCGGAGACGGAGAGAGATACCAGAGAGAGAAGCCCTAGCTGCACTGCCCTGCTGCCTCCTGTCCTTCTGACATGATTCCTGACTCCCAAGTTGTAAAGATTTTTTTTGTTTTGCTTAGGTTTGGCAGGGTGCAGTTTGTGTTCCTTCCTCTGCCTGAACATAATACTAATTTCTCCCTGGACCCCCATAATCCCACCTACAGTAGCTTGTGATCTGTGTGGCCTAAAGCTGCTGCTGTGTTCCCTTACCCCATTCTTCTTTGATGCCCCCTTACTGTGAATCCACCTTTCAGTGCTGCCCACCCCCCACGAACGCACACATACTGATAAGTGTGGATCGTGGCACTCGGCCTACAGTTGCCCACACCACCACAACTTTTTGCTCAGTCTGAAAACTTTCCAAAAACAAACAGCAGCCAATGTTGCGTGCAGAGCTCTGCCAGACTGATCTGCCAAAAGGAATATTATGCAAATGATAAAACTAGTTATAATCCTGTTTTTCTCTACCAACCCCTTTATCCCATCCAGTGCCCCACACATGCAGACGAACAGGGCACGTCTGTAAGTCTGGGCTTTATGGTACACTGATACCGATACTGATCCACTCACATGAGATCTGGCCTGTGTTTGTGGATGATGGCACAGAAGGCAAGTTAATCCCTGAAGGAGGTTGTCATGTTGGTCACATCCATGTCCCAGTAGCCCTCGCACTGCTACTTGCACCACTGCTGGAGCGCCTTGATGCTTCCTGCCATGGTCTTGGAGACTGAGGGAGACCAGAGAGAGAAGCCCTAGCCTCACCGCTGTGCTGCCTCCTGTCCTTCTGGCACGATCCCGACAGTCCGGTTTACTGTCTCACCGAATCAGAAATGAGATATAAGGATGACAACAAGTCACCTGGAGAAAGGCCGCCTGAACTGAGTCTCAGATCAGCTGAGGGAGGCCAAGGCTCTGGGTTGGGTGGGATGACTCTTCCCCCTATATATATTGCTCATATCTAATTGTATGTTTTTGCATTGGTCAGTTTCTGTCTGCATGTACCAGTGGTGAACTTTCGGCATTGACAAATGCTTGTTTTTTGTTGTTTATTTTGTTGGCATGAAATCCCTCCTTCATGTCATGGATCTAATGTAATTGATTACATCACATGATGGCATAAACAATGGTTGAACAGCATTGGCAGAAATGAATAGTGCAGCAGAAACAAGCAAACCTCACTGCAGAAGTCAGGTGTCAGTGCCATGGTAATTAGGGATGAAGTGATGTAGAAAATTAGGGGCCCTGACTATTGATGGCGATTGTAAAAAGTGAGGTCAGGATAACAAGATGGATGAGCTGGGCGAGGTGAGCTACAGTGTAGTAGGCCTCACAGATGTCTTGATGAGTGAAAGTGAGCTAGGATGCAAGAGTAGAGGGGTACTGTCTCTTCAAAACTGTCACAGGAAGAGGTTGGGAGAAGATTATTTGTCAAAGGAGGGATTTTAAGCAAGAAAGAAGGGTAATGAGGAGGGTTGGAATTCTACACGAAACGTGATTATAAACAGAAAGCAAAAAGACAATTCTGGGAGTATGCCACATACTGCCAGATGAACAGCAGAGTATGACTTGGAATTGGCAAAATAAAAGGGCACCAACAGTGGGGCTCCTGGTTCTTATTGGGGAGGGGGATTTCAACCTTCCTGACATTAGCTGGGAGGGGACAAGTGCCTAGGGAAAGAAAGGACTTTCTTGTCAGTCTTGAAGAACTGTTTGTTTGTCTTGCATGTTAGGCGTGAGACGAGAGAGGATACGGTTCTTGAGCTGATATTAGTGACTGTAATAGGATGAAATTTGAGATGATGCAGTAGGGTGATGCTACTTCATCAGAATACCAGAATGCTAACCTTCAGAGAAGCTGATTTTTGCAAGCTGAGGAAGATTTGCTCACAGCCTGGGAAATAAGATCCCAGACCTGCAGGCAATAATGTCAGAGGCTAAACTGGACATAGTAGCAATTAGTGAGATGTGGTTTACCAGTAACCACACTTGGGAGACTTCAGTACCTGGCTATGTATTGTTCAGAAGAGACCGAGGTGCAAAAGGGGGAGGAGTGGCCCTGTATGTTAATGAAAATATCAAAGCTACAGAAATTCAGAATACACATAAGGAGCCAGAAGAACTGTGGGTCACCCTGGAAACAGGAAATGGGACAGCCATAAGAACTGGGGTTGTCTACAGGCCCCCAGACCAGAGGGAGGACATACACATTACTGTTAGAAGATATACAAAACATGACAGCTAAAGGGGAGGTTCTGATAATGGGAGACTTCAACATGCCAGATACAGATTGGTCAATACCAGCAGGAACATCTGCAGAACTAGACTCATAGTGGATTCCCTGCAGGGAGGGCCTCAAACAACTGGTACAGCAACCCACAAGAGACAGGGCTATCCTAGATCTAGTACTGACTAACAAAGAAGGATCACAGATCTCCAGGTAGAAGGTCACCTGGGGCCAGTGACCATCACATGGTATGGTTCAATTTGGCTACTACATCTAAATCATCCCATTCCAAGGCAAAAATATGGGACTTCAGAGGAGCTGACTTTGATAAGATGGCCAACAGAGTTAAGCTAGCCCTGGCAAAAAGAAACACAGGTGAGGAGGTACAGGCAAAGTGGGCAAGCATTAAGGATACAATACTTGAAGCAACATCCCATTGTGTTAGACAGAAAAGGAAGTGCAAAAGAAGAAGGAAACCACTTGGTTCTCAAATACAGTAGCAGAAAAGGTCAGAGCCAAAAGGCTGGCCTTCAGGAAATATAAGGAACACAGCGGGATGAAGATAGGGAGGCATACCAAACTGCCCTAAGGGAAGCAGGAAGGCAGTAAGGCAGGCAAGTCCCAAACTGAGGAAACACTAGCACGAACAGTAAAAGAAGGTGACAAGACTTTCTATAGATACATTAGTGAAAGGAGAAAGTCCAGAGGGGGTATTGTGTTTAATGGAGAAAAGGGAGCATGTGAGGAGGAGGACCTGTAAAGGCATCTATCCTAAATAGATACTTTTGCTCAGTATTTACTGAAGAGAAGATAGGCAGGGCCCACAGCTCAGCATCATGGACACAGGGGAGGAGGTGAGCACTACTCCCTTCACAAAAGAAAGGGTCCTACAAGAGCTTGCTAAGCTCAGGGTGGATAAGGCAATGGGACCTGATGGTATACATCCCAGGGTACTTAAGGAGCTAAAGGAGGAACTAGCAGAGCCATTAGCAGAATTGTTTAGTGAGTCTCTGAGCACAGGAGAGGTCTCAGAAGACTGGAGAAGGGCTCATGTGATCCCACTCCACAAGAGTGGTAGCAGGGAGGAGGCGGGGAACTACAGACCCGTCAGTCTTACCTCAGTAGTGGGTAAGATTATGGAGGCACTTAAGGAAAGGATAGTGCAACACCTAGAATCCATAGGGGCACAGGATCCAAGACAGCATGGGTTTACAAAAGGAAGGTCCTGTCAAACTAATCTCATAGATTTCTTTGACTGGGTAACCAGAGTGGTGGACCAAGGGGGAGCAGTTGATGTCGCCTACCTTGACTTCAGCAAAGCTTTTGACACTGTTCCACATAGAAGATTGATAAATAAGCTAGGTAGGCTCGGGGGGTCAGAAGTTGGTCAACTGGGTGGCAAACTGGTTGACTGGCAGAAAACAGAGAGTGGTGGTAAATGGTATGCAGTCAGAAGAGATGCAAGTCACATGGGTACTCAGGATCAGTCCTGGGGCCAGTCCTATTCAACATCTTCATTAGTGACCCCGTAGATGGACTAGGGTAAGGCTTGTCTGTTTGCAGATGACACCAAGATCTGCAACAGAGTAGATGATCCAGATGGGGTGGGCAGAATGAGAAGAGATCTGGATAAACTAGCAAAATGGTCAGAAGAGTGGCAACTGGGATTTAATGCAAAGAAGTGCAAAATCACGCACATAGGGAAGAGAAACCCTGAAGCCACTTATAGGCTGGGAGGGGAGTTGCTAGCAGTCACAAAGGAAGAAAGAGACTTGGGCATCATCATCACTGATGACCTAAAATCATCCAAGCAGACCTCTAAAGCAGTAGGTAAGGCTAGGGGGTGTTAGGGTGTATTAGTAGGGGTATCACAAGTCGTAAGAGGGAGGTAATAATCCCTCTGTACAAGACATTAGTTAGGCCCCATCTGGAGTACTGCGTGCAGTATTGAGCCACACCTTCACAAGCACATTAACAAATTGAGGCAGTCCAGAGAAGGGCAACCAAAATGGTGCAGGGACTGCATCAGAAGACATATGAGGACAGATTAACGGAGCTCAATATGTATACCCTGAGCAAAGGAGGAGAGGTGATGGGATCGAGACATTTAAACACCTTAAGGGCATAAACAAGGTGAAAGAGTCTAACATGTTTAAATATAAGAAAAATAGCAGGACAAGAGGACACAGCATGAGATTAGAGGGAGGCCGATTAAGGGGAATGAGGAAATTTTTCACAGAAAGGGTGGTAGATGCATGGAATGGCTTACCACAAGAAGTGGTGGCTATGAATACAGTGCAGGGCTTCAAACAGGCATGGGATAGGCATAAGGGAGCAATACAAATGACTATGAATAGATAGGTCACTGACAGAGCAAAGGCCGATGGCACATTTATAAGGTAGAAAAAGAAATGGGCAGACTGGATGGGCCTTGCGGTCCTTATCTGCCGTCAACTTCTATGTTTCTATTTGCGGCTAAATTGAACACACCATTGACAGCAAGTTTAGTTTATTTTGTTACAGAGTAAAGTATGCTAAAGCAAGTTCTTTCTACAGATACAGTGCGGGGCCATTAAAAAGACAGAGTACAAATATATTATAAAAAATATTCAAATACAGTACTCAAACCATCACACAGTTTGTACAACAATACGAGAAAAACACGGTACGGTAAATGCATAATGTACAGATCGATCTTTGTAACATTTACAGATACTGTAAGGAATAACGTTAATTCTTTGGCATAGTTTTTTTTGTGATTAGTGGTTTCTTTAAGAAAAGATGTTACGAGGGCTAGGCAGAGGCCTCTGTAGTTATCGATGGAATAACAAGGGAAACTGAGGACGAAAAAGGGTGTGAAGCGAGTATAGAGCATTAGAGAAGGAATGCAGGGCCATCATTGCTTGTCTGGAAGATAGAATTGTGCAGGGGATTGAGGGAAATAATAAACCTATATTTAATATACAGGGAACAAAATGAGAGACCAGGATAAGGTGCAGCCCCTGATCATGGGGGTGATGCATCAAGTATTAAGTGAGGCAGCAGTGCTAAATACTGCAGCTACTACTCGTCTGTATTGAGCCAGCAGGTCAAGGACAATGGCCAGCCTTGGTTAGAAGTTACCGTATGTAAGACGAGCAGGTTGAACAGGAGGCAGTGCTGGTTGTACCAGAATTAGTTGGCAAGTATATAGAATGTGTAGATCTGGGAAGATCCCACAGTAGGGATGGTATCGACCCAGGGAAAAATGGCTGAGTAAAAGTATTCTGGTTGGGCCCGTTACAGATATCTTTCAGGATTCCCAGCAGACAGGGGTAGTGTCAGAGGACTGGAAAACAGCCAGTGTTGTCCTCCTATTCAAGAAAGAAGGGAGAACAGAGCCAGGTTACTGCAGACCTGTGAGCACTCCATGCTTGCATAGATATATAGAATTTGCTGGCAGATAAGGACTACTTGCCCCACCTAGTCTGCCTGTTTTTCTCTGCCTATAGTATCACTGCAGATTCTGCTTGATCTGTGGCCCATTCATCCCCCTTCCCTTTCCCTAAGATTCCCTTATGCCTGTCCCATGCATTCTTGAACCCCACCACCATTTTCACCCCCACCACATGCGCTGGAAGACTGTTCCAAGAATCCATCACTCTTTCTGTGAAGAAGTACTTCCTCACATCTCTCCTGAATCTACCCCACCCAGCTTCTTGTTATGACCCTTGTCCTTGAGCACCTTTTTTTCTGAAAATACTTTCCTCTTGTACCTTGTTTGCCCCATGAGGTAGTTAAAGGTGTCTATCGTATCCCCCCTCCCCTTTTTTAGGGTATACGTATTTAGGTCCTTTAATCTTTCATTGTAGGGCTTCTGATGCAGACCCTGCACCATTTTAGTTGCCCTACTTTCGACCACTTCCACTGTATGTCCTTTCTGAGATGTGGTCTCCAGAACTGTTCACAGTACTCTAGGTGGGGTCTTACAAGCGATCTATACACAGGCAACACCACCTCCCTCTTTTTCTTGGTGATGCCCCCGTACACCAGCATGCCACTTACCCTCCTAACTACCTTGTTACACTGCCTGGCCACCTTTAGGTCATTTCAATATGATCACCCCAGGTCTCTTTCATGCTTGATGATCGTCAGTACCATCCCCTGCATTTTTGTACTCTGCCCCTGGTTTTATGTGCCCCAAGTGCATTATTTTGCACTTTTTTGCATTGCAACCCTGCTGCCATACCCTTGACCACTCGTCTAGTTTTCTAAGGTTGCCGCTTGTCTTTTTCTACCCCCTCTCCCCCAGTTGTCCACCTTATTGCAGTTTGGTGTCATCTGCAAAGAGGCATACCTTCCCTTCCACCTCCTCTGCAATCTCACTTATAAAGGCGTTAAAGAGGACCCGTCCCAGCACTGATCCCTGAGGCACTCTGCTGGTCACCCTCCCTTCCTCTGAATGAACTCTGTTTACCACCACACTCTGCTGCCTGTCCCCTAATTTCTTACTCATTTTATCACGTTTGGACCCACCCCTAAGCTACCCAGCTTTCTTACTAGTCTTCTGTGTGGAATGGTATCAGAAGCCTTACCGAAATCTAGGTAGGCCACATCCACCGCTCCACCCTGACCTAGTTCTTGGTCAGCTAGTCAAAGATCTCATCAGATTCATTTGACGTGATCTCCCACCCCAACCCCCTGTGAATCCATGCTGCCTCGGGTCTTGTAACCCATTGGATTCAAAATATTTCACACTTTTCTTTCAGCAATGATTCTATTAATTTTCCCACCACTGAAGTCAGGCTGACTGGCCTCTAATTGCCAGCCTGTTCCCTGCTACCATTTTTGTGAAGTGGGACTACATCTGCCCTCCAGTCCTCCGGGACAGCTCCTGTTTCCAATGAGCTGTTAAATAGGGCTGTCAGAGGTGCAGCCAGTTCCTCCCTGAACTCCCTCAGTCCCCTTTGTTGGACCCCGTTTGGCCCCATTGCTTTGTCCACTTTCAAATTTGCAATTCTCTTCAGGAATTTCTGCTCCAAAAATGGACTAGTGTCCATCTCCCTCCCTCCAGTGCTCCTGTTACATTTTTGTGGCCCCTTTCCGTCTCTTTTCTCTGTGAACACTGAAAAAAAGTATTTGTTCAGGATGTCTGCCTTTTCCTGTTCTCCCTCTGCACAGTTTCTCCCTCCTCCTTCCCTTTATAACCTTTGTCCCACCCCTGGTCTTCCTTTTTTCGCTTACATACCTAAAAAATGTCTCTGCTCTTTTTGTTACTGCCTTGGCTATTCTCTCTTCAGTTTGTGCCTTTGCACTCCTTACTGCTCTCCCTGCTTCCCTCTGTTTCCCTGATCCCTATCCTCCTCCCTCTGCATGTCCTTGTACCTTCTGAATGCTACGCTCTTAGCTTTTACCTTTTCTGCCACCTCTTTCAAGAACCTAGTGGTCTCTCTTCCCTCTTTCTTTTGCTCAACACTGAGGTTCGTTACCTTTCTGTGGCCCTTTTTAGTTTCCCTCACTGTTTCTCCATCCCCCCGCTAGGTCATTCCTGAGGCATTCACCTATTTTTTAAAAATCTGCCCTTCTAAAGTCCAGGACCCCCACCTTTGTGTGGTTTGATTCCACAGTCATCCTTATACTGAACTACACTTCACGGTGATTGTTGGTCCCCAGGTGCCCCCTCCCACCTTGATGTCTGCAACGCTGCCCCTGTTGGTACCAATCCACTATTGCCCCATCATGAGTGGGTTTACTGACTAGTTGCCTAAGGAATGCCCCCTGCAGGGAGTCCACAATTTCCCTGCTTCTAGCTGAAGCCGCAGCTGGGAGGCTCTAGTCTACATGCTGATTGAAGTCGTCTGTTAACAGCATCTCCCCCTTTTCTGCCATCTTGCCAGTAGCTTCCAGCAGTACCTTATCTAAATTCTCCCCCTATGATGGAGGTCTGTAGATCACACCAGTGCGAATAGAGACTCCATTCCCCATCTCTTGGGTGACCCACAGTACCTCTGCCCTCCCCCCGTATTCCCTAGATCTCCATTGATTTAATGCCCTCCCTTGCATAAAGTACCACATCCCGTCCTTTCCTTCACACCCTGTCCTTCCTGAACAGAGTATAGCCTGGTATAGCCATGTCCCAGTCATGGTTTTCAGTGCACCATGACTTGGTAATGGCCACAGCATCCAGGCCGACCTCTGTCATTGTGGCCTTTAGGTCTGGAACCCATATTTCCTAGACTTCTAGCATGCGCACACATGGCTTTCCAGGTTTTGTTGCCACTCTGTTACCTCACATTTTTCCTTTTTTTCCTTTCCCCCTCTTTTTAATGTACCTGATCCCTTCATTTCTTCCACCCTGCTTTCTGTATTAATTTGCATCCCATGGGATTCTACTCCTCTCAAGTTCTCCATACTCTCTACTTCAGCTGGGGGATAGGGGGTGGCAGTTTCTGCCTCCCAGATCTCTTCCACCACCCCCTCGGCTAGTTTTTTTTTTTTTTTGCATTATTTCTTTACTCCTCCATCGCACCCACTGTTGTCCTCTCCTTTGGGCGGCCTAGTCCTGCTGTTGACTCCTCTGCTGATCCACCATCCAGCTGCTCTGATGCCCCAGTTGTCCCGGACGTATCCCTTCGCCGGGGCTCTCCTATATCCCACCGGGCCCTTGGGAGGAGAGACCAGAGTGCATGTAGTGCTCCTTGTAGCTTTCTCCAAGAATGAAATGTAGCCTGGAGGTATCTCGGCTAGGAGATGCAGGGAGGCAGGCTGCCGTCATCCGGACGGCATGCATGCATTTTCATGCTTTTCTGGTCCCTCTTATGTGCCACTGCTTGTAGTACTCCCTAGTCTCCACTGGGGGCCACTGACAGAGCGGGGCTGCCCACCCCAGGAGAGGCGAGCAGTCCTCAGGGCCTCAATCCTTCCCTTCCCCAGCGCCCGAGGTCTGTTCCTGAACCCGGGTGCAGGCGGAATGGGTGAGGTAAGGCGCCAGCACCAAGAAGGTTTAAATGTTCATCAAAGTAACATTTAAGCCATCCGCTGAGGATTGTGGTTACCCTCCTTGGGTGGATGGAGGCCATCACCCCCTGTATAGGCCCTTATTCTCCTAGTTGGGTCCCCAGTCCTCAGTGTAGCTGGACCCCTCCTCTCTGCACCATTCCTTCAGCCGTGAGTTGAAGCTTTTGGTGTGGACATCTCTCTCCTGTCCCCTGTCATAGACAAGCAGCACTTCAGTGAAAGCCACTGAGCGCACTACCTGCCTAAGACCTCTCCCTGGCTCCCTAAACTTCCCCTGCACTGTCCCAGCTCCATCCCAAGCCACAGCAGTAGTCCCCAGGTGGACAGTGACACCGAACTCTGTCTTCTGTCCTGCTGCCGTAGTGATCCTTAGGAACCGCTTCCCATCCCTCCAGGCTGTGGTGCCACATAGACACCTTATCTCCCTCTCTCCTCCCTTTCCTATTCCCAAATCTATCCCCCTCATAATTGAGTCCCCCACCAGAAGTTGCTTCTTCCTCCTCCTCCTCCTCCTCTGGGGTCCTCTTCCACCCTCTTTGGGGTCTCCACTATGGAGGACCCCCACATCCTCCCTGGCCTGTACCATGAGTGCCTCTTTCTGGCAGTCCCGCCTCCCCAGAGCAGCATAGGAACTGTGTAGAGGTACCAGTTGAGGAATGTACCTTTGACTCACCACAGTCCAGCCATTTGTTCTCCCTAGGATTCTCTGAGGCAATGGTGGCAGACTTGGTGGCCCCTCAGCGTGGGAACAGGTTGCCCAGATCTCAGCCAACTTGGTCTGGGGTCTAGCAGCCTCCTCCCTCAACCCAGAGAGGTGCACACAGATGGGGCAGTATCACAGTCTCTAGAAGGTCTCTCTGAAAACAGTTGCCCCACAGCCACTGCACTACTTCCAGCATTCTCAACTTCTGTTCTACCTGTGTTAAAGAAATATTTTCATACCCTGACCCCTGATGGGGTGTTTCTAGTTTTCCCCTTTTGCTTGTTTGTTTCTCTTTGTGCTCCCCCTGTGCCTTGTTTAAATCTCTTTATACTTCTACTCCAGATGGGGTGTTGCTCCTATTCCCAGTTTTGGCCTACCTTTGACCTTCCACCCTTCCCAGCAGTGACTGTTAAACAGTAGTGAATGAGTGCCTTGCCTTAGTCGACTGGCAGAGTCTCCTGCTTCCTTCTGCTGATGCCTAAAATGTCAATCACCTGTTCTGCTCCTTTGCTGTTCCACTCACTCGCTGGGACACAAATGTCAATGCCAGTGTATATGAGACATTTATAAAAATTGTGACTTTTCCGCACGTGGAGAAGAACGGGCTTCTCTCTAACACACAGCATGGTTTCACAAAACGTAGACCTGCCAAACCAACCTGATAAACTTTCTTTGAGGTAGTAACTAGAGAGTAGAGTAGGGACTGGTGATGGCTGCAGTCTCACTAGACTTCAACAAGGGCTTTGGTACTGCATTACACAGAAAACACATGGAGTAAGTAGTGCAGTGTGAATGGAAGTGTACAGAAGGTGGATATCAAATTGGCTGACAGGTAAGAAGCAGAGTGATGGATAGTGCCATTTTAGAGTAGAACATATATTTTGCCACTATTGTTCCTATGACCAGAACCTCCTTTTGTCTTGAGTCAAAGTCACTGTCCTGGATGCTAAGCAGCATCCTTGCTGCAGTGCCAGTTGAAATGCCACTCTCCTGATCCTGGTACCTTCCAAGGTTCCCCATCAACTTGAGTTGGAGTCCTGTCTTTTGCGTTGTGGCAGGAATTGGTCCCTGAATCTGGTCAGTGACGTGGAAGGTGGTGTAGAAGACTCTTCAGAAGGATGGTAGTAGAGCCCGTGGGAGCAGGCTGGATGTTAGCTGCCTATTTAGCAGCCTCCATTATCCCCCTTTCCCTCCAAATTCAGAGTGCACGATGCAAAGTTGTCATGTACCGGTGTTCTTAACACATAGATGTCTGAACATTCTGCGTAATTGTGCCTGAGCTCCCAGCTGCACAGCTACTTGTAGTCACCCAGGTGGCAGTATTGTGACATAGGGCATAACCCAGTGTTTTTCCCCCCAGACACGTTTGAAGGAATGGGGGCATTTGCCAAGCATCACAGGCATAATTCATATGATCCTCTTCTCAGATCTTTGTATTTTCTCCCCTTTTCTTTGAGTCTTTTCATTTTATTTATGCAGGTTTCTTTGTAGGTCAGGATCATCTTTATGCTACTGTTCTCCTCTGTGAGTGTCCCTAAATACTGTAGTGTTATTAATATTAATATTGAGGACCAGGGCTCTGCATTAAACATGGGATGGTGGAACATGGGATTGCTGCAAAAGGATCGGGGCCCAAAATAAAAGGATGGAGGGCACCCCCTTACATAAATGCTTTAGGTTTAGATAATCCTTTCGTTTAGATTCAAACAGTAACCACAGTGGCGTCCACCAACCTCTGAGGTATTCAGCTTGTTTGCTGTCTATCTATCTAGCTGCAGTAATGGCAGAAACATATTTACAAAATGGCCACACAATATCAGTCCCCAAATTGTATTAGGACCCTGCAATCACACAACCATTATCTGGGTACCTAGTACTTAAAGCTTTTAAAGGTGCAGGCCTGTTATATGATGCAGCTGTTGTTGACTGGCTGTTGGGGCCCTTGGAAAAAATAATCAGACTAATCCTATCATAAATTTGTAGACACACATCATGACTGTACTAAGACAGATTTTAAAACCTTTTCTTGCTTAAGTCTAACTATAATCACTGAACTTGGCACCGTTAACTATTTACAGTCTTTCCAGATTTGGAACATAGTTAGTAATCATCATAGGCAGGTCATGAACAGTCTGTACAAGGAAGGCCGGGGTGATTGCAGCAGACGGGCTCCGACTCCGGAGGCTGAGATGCTGGGCAAAGGCTTGCAGCCAGGAACCTCCTAACTGATTGCAGGATCTTGCAGCTTTTGAAGATGGATAAGACACCTTTAACTTCTGTTGTAGAGCCCCTCTCCGGGCTGAAATCATCTTCTGGATCAGACCAGGCTGTGACTGGGGCCGGTATGCTTCAGATGAGGCAGAAGCATTTCTTACAGCGCTCTCACAACTGCAGGCAGATGCTGGCTTCTTTTCCACATTTTTCCCAGTGTGGAAGGGACAAGGCTAGTCCTGGAGGACAGTGCAACCCCTTGGCTAGCGACTGTTGCTGCTTACAGTCACTTGTCTCTCTGGCAGGAGGAGAGCCCCTTCCCCTGTGGCGGGGCTCACACTGAACTGGAGCTAGGCCCATTTTTGTCTAGCTGGGAGCCTGAGCCCCTCTCCCTATGGAGGGGCTCCTGCACGAACTCCTGTCCAGCCTGGAAAACATTGGATTTTATGGTATCCTTCAGGAGCTTCCAGTTGGCTGAGTCCACTTAGGTGTCCAAACGCCATAGGCTGAAAGCACTTGTCAGTCCACCAAATGAATATTCATTAGGCTCACTCAGTGCTCAATAGGCCCCCTGTTTTGGCACCTAAATTAAGTCCCTGCATTTTCCTCACAAGCACTTGGCAAAGTCCCACAAGTCTCTGACACTGTCCCAACAGTCTTTGCTTGAAATCCTGACTTTCTGATTGGCTACTGTGCTGCAGAAATGGATGCTAGAAATACAGTCCCCTTGCAGTCCTTCACAGTCCCAAATGTGAAGTTCTGGTACAGGCAGTTCATGAAAGTCCAGACTTTAGCCCCCCCTTTTTTTAAAGCCCCTTTAGTGCCATTTACAGTGCTGATATTAATTTGCACTCATTTACACCCCTGCGTCTGTCACTGCTATTAAAATATGCAGTCCCCTGCAGCATACCTCTCAACCTTTTGCCCCCCAGATGTGGAACATTGCCTCTCCAAATGTGGAACAAATGAGCAAAATGTGGAACACTTAATCAAATCTTTACCTAGGAGGCTCAGAACACTTAAAAGATTTGCATTTATGTTCAGAAAGTCTGTTATTAATTGAATAATATATTTTTTGCAGCATTTATTATAGATTTTTGCTCTAAAATGTTAATACTGAATGTGGAACAAGTCCTCACAGTGTGGAACAGGGAGCTTTTGTGAAGTAAAATGAGGAACGTTCCTCGTAATGTGGTACAGTTGAGAGGTATGCCCTGCAGCAGATGGACATCCTTATTAATATTCATGAGGAGCTCTTTAATATTCATGAACCCTGATCTTAGTGCTTCGTGGCGCTCTTTATTTGCAATGAAAAGAGGGCTCTCTTAGCCCTTGCACAGGTCACCAGTGCCCATTTAGTAAAGCGAGGCACCGGGACGACCAGGACACCTCCCGCTCAACCGCAAGACTGGCAGTCGGGAGATCAAAGGCGCAGTTGCGCAGGTGCGATTGCTGCGTGCACAGCATTGAACAAGGAAGCAGCGGCATATCGCGGTACAGTCTTTGAGCCCAAAATGGGCTAAAATAAAGTAGCAGGGATATTCTGGGGATCTTTGGGGCACCAGTGGATTTGGGCTGGGGTGGTGAACTACAAGGACAGAAAGGGATGCAGCAAGCATCAGGAGGCAGACGAGAGGTGCTCCCAAGGGTGCCGGAAGATGGTACAAGCTGAGGGGGCTGAGAATCAAAAGGGCACTTATGAGGGTACAAAGGGCACTTTTTCTATACTAGTTTTTGACATACAGAAATAAAAAGTGGAGTGGCTACCGCCCCTTTCGCGCCCCCCCCCCCGGTTCCGGCACCTATAGGTGCTCCAGCGTGGGAGAAATGAGCAGTAAGGTTTGGGGGGAGGCAGGTTACATTTCTCCACCACAGGAAGTCATCTGTGTACATGCAAGGCTGACAGCTGGCAATACTAGGTGCCTTCTGGGAGTGGAGCAAGAAAATGGGGTGGGGGTAAAACCCCAACTGCTGTTGGGTTGAGAGCCAGTGGCACTTTTGTGCCCTGGGTGTTGTCCCTCATCGGTCAAGATTAGTGTGATTAGGAGAAGAAGGGCTTACGTTAACCCCCTACTGAATTCCCCAGTTGGGACTTTTGAGGATTTTGAAGCACAAAAATGAAAGCGGTGCTTCAGCATTGACCCTGTATATGGAAAGGTTTTCATGGATTTTGTTAGCAGAAAAAGTATTAGGTAATGTTTTACAAAGCCACTACAGCAAATTTCTAACCCCAGGATTCTCTGGTCTGACCCCCAACATTTGAAACAGGGTCACCCTGACCCCCACTTTACTCATGTAAGCCCTGGTGCTGGGGTATCTCCACATTGTATAACTTCAGTCTAAGTAGGGCCAGTGATTTTTTTTTGTTTGTTTTTAACAGAAAACACCTGTAAAAAATTAAAAATTTGCCATTTTTAAACCAGCACTTGGGAGTCAGTTTTTCATGCAAAAACACTCTGTTTGCACCACTTTATCATACAAATGAAATATATATATAAAAAAAAATTTGCACCAGCTTTTTGGGCAGACATCTTCATTTTGAGCCGATTTCTTGACCGAAACATGCAGATTTGCCCTCAGTTTTGGGGAAAAATGGTAAAAATTAATTTAAAGATTTTGCCAAGTGGAATTTACCATTCTTGAAAATGGAAAATCATTGGCTCTAGCCTAAGCACTGCTCCAGGTAACCGTGACATACAAAACAAATGTGCTCATCATTTTTAACATTAGGTGAGTAAAATATCATTTTGATGAGTAAAAGTGCTTTAAACTTGGAAAAACGGCAACTTTTGAAGTCTCTAGGAAGCATTTTCTTTTTTTTTTTTCTTTTTCTCTTTCTCCTTGGCAGGACCACCGAAGCCATCCACCCTGGTCACGGCCCCAGAGACCCTACCGCCGTCGATTGCTGCTGAGGACCTCGGTCACCCTCGCTTTGCCCCCGGAGGGCGGGGCCGGGCTCCACGTGGCCTCCCCGGAACTGAATTCAGTCGGGTCCTGCAGCGGTGGCGGCTATGTGAGGCTCTCCAGGAGGGCTTCATTAATCGGGTGGTCCTGCCTCCATCTTTTTCCTCACGGTTTTTCTCCCAGAGGAGGTGGGGACGGGTGACGACGCGCGCCCGCTTCGCCCATCCCCCCTTGTTGAGCGCCGGTTGCTTGGAACCCCGGTCTCCACCAGGGGTCTCCAGCATACCGAGGCTAACACGCCCTCCCGGAATAGGAGGCCGTCCATCGGGGCCTTCGTCCTATTCCCGTCGATCTCCGACGACCCGGATCCGCTCTAACCTAGGTCGCCAAGGCGCAAGCGGAAATCCAACCGCTGCGCCGACGGGCTGGCTAGGAAGCATTTTCAAGTGGCTGGATGAGTATTGGTAGTCATCAAAAAATTTTGTAAAGAGTATTTCTTAAAAATTGGTGAGTAAAATGGGCCAGTATTCATCTGGAGCACTCGGCCTAAGGACTGGGAGAACAGTATGTAGTGGGTTGGGGGGGAGCTTTATGAAAACATTTATATTTAAGTTTTGCCTTTAGAGCTAAGTTTCTGTCCTGCTTGTCAGTGTGGCTGCTGGCTCTTCTTCCCCTTGCCCTTAATGTTTTACCTCACTCCATGACTTTTCCATGCTGGTTTCTTTTATATTATCCTAATCTTGCTCCCTCTGAAGATGCAGTCCCAAACATCCTTGTTATTAATGTTGGCCTAGCCCATATTTCCTCAACCCCCCACACACACTTTCCCCATGGTAACCATTGCTCAACTATTGCTCTCATCTTGTGTAGTTGGTCCTGCTAAAGTTCAGGGTCTTTCTGAGTCAGCTTGTATGGTCTGGACATCTGGGCTAACTACTCTCCTCAGCAGGTAGAATCAGAGGAGTACCGAAGAGTCCTATGGGATGGCCTTTTCCCAGGCTCTTCAGTAATTCTCTGTTCCTGTAGCAGGGGAAATGTATTCCTTCAGCTGCAGGAAACTTTCAACTCTTGACACAAGGAAATAACCATGTCTTAGTGGATCTTGTAATATGGTAATTAATAAGAAATGAAATACAGCATTCCGATTAATTGAAAGGCAGGGGCTGATCAAAACCAAGCGGATATTAATCCCACAGTAATGCCCGCTGCTGCTATCCCTCACACATCCACACAGGCAAAAAGTAGAGCACAGTAATGTCCGGTATTGTAGCACAAGGGTAAAACCACAAGTAAATGCGCTATGCGGTCCCATAAATGGACGAATTCAGCAGATATCCTGCACACGAACAGGAAGAATTTCTGCCTGCCAGCACGGAGATAAGTGAAATTTAGATGTAAGACAATGTCTGTTTAACGCATAGATGTTTTCTGTAGTTTATTTAAGCACAAACGTTGTAATCATTAAAAGAACAGGAGCAAGTGAATAGGAGTAGAACAGTGGAAATATTCGATCACGCACAGTGGAACAGTATGCAAATGAGGAGCGATTCAATCTGTGCATAATTACAAGAGATCGAGCAAACCACATAACTGAATAAAATGATAAAGATTTGTACATGTAGATATTAAAAAGAGACAAATGATCACACTAATCATTGTGTGTGCTTTCCATGAAAACCATGTTGTTTAAGCAAAAAAAAACTATATGAATAAGTATGTTTGTGAGAAAATGAAAAGTAGTAGAAATGTTTGTATTGCAATGCATATGTTGTGAAACAATGGAAGTATCTGTACATGCAATATATAACAGTTGATAAAAAAACATAACTCGTGTCCACATTGCCCATGTTACAAGAGCATTAATCCACTCCAGAGTCAGGCTCTACTAGGGGATTAATACCTGGTTGGTAGTTGAAGCACGAGGCCGCTTCACTCCAGCCAGGCATTAATCCCTAGTAGAGCCCTCCTCTTTCGTGGATTAATACTTACTTGTGCCAGGTGCAGCTTAACAGTGATACTACTCCAGACAATTTTCCGACCAGGGAAAAGGTAGGATCTGGGGCACTAGCACCGTTGAGCCCAGTGCTTAGACAGGTGGGGCTTGACATGGTGATCTCAAGCTCCAAAATGGCTGAAACATCAGCCTGGGAGTGGGGGTTGGGAGCTTAGCAGGTCTCTCCAAGGGCCCTAAGTGCAAAGCTTGTGGCCAAAAGCTAAAAACATTTATCGTGGGATCATATTCCACTTTTTGTAGTAAGCAGGACATTGACAGTGCTTTGGCCCAAACTGAGAATTAAGATGCGGTTGCTGAGCATAACTCCCATGCGTGTATGAAAAAAGGTTAAAGCTATGACCAGAAAGGACTGTCCTTGTGTAGCCCTGATCATGCATCCAGCAGCCAAAAGCAAGACGTTGATGGACAAAGGCAAAACAGTGAGGATGAACAACTTACTATGCAGCCAGTTGTGAATAAACTAATTGCTGCACTTGACTCAGAGGCTCAGTCTGTAGAGAACCAGGGGAGCAATTGCAAAAGGCATAGCATCCCAGACTCGGCTCAGCTCCGACTGCCTTCCTCTTACTTCTTGGCTTTGGCCGCAAGTGAAGTTGAGAATAAAAAAACAAAGGAGAACACATTGTTGGGCTGTGTGGTGCTGCAAAATGTAGGGCCAGAGTACAGCTAACAACTGGGGCAAAAGATAAACGGGGTGACGCACACAGAATCTCCTGTAAGTAAAAATAACAGCAGTTTTGGGGTAAAAAATGTGTCTTTTGTTGTAACATGAATGTCTCCATAAACAAATCCCAAAGGTCAGGACAGCCTTGAAGTCATTTCAGTTGTTCCTATCTGCCAGATCATTGCCGTTTGTTATGGGCACTTTCTTATCATGCCCTGTTGGGGTCAGCTGTGGGGTGCCACGGGGTTCAGTCCTGCCCCCATGTTATTTGCTGTATACATGTTGCCTTTGGGAAAGGTCATTTGGTAGTATGAGTGGGTTTTCACTGCTGTGTGGATGATACACAGCTGTAACTGTCCTTTACACCGGATGATCATGAAGCAGTCTCTGTGCTGAGGCAGTGTCTGCAAGAAATTTCTGATGGGATTCATGGACACCTGATATTCCTCACACTACTTGAGTCAGTCAGCACATCATTAATCACACCAAACAAAATTATTTTATTTATTTCTCGGAATTACAATACCTTTGAGCCAGAGACTCTCTTACAAAGGTTCCACGTCAGGAGTGAGCAGGATTTAATGCAATATCAGTGCAGTCAGAAATTGACTAAGTCTGTATTAGAGTGGAGAATGGGGGGAGGGATGGGGGTGACAGTCCCTGGAGTGTAAAGTGTAATAATGTAATATCTGAGGCACAATGGGAGTATATCAGTATGGCAGCTTATAAATTAACAAGCTCACATAGCTGTAGAGAAATTACCCGGACAGGTACTCAAGAACATCAGCAATCCAAGCAAAATTCCAGTACAGTCTAAATGCCGGTTGCTGGAAAGATGTGGCACATCTCCAGCCACACATGCAATGCGCATATATTTTGTGATTGTCAAGTTCTCCTCCTATAGTGGACACAACTCAGCAATTGGGAAAATATTTCACATGCAAATAAAACTCTCTGCTGTGGGTCACACTATGCATCCCAGGGGTGCTATAAACAACCGCTATACTGTAGGTATTTATTGAACATATTACTTACTGTGGCAAAGAACCCAGTAACTAAATTATGGCTCACACACCATAGCCCCACAATTAAAGAGTGGGAGAATATAACCATTGCAATTTACAGAATGGAAAAAAGTGACACACTTAAGACAGAAATTCACTTTATTTGATAGCAGATGGGTGCCCTGGATGCGATGTATAATGGGCTGCAGGAATGTGTTTGTGCCATGAGATAACTAGTCACACTGCGTCAGTCATGACTTCGCCTCCAGGTTAGTCCATCAGATCCTGTCCAGGTAACTACTTGGAATCTGCAGGATTAAAGGGTTATATTATACATTAAAATGTAAGACACTGGATTAACCTCAGTTCTTCCCCAGTTTTCCCCTTTCCTCCTGAAGTAGAAAGACTTCTGTGTGTAAGTCTGGGGTACCTTTTTGTGGTATAGAAGACTGGGTATTGGACATGTGTAATATAGTAATGACCGAAAAGGAACTGGATTGTATTAAATTACTTCTTTGTAATTGGAGAACTCAGTAAACATAAGTTAAAAAAAAAAAAACAGTTCTAACTGGATGACCCCTAGCCGGTTGAGCTCAAATCCGGGAAAAACAGAGTTATTAGTGGAACCTGGTCCTCGTGGGTTGGCAAAAGTTGGGAAGTGTGCCAATTGTACTATTTTTAAATGGTACCACATTGAAGGCAGTGGGTAGGGTCAGGAATCGGGGGGTCATTGTGGACTGCAACATCAGAATATGAGGCGGCAGAGGTGGTCTGCAGCAGGTTTTTTCCAGGTAAGGAATATTGCCTGGACTAAACTCTGTCTAGCACATGGGGGAGCTGGTGACCCTTGTACACGCCTTTGTTGCCTTCAGCCCCGGTTACTGTAACTCTCTCTACCTTGGGCAGTCTAAAAAGTTGGTGTGCTGCCTGTAGTTGGTGCAGAATGCTGTGGCCAGGCTGATTTCAGGCATTAAGAGTTCAGAACACCTATCGCTGATCTTCAGATAGCACATATCAGCAGAAAAAGATAAAACAGGATATACAATCACGCCCTTCTTTTGATACATTGTTGAAGGAATGCTTTACACTTTATTGTTGTCTAGGTAAACAAATTTAGTGCTGTTAGCACTTAATGTCTCCCAAGTGCATTGCAAAAAAAAACAAACATGTATTATCCTATATTATACCTGTCTTAGGCTAAAACCAGGTTTGCATGCTATAATGTTTTGTCAAAAAGATGATGCCTAAGAAACTAGGCCTGTAACCTCAGTACCTAACATATACCAAAAAGTAGGCTTTAGAATTCCATGCAGTCAGTTTTGGTTTTTTGGGTATATACTGTAAATTTTTTTTCTCCCTAGTTAGATGTCTTCCACACGTTCAGGCAGAAAACCGCCCAGCCCCAGCACTGGCCATCTCCGACTCTAGAGCCCCCATATATTCCCCCATGGTGTGGCCATACAGGAAGGCAGATGTCCTCACCTGCATCCCTGGAGCACAATCTGGTATACGAGCAGAGCGACTGGTGTAGCTCCTGAGCGTGTCTCTGCCATCATGCAGTGAGCCACCATTTTTCCACTTGCATTTTCTTCGCTTCAGCCTGCTCACGACACTGAGCCCACCCCTGCAGCACACATGCAGCAATGCCCTATAGAGGAGGCGGTCTCCCTTGCTCATCTCAGGGATTGCTGCAGCCATCCAACTGGGACCAGATCCTGGCCCCTCGGCTGCAGAGTAGTTCCCAAACCCAGGTTGCTGGTGTGAGAGGACAGTTAGCTATCCATTGGCCCATCAAGCAACCATCCATGCAGTCTCTTTTTGTTTCCATAGAGACTTTTCTCTGTCCTGGTCTGCCCAGCTCCTTGTGTGCCCCAAGTCTGTCACTGTATTTTTCAGGATCTTACAAGCTAGGCTGTACTAACCCAGGATCACATATGTTGTGGGTGCCCTGCTTTGTCAGTTATGTGTGCACTTGTGGGGGATGGGTTGCTGGCATCTCTCAGAAGACTAGGATTTTTTCCTTCATTTTATTTCCTTGAGGGTAATGGCATGCATTGATACTTATGAATGCATGCAGTGGCACAAATGCAGGCTAAGCATTTGGCAGCTGCCTGGCATCCCTTCAGTGTGTGCTCACTGTGTTGCCAGCTGGCCTCCACCAAGTGGCAGTCAAGTAGTCGGATGTAGTGTCCCCTGCCCTTTGGTAGGAGAGCAGTCCTTGGTACGTTCAGTACTTTCTCCTAGCCAGCCCCCCAAATGACCAGAGTTCTTTCCTAAACCTGTGCCACAGACGTAGCTAGCAGTAGCCCATACAGTTTGAGACTTAGGAGCCTATGCACCTCACAGGTTCAGAGTCCATACAGCCTCTGTAGGCTAGATCTTTTAGGATTATACCAGCCCCTGTAAACGGGTTGAATGAGAGCACGGTGCAGACACTGGTGTAGGGACCACATCGCCCGTGTGTAGTACAGTCAAGCACATTCATTGCCCTTGCCCCCTGCTAACCAAACTGTAAAGGTTCAACAGATTAAGTGGAAAATACAAGAGTTAGTTCAAACAGTGGCAGGCAGCACTTTCTGATGGACATCTGCAATCATAGGGATCACTCTCCTTCCGAGTAATTGGCCTCATTATCTTTTGATTCGTGTTTGGTTTCAGCTTTTGTGCAAAGCTGCCCTCATCAGCTGATCTGAGAAAATATAAACCTGATTTTAGTGCCACAGCATGAGCCTGGGCAGGAGCATCAGTGCACCCGAAACCTTGAGTCTTGCCCCATCAAATGATATGTGGCATCGCCACATGGCATAACTGATGTCTGGGTACAAAAAGACTTGAGCATCACCACAGGAATACTGTTTTATTCATCTCGCCTCTGCCAGCATTTTGTCCCTCTCACCGACATATAAAGTACTGTAATAATCAAGATGGTGTGGAGTGTGTGTGTGTGGTCAGTTCTGAAGCTTGCCATGGTGAGATGCAGTAGGCTGTAAGAATAACAGTGTTGGTGACCAAGACGTCTCACCCAGAATTGTGTTCTGAGCAAATCTTTAAGAAAAAAAAAAAAAGCCAAGTCTGGGCTGTCGGAACCCACAGGGAGACCCGACAGTCTCATAAGGGAAGCTGTGGCATGGTACTGAATCTCTTAAGCTGTCCTCTTAACAACAGGTTCTCATTTACCAGTGAGGACAACATCTCCTGAACTCAGTTTCTGTGCCCACTGTCTCAGCAGGTGAAGCTGTCACTGCATTTGATTTTATTGCAACCTGTATTACCTGTTAAAAGTTTTGACGTTTCGGTCTAGCTCTGCCATGGACTGACAGTACAGAGAAGCTGAATACTGTTGTTTAGAGGACTTAAGAAGACATTTGCTATACTGTCCGGTGGTAAGTTTGAAGGGCTTGCTACCGCATGATTACACCTGCTCCCTTCGGTTTGAAGAATCATTTTTGCACTTCATTGGCTGTCAAGCGCCCTCTATAACCAGAAATTCTACTTTCACGCTGTTCAATTTAAGTTAAATTCCAGAAATGTTATAAAGTTATGCCTGCTGCCCAGAAGCGTCACAAAAGCATATCTGTCCTAGACAAGTGTTGGCATGACCCCCCCTCAACTGTCTTTTAATGAAATGTTGCCCCCTCCTTATACATTATACAAATGCAGGCCAACGCAGTTCCCCCCTCCCTTACCCACAGACGTGCGCCAGAGCTCTATTGGTTTTATGCCTGATGGGGCCTGAGGTGTGCGGAACCAGGATGGAGGGGGTAGAGCGGTGTACATCATTGATGCTGCTTGGTAGACTTATGTCAGTCAAGTGCATAACCCTCGTCACCTGGGGTGACGTAGAAGATTAAAAAAAAAAAGTTACAAATTCTGTATAATGAGCAATGAATAGCTGAGTATCTTTGGTGTCAAAAAAGGTACTCTCACGCCCCTAGTTTGCTGGCGCCAGGGATAGGATTCCAGTGCTTGACATGTCATTTGGGGGTGTGGGTGTATACAGTGAGGGGATGAGAACATGGGGCAAAGGTATGATTGTACAGGGGGTAGTATGCAGGTGGGGATTTTTTTTTTTTTACACATGGGATGAGATTACACAGTTGGGAGGGGGAGAATAAGGGTGCTAGAAGCATGGGGAAAGGGGATAATCCAGTTTTTAGTTTGGGGGAATAATACTGCTGTTACAGGATGAGGGGCAGGGGAATGAAGTACATATATTTATTTATTATATATGTGTGCATGTGTGTATATGTATATGTGTGTGTGTGTGTGTATATATATATATATATATATATATATATATATATATATATATATATATATGTATGTATACATGCACATATATACTGTATATGTATTTTTTTTTTAAGTCTTGAACTTTGCTACAATAACTATGAATAGAGCAGCCCCTTTGCCCAGTGGCAGTAATCTATGCCACCATGTAGGTGACCTGTGTTAGGGAGGAAGCCAGGGTGCCTGTGAGAGGGGAGCTGCCAGGTATAGGCGTACCATTGACCGAAGCATTTCCTTGACCAGAGAGGGCTGGCACTGGGGCACTGCATGTAGTCTTGGCTATAGTGTGGCCCTGTGCAGCACCATGAAGAGAAGGCAGTCAAGGGGAAAAAATCTGGGGTAAAACCCCCTAGACATACATCTATGATGGTCCCATGGCACTCTTGTATCTCATGCCTATAAGATTCACGGACAAGGTGCGGAAAGTCAGGAAATCTAAGGTTCTTGAGTCGATAAAACTGTAACTGTATTCATTCTTCTTATGATATGACCCTAATAGTCCTTGTGAGGGATTGAGGGTTATGTCCTTGACCTGTGATCGGCTGTTAACACCATTGGGCATGGAGAACTTATTGATTGCCCAAGGAAAGTGACTATAATACTGGGAACCATGCTGAATTGGTTTCACTCCTTCCTCAAGAATGTTGATGGTCTATGATTTGGGGTAATTTTCCATCTTCTCCCTATAGCATAGAGTCAGGTTTTCCTCAGAAATCTATTTTATCCCCTTTGTTGTTTGTGGTGTTCCTGCTTCAACTTAGAGAAGTGATCTAGAACTGTGATTTAGGTTATTGTTATGCCAGTGACACTCAAAACTATGTATTGTTTGTACCTGAACAGGGCCCTTGGCTGCAGTGTTGGAAAAGGGTCTTTCTGAAATCAGAGTTTGGATGGCCAGCAGTGGACTGAAGCTGAACCCTTGCAAAATGGAGTTGTTGCTAGTGTGTCCTGATCACCTTACACCAGTTGTTCCTAACAGCCTCGGACTTTCGATGTTTGGGGTTCAGATTAATGTTAGGTAACCTAGAAGTAACTGGACAGTAGACTTACATTGGTTTCCAAGGTGTCAGCTGTTGTCGGGTGTGGCTTTTACCAAGTTATAAATATTGCTAGGTTGCATCCTTATCTTGATCAGGGTGACTTGACCACTCTGGTACATGCTTTTGTCATCTCCCGCGTTGATTACTGCAGTGGGCTGTAACTGGGCCTGCCTGTAAATCTTGTGCACTACTTGCAACTAGTGCAGCATTTAGTAACCGTGTTTGCTGACTTCCACCTGCAGGCATGTTTATATTAGCCCAGTGCTGTGCAGTCTGCACTGTTTTTTGATTAGGTAGTGGAAGGATTTTGAGGTTTTACTTTTATCTTACAAGGCCCTGAATGATCTGGGTCCTCTGTACCTCTGTGAGGTTTTGTTCACCAACTTGGCGTTAGGAAGGTACGCTCCACAACTCAACAGTTATTGAAGGTTCTCAGATCTTGGTTGAAATCAGCTGAGATTGTGCTTTTGGGGAATGGCTCCAAGGCTGTGGAACATTCTCCCATTGCGCCCCCCCCCGTTAAATATTTCAAGAGTAGAACAAAAACTTGGTTATTTCAATTTGTCTTTTCGGATTAGGTATTAGTCCGTTTCCCTTCTGTTATGGATATTTATTTATGTAGTTATTTATTTCATCGTGGAACCTCAGTGCCTCACACTTTAAGTACAGTTGTTATTCAGCTCCTATAGACAGGTGGTGTGGACTGTCCTCCCCTGCTAGCTGGGACAGGATGAAACATTTTTTTTTCTCAATTCTGTTTATGCTTCTTACACTACCTTACCCCGGACTCTTTCCAGGGGGTCACTCGGCATAGGCCATGATCCCGCCCGCCTGAAGTCCTCCGTTCCTCCGCTGGCAGCCGCCTCTCCATCCGTGACCCGATCACTCAACACCCCCCTCCCCCCCAGTTCTGAGTCCCCTGAAGTGGTACTGCCTACTCCTCCTGGTGCTCTGTAATCTAGCAGAGCGACCAAGCAGGGAGGAGAACCAGAGGAATGAACGGAGAGATCCAGTGCTGAGTGTGGTTGGCCGGCCCCTGTACCCCCTTCGCCTACTGGGAGGCAGGGTCATTTTCCTTGTTCCACCCCCCAGTGCGGCCATGCAATGGTGGTGTCATGCAGACTGAGAGAGCCCACCCACTCCCGCAGACATCCGCCGACACCAGACCCCATTCGCTGTCCCCGCCCCAGGTGTTTCGCCCTCCAGCCTCCGCCAGGAGCCACCACCAAGCGGGGAAATCCCCAGAGCCCACCCCAGGAGAAGAAAGCAGTCCTCTGAACGCTCAATCTTCTCCCTCCCATGACGACCACCAGGCCGGCAGCAGGGTGAAACATTCTAAAAGCATGTTTACACTGCTGATGCAATCTCCCCAATCTCTAGTGTTGCTCATTCCAGCACCACTGGAGATGATCCTGCAGTGTGTTTACACAGCCCCTGTCAGTGCCCTTGCAAGCCGTGCTGGAGAAGTGCCGTTTGTCTCTGGGCAGTCAGCAACTCGGGTATGCCAGCATGTGCTGTGCACCACAGCAAGCTGCGGAGCCCGTCCCAGGGTTTTAAATAATTGATTAGCAGTATTTTTCTTGGGACAATACTAACTGTACAGAAAGTATTTATATAGGTTTTCTAGAAGTGTTATGTTAATCACAGTGAGGCAAGTGCTATGCATTTTCACAATGTTTTAGAACTTTTATGAGCAAAACGCTAATCAATTTTTAGAGATAAATAAAACCCTGCTGTCCACATGGCTACTAAAGCTGCTTACTGCAGCATGCGTCCCTACTCCTGCACCGGCTGGGGGAGATCATCAGCGGACAACTTACCATGCTACAGTAGATCTCACATGGCCGGTTTTGTACCACTGGAACCCACGTGTGTAGGTTGCAGTGGTGCAAAGGTGGCAGTGTAAACATGCCTAAGACAAATCTTAGGACATGCCTCTTCCAGACTCCCTCAGTCTTTGTTCAGCCTGTCTTTGATGGTAGACAGATCTCTATTGTGCAGGGCTATTGTCTTCCTCAGCAAGTGAATTTGGCTTCAGTTTTCTGCAACTTTTCCTCATCTTTGGTGCTGTATAGCCTACAGCTACACAAAGGATTTTCTGCAGCATTTTAGTGTTTTTTTTTTTCAGAGGTCTTTGTCTGCAGATGCGGAACCCTGGGCTGCAGTGCCACGAAGGATTGCTATAGCCCACACACACTCCTCTGATGCTTTGAATGGCTGAATTATCTGCTGCCCCATGAAGCGTAGACAATGGCAGCAGAAAAAGCCCCATGGTTCATTCAGTCTGCCTGAGTTCCCTATTTAATCCTGGGACCTACTGCCCCTCCAGTGTCCGAGCCCTCCCCAGCCTCCCCCATTCTCCTCTTTGTTTCTGCCACCCTGAGCAACCAGTACAGCCTTCATTATGTCCCAGCTGTGCTTGAAATCACCACTGTTTTTTTGTGCATACCACTTCAGGTGGTAGACTGTTTTATGGATCCATCAACATTTTTGTGAAATACTTCCTCATGTCCCTCTGGAACCTCCCTCCTGTTAGTTTCCTCTCATGTCCACGTGACTGCGAGCTAATATTCAAGCTAAATAGTTCTCCACAGTTTACTTTAATTCCTTTTAGGAACTTAAAGGTTTATCATATCTCCCCTCTCCATTCTTGTATCCAGCGAATACATGTTCAGTGCCTTGAAGCACTCCTCATAGGATCTGCCCTGTTGGTTCTGAATCATTTTTGTCACCCTGCATTGCACTGTCTCCAGCCTATCCCTATCTTTCCTGAGGTGAGGATTCCATAACTGGACACAGTACTCCTGGTGTGGCCTCACTAAGGATCTGTATAGGGGAAGTATTACCTCTTCCCTTCTGCTATTAGTACACCACCCAGTACAACCCAACATCCTAATTGCTTTGTTATATGCCTTGTTGCACTGACTCGATTGTTTGAGGGAGTCACTGATGAGAGCTCCAAGGTCCCGTTCCTCAGTCATAGTGCTGAGTGTCTCCCCGCCTATCCAGTAATCTCTTCTGGGATTCTTGTTCCCTAGGTGCATTACCTTGCAAAGGTCCCGTTCCTCAGTGTCACCCCACCTATCCAGTAATCACTTCTGGGATTCTTCTTCTCTAGGTGCATTACCTTGCACTTCAGGGCATTGAATTTCAACTGCCAAACCCTTAGACCATCATTACAGCTTTTGTAAGTCCCTAATGCATTTCCCAGATTTCCTCATTGCTATCCACCCTCCCACAGAGCTTAGTGTCATCTACGAAGAGAAGACACAGCGTGCCAAGGATTCCCTCACCAGTGTCTGACTAACACATTGAAGAGGACAAGACCTGGGCCAGATCCCTTTGTACCCTACTTGTGACTTCCCTCTCTTCTGATATGATGCCTTTGACAACCGTCTGCTGCCTGTCCTTTAGCCAGATACCTACCCAGTTTATTATGACCTTAGCCAGACCCAGATCCTCCATCTTCTTCAGTAGGTGTTTGTGAGGCACTGAGTTGAAAGCCCTGCTGAAGCTGAAGTAGAGCAAATCCACAGCATGGCCTTTATCCAGTTCTGTTGTCACCCAGTCAAAGAGACTTATCAGGTTAGTCTGATAAGACCTCCCTGCCACTGATCCATGCTGTTTACTATCTTGGAATCCATCAGCAATAGAGGTAAGACTGATAGGCCTGTAGTTTGCTGCTTATTCTTTGTCTCCCCCCTCCCTGACGGAGTGGAACCACGTCTGCTATCCTCTTCTAATCCATTGGAACCACTCCTGTCTCCAGTGAGCTGTTGGATAGACATACCAGGGATTCGGCCAGTTCTGCTGCCAGTTACCTGCATAACCTCAGATGCAACCCATCTGGTTCCAGGGCCTTATTTGTCTTTAGGGTTGCCAGCCCTTTCTGGACCCTTTCACTTATAAATGTTAGCTACCTCATCACCTGGACCCCCTTAGTGGCTGTCTTGATGCTACACTCTCTGGCAAGGGCCCATCATCCTCCCTAGTGAAAACTGAGCAAAAGTGATAATCGAGTACAGTGGCCTTTTGCCCATCCTCCTCTATCACCCCCCCCCCCAGTAGCCTTACGATTCCTCCTCCTTTCTTCCTTCCTTTTCTCCCTAGTATAGCAGAACTGTTTTTCCTCTGCTCTTTACCCCTCTGTAATATGCAGCACCGTCTCCTTTTGCTTCCCTAATTGCCTTCTTTGCATACCGATTTTTCAGTAAATATTCTCCCCATTCGTCCTCCTTCTGCTTTTCTTTATACTTATAGAAGACCCTTTTCTTGGTCCGCACACTTCCCTCACCCTTGCTGAGAAGCATAATGGTCTCTTGAGCCTCTTTCTGGTTATCATTCTCATGCATAAGTTAGATGCCTCAAGAATGGCTCCCTTAATTGCCCCATCTCTGTTCTACTCCACCTATATTGTCCACCCTGACTACCTTTTTCCCTGACCAGCTTCCTCAGTCTGTTGAAGTGCACCCTTCTAAAATCAAGGACTTCAGCTCTCAGGGGTTTCTGGACCCAGGGGCCAGTTCTAACTTGGAGTTACGGTTGCAGTTTCCCAGTGACTCACCTGATCTCACAGCTCCTACTGCCTCCAATTTGGTGAGCACCACATCGAGAATTGCAGTCTGCCTGGTAGGTTCCTTTAACTAGCTGTACCAGGAGACAGTCTTGGAAGGTGTCCAGCAAGATCTGACTTCTGGTGCTCCTGGCCATTGAAACATTTCAGTTGGTGTCTGGTGGGTTCAGCTCACCCACCATCACTGCTTCCCCTTTGCCACCCTTTTTTTCAAGTTCTTCTCTGAACTTTCTGTCCCTCTTTTCCCCTTGCCGTAGAGGTCTATACATCACCCCCAAGTGCAGTTTCTTGCCTGAGGCTGCTGTGAGTTACACCATAGTGACTTTGTCTCCACCTTACTGTCTCTGATGCACCCATCTTCCGCCACCTCGATGCCATCCTTGACAAAAATGGCTACTCCCCTACCTGTTCCTGTCTCCCTCCAGAACAACCAGTACCTAAGGGACCATCAGTTCCCAGTCGTTATTTTCTGAAGCCCACGTTTCTGTGATGGCCACAAGGCCCACCTTAGTGTTCAGCGTCGGTGCCTGGAGCTTGCTGATTTTGTTACCTAGGCTAATGGCATTAAGGAATAGCCCCTTCCATCTGATCTCCAATTCTGCTTTGCTGCTACCCTTGTGTTATCTTTGTCCTTTCTTCCTCATGTTTTTCCTGGTGATTGCACACTTTATGTCCCCCACTGTAATGTTCCCTCACCTAGTTCAGTTCGGGCCACAACTCTCCTGTTACCCGCTGTGCTGCTACAAGCCTGCAGATGTGGGGGCATACTAACTAGGCTCCCATTCCTTTCACTTGCCAGCATGGTTCCCAAAGACCCAGTCTCCCCCACCGCAGTCAGTTTAAACATCTGATATAGATGTCAGACTTCTGCCACAGTGCACAGGCTCTCCAAGTCTCATCAGGTGAAGTCAGACACCCTTGAAGAGTCTCCTGTCCCAGAAGTCCCCCAATCCTGCACAAAGTGATACTCCTTCTCCTGACACCATCCCTTTAGCCATCCGTTAAACTTCTTGTTTACCTCACTCCTTATTCTGTCTTGCTTCCCTTCCCTGCCCCACACAGGGAGGACTTTGGAAAAGGCCAGGAAGACAATGTGCTGCCAGTTTGTTCCCCAGTCTATAGAAGTTGTGTTTCACCATCTCCATTGACTGGTTCACCAGATCATTGGTACTCAGGTGTACCAGCACCCCCTGCTCCCCCACTCTTTCTCCACCATCCTTCCTATCCTGTCTAAATTCCAGATGGCTGATGCACCAGGAAAGCAACAGACCATGGTATAAAGGCAAGGTACAGAAATATCTGTGGTTTTTGGGTTTAGGGAGTGTATTTATGGGATTGTTGTGAGTACTGTGAGGGTTGCACACATTAGAGGGTACCTATGCTGTCACATACGCCGTGAGCACCATCTTGGGAGACTTATTCTACACACAAACCTGTGGTGGTTATCTTTATACAGTCTGCTCATGAGCACAGTGGCCATCTTGCAAGGTCTTTTGAGAGCAGAATCGCTCATACACTCTTTAAAGGCACAGCTTGAATGATTTGGGGGCAAAATTCTTCCTTGTGGTAACATATAGTGTTTGGACAAACACAGGCCATCATTTCAATTTTTACAACTCCATCATTGGATCCCCAATTGCAGCACTGTAGGAAACAGGTTGCTTAAGGGTAAAGGCTAGACAAGGCTCCGGTCCACCATGGCCCACTCTGATTGTCCATCCTGCAACAAGGAGTGTTCCTCTAAGCACAGTGATGCCCAAGAGGGAGCAGATCAATAAAAGGCCCCAAGGCCTAGTTCAAAAGCACCATATTCAAGAGACCCTCCCTCCCATCTCTGGTTTCATCAGCTTGGGGTTCCAGGTCATCTTCTTTGAGAAGAGAGGTATAGCAGCTTCTCACCACAATGGTGAAGCTCACCAAGACTCTGGATGTCCTGATGGCAGCTCTGTTGGATGCATCATCCAACAAGTGAAAGAGATCACTTGGGAACTCAAGCTGCAGGTTGGTAGGACAGAGGTCTGGGGTTATATTCTGTTTTAACTGAAATATTTGAATAGTTTGTAAGTGAAATTAGTTCTATGTGTTAAAAATTATTACCTTGAATTAGAACTGTTACTTGGGCTGTGATATTGTAACTTTGGAGGCTTGGGGACTGTTGTTTGTCAGGGTTAATTAGAGGGAAATTTAAATGTGTTGTTTGCCTGGTGTTTGGTAAGAGCCGTCCCACCCACCCTGTTTTGTAGGCTTTCTTAAATACTGAAAAACCACTGGGGGTTGGGATTGAAGAGCTGAGTATTTCTGTTTTGGGACTGAAATTCGAAGCAACAGGAGCTGGGTGGGCCTGTGACATCATACGGTACCTGATGTCTGCTTACACACACTGTTAGTGGGACCGAACACACACTGGACTGTATGCGTTTGTGAGACTTTGGAACTTTATTGGTGGGGTTGAAGTGGGTTTGTAAATAACTACAGTCAGTATAGAAAACTGTATTCCAGGGAAAGGGACTGAGAAAAGGGGTGTGCCATTATAAACAGAGGGACAAACAGGGTGGCCATATTCCACCATGGCGAGGCATCTTCGGAAGGGTTGTAGGCTGCACAGGCTGTGGGATGGCAATAATTCTAAATTGGGCCTGGAGAGAGGAGGCTGCCTCTGTAGACAGCTATCTTGTATCAGGAGTGAGGTATATTGGTTAAGGAGTAAGCTGGGGGGTGTCCAAGGATAAGGGGTGTGGATATGGGCAGCAGAAGGGTGGGGCTGAGGGGAGGCTGGGGCAATGCTCTGAAATTACAGGACGTTATGTTACAGCAAGCAGGAGGGGGGATATTAGGGACAGAGGACCCTTAGATAGGGAAGTTGATGCTAAGGGGAAAGTGTACAGGGGTGAACATTCTGAATACAAAGAGACTGGAGGGGGAAGAGTCAGGAGGGGCTGTTGTGCGGAAGCCTAAAACAGCAGACTGTGGGAAGGGAGCTCCTAAGGTGAACAGAGCAAGAGGGGAAGAAGAGGGGCAGTTTAGAGGTGCAGACAGGGGAAACTCGGGTTACTTGGTGGAGGCTGACATAGAGTGTCACAATAAATTTGAGCTACTAAGCAACCTAGAGGGGGAGGAAGGGGTTGGTGGAAATGAGGAAACTTATACAGAGGCCGGGGGGAGGGAGTCGGATACCCATAGGGCATCACAGACCGGCTATGGAAAGGATAGAAATAGTCCCAGAGGGAGAAGGGGAAACATATATGTTAAGCAAATGGGGGAGATGCAACATATTCCAGAATGAGGGAGGAGAGCATGATTGGAGAGAAACTGGGAGACAAGGAGGTGGGAGAGGAGCCCCCCTTCAGCAGGGGGGTCAGTACCAAGGATGGGGCCCTAGCTAAAGGGGACCCACAGAGAGCCTCTGGAGGCAGGGGTACTATTACAAGGGGGGAGGATGGCGGTGTGGGGGAAGGGGAAACAATCAGGGCCAGGATAAATGGTTCAGATAAGAGAGGCTTAAAGGGGACACCTATTCAGAGGGGGTTTGAGTTAAGTGGGCAAAATAGCAAGGGAGGCAGAAAGGGGAGGGTGACAAGGGGGTCTCTAATAAGGCAGGAAGACTCCCACGAAATTGAGATCATGAATAAAGGGGAGAAGGAGGGCTGAGAGGGCATAGTGGAGGTAACCATAAGGATGATGGCGGTGTTAAGGTTCTGTTATTGGGAGACTCGATGATAAGGGGTATCCAGTGGGAGGGACAGGGGGGTGGATGCCATAGCCAGGTGAAAGTAGTGAGTATCTCTGGGCTGACAGTGCACAGAACAAAGTTCACGGTGTATGAAATGGTTAGGGATTGTGGAGAGAAACCGGATTTCCTGGTGCATTTGGGAACTAATGATCTAGAGGGAAATAGCATTTTGGAAATCCAAGCAAGGTTCCAAGAACTTGCCAGAGTCTGTCAGGATAATGGATGCAACATTTCCTTTTCGGAGATATTGCCAGTACCAAAGGCCTCAGTGGAGAAAAATGAAGCTCACAGAGGTTAATGACTGGCTCAGGAAGTGGGGTGAAGAGAGTGGGTTGGGGTGTTAGGGAACTGGAATGGAGTTTGGGAGGATAAGGGACTATATGCCAAGGACAGGTTTCATCTTGCCCCATTAGGGAAGAAGTCCTTAAACAGGGATGGCTGACTACATACAAGAAAGGTGGGGTTTAAACTTGTGAGGGAGGGATAAGGGAGGAAACAGATTGGGGTGAAGGTTTCAGGAGGAGCAGAGGAGGATGGAAGTATAAGGAATCTGGGTGGGGTTCGACAAAGAGGATCAGGGATAAGGGGTGGGGGTTGGTGTTAGTAAATGCCAGGAGCTTGGGAAACAAGTTGCCAGAGTTCCAGGCCATGCTGTTCGGGGTGGATGTGGCGGCGGTCACGGAAACGTGGGCCAACAAAAACCATGACTGGGACCTAAACGTATGGGGGTACACTATGCTTAGGAAGGATAGAAAGGAGGGCAGAGGGGGTGGAGTGGCTATGTTCATTAGAGATGACATAGAAATTGCTAGGGTAGAAGAGGCAGAGGGAAACGTGGAGGCCTTATGGGTCACCTTACGATCCCCAGCAGGAGATAAGGTCAAGCTGGGTGTAGCATATAGGCCCCAGGATGAGTGATGTTCTAGAGGATGGTTTGCTGGACAACATCATTGCCCAGTGTGGACCAAAAGGGGAAGGAGTGGTGTTGATGGGGGACCTTAATATGCCAGGTACAAACAGGGGAACCATGTCCTCTAAGGTGGCCAAGGAGCAGAGGCTGCTGGATGGCTTCCAGGATGTGTTCTTAACACAGCATGTGATGGAGCCCACAAGGGAGGGGCATGTCCTGGATGTGGTTCTGGCAGATGGGGATCTGGTAAGGGACATGGTTGTACAGGACCCCCTGACTGGGAGCGACCACAATACTGTCTGGTTTCAAATAAGCATGGGGGAGGGGGGTGAGATCTAGGACACTGGCAGTGGACTTAGGGGCAGACTTTATGGGCATGGGAAATATTCTCAAGGATCAGTTGATGGGGATTACCTCAATGACAAGTGTGGAAAGGAGATGGGAGGTCATAAAACGGGGTCTTCATGAGGCAGTCAGGATCTGCGCTAAGTTGAAGCGTGAGGGAGCAAGGTCACAAATCATGCTGGTGGTCCAGTGAGGTACAGGTAGCAGTCAGAGAAAGAAGGCGTCCTACAAAAATATAAAACAACAAGAGGATAGGGATAAGGAAATGTACCAGCTTGCATCTAGAAAAGTCGCCCGTATGGTGAGGGGCAAGTCAGTAAGAGCAGTGACTGGCACAGGGATGAGGGGAAAGGGTTCTTCTGGTACATTGGGGAGCGGAGAAAAACTAAGGGCCATCTCAGCAGATTGAGATCAGAAGGAGGGTGGGTGGATGAGGCGAGGGACCAGGCAGAGGTATTTAACGAGTGCTTTGCCTCTGTGTTCACTAGGGAGGGGGATGGGATATCTACAAAGCAAGGCATGAAGGGGATAGAAACGTCAGTAAGTGGGATCAGGGGAGCAACAGAAATGGAGCAAGAGGGAGAGAGAGGTACCCCAGGGGTGTCACATCTGGGTAAGGATAAAAAGGCCAGTAAGGTGGAGGGGACGGATGATGCTGTCTCCGCCAAAAGGGTGTGGTTAGCCCTCAAGGCTCTAAACAAAGACAAATCTCCTGGGCCGGATGGCATTCATCCGAGAGTACTATGGGAATTAGCGGACATACTGGCTGCACCCCTGGCGGAGCTTTTCAGCAGGTCACTTGAGACAGGGAGGGTACCTAGGGATTGGCGAGGCACATATGGTACCAATCCATAAAGGGGTCGAGGAAGTACCAGGTAACTATAGACCCATCAGTTTGACCTCGGTGGTGGGAAAATTAATGGAGAGTATACTAAAGGAACGATTGGGGGTGTACTTGGAGGAGGTGGGAGGTCTGGATAGTCGGCAACATGGGTTTGTGCCAGGTAGATCATGTCAAACGAATCTTGTGGAGTTCTACGAGTGGGTAACATCAGAACTGGACAGGGGAAAGCCTGTGGATGTATTATTCTTGGACTTCAGCAAGGCGTTTGACTCTGTCCCCCACAATGGTCTGGTGGAGAAACTGATGGGGTTAGTAGTAGGCCCTTTGATGGTCAGATGGATTGAAAACTGGCTAGCTGGACACACTCAGAGAGTAGTGGTCTGTGGGGAGCTCTCGAACCCTAGAGAGGTTGGTAGTGGGGTACCGCAGGGCTCGGTCCTGGGTCCGATCCTGTTTAATGCATACATATCGGACATCAGGGAGGGTATAGGGTGTGAAATGAGTCTCTTCGAGGATGACTCCAAGATGGGAGCAGTAGTTGAGGGAGAAGAGGGGAGGTTGGCCCTGCAAGGGGACCTGGACACCCTGGATAGCTGGGCTCACACATGGAAATTAAATTTCAGTATCACCAAGTGCAAGGTGTTGCATCTTGGTCGGAAAACCTAAACACAGGTACACCCTGGGAGGGAGGGCTGGAGGCCTCAATGGGGAAAAATACCTAGGGTCATGGTGGATGCATGTATGAATAACTCTGAGCAGTGCAGGAGGCGGCTAGCAAGGCAAACAGGATGTTGGGATGCATTGTAAGGGGATCACCTCTAGGAGCAAGGAAGTGATTCTGCACTGTACAATGGACTGGTTAGACCACACCTTGAGTACTGTGTACAGTACTGGAGACCACACTTGAAGAGGGACATACAGCTCCTGGAGAGGGTACAGAGGAGGGCAACAAAGATGATACGAGGGCTAGGGGATTTGACGTATGAGGACAGACTTAAGGAGCTCTACCTGTTTTCATTGGAGGAGAGGAGAGACAGGGGGGACATGATTGAGGTCTTCAAGTACCTCAAGGGAATAAATAGGGTAAACATGGAGGGGATCTTTAGACTAAAGCAGGAAGGTATCACCAGAGGGCATTGGTTTGAAGTTGGAAGGTGGAAGGGTGAGGGGGGGAAAAGAGGAGGAGGTTTTTCACTGAGAGGGTGGTGGACCCTTGGAATGCACTGCCTGATGAGCTGGTTCAGAGATCCACAGTGGAGGGCTTCAAGAGAGGGTGGGACAGACACAGAAAGTGGATGTATCAGATGATGGCCTGTCCCAGGGGGTTGGGGATGGATGATACGGGTTTCTGGAGCACAAGGGATGGGAGGGTCTCGGCACCCAACTAAGGATCTGAGGTTCGAGCAGACTCGATAGACCGTAAGGCCTAATCTGCTGGCAAATAGTATGTTAGTATGATCACTCTTTGTATCATCCCATTCTTCCCTCAAGATCACCAGGCCATGTTCCAAGCACCCAGGTAATCTCTCTTGTACTCTCTGAGGACATTTACTAGGGTTACAACTTTGAAGATGGAGATTCTGTCTCTTCGAATGAGGAACAGGGAGCAGAACAATCGGGCAGAGCCTTTAACTGGGAAGACCTGGTTACTGTGATGAAGCAAAGGTGTATCACCTTGGAAATCGGTCCAGAGGCCCCCGATGGAGCCTTTCAGTAGGCGACACATAGGGGCTGTTTGCCTGGCTTCTGGCCCAGTCCCAGGTTTCCTCATTTACTTTATTTAAAAGTTTCTTATGCTTTGAATCTGCAATGTATGCACTGTTCTTTGCTGTTTAATATCATATTGGAACTAAATGATGAACAGCAGTGCATGTTTAAGAAGAAAGCAGATCCCTTACAGGAGGCAACTAAGAGAGATTGTTTCTTTCTGGTGTGCAACACGTCAAAGATATTGTGGCTTCAGAATGAACAAATACGGAGCACAGTACACCCATTCTGAAGTAACAAAGACTTATAAAATTAACGTAGAGGCATGGGATATAGACTCTGCATGGTGTCGCAGCCATTAAGGAACCTCTCAATAGGAAACTAGAAACTTTTATGAAGAAAGCTTATGAGGTGGCAGGAGCTTCCATGATAGCATTGCTTGCTTCAGCTTATGTGTTCAGGGTCCTAGGGTTTTGGCTCATGGATGCCTCCTTTGAGCTTCCTTATGGTTCTGAAATGGAAGTACCCATGTCACTCCTATCTATGTGTACAAGTTTTCTGGCAGGCACAACATATAATATGCTGCAAATATCAGTAAAATCCATGTTATACTCTCTTCTGGCACGAAGAGTTCACTGGCTTCACCCATGGTCAGTAGACATATCCTCCAAGGCCTCTCTCCTGAACATACTTTTCCAGGTGGACCTGCGATTTGGCCCAGAACTGTAGGCCATCAAGCAGGTTTTGGGCTCTAAAATGGCACTTCTGCAGGACCATAAACCAACAGGATGACTTTCCTTTTGTGAGGTGCCACAGTACCACACTGGACTTCGCTTCAACTTTTTGCAAGGGAAAGTGCAAAAATTGGCACAACCAAGGATCCTTTCACTACAACAGAGGAGAAAGAGGCAACCACAGAGATAGCAGAGAGGTGACGACAACCAGTCAGGCTGAGATCAGGCTCATCCATAGTCCCCAGATGTGTTAGATGCAAGACTTGTACTTTGCTAACCAGTGGGTGACAGTCATCAGAGATCAGTGGGATCTTTTTTGATGATATCCCTTCCCTTAGGCTACCCCTTTGGAACTATACCCTCATCAGCACTGTAAACATACAGAAACATTTGCTAGCTGGGGGCCCCATCTCTCCTCAGTTCTTTTCCTACCGTTGATTGTACTCATTAGACCTAACTTGGAAATACTGACCAACTACCCATTATCATTATTTTATTCTTAAGTGATCACTAATATTTTAGTGATACCATCACCTCTGCATGCTGCTGAAACCAACAATGTTGTTTCATTACTGCGAGTGAAGAGAAAAGATTTTCCAGGACAGGGCACACAAAGTGTGTGTCTGCTGTTTAGGCCTCTCTCACAACCTCAGAACTTGTAAGATGTGTCTAGGCTTTAATCAAGCAACCAAGCAATGCAGAAGAAAGGGGGTGGAGAAGCTTTTATTAGAAAACCTCTAGCGACCATGAAAAAAGCCCAGTGTCAGAAAGCTGCGTCACCATCCCCATCGACTGATTCATGGTTGTCGAAGTCCAGAGACCACGAAAAAGACAGGTCATCGTTGGGACATAAGGATAAGGACAGACTTGCTTCCCCGGTGAGGTCTAGGTCACTGTTATAGCCTGTAGGTAATCAGCCTGCATTGTCATTGTCTGCTCTGGTGGTGGTGATGTCAGCCCCCCGCACCCCCTTGACTGTCGACCAGACACCAAGATTGGGGCTTGGCTTAGGCACTACTGTACCTACTATGGACGGTATGTCGCCATTGTGTCTGGGGTCCAGGCCCATCAGCTACAGTGGTCAAGACCCCTGGCTCTAGAATTGTCGATGCATGGGCAGTACTGGTGGTGTTCTTAGACATGATACGGCGCATACTTCCAGGCATACCTGTACTGCCATCAATGGAGGTTCCTGCATTGTGGGCCCTGTCAACATCATCTGGTACACGGCATATGCCTCCTGAGTGACGTCCCCCGGCATTGTCAGTGAGGTCTTCATCCCTCTCATCAATAGGGACGCCGCTGATGAGGAAGAATATCATCTAGACCTCATAATGGAGGATTATGAAGAGGAGGATGGTAATGGAGAAGAACATATGCTTTGCGTTCTAGCTCCACAGTATCGTCCTGTAGTGAGGATTCCGTGGTGCGTGTGTGTATATACTCTGCATCTCCTTCTGAAGACACACCTTCCAAACCATGATGCAATAAAAGCAGAATGCAGTGTGTTCTGCTGTGGAAGAAGATGATTCCACCAAAAATAATTTGATGGATTTTCTGGAGGACCCCTGTACTCCATCCTTTATTGTCCCTCCAATTTACCCTGCAGTGGAGGATGTAACATTTGCTGCAAGGTACAGGCCAAATACTTTACCTGCTGTACCCAGAAAGGCTGACAAGCAGTGCCCTGCTCCTGCTTCCAAGCCTTATTATGCCAATCAGCCAGAAATAGATTCTGTGGTCATAATGGCTGGCCATGATCGATCCAGGTCACCAAAGCATATGGGTACCATGCCCCTGATAAGGAACCCAGGAGGCTTGATGTAATGGGCAAGCGAACATACATCTCTGCTTCATTAGGCCTGTGAATTGCTAACTATCAGTCTCTCATGACCAAGTATCAAAATAGCCTCTGGAAAGCTGCCAAAGCTGCAGCCCAAGCCCTTCTAGAAGACACTGCTAAGAATGAATTACTTAAAAATCTGACTGCTGGAGTGGAGGAAGCAAACATCTACTACGCTCAGCATGTGAGGTTTCAGATGCCTCTGCCAGGGAAGCTGCCACTGGTATTTGCATGATAATGTGTTCTTGGCTTAGGGTGGCTGTGTTTGCAACTGATGTGCAACAGACAGTTTTGAATGCTCCTGTTAGAAGCACCAAACTGTTTGGATACCATGTCATCATCAGGATTAGCCAGCATCACAGAAAGTATCTGAGATTTATCCTGGAAGGGGAGCACTTCCAGTTCAGGGTACTGCCCTTTGGCTTGTCTTCTGCAGCACCGGTCTTTACCAAATGCTTGGCAGTGGTGACAGTAGCCCTTCTCAGGGAAGGTCTGTATGTCTTCCCATATCTGGATGATTGGCTAATGAAAGCCAGTTCCAGGAACAAACTTGCACCCTGTCCTGAACAAGGCAACTGTTCAGATACCTGGGGGGTTACATTGAATGTGCCAGAGTCAGTACTGACCCCTTGCCAGAGGCTGCAGTATATAGGTACATTCTTGGACACAGAACAGCACATCTCATGGCTCAAGCACAACTGGTGTACAGTAGTCATTACGTCCTAACCAGAACTTTCTTCTGTCTCCTGGGACTCATGGCAGTGGCCATTGTGACTGTGCCACTGGCTTGCTTACATATGTGGATACCACAATGGACACTGAGTGCGCAGTAGGACAAGTTGACAGATGACGTGGACCTAAAGGTGCTTGTCATGTCCCATTTACACAAAACACTGACATGGTGGATTGACCTCAAGAACCTCTTGAAGGGCATTCCTTTCTTAATTGCAACTCCAACTAAGAGTCTCACCTCAGATGTTTCAGGTTCTAGGTGGGGAGCACATCTGGGCCCTTTTGAAATCCAAGGTTCAAGGACCCAGGTGGAAGCCAGATTACATGTAATGGTCCTGGAGATGAGAGCTGGTACAGTATCCAGGCTTTCTAGGAGCATCTGACTCATCTGCGCTAGTACAGACACATAACGTTAGTGTTATGCGTTACATAAATTGGGGGGGGGGGCATTCTTATCCTGTGTGTCAGGAAGCATTGAGAGTGTACTACTGGGTGCTGGAACACAGCCTGGAGTTATCAGCCATGCACCTTCCAGGGGTACACATGTCTTGGCAGGCAACCTAAGTAGGTCACAGTCTGTGATGCATGAATGGGAACTGCTGACCTCTGTGGTAGACCTCTTCACAAGGTGGGGTCGCCCAGAGTTCGACCTTTCTGCATCACCACACAACACAAAACTGCAGTGTTTCTCCTTTTTTGGTGAGATGCATTGTCCCTCTCTTGGAAAAGCAGGTTACTGTATGCATTTCCTTCCATTCCATTAATACAGAGGGTATTACTGAAACTACAGGTGGAGGTTGCAACCCTCATTCTCATTGCACCTCTGTGGCCGCAGCAGATATGGTATCTGCTGCTATAATCTCTAGCAGTGGAGCCTACAGTCCCCTTGCCTCTTTGCAGAGCCTTTTGTCACAGGACAAGGGGGCTGTGGTCTATCTGGACCTGAAGTCCCTGCACCTGCATGCCTGGCTCTTGAAGATATAGCCATTGCATGGTTTGAGGTGTCACCGAAAGTAACTGATATGCCGTGTTGTGGCCAGAAAGCCTTCCACCGGACATACATACTCTTTAAAGTGAAAGAGTTTTACTTTGAGGGCCACTTCAAAAATATGGAGCCATTCACCTGTCCAGTAAATGTGGTGTTAAAATACTTGCTGTCCCTATTAGACTCCGGACTACAGTATTCCGCCCTGAAGGTGCATCTGACAGCTGTATCAGCCTTCCACGCCCCTGTTGATGGGTGTATGGTAGCTCAGTTGGAGGTCGTCTGTAGCTTTTTGAGAGGTATTCTGCACAAGAAACTTCCCATTCATAATCCAGTCCTGCCTTGGGACCTCAATTATGTGCTTGAGAAACTTACTGTGGCTCCTTTTGAGCCAGCTGCAAGTTGTGGTTTACGCTTTCTCTCATGGAAAACATTATTTTTAGTTGCAGTCACTTCAGCTTGAAAGATTTCAGAGCTACAGGCTCTGTGAGCCTTCTTATTTGATTTTCCATAAAGTCAGTGTCTTTATATACTAATTCTACGTTTTTTGCCAAAGGTGGTTGTCGTGGGGTGTAAGAAAAGACTTTTACAAGAGACAGCATAAGTGGTACAACATATAGGTATGATTTTTATTCAAAAAAAAAATAAATCAATTTAAAATAGTAAAAGTTAAAGAATCACTTTTTTCAAAGTAAAGAAAACAAATACCAAAAGCACAGGTTTGGCATGAACAATTATAGCTATTCTACCAACATCAGACTGTGCCTGACCTCTCTTAGAGATCTCCCTGGGATAACCAAACAGGTCCTTTCCCAACGACTATCTGAATCACAGCATCAATTCTGCCTTGATATATAGGACTGTGATCCCACCCACAAATTGAAACTCCACCCATCAATTAATACAAATACTGAATTTATACATATAATTCCAAGTATTAATTTTCTTTTTACATACAGTTTGACTCTCCTATATGAATAAGCAATGTAAACCATTATGTTTATTTTAAACATTGGATTGTGAGTGATTTATTCCTTAATTATGGGAATATGGGCTGTATCAGGCAAGGTACCGCCCACTTAAATAGAAGGAGGGGTTTTGCTCAAGTATAAAAATGACCAAGATGTGCCGCTCACTCCCTATAGGACACACCTAGAGAGTCAGAAGGTTTCTTCATGCAGATACAGAGTTACCTAGCCTGCTAACAGGACTTGGCTCACAAAGAACAGTAATGTATTTTAACTTTCTTAATTCATGTACTCGCAACACAGAATGTACAAATGTGTACGGAAATACTACTGTGCTGTTTGAGATGCATAACATTCAAATTGGAACTAAAGACTCAGCGCTTAATCTCTGCATTTACTTAAAGCGCTTTTACTAATTTTAAAAGGGATTCCTTGACCCCTTCTATGAGCGGGAGGTAAACTAAGCCTTTTTGTACTAAAAAAAATACCTAGTGGAAAGCAACAAATCTGCCATTTGCAGTCTAATGGAACCGAGGCATACAGGCTAGCCTCCTGTTCACTGGCAGAATTAACTCTTCGCGCTCCCAAATGGAACTATAAATAAAAACAAAACACCTTAACTGTTTTTCCAATTTCAGGGCATACCAGGAAGGTGGGAATATCAATAATTTAGGGATGCAAAACAGTCCGCTTTTCAAAATAAACAAAATGAAGCTCAGTGGAACCGTTCGTCTTGTAAGTCAGCTGTGCTCACTAGGGAGTTAACCTTTCTTTTCTTTCCTTTCCCCGACTACACGATCTTAAGGGAGCTCATAATTTTAATCATAGGGACGCATGATAGACACAAGATAAAATATTAGTATGGGATTATGAGCTTGTTATCTTGCTCTGTGTTACCCGTTTCCCTAGACTTTTCAAAAGGTACTGAAAAAAACCCGCCATACATTCATATTATTTCTTTTAGCTTCTCACAAGGGTATGGCAAGGATTTACTAGATAGATTTGTCCCGTTTTCCGTGTCCATAGTCATGGAATGCGCTAGGCTTTAGAATTCACTGTTTTATATTACTGAAGAACCTGAAGAGGAATTGGAAGGAATAGATTTGATAACGAGTGGCCAACACGCTATTTAATTAGAAAATAAGTACAGAAGCACAGACATAGAAGTAAGAAAGAAGGAAGGAAGAGAATTTAAACAAAATAAATATGCTGTTGCTCAACAGACTAAAAAAAATTATTTAATAGGAGAAAAGAAACTTCAGGTCTTAGTTCTGCAGAAACAGTTTTTTTTGGGGGGGGGACACCATCACAGTGGTGTCTCAGTTCACACTAAATCAAACCATCCACCTTCCAGTTTATTATCCAGAGCATGCCAGGCGGGGTGAAGCAATGCTCCATACTTTTGATGTACTTAGAATCGTAGGATACTATATTGCATGCACCAAGGACTGCAGAAAGTCCGTTCAGATATTTGTTTTGTTTACCCCTGGGAAAGAGGGTGTCCCTGTATCAATACAATAATTGTCTGAATGGCTAGCACGTTGTATTGTGTTCTGTTATAGGAAGTACGGTAAGGAACTTCGATGTGTGGTTCATGGCCATTCCACAAGGGGTATGGCCACATCTGTTGCTTGCTTTAGAAAAGTCTCTGTGGCAGACATCTGCTCTGCAGCCACCTAGAATACCATCCACACCTTTACTGAACATTTCAGTCTGGGCATCGTTCCTCATAGACGAGTGGGATTCAGCCTTGCTCTTCTACAGGGCCTACTGTCATGAGCAGACTGCACCATCCTCCCAGTTGGCTGTTGGAACAGCCTGGGACTTCTTCCAAAGGTGTGGGCTAAGGGGAGAGATATCCTCGAAGAAGATAGAACAATTACAAACTTACTGTAACAGTAGATCTTAAAAAGAATCTGTTCCCTTAGGCCATGCCGGCCCTCTCTCCTTCCCTGTTTTATCAGCTGTAGGGAAATATGGCATCCAGGTCTGACTTGGGGCTTTGCATGTCTATCTCCAGCACTTGCGTCTACCTAGTATCGGAGGTGCTGGTGTAATCGCCAGTTCCACAAGAAGAGAGTCCTCAGAGCACACTCTATGGCAGGGAAGTGAGGAGAGGTTGGGCTGTCCACATTTATGTAGATGCTGACCTGTGGCGGCGGCGTGGGTCGCCTTGGCTAGCAAAAGTTTCCGTGTGGTCCTAGCACTGATGTGGGTATAGTTCCAAAGGTGTGGCCTAAGGAATGACATTCTCTCGAAGATCTACTGTTACAAGTAAGTACATAACTGTTTTTTTTTTTTGATGATGTATCTAGTGGTAATTCCATCTAGTTTTGAAATCCCCCAAATTGGAACATTTTCTTGCACTCTCCCATATCCCACCTTCCAACCAAGGTCAGGGAGAGTCACACTGCCATAGAGCAGCTCAAAAGCATCTATGTTATGCAGCAGGTCGCATCACAGCAAAGAGTCTTGGACCTTTACTCAATCTTTTTCATCATCCCCAAGAAGATTAAGGGTTTCAGAGTTGCACTAGATCTCAAATGTCTCAACAGAAGGATCAAGCCTGCACATTTCAATATGGAAACGCTAAAGTCCACTATAGCAGCAGTGCACTTAAGGGACTTCCTAGTGTTTCTGTATCTTCAGATTGTATATGTGCATATCTTCATTCATCCATCACATTGACATTTCTGTGCTGTTGTGTGCCACAGCAGCATTTGTAGTATGAAGCTTTATGGTTCAGTCTCTCTACCATACTAAGAATATTCATCAAAGTTATAGTAGTGCGGACACGCATCTCAGGGAAGAAGGCACATACGCTTACCCATATCGGGACGACTGGCTCATGAGAGCACAGCTTCTTCCTGCTGCGCAACTGTCAGTTACGGAGGTCACCAGTACGCTACAGCACAATGGCTGGTTAACAGACCACAGCAGGAGCATGCTAGATCTGACTGCAGATGCCACAGTATCAGTCACAGATGAGAGTGCAGTCCCTCTTGCAGGCTTGCGGATAACTCTGACACAGGCCTGCAGCAGTCGTAAGGTCAATCTTACATGTGCCGGGCCTGATGGCAGCAAGCTTTGAGTTAATCCATTGAGCTGAACTTTACTCTCACCCCTTTCAACTTCACCTACTTTGACTTTGGGACTCTCTGATGCAGTCCCTGTCGGCCAAGGTCTCTCTGACACCCCCATTGAGATGATCACTCATGTGGTGGACATTAAACAAGAACCTGACTCTGGGAGTGTATAAGAGATGTACAATGCTTCACCCTTTTGATGAATCCGGTCTTGCTGGCTGTGGAATAATGCTTTCTAGGGACATGGATATGTTGTTCATCCACACTCATTGGCAGTATCCTTGCCGCTTTAAATCTTGCCGGAAGGTCTTCAAGCTTGCTCCTCCCACCCACCCGGGTGGTATAACTCTCGGCTCCGCCCCATGACGCCAGATCTTCCTTACCGCTTGGAAGCTCAGGTTCCCTCCTTAACGCTCTGCGTTTGCGACTGGTTCCTATTTCTCCGTTTGCATGATTTAAAAATAAAATTTGCAAAAGTCTTCGATCCCTCATGACTGCGATGGACAAATCGACTCCGGTTGGAGATGCCCATGCGGTGAGAAGATGTCTCAGACGGATCCACACTCCACGTGTGTCTACTGCTTAGGCCTTGAGCACGACCCGCAGGCTTGCGACCTGTGCTCATCTTTCTCGGCCTACGTCCTCGAAGACCGTGCTGCCCGATTGCAACTGGGCCGTCCCGAGAAGCGTTTCCCTCCGGTGAAGTCCAAGGAGGCCCGGTTGGCGGTGTCCGCGGCGGCGGGCTCGGCGGATCAGCTCGAGCGGATGGTCGCCCTCGAAGAGGAGGCGGCGCAGGCCGTATCTTCCTCGGCCGCGGCATTTATCCCGCTCTCTCTGGGTTCTTCCTACGGCTTCTTTTAAGGAGCTTTGTCTGTCCTCTCCACTAAAGGAAGGGCCTGCGTCTGCTGGACCTTATTCTCGGTCCAAAAAGAGGACAGGGTAAGTCCCTCCGTCGGCGCTCTTGGGGCGGAAGGTCCCTCTCCCGGGCCGTCGACCGTCGGCTTCGGTCGACCGCTCGGCTTCGGCCACTGGCCTCACGGTGTCCCCGTCAGGTCAGTTGACCGAGACTCCCACTGATGAAGTCGAGATTTTTCTCGACCCATTGGACGGGCTGTCGCCTTTAGCAGCCGAGATTCCCCTCTCCCCGGTTCCCCCGGGAGGAGTTGAGGATCCCGTGGGCTCGTCTGTGCCTCCGGTTCCGGAGCCCTCGGATGGACCTTCCGAGCCGAAGGGAGTGCCGGTTCCGGCCGACACCTCCCCGCACCGACCCCGGAAATTCCGGGACTCTCGGTCTCGGTCTCGGACCTCTTCGCGGTCAGCCGTTCCCCGTCATAAGCGGTCTCGGTCTCGGCACCAGCGATGGCGGCGTCGCCGCTCGTCCTCGTCCTCCTCCTCGGATGAGGAGGCTTGGCGTGAATGCGTCGAGATCCGAGACCTTATGTTACAACAGCTCCTCCTGGCGGGGAATAAGCCGACTCCGGCGCCTTCCCCGGCCATTAAGTGGCTGTCACCGGAACGGCCGACACAACCCCTCGACTTGTCCGAGGAGCCTATACCCAGGCCGGTTGTTCGGCCAAAACCAGCTGCTCCACCGATTCCGGTGGAACCTCCGCCTCCACAGCCACCAATTGGGGCTCCGACCAAGGATTCTCGGTCGGCTGGGGTTCTACCCATCGGCTGTCAGTTACCCTCACTCCCGACCGACCTCGGCAGGTGAAGGGTGGCTCAGGCCAGAGGCAGCTCTTGAGGACTCTTCGAGTCCGAAGATGATTCCTCCTTCTTCTCCAGCGACTGGACTTGGAGTCTTCAGGAGGTCAGTCAATGGGCGATAGCCCGTCGTCCTTCCTAGGACTGCCCGGCTCATCTCGAGTCTACGGGATGGGCTCGAACCCGTTCCAAGCGGGCCAGGTATCCCCTCACGGATTCTGGACCGGGGATTCTCCGGCGGAGGCCTTTCGGTGGCGAGGCCATAGTGGGTCGGCACTGGAACTTTGGCAGCGCCCTGCTTCCTGCCCTCGCCTTGGCCAGGATGGCCAGGAAGTATCACGGTCCCACCGGTTCCTTGTCCGGTTTTGAACACCCTCTGCTGAGGGTTGGTTACCGACAGCGTTTTCGGTAGCGCCCGGCTGCGCCAGGGATGTGGACAAACCTCCTGACAAGGGTCAAGAAATTGGACTACGTCGGGCGAAAAGTCTACGCTGCGTCCTCTCTCGGCCTTAGTCAGGCCAGTTCGGCCGTCCTCATGGCACATTTTTCTCATGCCCTGTTGGGCTCCCTGGATGAGGTCATCCCTCATCTTCCCGCCCGATCTGCAGACTACGGTTAAGCAGGTGCGGGACCAGGGCAGGGCAGTGGCCAAACAGCAGCTCCAGACTGCTTTGGATATGGGGACTCATGTGCCAGATCGGTGGCGGCCGCAGTGGTTCTATCGTCGGCGGGCTTGGCTGAGGATATCCACCTTTACCCGGATACCCAGCACAAGTTGGCGGATGTTCCCTTTGGGGACTGACCTCTTGACCCTGGGGTGGAAGGTCACCTGCAGAGGATCGAGAAGTCCAATGCCACCTTGGACTCGGTCTCTTCCGCTCAGAAGGACAAGGCCGCAAACCACAGCCTAAGCCCTTTGGTCCTTCTGTGCCCCGGCGCCCGGCCAACAACGTCAGGGCCAGCAGGCTCGACCTTGGCATCCCAAACCCAAGCGCCGGCTTCCTCTAACAGGAGGCGGGAGGAAAGAGGCCCAGGAGGTCCCTCGGCGGTCCCTCCTCCAAGCCTGCCCAGTGAGCGGGCTGAGGGTGTAGCCCCATCCCGTCACCCTACCCTAGGTCCCCGTAGAGGCGGCTCCGGCACTTCCGTTCCGCCTGGTCGCTGTTACCACGGACAGGTGGGTCTTGGAAGGTGGTGGGAAGAGGCCTGCCTCTGGAATTGAGCAGGCACCACCCTTCAGAGCCGTCCCCTCGGAGCTGGGATCCCCAGCCTCACTGGCGGCTCGTCGAGCCGACATCGCTCTCCTCCTCCAGAAGGAGGTGGTAGAGAGGTGGTGGACCCTCCTTCAGACCCAGGGTTTGTGTCCAGGTACTTCCTGGTTCCGAAGCAGACGGGGGCTGGCGCCCATTCTCGACCTACGACCTAAACAAGTTCCTAAGGTCTCGAACCTTCAGGATGGTCACTCTGGCTCAGATAATACCATCCTTGGAGCAGCGTGTGGTTCTGCTCTCTGGACTTGCAGGGCGCGTTTTTCACGTCCCTATCCGTCCGTCTCACAGAGATTCCTTCGCTTCGCGCGGAAGGATCCTCTTGATTCAAGCCATGCCCTTGGCTTGTCTCCAGCTCCAGGGTCTTCACCAAATGCATGGCAGTGGTGACAGCATTCCTGCGGCGCCGAGGGTCGGGTGTACCCTTACCTGGACGACTGGCTGATAGCAGCTCCCTCCAGGAAGGAGGCGGAGTGGTCCAGAGATCTGGCCCTCAGGTCTGCTCTCAACTGGGCCTCCTTATCAAGCGAGGCCAAGTCGAGACTCGAGCAAGCAGGTGATTCTATTCATCAGTGCGCAGCTCGACTCTCTTGAGCCAGGCGCGGCTCCAGCGGACAGGGCGAGGGTTCTTTCCTCCTTTGCCCGATCATTTCTGGTTGGGCAATTCGCCCTGCCGGGACTTCCTCGCCTCCTGGGTCTCATGGCGCCTGCACCAGCGTGGTCCGTTGGGCCGCTGGAACATCGTCCCCTTCAGTGGGGACTGGCCAGCCAGTGGTCCTGGCGCTGCGATCCCTTGGACCAGCTTGTCGGTGACACAGGGGATGTGGGCAGCTCTCCAGTGGTGGACCGTTCCAGATCATTTGCAGGAGGGCATCCCGTTACATCCGCCCGAGCAGCCGGTCTCTCTCGACCGATGCCTCTCTGATGGGTTGGGGTGCCCATCTGGGGAACACCGGGCTCATGGCCTCTGGTCCCAGCAGAGTCGATGCCACATCAACCTGCTGGAGCTCGGCGGTCCGCCTAGCTCTCACCGCCTTTGCTCCGTTCCTCCGGGGTCAAGTGGTCCGAGTCAGGCGGACAATACCACGACCATGTACTATCTAAACCGCCAGGGCGGGGCCAGCTCCATGCTTCTATGCAAGAAGCTCTCCGCATTTGGTCACTCGTGCGCAGCCTGGAGGCGGATCTCCTAGCCATTCACGTGGCAGGAGCCTCCAACACCCTGGCCGATGCCCTGAGCCGGATAGGGGCTGCATCCCAGTGGTCTCTCCTGCGGAGGTAGTACAGCATCTGTTCTCCCTTTGGGGCACACCTCAGGTGGACCTGTTTGCCTCCATGAGAGCAGCGGCTGAGTCTGTTCCATGCCGCCCCCCTCAGCAGGGCTCGCTGCAGGGGGATGCCTTCTCGAGGCAATGGACCCCGGGCCTCTTTTACGCCTTTCCCCCATTTCCCTTGATCCACAAGGTGCTTCTCAAGGCGAGGAGGGACAAGGCGCAGGTGATTCTGATAGCCCCAGACTGGCCTCGCCAGTTCTGGTACCCAGATCTCCTCAGTCTCAGCTCCAGGACTCCGGGCAGCTTCCAGCTCGCCCGGACCTGCTCTCAGTCAATCAGGGAAGGTGTTCCATCGGACCTTCAATCCCTGCACCTGGCGGCCTGGTTCTGGCGGCTAGAGTTCCAGGCCTTGGGTCTTTCGACGAGGTCCTCAATGTAGTTGGGCGTCCGTGGAGTCGACCAGAAAATGCTATGCCTTCAAATGGAAAAGGTTTTCCATTTGGTGTCAGAAACAGGGCTTGGACCCTTCCTCCTGTTCCTTGGCAAGCATCTTGGACTATTTATGGTCCCTTTCTAGTCAAGGGCTTGGGTCGGCGACCCTAAGGGTGCACCTGGCAGCCATCTCTGCTTACAGGCGCGGGCGGGAAGCAGTCGATGGCGCAGGAGAAGGTGGTCTGGCGCTTTTCAAGGCCTTGATCACATTCCCCTCCAGTCACGGGAACCCCCACCTCCGTGGGATCTACTGCTGGTACTGGCAAAGCTCATGGGCAAGCCATTCGAACCTATGCACAGGTGTGCTCTCTCTCACCTGTCGTGGAAGACCGCCTTCTTGGTGGCTATCCGTCAGCCAGAAGGATGGGAGAGCTCCAGGCGCTCCATCGAGTCTCCTTACCTGGTCTTCCACAGGGACAAGGTTGTCCTGCGCCCCCACCCGAAATTCCTTCCGAAGGTGGTGTCGGAGTTTCACCTTAACCAGGTGTTGACTCTGCCGGTGTTCTACCCCAATCACACCTCGGAGGCCGAATATAGGCTCCATACTCTGGACCCTAGAAGAGCGCTCGCTTATTATAAGGAGCGGACGGCTGAAGATCGGGGAGAGGTTCGCCAGCTGTTTGTCACCTACGCTGAAGCCGCATCTGGCAGACCTGCAGCCAGCGGACGATAAGCAGGTGGGTAACCTCCTGCATAGATCTCTGCTATAAGTTGGCGGGCATGGAGCCTCCCAGAGGATAAGGCTCATTCTACCCGCCATACTGCTGCAGCAGTGGCTGCTTCCAGGGGCGTCCCTATCCAGGAAATCTGCAGGGCTGCTACCTGGAAGTCAGCAAACACCTTCATTACCCACTACCACATCGACCTTGAGTCACGCCGGGATGCTGGTTTTGGGGCCTCGGTTCTCAGTCTCTCTTTCCCAAGTAAGTATATGGGGTGTCGTCTTGCCTCCCTCCTCCCGGAGAACTGCTAGGAGTCTGCCAATGAGTGTGGATGAACAACATATCCATGTCCTAGAAATACAGGTTACTCACCTGTAACAGGAGTTCTAGGAATGGTATATGTTGTTCATCCACACTACCCACCCGACCTCCCCGGCTTCGACGCACAACCTGAGCTTCCAGCGGGCCAGATCTGGCGTCATGGGGCGGAGCCGAGAGTTATACCACCCGGGTGGGTGGGAGGAGCAAGCTTGAAGACCTTCCGGCAAGATTTAAAGCGGCAAGGATACTGCCAATGAGTGTGGATGAACAACATATACCATTCCTAGAACTCCTGTTACAGGTGAGTAACCTGTATTTGCGTGGCATAAGCACAAGGCACTTGGTGCTGCTTTGAGAAAAAGCTTTGCATCAGTATTCTGGAAATGGAGCCGTATTAAGGATGCTGCTTTCCTTCAGAGGCAGGTTGAAGAACCAGCAGGTCCTAGTCAGATCAGATAATACAGTGACCATAGCATACATCAGATGCCAAGGAAGACCAAAAATATGAGAGATGTTGACAGAGGCATACAAGCTACTCTGCTGGACTGAGATGATCCTTCTCACATTGTGATTCACTTAGCGGGCACTCTCAACTCTCATGCTGACTGGCTAAGGGCTTGGTCCACAAATAGTGCAAGGATTCGCTGGGAACTGTGCATGTGAGCACCATGCAAAGATAATATAATATAGTAGTTATGCATGATTCTGAAACAGTAAGGAAATAAAACACAAAAAAATTATATTACTACATCTGTTAGTGTTATAAAGCCACAAAAGACAGGAAATGTCTTAGGGTTTTCAGCTCAGGAGATGCGGACCACCTTTGAGTTCCCCCTACAAGTAAATCCCAGACTCTAGTAAGATCTGTGATTAGGCAGATGGTGTGCTGATTATATTTGATCACACACACACACGTTTCACACTAACCAGCAAGACTCCCAGATCTGTAAGGATTCCTTTATTTTGGTGCTGCCTACAGGAAAAATTGCTTCAATACATTTTCAGTGCTTATATAGATCAAGTGGATAGAGAAGAATAAGCAGAAAACTGTGCTGCAGTTACAGGAAAACAAATGTCAAACAAATCTGGAATTCTTACTTCATGAATGGACTTCTGCCTGTCTCTCTCAGCTTCCCTTTTCCCTCCAATTTGTCATGCACTGAGTGTGCTCAGTTAGCCCTTTCTCCCCTCCTCTACATTTACAGTACATATCCCCTCTCTCTCTCGCTCTCTTATGACTACTTCATCAGATTTTGTGTCTTCCTGGAGTCCTGTTCTGGTTTTGCCTGCAAACAGTGGGCTGCTGTTAACCTGCCCCTTTTCATGCTGAGCAGATGATGTCAGTGCCAGAGCAACTGGCAGCACTCCAGACAGCTAACTAGTGTATCATTCTGGGAGCTCGTGTGATGGCAGGAGCGCATGGTCAGCAAAACAGTAGCAACCAGAATGTCAATCAGGGCAGCAGTTTGAAATAGAGGAGTTTTGTTTACAGGATCCCTGCTTGTTCATCTGCCTGCCTTCCCTTTAGCTTCCTGTGCTGATGCTGATGGTCGCTCCTGAATATGCCATTCAGGAGCGACCATCAGCAGATGCACACGATCATTGCAGGGGTGCGCATCAGTACAGGATGAGAACAGATGGAAGAAACAAGGAAATGGCAGGACAGGATCTGAGGAAATGAACATTGCATAAACTGGACACAGAGTTGATTGGGGCTTCTACTATTTACCTACTGCACATGATATGTGAAGAACTCGGACACATAAATGCCAGCATTTGGAGTGTACAGTAACCTAGGGCATTACCTTATCTGCAGCACTGGTTGTATGTGGAGTCTGACAGACAGACGCCTGCTTAGTAACTAAAGTAGTAGTAAAAACGTTATTTTTATACAGGAAGACATGTCATTTAGTTTGCGCAAGCCAGTTTTCAAGACAACCCTGTTAGTATCAAAGTTATCTATACATATACTTAAACAATACATATAAATAAATAAGGATACAAAATCCACTATGTACATACAGGATATAAACTACAAAACCAAACTACTAAAAATCCATCCTGATACAAATTATGTAATCTTAAAATACACAAATATTTTGGAGAATTGATATTGCCAGTACAGCACTACTGTAGCATTAAGCAATCCAGTCTTGATGAGTGAGTGAGCTAATAGGTATTGAAACAAAATCAGTTTGAGTGTATGATTTCCAAAAACCTTAATTGTGAATGTTAAAAAAAAAAAAAAAAAATTGCGGTTCCCAGACTCAGTATAGTGTAAAAAAAAAAACGGCTTGAGGTAGTTTGCTTCATCGGGTATATTATATACTGTAAATCCTCTAAACTTGCTGCGTTTCAAATTAAATTGTGGGTATGAATTTGTAGCTATTATTAAAACTTGTTTTTTTGCAATTGGCACTGTAGCTAGGAGGTCTGTTTTTATTACCATAGTGTGAGTCCCTAGAATATGATTAACCCTGGAGGTCTTTACTTAATGTAATTATTAATGATTGATTCAGTTTATCCTTGAAATCAATATGAAAAGCAAAATGACATGAGGTAATATATACACATACGTACACATATCGCTATATGTAGTTTGCAACAAAACTATATTCATGCATCCGTTAGGGTTGATTGTAATGCTAACATCTTCTGCCACTAATAGTTAGGGTGGGGATGTATACTAATTGATCTGCCTGGGAGTGCTGTAATGTAGAAGCAGTTGAGGCTGTTTGAAAATATATTTTACAACTGCGCATTGCACCTTTGGGAGTTTATGTTGAAAAACCCAATTGTATGGTTACCATGGGAACCCAATTAGAATAGATTGCTTGAATGGTTTTTTCAGGCTTTCATCATTGTCCCCAAATTTAATTTACTTTAAATGTTTTATATAGGGCTCCCTTCATATCAAGATATTATACAACCACAGTTTAAAGCATTATTGGAATATAATTTTCTTGTAGCAAAAAGTACTGTATAATGTTAAAATTGTATAACTGGCATCTTATTTGCATTACTGGCACTCTTATTTTAAAGTACAGTGTAATGTTGAAAATCAGGTACATGTCAAAAGCTGTCAGGGGCCACATACTGTACAGTTGCAAAAGGTGGTGCTGACTGGCCGCCGTAGTCACTTAGCACAACCACTATGCTGAGCGAGTCACAACCCTTTCCTTCAGTTTGACATTGCAGGAAAGGGGGCAGGAGGCCCCATGCAAATGCTGTGACTGTAACAACAGGGCCTTTGGGTGAGGCACTACTTGGCAGCAGGTTATGGGGGGAGGGCCTTAGAAGAGTGGCTTAACTTATGAACTGTTGCTTGTGGGGGTGGGAGTACCACTGGACTACCATAAGGAGCAGGATGGGGAGTGCAGGTGGTGAGTACTTATCAGAACTGCTTACCATTGTGTCTACTGCATACTAGTTCATTTCAGTCGCAAGACAAATGGTCTTGAACAGTGAGTGTTCAAATAGAATAGTCAGCCTGTCAGCACTGTGGTAGCGATACCGCTCGTGATGCTAGTGACCCAGGTTCAAGAATAAGCACAGGCAATCAAGGGCTGGTCTGGGGAGGAAGGATTGAGCACCCCATGGACCGCTGTCCTTCCTTTGAGGGGGGTTGCTGCTGATCCCATTGCATGATTGCCACCTGGTGGAAACCAGTTGGGAGCTCAGCTGGGAGCACCAGAGATGGAAGGGGTAGCTGACAGGCACCTAACGTGTATGTGTGCCATTTAACGCATGCATGCACATGTTGCATGTCTGGCACTCTGGGGCAAAAACAAGAGGCGGGAGGAAAAACCTAGTTTGCTCCACGCTGGTATCCCCAGCAGGCTCTCACATGACCAATAGTGATTGCTGACCATCTGTATAGGTTCTGGGTAAATGGTGGTTAGCCTGCAAGTCCATGAGAAGGACGAGGCAGCAGAGTGCCATCAAGTGGTAGCAGAGAGACAGAGCTCTGTGTAACAGAAAATACATAACAGAGAATACGGATGAAAATCTGGATATGGCCAAATCAGAAGGAGTTCTTTTATTGTTGGGGAATCTCTGTTACTGTACACATCATTGTTTTTTGTTAAACTCTGCCTTTCTCTCATTGGATAATCGTATTCAATTTTTGGCACTGTTTTTTTTTTTTTTTCAGAAAGTGGTTTTAGGTTTAGCTCCACAAAGCAGTAGGGATATTCTTGTGGAATCACTTAAAGATCAAATGCCATTGTTTTATAGATTTACAATAAACACAGGAATTCAAGTCCCTGTGTCACGATTAGTGTTTCCTGAAAATATCATGCTGTTCGGTTTTGTGTTTTTTTTTTTTTTTTTTTGTTGTTTTTTTTAAATCAGCATCTGTTAATGTGCTCTGCGTAACTGAAAACAGTGAAAATTGTTCTGTCCCTGTCAGTGAGTGATAACATCATTCCTGTCCAGCCTGTTGCTGCAGTAGTGAAGTCCTTAAAGGAAGTTTCCGCTATAAGGTATTGGGCTGATATCGTCCTGAGCTCACCCCTGCAAAAAGTTAAATTTTAAAGTTAGTAATTTTAGCATGGGAAGGGATCGTAACTGGCGCCGAACCCTCGGCCAGCCGATCCCTTCCAGCTTCCTGGTGCTCCCGCTCTGCCCCCTCGTTCTCTGAAACTGTGACATGTGGCCAGGGAGAGTGCAGGGGCGAGCCCCATACAAGTCTTTGGGGGCTATTTTTAAAGCTGTTTTTTTTTTAGTAATTTTTAACCGTCCAAGCGGAAAATTAAAGCAGTTGCTTAATACTAGTTAACTGACTGCTTTAATTTTCCTCTAGAACTATTAAAATTACAAAAAATAGTTTTAAAAATAACCCCATGAACGTAAGGACCTATACCTACGCTCACAATTCCAGGTCAGCACAGGGGGCACCAGGGCATAGAGCGATCGGTTGGTTGAGTGTTCGGCGCCAGTTACGATCCCTTCCCATGCTAAAACTACGAACTTTAAATTTCAATTTTTTGCAGGGGTGAGCGCACACTGCTATAAGGTGTTGGGCTATGAAGCCCAGTACCTTACAGCAACCAGTCAGAAATTCACTTTAGTTGCCTGTAGTAGCTGTGCACTTCCCAGTCAGAGCAATCTTGTAGGGCTAATTGTCTTTACTCCAAGTGTGTTACTAACCCATCTGGTTTGTGTCTAGATAGATTGTATCATTCTGTTCTCATAAAGAGTTGGTCATTTGTGTGTCAGTCGGTAACTGAAGTGGTATAAATTAATGTTTGCGAGAAATCTGTCTATATCACAGCTGAGTTCTTTCACATGAAAACTCTGTATTGTTTTTTGGGTATATAAACACAGGGTTGTTTAATGGATATAAAATCTAAAGTTTAAGTCATAAAAGTAGCGTGTCTTTGACGTAGCCTCCATACATACCTATATATTCATGTGAGAACAATATTGTTATGTCAGATTGACAAACAGGTGTCTGCCACACTTTGCTATTTCAGGAACATGTACTGTATGCACTCACAAAACTCCGTTCTCTGAGGGATTCTGTGTGGAAATACATCATGTATGTGTGTTACTAGACATACTATATGTCATCCTGATGCCCTGTCTCTTTCCCCTCAGTTGAGGCTGCTGCCTCTTCCTCTGTGCCCCCCAACAGTCAGGGCCAGTGCCCCTGTTCCAGTCTCCACAGACAGGATTGCTGTGCTGTGCTAAGCCCTAGAGTCCCTGGGCTTCTGCCTCCACAGTTGGGGCTGCTGCAGCATGCTAAAAGGTGGGGATTTTGCTGCACTGCCCCAAATGGGCAGGGCAGCTGCATCATGTGCACCTTGTCTCACAGTCAGGGCTGCTGTACCCTGGTGCCCCACTGTCTCCTGCCCCATAGTCAAAACTTCTGCACCAAGCTGTCCTCTGCCCCCTGCCACCACTGTGCCCTGCTGCACCATAGAGCCTTTTGCTTCCACAGTTAGGGTTGTTGCAGCATGCTGCTCCCGGCCACCAGAGTCAGATCCTTTGGTATACTACCCAAGCTGCTCGAAAGAAAAAGCATGTTCTTCTTGTGTTATAGGGTGGGGACAGAGGGTAGCAGGCTTCAGCAGCCCTACCTGTGAAGGCGTGGGGCTGTAGGGCACAGCAGGCCACAGCAGCCTTTACTGTATCAACATGGTTGCAGGGTGCAGCAGCATTGGATGTGGTGACAAACAGAGGACAGCATGGTGCAGATGCCTCGACCATGTGGCAGGACAAAGGGTGGCATCAGGGTACAGCAGCACTGACTGTGAGACAAAGTGCACATAATGCAGCGGCCTTGCTTATTTGGGGGTAGTGAAAGTTGGTAGCAGGGTGCAGCAAAAGCCCCACCTTTGGTGGCCTTGAGCAGCATGGTGCAGCAGCCCCAACTGTGGAGACAGAGGCCATGGGACTCTAGGGCTTAGCAGAGCACAGCAGTCCTGTCTGTGGAGGCTGGAACAGGGGGCAACAGATGGCTTCGGCCCTGACTTTGGGGGGGGGGCAGAGGGAAGCAGGGTTCAGTAGCCTCAACTGAGGGGCAAGAGACAGGGGCATCAGGATGACATATAGTATGTCTAGTTATGCACATACATGATGTATTTCCACACAGAATCCCTCAGAGAAATGAATTTTGTGAGTTCATACAGTACATGTTCCTGAAATAGTAAAATGTGGCAGACATCTGTTTGTCAGTCTGATGTAACAATAGTGTTCATATTAACATATGTATGGAGGCTACATCAAGGACACACTACTTCTAGGACTTAAACTTTAGATTTATTTTATATCCATTAAACAACCCTGTGTTTTTTATAGCCAAAAAACAATGCAGAGATTTAACTTTGAGGGTGGAGCTCTTGCAGCAGGTAATACCATTAGAACTAATGCCGTCAGGCGTTAGGGGCCAGCTCCTCTTCTCCTGCCAGGGATTCCCCACTGAAAGAGAAGTCCTCGGGTGGGAAACATCACCACAGGGATAAAGATTGGGCCAGGTCAGAGTCCTGCCGTAAGTTGCCGTCTAAGCAGGCTGCTTCCTTCTCGACCTTTGGCCGGAGGTGTGGTTAAGTGCCAGCCCAGATGACCAAACACTCCTGTTTGAGTAAGTCCACTCCTCCCTCTTCTCAGGGCAAGCACCAGGAGTCGGCCTCTTCAGAACACCAGTCTTCCCTGGCTCATTGACTTCATAAACCTGCCGCAGGGTCGACCCAGGAGGGCCAGTCCAAGTTTTCGAAGGACAGGCCTAGTTCATCGGAAAAAAGGAAGCCTTTGGACGAACACCCAGGCAGGCAAGAGGTTGTCCGGGCTCGGGCACCTTCCCCTCTTCTGGCTAAGGTTTGCCCCCCAATCAAGTAGCGAAAGCTTAGCCGGTCACCTTCTCCGTCATCCCGCTCCTGGACTCCTGATACAGAGCGGTTGCTGGCGGACGACCAGACACCCGCACCCCCTCCTTGGGGTCAGGCCTACTCTGAACGTCAGCTCCCCGGGCGAAGGCGACACTGGACATTGGCCCACTGACGACAGAGTCCTGGACCCAATGCCAGTTCCTCAGGATCCCCAGACGCCTAGCCCAGTTGTCCCAGTGGCGGACATAGGCTTCTTATTCACCACATGGTGGAATACAGTAAAAGGGGATCTCCTTTACAGACCCCCAAATACTACCCCAAATCCACCACCCATGGGACCTCCTCCCTCCCCAACTCCTGATAGGGGTGAGAGCCCACGCCCAGATTCTAAGGGCAAAAACAGGAGGCGTCAGCAGTCTCCCTTTCCTTCTTCTCCTTCCTCGTCTTCCTCAGAAGAGGGAGACGCAGAATCTGAGCCTGATTCAGAAGGGGAATTCCTTCTCCCTCCCCAGGACCTAAGGATTCCCCACGGTCACCTCCGGATGATCCCTCATTTTTAGATATAATGAGGCACATCCAAACCATTTATGAGTGGGACCCAGAGCGCGAGCGCCTGACCAAGTTCCTGGTCGAAAAAGAACCTAAGCCTTTGGTAATACCTCCTTATGTTGAGCTTGTCTAGGATGTCACTCGCCGACAGGCTTTACAAGCAACCCAGATCTGAACCCTTTTTGGCAGAATAGCCGAAGGCAAATTCTCTGGTTCTGACTGCAGCCCATGGCAGGGGCTCCCAGCCAAAACACTTGAGCTACCAACCCACAGACCCGGTCTCCAAAAAATTGGACAGCAGGGGCCAGAAGGTTTATTCTTCTGCCACAGGTGCCATCAGATCCCTTAACTTCATGGCAAATATCGTTACATACCAGCAATCCTTATAGCAGAAGACCATGGTCCTAGTCAAGTCCATGCCGGACTCAGACTCTAAAGAGGAAGTCAGCGTTCATTCTAGGAACCAAATTTGGTGGGTCAATGACCCACTGACCACTGAAAAGGTGGGTCATTTTAGGAAAATGTGGGGTCATACATGACATTTCTTTAAAAAAATTGTATACAGAAAGAATTTTAACTATGGCATCAGTATCATAAGCAAAGCTGATGAACTAACAAGTGCAGATCAACTGGGAGGTGTAACTTGTGACTCAGAAAATAAATTGCATTTTATGATGTCAGAGGTGGATAGCAGTTTACAAGAGAAGGCACTGATATCTCTGTCACTGCCGAGCATCGACGATCATAGGCCTCAGGCAACAGCCACAGTCGTGTGTGTCCATCCAGTAGTTGTGTCTGGAGTGTTCACAATGTGGTAACTGTGAATTTTGCCAGCAAAAAATAAAAAGCACCAGATGAGACCCTTGCACTCTTATGAGAGAGAGAGAGATAAGAGATAAGAGATATTTGATCATTTGGAAGAATACACAGGCATTAACAGCCCTAGTAGAGTCCTGATGGCAGTTTACAGTAACAGATCTAACATACAGCCTCCCTCAGCTAACTATAATATCCTATTAATTTAATATAAGCCAACGCAGCATGATATCAAGAGGATCAATTAAAATATCAGTCACAGTTCGGTTATGTGTACTTATAAGTCAGTCAGTGCAGTCCCCATGTTGGAATAACCGCCTCTGTTTTTTCCTCAAATATTGATTGCAGAAAGAAAATCAAATTCAGCCTGGCAAGGTCCCTCAACGCAACAGTCAGCAGATCACTGACTCTAGTAGCAGACAGTCTATTTCTCATGCTAGTTTTACAATGTTCTGGGCACTGAAGCCCTCTCACAGTCTGCTGTATGGACTGGGGCAGTTAATGCCAATGCAGCCAGTGTCAAAAGATTTGGGAAGTCTGACTTATGATATTTGTTAATGAACCCCAAAGAGTTTGCATGTTGTCCTCGGGTATCCCTCTCTCACAACAAGTGACTTCAGCAGTTCCCATTCTGCTTTGGTGGTCTGCATCCACAAGTGGTGGTGCCACTGTCTCAAACTGTTTGTGTTTCTGCTCTTGACCGTAATGATCAAGCAGCATGCAGATTTGTTCATTTCCCAGGTTTCAAGATCGTCTTTAGAAAGGCTGCTGACAGGCCTAAGACCCAGTACTCAAAAGCAGCCAACTTGTTTCTGTCATACCAGGGAATCTGTCTTTTAAATTTGCAACCAAATGGTCAATGAAATGGTCCTTGATTGAAAAGTTTTGCCTCCCCTTAGTATGTGATGCCCCTTGAACACCAGCCTTCCCTCCTCATCTTCCTGGATATCCTTCTCCACTTCATGTAGATACATTTTTCCTTTGTTCCAGATTTTATTTTTCTAAATCAGAGAAGCACTTCTCCAGATTGACATGGACCATCGGATGTCCAGATCTCTTTTCTGAAACACTACACTAAGCTGGGTAATTACAGCAAGTACATCCATTAGCATATAGGTTGACATTATAAAGTCATATTTGGACATTTTAAGGCATAACCTTTTGCTCTAGCATTACATCTCATTGCAGAAAAAAAGTGAGAAGAGTCTAGAGTGTGATGAGCGGTCTCAACCGCTTTGTAAACTGCTATCCACCTCACATCATGGACCTCCTTCACTTTTAGAGTTGGTTCCTCCAGCATTTCTTGTATTTGTTTTAATTTGTCAACTCTTTTGGCTGATCTTTTAAAATGGTAGAAAACACCAGTTAGCACCTCTTGGTATTCTTTTAGGTAGGGGACAGAGTCTGCTGCTTGTGAACTACATAAGCGCAACCCTATGAGCAACACAATGTATATTTACTAGCATTGGGTTTTCAGCAGCATGTGCCAGTGACTCCCTCATCAGTCCCTGTCATGACTTTTGCTCCGTCACTTCCCAATCCCATTACTTTTTCATGCTGATTTTTTCCTGGCTAGGGATTGCTTTAATTCTTTAGCTATCCCTGCTCCAGTGGCATCAGAGATCTGTAGTTCTCTAGAAAATGAGTAGATGGTACAAAACTTTCAGGATCAAGCACTCTTGCATACAATACTAGTTTTTGGCGACAGTGATGTCTGTGCTCTCATCACAAATTAATGTGATGTATGGGCTATTTTCTAATTTTCTACTTGTTTCCTGCCTAATTACAAAGGCTATGCATTCGAGGATGTCATTGGCTGTAGATTCTGATGAATATGAGGCATTCTTGGCCTGCAGACAGTTTGTCAACAAAAGGACAGTCTAAACTAGACAAAAATTCCATTAAACTTGTATATTTATGAACTGGCAAGTTTTCTTTGGCCATCAATAAACACTCTTCATGGCAACTAGAATAGCTTGTTCTTTTTCAGATATAGCTTTTCTGAATGTATGCTGCAAAGCCCCTGCATATTTTCAGCTGCCATAGCATCTCTGTGATCTGCCAGTCAGCATGCCTAGTCAGGGTGCTTGTCCTGAAATTGTCAGTGCCAGAAGTCAGAGTATTTTGTTTCTTTCTACTGATGCACACAGCACAAGTCATCACATTTTTTCTGAATTATATCTCAACCACCTGTACATTGTGAGCCAGCGGCCCTGAAAATTACGTTTAATACTGGCCACATGGGACTGGCTACTGAGTAGTTCACAAGCAGCAGACTCTGCGTCTAAATCAAGTTAGCTAGTACTGTCACCAGGTTCCAACTGTGTGTCCATACAGTGACGGACAACACAGTCTGCTTCTCAGAGGACAGAACTGGCACCACATTGCTCCCATTTGAATTTTTAGAAGACCCTGATCCTGATGCAGCAGTACATAGTCTCTTAGGTGCAGAAGACATGAAAAATGTTTTAATGTTCACTTGTTTTTTGCCATGACTGCTTTATTTTACAAAATCTCAACATGCCTTGTTTTTATATTCTTACGAGGAGGGTGACTGAGAAAGTAAGTAAGAATGCCCAAATAATATGGTTGGCGATGTCTGTGTCACTGACAAAATGTTTTAATAAAAACAATTTGACAGATGTCTGTATCCGACTCTTTTATTTTATTTTACACCATATGCAAACAAGGTAGTACAGTCAGAGAATTCAGAACTCTAGCAGTCACTGTCTGCTTGCAGCTCCTTTATTTTTCTGTCCCACCCACCCTGCTTTTCCTAAAATTAAAGTTATTTTTCCTTTCTTTTCTATAGCAATGTAATTGCAGATATGTATATTTTTTTAACCATTCCTTGTAATAATGCAACTCTCCACTCCAAAAATGTGTAGAAGCAAAGACAGAGCCCTGCCCCTTGCTTCTTTACTTCAAGCTCACTAACTTCTCGCCTCTTACAAACTATTAAAGTTAACAAAAACACACTGCTTTCCTCTGCTTTATTTCTTTTTCTTGTTTTCTGTTCACTGTGACTTAACTGCTACCTTTTAAGTGAAAAATTACTGTGACAGCCCCTCCTCACACTCCTCTGCTCAAGTGTTATAATTTATCTATTTTTTGTTTTTCTGTTTTCCCTTCAGTTTTATCAACAGTCTGAGACTGCTGTGGCTTTCTGTGACAGAACCCGACCAAGTTACTTCACACACTGCACAGCCACCAACTGATCTATTTTATTCAGTGATTTCCTTGCTGATATTTAGTTCTTTTAGTCACTTGACTTGTTGATGAAGTGACCCTTCTTATCCCTGTTGTCTCATATTCAAATAACCTCCTCTGTTCTCCTTAAGATTAAGCTGCAGTCATCACTGTCCACAGAGTTCTTAGACTCAATTCTCCAAGTTTTACCCCCACTGAACACACACACTGCCTCCACCCAACCACTGATTTTTAGGAGCTTGGTCTGCCTGGAGATCATTAAGGCAGAGACCCCCAATCAGCCCTGGCTCCTACTAAAGTACTTGCTGCTGCTCAAAGCCAAAATCTTTGCCAAATAAAGTTATCGACTGGTGTGGCTGTTATCGAGAAGCTGTTAGCCTATGTTAACTAAAGATCAAGTTTGAAGTGAGAAATGTCGCTCGATGGGAATGTGCTGCCTGCTTACTCCCAGCGTCTCCAACCATCTGCGCAAGCAACTGTAAACCAGCGGTCTTGATAGCTCAATCTGTACCACGTGATGCGTCTCTGTGCACATCACATGGTACAGATGAAATGCCTGCCCATCAAACAATTTCAACCACTCCGTGGCTGATGAAGCACTAACTCCTGCCCCAATCTGCCCATCTCGGGCTGGTGATGTGTCTTGGACCTATGGGCACCAGTTATGTGAGAGAGAGAGCCGCTGAGACCGCCCCCAAAGTGCGTTCTTGCCTGGCACAGTCAGTGTGCCTCTCAAGCTCATGGAGGACGAACTCCTCAATCTACAGCTGCTGAAGACTGCAACATGCCCCAGCCCCAAGGGCATTCTTCATTCAGCAGCGCTCCATCCTTGTCTGTATTGCTTTAAGGGCTTGCGCTCGATACCTCCCTAAAATGCCTCCGGGATAAAGATATACAGTCACAGACTCTGACTGTCGTGGTAGCGCGTGCACTGTGACGCGAGTCCTTAAAAAGCTTAACACAGACGCGCCTAAAAGGCTCAGAGAGCAGTTTAAATAGTGGCCAGTTTTGCGGCCGGGCGCGCCATTGGCGCGACCCCGCGGCCTGAAATGAACACTGGGAAGTGCTTGCCTGCGCCCAGTCAGGTTAGGACATTGTCAAACATGTCCTCCATTGTTCATACGATGTGGTGGCCATGGCCTCCAGGGCAGCTGCCTCGGGGGTTTGTCTGAAACTGCAGTCATGGCTCAGGATGATGGAGTTCCAACCAGATCTGCAAGACTCCATTTTGGATTTCCCCGTTCCAAGGCCCAATTCTGTTTGGCCCATAGGTTGAAACCATGGTCAAACAGCTGCAGGAGTCTGGTAAAGCGGCAGCCGACATACACCGCATGTACAAATCCCAGCTAAGAACCCCGTCACCATCCCTTTCGAAAAGCCTGCCCAAGGTAAAGGGTTCAAGAGGCAGGGCCACCCTGCCCCACAAGGTTCCCAGGGCCCTAAGCAGCCCAATACTCCAAGGGCCCAAGGACCTACCACCCCCTCTGCCTGACTCTTACTGCCTCTCCCCCTCTCTTCAGGGACTGGCAGAACGAGAAGGTAGGAGGGAGGTTTGCCCTTTACCCACTCGAATGGTCCAATATCACCTCAGACCAATAGGTACTGGACACAATTCGAAACGGGTATGCTATAGAATTCTTTTCTATTCCACCAGACAATTTCCCCCCCCCCGGTTAATTGTCCACTGGTGCACAGTCTCCTCCTGGCTGCGGAGATCCAGCAACTCTTGGAGAAAAAGGCCATCCAGCCGGTTCCCCAAGCCCAGAAGAGCAAAGGTTACTACTCCCGTTTCTTCCTGGTCCCAAAGAAAACCAGAGACCTTCACCCCATTCTGGACTTGAGCCAGCTCAATGTCTCGATCAGTACCAAAGATTTCGGATGGTTACTCTAGCAGGCCTGTTCCCCTTGCTTCATCAAGGGGACTGGTTGTGCTCCCCCAGTATGCAGGATACGTACATGCATATCAAGGTCCTGAAATCTCATAGAAGGTTTCTTCGCTTCAGCTTTCAGGACTAGCACTACCAGTTCAGGGTACTCCCCTTCGGCCTTTCGTCAGCCCCCAGGTTATTCACCAAGTGTTTTGTGGTGGTAGCAGTGGCACTGTGACAGAGAGGCCTCTTTGTTTACCCCTACCTGGACGATTGGCTTCTCTCCACATCATTGGAAGAGCAGCTCCAAATCACTCTCAGAGAGAGACAGAGTCTGTTTTGTTCCCTGGGAATCACCATGAACTGGCCAAAGTCACACCCATGGCCATCACAAAGGCTTCAGTTCATGGGGCAGTTTTGGACACTAAACAAGAGAGAGCTTTTCTGCCCTCGGACAGAGCAGAATGCCTTTGGACTCTGGCAAGCAGGGTCCAAACAGCACCCTGTGTCTTCACCCGGGTTGTCATTCAGCTATTGGGCCACATGGCGACTACCATAGTCACAGTACCCCTCGCCAGACTGCACATGAGGGTCCTTCAGTGGTGCCTCAAGGTCCAGTGGGATCAAGCGGTGGAAGATCTGGATCTCTAGATCCAGATCTCTCGGGCGGTCCATCGTTCCCTCGACTGGTGGCTCTGCAACGAGAATCTAGAGGGAGGAGTCTCCTTCCAGAGGCCACAGATGCCTCTGTGACTGGTTGGGGGGCTCATTTAGGGGATCACAGGACCCAGGGATCTTGGGCCCCCACAGACTGTTCTCTGCATATAAATGTTCTGGAAATGAGAGCAGTTCTGAATGTTCTTAATACATTCAAAGACCGATTTTAACCGGGTCCTCTTCTGGTGCAGACAGACAACACACTGGTGGTCTTCTACATCAACAAGCAAGGGGGAACTCACTCTTATCCCCTTTGCAGAGAGGCCATGAGAGTGTGGGATTGGGCAGTAGAACACAGTCTAGACCTCATCGCGGTGCACCTGCCAGGGGCCCAGAATGTTCTCGCTGAGTCTGTTGCTCCACCTCTCTGAATCACGAGTGGGAATTACTTCAAGAAGTCGCAGATGACCTCTTCGGTTGCTGGGGCCGTCCAGAGTTGGACCTCTTTGAGTTCCCGTGCAACGCCAAACTGCAAATCTTTGCTTGCTCGCTCCAGGGCCTGGTGTTTTCTGGCGAGATGCATTGTCCCTCTCCTGGACATGGAAGTTCCTGTACGCCTTCCCTCCCTTTTCTCTCATTCAGAGAGTACTGCTTAAATTGCAGTCAGAGGGGGCCAGGATGATCCTGATTGCCCCTCTGTGGCCTTGATACATCTGGTATCTGTTGCTCCAGCAGCTATCTTTGGAACCTCCAATACAGTTGTCACTCTCCACCCACTTGCTCTCACAGGAGCAGGGGACACTCATCCATCCTGCTCTTCATTCTCTTCACCTGCTCATGTGTTTCCTGCAGTCTTAGCGGAAGAGAGACTAGAAGTGTCAAGTAGGGTGGCAGAGGCCTTGGTTGCGGTGAGGAAACCCTCCAGTAGAGCTACTTATGCTCGGAAATGGAAGTGTTTCTTTCCCTGGGCTGCGGCCCATGCCATAGATCCCTTGGATTGTTTGGTCAAACACATGCTGGACTTTCTTCTCCACCTCTTGGACTTGGGACTGAGCTATTTGTCCATCAAGGTTCACATGTGTGCAAACTCCGCATATCATGAGCTGATCGGGGAGAGAACTCTAGCACAATTGAATGTCTGCAAGACCTTTCTCAGAGGGGTCTTACATGTCAGACCTTACAGGAGGGACGTTGTTCCTCCGTGGGACTTACTTTTTTGTCCTGGAGAAACTCAACCTTCCGCCCTTCGAGCAAGCCGTTTCTTACAAGCTATGCTTCCTCTCTTGGAAAGCCCTCCTTTTGGTTGCCATTACTTCAGCTCAAAGGGTTTCCAAGCTCCAGGCATTGATGTGTAAGGAACCTTGTATCGTTTTTCACAGGGACAGGGTGGCCCTGCATACAAACTCCCAAGTTCTTACCGAAGGTGGTGTCCGTTCTTACACTTAATCAGGACATCAACCTTCTGGTTCATTATCCTGAGTTTACCAACCAAGGTGAAGTGCTGTTGCACACCTTGGACGTCCATAGAATCCTAAGGTATTACTTTCACAGAACACGTTCCTCCAGAAAGATGGACCAGTTGTTCGTCTCCTTTACAAAAAGGATGACAGGGGATCCTGTCCCTCAGCAGTCTCTAGCCCGTTGGCTAGTGCACTGTATTTCCTTTTGCTGCCAGCACCATGGTTAACCCTTCTGGGTCCCGTTAAGGGCTACTCCACTAGGGCTGTGGCAGCTTCTTTTGCTTCCCTAAGGAATGTCTCTTCAGCAGACGTTTATGCTGCTGCGACATGGAGCATAGTCCATACCTTCATTAGGCATTACAGCCTAGCGTTGCTTCTAGGAGGAGAGCAGGTTGTGGACTAGCTGTCCTGCTGGGCCTACTCTCCTAGAATAGTCGGCATCTTCCTATGTTTTCAGTTTTCTCTCCACCTCCTGCTTAGACCTGGGCCTATCTTTGGGTACAGCTTGGGACTCAGTCCTAATGGTATTACCTGCTGCAAGAGCTCCACCCTTGGAAGTTTAAATAGTACAGTTACGTAAGAACTTACCGAAACAGTAGATCTTCGAGAGGAGCTCTTGCAGCAGGTGGCTTTCCCATCCTCCATCCCCCAGGTATATGAGTCTTGCATCTATACAAGGTTGAGGAGTTCCTGCTCAGTTCTCTAGTGCTGTGTTAGCTGGATCTCTGGCAGGAGAACTGAGATGGCATTGGGGGACCGCCCCCTTTATACCATGCCTGATGGGTGGAGCTGATGTCGAGGGTGGTCCCCCACCTCAGACTGCTAGCTACAAGTTTTCCGTAGGGTCCTAACGCCTTACGGTATTAGTCCTAATGGTATTACCTGCTGCAAGAGCTCCTCTCGAAAATCTACTGTCACTGTAAGTTGTTACATAACTGTACTTTTTTGATGTGAAAGAACTCAACTGTGTTATAGACATGAGATTTCTCACAAACATTCATTTATACCACTTCAGTTATCCACTGAAACACAAATGACCAACTCTTTATGAGAACAGAATGATGCAATCTATCTAAACACAAACCAGATGGGCTAGTAACACACTTGGAGTAAAGACAATTATCTCTACAGATTGCTGCGACTGGGAAGTGCAACCGTTACTACAGGCAATTAAAGACTTCAGTGTTGCAGCAACAGGCTGGACGGAATGATGTCATCACTCACCGATAGGGACAGAAAAATCTTCACTGTTTCTTCATTGTTTTCAGTTACTGCAGAGCACATTAACAGATGCTGATTTAAAGAAAACCACAAAACCAAACACATGATATTTTCAGGAAACACTAATCATGACACAGGGACTTGAATTCCTGTGTTTATTGTAAATCTGCAAAACATTGGAATTTGATTTTTAATATTAGGTATACAAGATCTTTTGTAAGTCGTGTTTTTCATATTCCAGTTATGAACAACTGTTTGGGTCAAAGATCTTTGGTTTATAGGGCTACGAGTTGGTAAAATAAGTTACCTACTATACATCAATTACTGTACATAAATCGTTAGCTTTAAAAATGTATGCCTTAATTTTACTTAATTTGACTCCTGACTCCTGATTACTCCTAGTGTGATTCTCTTGTTATACCCGTCCTTTCTCCTGTTATACCCTTCCACTCTCTAAATCTCATCTCCTCAAAAAAAATGATGTCTGCATGTAAGTTTCTGTTGACTGAGCATTACATTGCTTATTTTTGTCTTATGTGCATTGCTGTATGTAAATATTATACCCTTTTGATGTGTTCTACTCCTTGTCATATTTGTACCAAAGAATGCACTCTCAATGTACTGCACTTCTCGGGTTGCCCCTGAAAAAGGGATTGTCTTGTCTCAGTGGGCCTACCTGGTACCCAAATTCAGTAAATAAAAAAAAATATATCTTCTTAGTCCACCTGTAATTATATGTAGTTAATTGTTTATTATTGCACATGTACTGTCTGTTTTCTATATTGTGTATACACTGGACACTTGATGAAAAAGGGTCTTTGCCTATTAAGGTATTCTAGCATAATAAATAAAATGAATGAATTAATTATTTCAGGTGTAAGTAAAAAGTACCAAAGTAGACTCAAAATGGGGAGAAAAGGATATTGTAAAAGACAGGAGAGAAGGGATCATCTACAACAGAATAATTCAAAGTAGCAGTGGTAATGAGAGTTATCAAGCTGTCCTGTGCAGAAACCGGACCACATTGGAGATTAAATGTACTGTATCTCAGCTATGCTATCCTGTTTAAATAAATTTGTTATAAATAGGCTTGCCAGGATTTGATTGAAGTCGGTAACAAAAAGATACGGTAGACGTTGATTTCGGAAGAATGTGTGAAACTGAAAAAAATTACATCGATACTGTTGTAAAAAAATTTTTTAAAAGCTTCGCCTCCGGCAATTACAGCCTTTCACCCTACCTCTGCCATCTGACGGGGGCTTCTGATCCGGTCAGCTGTGAACTGTTGTAAAGTAAAAGAACCTTGTAACATTGGCAGATAGATAGTTTGACCAGCAGGCATTCTCCCATATGTTACAATTTACTGGTAGTTTTTCTGTTTGTTGCATCATCAGTAGTTTTAAGGAATTTTTTTTCAGTTGCCTAGAAGTTTGAATTTGGGGTAGTAAAAGAAATAGGGGGTTGATTTTGGCAGCTAAATTAAACATTTCACTGTATGTGAGTGCGTATTGTGGTAAACTGAGCTCAGTTTCTTTCTCTCTGTCTCTTAATGGGGGAGTAAAGTGGCAGGGGAAACACTGGGGAGATAAACAAACAGGATCCAGTGTACAACCCCCCCCCCCCACACACACACACACCCACTCACCATGGCAAATCTGAAAAATTAAACACATTAAGTGCCTGAATTAGCTTTTCTTACTTTAAACGCCATGAAAAAGGGGGGTCCTCTTAGTTTTCAGATTGGAATTCCAATATGAGCAAGCCAAACCACCAAATTGTCAAGGTAGGACCCCAAGTTTGGTCCCTACCTCACCAGCTCTGAAATGCCAGGAGTGGCTTCTCTTAAATAAGAGTGCACTGCCTAATTGGCTCCTTTATAATAAAGTACTTCCACCCAGGAAATTTCGCAGATGATCAAAGGGAGCAAACTAATTGCCAGCAGATTAGGCCTTATGGTTTATCGAGTCTGTTCGAGCCTCAGATCCCTAGTTGGGTACTGAGGCCCTCCCCCCCCTTGTGTTCCAGAAACCCCCTATTATCCATCCCAACCCCCTGGGCCAGGCCATCATCTGATGCATCCACTTTCTGTGTCTGTCCCACCCTCTCTTGAAGCCCTCCACTGTGGATCTCTGAACCAGCTCGCCAGGCAGCATGTTCCAAAGATCCACCACCCTCTCAGTGAAAAACCTCCTCTTCTCCTCCCCCCCCAACCCTTCCAACTTCAAACCATGCCCTCTGGTGATACCTTCCTGCTTTAGTCTAAAGATCCCCTCCGTGTTTACCCTGTTTATTCCCTTGAGGTACTTGAAGACCTCAGTCATGTCCTCCCTGTCTCTCCTCTCCTCCAATGAAAACAGACAGAGCTCCTCAAGCCTGTCCTCATACGTCAAATCCCCTAGTCCTTGTATCATTTTAGTTGCCCTCCTCTGTACCCTCTCCAGGAGCTGTATGTCCCTCTTCAAGTGTGGTCTCCAGTACTGTCCACAGTACTCAAGGTGTGGTCTAACCAGTCCATTGTACAGCAGCAGAATCACTTCCCTGCTCCTAGAGGTGATCCCCGTTACAATGCATCCCAACATGCTGTTTTCTTTGCTAGCTGCTCTCCTGCATTGTTTAGCATGCTAAAAGGAGAACCACAACTCCCAGAATTCTAAACACATTTGAAAACTAGCATTCTCTAACCTTTGCTTTGCTCAAAAAATATAATTCACATTTCTACTGAGGGGTGCTACTGGTTTGTGGCATGTAACAGACAAACAAACAGGATCCAGTGCCCCCCAAACAACATGGCAAATCTGAAAAATTAAACACATTAACTGCCTTAATTGGATTTTCTTACTTTAAACTCTATGAAAAAGGGGGGTCCTCTTAGTTTTCAGATTGGAATTCCATTTGTTTGTCTGTTGCCTGCCACAAACCAGTAGCACCCCTCAGTAGAAATGTGAATTATATTTTGTGAGCAATACAAAGGTTAGAGCATGCTAGTTCTGAAATGTGTTTTAGAATTGTGGGAGTTGTGGTTCTCCTTTTAGCATGCTCCCTTTGATCACCTGTGAAATTTCCTGGGTGGAAGCACTTTATTATAAAGTAGTCAATTAGGCAATGCACTCTGATTTAAGAGAAGCCACTGCAGGCATTTCAGAGCTGGTGACGTAGGGACCAAACCTTGGGGTCCCACCTTGACAGTTTGGTGGTTTGGCTTGCTCACATTGGAATTCCAATCTGAAAACTAAGAGGAACCCCCTTTTCCAATCTGAAAACTAAGAGGACCCCCTTTTTCATGGAGTTTAAAGTAAGAAAAGCCAGTTCAGGCAATTAATATGTTTAATTTTCAGATTTGCCATGTTGTTTGGGGTGGGGTGGGGTGGGGTGGGCAGAGGTTGTGCACTGGATCCTGTTTGTTTGTCTGTTACATACCGCAAACCAGTAGCACCTCTCAGTACAAATGTGAATTACATTTTGTGAGCAGTGCGAAGGTTACAGCATGCTACTTTTGAGACACTGGGGAGATGCTGGAGTAGGTGACAACGCTTCATGCCAGAGTCCATTTTGAAGTGTGGAAAGTAGTAGCTGAGACCAGCTGTTTTAGTAGTTTAAAATCACAAAATGCAGATCCCCATTTCTGGTCCATTCTACATCTTTGTTCTGATCTTCACAGCTAAACTACACACTATTCTGTATATCTTCCAGTGTCTTAAAATCTCTCTCTTCGCTAGTCGGTACAACTCAAAATTATAGCGTAAAAACATAAGATTCGCATAACTGTGTCAATTTTCACACAGTAATAATCAGAAACAGGAACTGAAAATAAAACTTTATTTTAGCCGTCTAAATTGGGGGGGGAAATAAAAATCGAATCCTGGCAAGCCTAGTTATAAAGCACTTTGGGATGCAGTGCATGAACAGTACTAAATAAACGTGTATTCCATACTATTTTTACAACCTCTGCACTACCAGTAGTTCAGATGTGCCAAGGAACTGTATCACTATGCAGATGGCAGTGTAGCAGACGTGCACACAGTAACGTTAAAATGTAACATTGGTGTTCCTTAAATCCATACCTTCCGCTTCAAGAGAGGGGTGAAATCTGGCAATGGTAAAAGCATTCCCGACTACAGCTGAAATCTGGGAAGTTATAAGAGAGACTTTCATGAAAAACTACTTCCATCTGCCTACAGTTTCTCTTCCCCACAAGGCGAATCCTATGATGATGAGCAGTTACTGTTTGATAAAATACATTTTAACTCTTATTTTCTAATGTTGTATGGGGAGTGAGTGAAAGAAAGAGGTGAAGTAATTTGAAAACAGATAAGAAAGAAAAATATATACTGTAGGTTGCATAGGTGATACAAGAAGGCAGATACTTCCCAATTTGCGCGGTTTCTGTAAACACATGCACTAAAAAGCCTCAAATCCAGCACAATGCAGCATGGGTATGAAAATCTGTGTTTTTTTTTGGGGGATAAGCTGACTAGAAATTTATTTTATATGTGCTGTATTTTGTTTGACCTGTAACTACTCGGGCCACCCAACAACAAACTCACACAAGCTAAACATAACAGCAGTCTTTAAAGAGCACCGTTTTCACCCATGAAAAGACTAAACAGGGAGCTCCCTTACCTCTTGAGGAGCTCCTCCATGCTGTGTTTCCTTTTTTTAATATTGGCCCAAAGGAAGGGATAGGATCCTAATTTGCCCCTGAGGGGCTGCCTGCATGATCCCTCTCCACTTCCTGATTCTCCAGTGCATCCCCTTGCTCCGACCTGTTTTTATAGCGGAGCACAGGGATGCGCTCCATTCATTTCTATGGAGCGTCTTTTTCAAATGTAATTTCCTGATTGTATATCGGGTTTTAATACCTACTGATGGTAGACTTCAGCTAACAAGAGCTCTGTTAGTTGAATTCTGCAGTCAGTAGGTACCAAAACCTGATTTACAATTGGGAAATGACATTTGAAAAAGATGCTCCATTGAAGCGAATGGAGCGTGTCCCCACGCTCTGACCTATAAAGACATCACAGAAGTCTGATCGTGTGGACGTGTAGGAGAATCAGGAAGTGGAGAGGGATCATGTGGGCAGCCCCTCAGGGCAAATTACGATCCATTTCTTTGAGGATAGTATTTAAAAAAAAAAAAAAAAACACACAAAAAAACCACAGCATGGAGGAGGTTCCCAAGAGGTAAGGGAGCTCCCTATTTAATCCTTTTGAAATTGAAAAACTAAGGGAAGAGGTGCTCTTTAAAATCTACACAGAAGAATACGCATGACAACAATAGGTGGGAGCTGTCTCTTGCCACCTGAATATTATGGGTCAGAATTTTCAGTGCTAACATGCAGTGCTGCTGTAAGATGCCATAAAATGTAGAGAATTATATATTTTTGTTGATTACTTGCTTTTACACTTGATTTGTTTCCTGGTTAGCCCAACAGCAGCTCTAGAGCTATATAGGCAGTTTTAGATTCGTAATGGCAATGACTAGAGTAATGCTAGCATACCCATAGTAAATTGTATTTTTCATTTATCACAAAATATTGCAAATTGCATGACACCAGATAGTTATCCATGAATGTCCATTGTGTTATTCTTACAAATGTAGAGGAAGGAAAACAAATATACATTTCCTGAAGTTAAAGGATACATATTAATAAATTGAGAGGCTTAAAAATCTGGTATTGTGTTTCTAACTACTATTTATACAGGCATGTGTGTGTTTCTCACTGTACTGTACATTCTTGTTCTGTGGATCAAAGTTTTACAGGGCATGTGATGAAAGAAGTCTGCACTATTCCAACTGTTGATAATGACTCATTGCAGATGATCAATGACCTACTGAACTTCAAAATTCCTGTTTGTTCGGAAAAAAGAAAATTCTCATCTCTTTTGGTATTTCATGTTAAAAAAATATTCAGACACCGTTCTACCCAATCATGACCCTATGTTATCTTGTCCTGTGAGAGAGAAAAACACTGGCAGGCTTGTCAGTTGTATGTGAAGTTTGGGTTGCTCTGTCCTTACCTGTTTGTAATACTGCTCCTCCTTTTCTGTAGGCAGAGGTTCTCAGCATATACAATATGGCATCAAAACATCAAAAAGTGAGTTGCTATACAACTGTTTTTACTAGAATGTTAAAATATCACCAATGAGGTCAGATATTTAGCAGTTTGGTGCATTCTTCAAATGTCAGTCCTTGTTTAAAACCCATTTGACAAGATTGATGCTGTACTATAAATCTCTGTAGCACTGTCATGGTTGGTCAGAAGCATCGGTGGCCCTTTCCCCATTGCATATAAATCTTCCACAGAAACAGGTGGCATTTTATGCTTAGATTTCTTAAAGTCAGCTGTTTTCTTGCCTAGTCTGCCTAATTAGTGTTCATTGTTCTAATCAGGAATTCCATATTTCAAGCATTGTTACGTTCATTATTTCTATGGTTGCTTTAGTAGATGTTTTCAAGAATAATTACAATATTGGAAGGATTTGTTGAGCAGTAGGGTTTTAATAATAAATTCACCTACTGTATGTGAACCCTATGCACAAAGCTATTCTGGCTTATGCGCCATGATATGCACATCCCAGGTGTCTGGACACATGTGGATGCACGAATGGCAGCATCAGCTGCAAACCTCTACCTGAGGCCGTGTGACCAGCTCCCGAGCAGCTGTGTGGCTGGTCCAGGCAGGTGTGTGTGTGTGTGGACATGCTGAACGAGGATTGGCCAAATACGGCATGCACAGTACCCCATATGCTTCACTGGGCCAGTGTCGTGGGGCAGTTTACTTACTTACATACATACGAATATGCCAGCAGAATCAGGCTATGGTCTATCAAGTCTGCTCAAGTGTGCAGCTAACGCCCCTAGATCACAGCTGCCCCAGCCCCCGGCCCCCGTGCCCTGTCCCATGCCCTTTTGAAAGTACCCACCATCCTACATGATACAATCTCCATTTCGACACCACCCTTCCTGTGAAATAATGCCTCCTCATCTCACGCCTAAATCTGCCCCTTCCAATCTCAGCCCGTGACCTCTTATGTCTTTTTTCCCTTCCTCAGCCTAAATAACCCATCTGTGTCAGTTTTGTTAAACTCCTTCACACACTTGAACGTTTCAATCATATCTCTTCTCTCCCTCCTCTTCTCTAGGGTGTACAAACTCTGATACCTCAGTCTGTCCTCCTAGGGCTTGTCTTCCATCCCTGTATCATTTTTGTCGGCCTACTCTGCACCCCCTCTAGCAGCCTGATATCCTTCTTCAGATACGACCTCCAGTGCTGCACATAGTACTCTAAGTGCAGCCTGACTAAAGATCTATAGAGGGACAGAATCACATCCTTATGTCTGGATGAGATTACCCTTGCAATACCCCCCCAAGCATCTTGTTAGCCTTGGCAACAGCCTTTCCGCACTGGGCAGAGTTGTTCATGCTGTCAGTTATCATCACCCCCAGGTCCTGATCTTCCTCAGTGTCCCCCAGTCTCACCTCACCCAACCAGTATTCCCTCCTCTGGTTCTTCGCCTCAAAGTGCATTGCCTTACACTTCTTCGTATTGAAGACCAGTTGCCACTTTGCCGACCACTCCTCCAGTTTGGTTAGGTCTCCCTGTAGCACTTTTCATCCCACAACATCATCCACTACCGCTCCTATCTTGGTATCGTCTGCGAACAGACTGATCCTGCTCATAACTCTTTGTGAGATATCCGATATGAACAATCCAAACAATACAAGACCTAGTACAGAGCCCTGCGGCACCCCACTTGTCACAGGCCAGCCAGAGGGCTGTCGTAATGGGTGCACACACCCCCCCACCCCCCCCGACTGGAGGCCATGCAGCTGTCTGGTACCCCGCAGCCACAGACCCCAGTCCTTCTGCCACAGAGGGCTGGAGCTGAAAGATGTCAGCGGGGAGTAGATCATGACAAACAGTAAATTTGATGGACACCTGTAGAGGACATGGCAGTCTGTATGTGGGCCGCCATGTCGTATGATCCACTTCTCCCACTCTGGTGCTGGTCTGGACATCCAATTGGAAGCCATTGGTCTGGCCCACATTCATGCCCCTGGCTAGCCCTGCCCCTTGCATGGATCTACACAGCTGTGCATTGAGCCAGTTGGGGTCAGGTATACTGGAACTACCCATCCTATGGGGGCCAGCTATGTGGCACACAATTATGCACCCCGGTACACGCACCTACCGGCATGTACTGGGCTAGTGCATGGGGCCCTCATTTTCTGTCCATTGTCTGTTGCCAGCGACATCTGCCATAGCTTAATCCTCTTCTGCCTATGACTCTGGTTGTCCATCTGGAGTTACCACCTCTGACACCACACATGCAGTGAGGTATGCATTTCCACTCTCAGTTGTACAGAGTATTGTGGGGGCTTCCAAGGACCAGAGATGGGTTGCTGTAGCAAGGGGGATCAGGCCAGTGTCATTCTACCTAAACATTTTCTGATTTTTTGTAGTCCCTTCCAACACAAACTTACTGGAATAATTTCCAGCACCAAGTATGCTAGAGCAGGACAATTTTTGGTCACCCACAACATCCTGACTAACTGCAGGAGGCGCTACTGCAACAGTGCAGTCTATGCACAATTCAGAGCGTAGTTCTAGCCAGACCATTCTCGCTGGCAGATGGGAAAATATATTTTTATCAATTACAGCTGCCATGTCTGATCTCCGATTAGTAAAAGTTGAATCGAACAAGTGTTAAAAGGTAAATTTGAGACTTTTTGTTTTTTACAACTAAATTTATATGAACCTGTTTTTTCTGGTATCTATAACTGTCAAATTAAATTGAAACTTTAACCTTGTACTCTAATCTGCACACTCTCTAGAGTAAACAATAATGTGTACGTGAAAAGTGTTAAGGGTTCTTTTAGAATTCTGTTAGCCATCTCAGAAAATCGGAGACTTGTTTTTAAAACTAAAACCTGGAAGAAGAACTATTTACTAGATTAGTAAAGGTGTGGTCACCTGTATTATTTTTTTAATTTTATTTATTTAAGTCTTGGATTCAGGGATTAGATAAATAATCTGTTAATCACCCAGCGCAGTCAAGTGCCACAGTACCCCTGGGGGTGATTAACTGTCTCTAACCATTGGAGAGTGCATTGTTTCTATTATAAAAAAAAAAAAAACTGCTAAAAGTGTATCTGTTGAATGTTTTCAAAACAGTGAGTGGATTCCCACATGGGTAGGATAGCACAAGAGCCTGATAAGAGCACGTGAAGGTGTAAGGTGAGAGGGTAAAAGGGAGACAGATGGTCATTAGGACTGTTACCTAAGTAATATGTAGTGTTGGGCAAAATGGATGGGCCAGTTGGCCTGTTGTTTTTTGCTGTCATTGTTATAGGTTTCAGTATTTCTCTGTTTTCCTCATCAAAAGTAGTCCATCTGCCTTAGAATCCTTGTTCAGAAGGTCAGAAGGCATCTTCACAGTCATTCAGCAGTGCCAGTGGATGGAATGCTGCTATGTTTTCTTTTTTTTTTTTTTGAAATCTCTCTTTATTCGCCTGTCCACAGCCTGACACCCCTGACCCATCAGGAGAGACACGGCAGACATCCCACTGCCTAACACCTTGCCCAGAACGGACTCTAGACCCCATTGAGCCGTGGTTTACCCCTCTGGGTGGGGTCGAGGCGGGGGCACTAACACCCCAAAACTTACGTATTGTCGGTCTGGGTCCATCGGGCAGGCGCAGGCACATCGTGGGCACGTCTCCTGGCTCCCCATCTCCCCAGTGGTGGCAGGCTCTTTTCGTGTTTTCTCCCCAGCATGTGGTCTGTGCCCTGATGTCATGGTGCATACGCCCCGACGTCCACCACACGTTGCAGCCGGCCCTTTCCTGCAGTTGCAGGGCTTGTCGTACCCCGAGCCTCCGATCGGGGTCAGGCAAGTTGCAGGCTTTTTGGTCCGGTTCCCTTCCCCCGGAGAAGGCGAGCAGTCAAGGTACATTCAAGTGTTCTCCCCCAGCTGACCCTCTAGCAACCTGAGTCCGCTCCCGAACCCGGGTCACTGGCGTCGCAAGCGGAAATCCAACTGCTGTGCCAATGGGCCAGCCTTGCTGCTACGTTTTCTAAAGAATTCATGCACCAAGGGTGATAGGACACAGAATTCAAGTAAGGGTCTCAATATGGACAGCCAATGAGATTCCAGCATTTCTGGGACCCTTATTATATTAATGAAAAATGGCTATGCTTTTAAATCTGTGACGACCATGAGCCATTATTTACATAATTACCCTTCTGTATCTCTTCTGTATATTTAGTTTTATTTTTTATTCTTTGCCTCAATAAATACATAAAATTAAACAGATTTAACTGGGTTATAGGATTATAAGTCAGTTTGGTAACTGACTGGATCTATATCTTGTTAGAGGTAGAGCCTTAAATAAGTTGCAGTATAAAGTCTCTTCCCCACATAAGGTGTTTGAGTTTAAAGAATACAATTGTGTTTTTTTTTTTTTTTTTTTTTATGTTTATCTTACTTTTTGCCTCCTCCACCATCTGTTGGAGCTCCTCCCTGGTCACGGTGCCCCCAAGACTTCCACCGCCTAATGAGTCCCTTGCTCCCCCAGTCACTCCTGGCTTACCCCCCAGGAGGCGAGCACGGCACCATGACTGGAACCCGTGCAGTGGAACCGTACCTGGTTGGGGGAGCCCTTGACCAGGCGGCTGGTTGAAGCTCGGGGGCAGGGCATCATGGAGATGTCTGGTAGAGAGGTTTTTGTCCTTGTGGGCTGGGCGGAGGCGTGCAATGGCAGCCTGCGTCTGTCCATTAGTGCCACTGACTGCGTCGGATGCTGGGATAGTACTCCTGCTTCCGTTAGATATCACACCCGTGCCGAATGCGAAACCCCCTGGAGAGGAGAGCAGTCCTAGAGACTCTCGATCCTTCTCCCCCTGGCCGGCCGGCCGACGACCTGGGCTCGTTCCCGAACCCTGTTCGCCAGCATCGCAAGTGGAAATCCAACCGCTGTGTTGGCAGACCAGCCTAAAGAATACAATTCTATAGCAGATTATGGGACCCAAAAGCCTTAGGGATGGATGCTGTCTCATTTTTGGAATGTCTAGCTGTCGTGTGTAGTCTCCCCAGTTCCCTTTATTCAAGTGTTTCTTTGAAAAGTGAAACAGTCCAGCGGCCAAGTACATTCTGGTAACTCAAAAGTGGGTTTGTAGGGAACAGTACTCTAACCTATTAGGATTCATTGTATATCCACCTGTCAAGACTTCCTCAATGGCAACCTGCTTCTGCAGGGACAGGTTTAACATCCTGGTCTTAAATCACTGGGTACTCACAGCCTGGCTCCTGAAAGATTATGGCTTTTGAACTTGGGGTACTCTTAAAAGATTGTGAATACCTTGCCATATTCAGAGATTTTTTTGAAGAAGATGTAGTACTGCAGCGTCATATCATAACCTGCTGTAGTACTTAATAAGATGTAGTACTACAGTGTCATATTGCAACCTGCTGTAGTACTTAATAAGATGTAGTACTACAGCGCCATATCATAACCTGCTGTAGTTCTTAATAAGATGTAGTACTACAGTGCGATATTGCAACTTGCTGTAGTACTTAATAAGATGTAGTACAACAGCAGGTTGGCAATTCTGCAGAGTCGGAGTAGTAACCATTTGGGGGGGCGGGGTACCAGGTATAATGATGGAGGTAGCAGGACTGGGTTGGTGAAAAGCAGGAGACTTTGGAATCAAGATTAGGGTCCCCCTGTCTTGTTTCCTTTCCCAGTGCTTTGCCTTATGTCACCAGGTTTATGGTAGTCAGACCAGCCAACTCTACTCACCCTCTTCAGGCTCCTACTTTGTAATGCAGGGTCACTAAGGAATAAAACAGCAGTGATGGAGGATTTTGTTACTGATTCCTCAACTTAACCTTGTTTGCGTCAGGGAGACCTGGTTGGGTGATAACTCTGTTCCTGTACTGGAGGCAACGATACTGTCCGGATACACCCTATGGGGGGTAAGGGTACAAAAGTTGATACAGGTAACACAGGGAAAATAGAGGATGAGAATGCTGGGAGTGGTGCAGTGCAGTGGCTGTGGGGTGGCAGTTTTCAGAGACACCTTATGGAGACTGCAGTGTTGACCCATGTGCACATACTTCTCTGGGTTGAGGGAGGAGGTCGTAAGACTCCAGGCCAAGTTAACTAGGAATAGGGGACTTCTCTCTCTCCCCACCCAGGGGTCACCAAGTCTGCCACCATTACCTTGGAGGATGCCAGGGAGGAGGAATGGCTTGATCATGGTGGGCTCTGGAAGGGTAAGGTGGTGGAACAGAAGCACACTCCTCAGCTGGTACCACTACATCATTCCTACACCGCTCTGGTTGGGGGGGGGGCGGAACTGTTAAGAGGAAGCACCCGTGGTAGTGACCAAGGGCGGTGTGGGGGGCCATCCATAGTGGAGACCCCCAGGGAGGGTGGTAGAGAACCCTAGAGGAGGAGGCGACTTCTAGTGGGGGACCCAATTGTGAAGTATATAGATTTGGAAATGGGAAGGGGGGGGGAGCAGTTTAGGTGCCTACCCGGTGCCATGGCCCGGAGGGATGGGAAGCGGATCCTGAGGATCGCTAGGGCAGCAGAACAGGAGGGAAGCTGAACGTCATTGTTCACCTAGGGACTAATGACCTGGCTAGGGACGGGGTGGGCTGGGCTAGTACAGGGGGTGTTTAGAGAGCTGGGGAGGGGTCTTAGACAGGTAGCTCGCTCAGTGGCTTTTGCTGAGGTGCTGGGGAGGAGGGATCTTGCGTAGCTCGCTCAGTGGCTTTCGCCGAGGTGCTGCTGGTCTACAACAGGGGACAGGAGAGGGATCTCCACAACGTCACAAACCAACAAAGAGTCCCGTACTTCCCAACCCTTAACAGAAAAGTGTAGATGCAAACTGCGACAAAATGAGAGGAAGAAAGCTTCAAGTATGAGGCTAATACGGTTTATTAATCCATCGCATCACATGCAATGCAGGTACATATAAATGTAAAAGCACAGTTCCAAACCTTTCACAAACTGGGCCAGGAATCTCCACACCAGGAGCTTCAACTCATGGCTGAAGGAATGATGCAGGGAGGAAGGGTTCAACTACATTGGGTATTGGTGACTCACCTGGGAGGATGAGGGCCTGTACAAGGGTGATGGCCTTCATCTGTCCGGGAGGGGAACCACAATCCTCTGTGGATGGCTTAAATGTTACTTTGATGAACATTTAAACTAGCCAAGAGGGTTGGCAGAAGGAATCAAGGAGTAAGAAACTGCCCCCTCCCCAACGCACACACACACACAGGCTGAAGTAGAGAGTAAGGAGAACCCGAGGGGAGAGGAATCTCACAGGGTGCAAATTAATAAAGGGAGCAGGGTAACACAGATAAAAGGGGAAAGAACAGTAGCATGAAAAAGAGAGGCGGGAAGGAGGGAGGGCAAAAAGGAAAAAAGGGGCGCAAGAAGCAGAGTGCAGACAAAATGGATGGCCATGTGTGCCAGTGCTAGAAGTCTAGGAAATAAGATTGTGGACACAGAGGCCAGCTTGGATAGTCTGGCCTTTACCGCGTCATAGTACACTGAAAGCCATGATTGGGACATGGCCATGCCGGGCTGTACTTGTTCAGGAAGGATCAGGTGGAAAGGAGAGGAGGGGGTATGGTGCTTTATGTGGGGGAGAGCATAAATGCCATGGAGATACAGGGAATACAGGGGGAGGCAGAGGTGCTGTGAATTACCTTGGAGACAGGGAATGCAACCACTGTTCGCACTAGAGTGATCTATAGGCCTCCAGCACAGGGGGAAGAATTAGATAAGGTACCGGTGGAAGGAAGCCATTGGCAAGATGGCATTAAAGGGGGAGGTGTTGCTGGTGGGGGACTTCAGCCTGCCAGATGTGGATTGGAACCTCCCAATGTGGATTGGAACCTCCCAGCAGCGGCTTAAGCTAGAAGCAGGGACATCCTGGATTTTATGCAGGGGTCATTCCTCAGGCAACTAGTCATTGAACCCACTCGTGATGGGCAGTACTGGACCTGTTATACTCACTAACAGGAACAGTGTTGCAGATGTCAAGGTGGGGATCAGTGATTACCATACGGTGTGGTTCAGTATAAGGATGCTGCAGAATCGAACCACACAAAGGGTCTTGGACTGCAGAAGGGCAGATTTTTAAAAGATGGTTGAATGCCTGAGGGATGACTGGGGAAGGGGGTGACCTAGGTGGGGTAGAGAAATAGTGGGCGAAGATAAAAGGAAGCATAGTAAAGGCAACAAACCACTGTGTTAAACAAGTGAGCAAAAGCAAGAGGAAAAAGAGACCACTATGGTTCTCAACAGAGGTGGGTGAAAAGGTAAGAGCTAAAAGGATAACATTCATAAGCAATAAGGAGACACTGAGGGAAGAGGATAGGGAGGAATATCGGGGATGTGGAAGGAAGCAGGGAAAGCAATAAGGAGCACAAAGGCACAAACTGAAGAGAGAATAGCTCAATAGGTAATGGAAGGGGCAAGACATTTTTTAGTTATGTAAGTGAAAAGAGAAGACCAGGTGTGGGATTGTAAGATTATAAAGGGGGGGGGGACTGTGCAGAGGGGGACCAGGAAAAGACAGACATACTGAACAAATAGTTTTCTTCAGTGTTCACAGAGGAAGGCGAAGGTGAGGGGCCACAAAAAAAGTAAAAGGAGCTAGGGAAGTGGACACTAGTCTTTTGTGGAGGTGAGAGTCCTGAAGGGACTTGCTAATCTGGTTCTGTATGGCAGTTTGCATCTGTATCTTCCTCCTCTCCCCAGAACGAGGCTGAAAATAGGCAGAATTGCTTAGTCCTCCTTTCCCAGTCAAAAAAAAACCAAAAACATCTGGAGGTGGACAAAGCAGTTGGGCCAGATGGGGTGCATCCAAGGGTACTTAAGGAGCTCAGGGAAATGCTGACTGCACCTCTGACAGTTTTATTTAACAGCTTACTGGAAACAGGAGTGGTTCCAGAGGACTGGAAGAGGGCAGATCAAATCAAATCGACTTTTTTTGTAAAAAGGCGCCTTTCCAAAACCAAGGCGCCTGTACAATAAAATATAGAAAATAAAATATTAAACAAAACATGTTCGTTACAATAGAATGCAGTATGATAGCAGCATAATAGCGGCAGCACTAATCCCCGAATGCCAGACCAAAAAGATGAGTTTTCAAGGCATTCTTAAAACTCTGGACGGTTAGGCAATCTCATACCCGATGAGGTAGAGAATTCCACAGGGACGGGGCAGCAAAACTAAATGCGCTTGCTCCAGAAGTATGCAGACAAACCCTGGGAATCTCTAGCATTCCCTCATCGGTGGATCAGAGAGGACGGAGGGGACAGTAGGGACAAAGGAGATCTTTCAGGTAACTCAGTTCCTGATCATGTAGGGCCTTATAGGTTAACAAAGCAACCTTGAAGGTGATCCGCCACTGTATTGGCAACCAGTGCAGACCGCGGAGCACAGGCGTTATATGACTGGTTCTTGAAGCACCAGTCAACAGCCTGGCTGCCGTGTTCTGCACCAGCTGTAAGCGGCGGATATTAACCCCTGATAGCTCTAGGTAAAGGGCATTGCAGTTGTCAAGGCGGGAGGTAACGAAGGTGTGAACCAACGTTGGAAGATCATCGGGAGGAACCAGGTGTTTCACCCGGGCGATATTTCTCAGATGGTAAAAAGAAGTTTTAACAACTGCTGACACCTGTAACTTTAGGGTCAAACAGTCATCAAACATAACGCCCAGGTTCCGTACCCGGTCTTAGGTAGTCATCTGGACACCTCCAAGCCATAGACCCAAAGGAGAACCTGCCAACATACCCGCCTCGTGACGACATGATCTCACTAGATGAAAGTGGTAGTAGGGAGGAGGCTGGCAATTGTAGGCCAGTCAGCCTGACATCGGTGGTGGGAAAGTTAATGGAATCCCTGCTGAAGTAAAGGGATTGTGGAATATCTTGAAACAAGTAGGTTACAAGACCTAAGGCAGCATGGTTTCACAGGGAGGAGGTAATTTCAAACAAATCTGATAGATTCTCTTCTCAATGTTTGTAAACATGCTTCCAATCACCCCTGGGTGCTCAACTATTTTATGTGCAGATGATCTTGTACTTTACACTTCCTTGGCACATATAAAGGAAATAAACAGTCTAACAACTTCTGTGTTTCTAAAAATCCAAGACTGGATCCACAAAGGTAGACTTGTCTTAAACATAAGTAAAATGCAGGACATGCTTGTTGGATTCCCTGCCAAACTTAATGCTAGTCGCAGCCTCTTTAAGTCTCCTGTGCAAATGGCTCCTCTCTTATGGCGGTAACCTCTGTTTTTTAAGTATTTAGGCGTCCTACTTGATGAATCACTCAGTTTCAAACAACACATCATGACCACATGAAAATCAGTCAACATTAAACTAGGCATTGCCTACAGAACTAGTCGAGATGCTCACTCCTTCTGCTAGACTGGCTGTTGCCAGGGGCATTCTACTCCTGTCCCTTGTGTATGGTGCTGTCACCTATACAGATGCCTCTAAAACCACACTCCGTAAATGGGACACAACATATAACAATATCTGTTGCTATTCCTCAGCTTCCCCATGCCTGAAACACCATTGCCTGCTATATTCAGACCTAAGTTGGCCATCTCCATCTGACCATCATCTTCTTGCCCTTGGTATGCTACTAGATAATATCATTAGAACTGGCCTTCCTACCTCTCTTGCAACCATGCTAGTGGCCCAAACCCCCACCTATGGCCTCCGCTCCTCTGAGCTCTCTCTGCTAAGTACTCCCAGGTGTAAGACTCTGAAAGGTACCTCGGCTTTCTCATGCCTAGCCCCAAAGTACTGGAACTCCTTCCCACTTGATGTTCGCTCTGCCCCTAATCATGCTGCCTTTAAAAAAAAAAAAAAAATGCATCACACTCTCCTGGTCAAGAGCGCTCAATGCACCTGTTTTAACCCTCATAGGCTACTCTTATTTCCTGCCTCCTATCATTGAATGATCCTCCCTCCCTCTCTCTCTCTCTCTCCTGTCTAATGTAATTTGTATCACTTAGCATGGATGGTATGCAAAATTTCTAGTACCTATGATTGTATGAACTATGTACTTTTTTCCTACCTGTTTTCTAGCATCATATCATCACTGTTATTACCTGAAATGTCTTGTAGATTTCTTTCATGTTATTGCTTATTTTCTGTACGAATGTCTGTAAATTGCTTGACTTCCTAAAAGGTCTGTAACCTCCCGGGTTGTGTCTGAAAATAGCCGTAATTATGGCTATGACACCTTACCTAGTAAATAAAAACTAAATAAATACATTTCTTTGACTAGATGACCAAGGAACTAGATCAGGGTGGAGTGGTGGGCATGGCCTGTCTAGATTTCAATAAGGTGTTTGACACTGTTCCACTTAGGAGACTAGTAAGCAACCTGGGAAGTTTAGGAGTGGGTCCAAAAGTGGTACACTGGATAAGAAATTGGTTAGGCGACAGATAGTGGTGATAAATGAAGTTCACTCTAAGGAAGGGAGGGTGACCCAGCAGGGTGCCTCAGGCAGCAGTGCTGGGACTGCTCCTCTTTAATGTCTGTATTAGTGACATAGCAGAGGAGCTGGAAGGGAAGGTCTACCTCTTTGTGGATGACACAAAATCTGCAATAGGGTGAACACTCCGTGTGTGTGTGTGTGTGTGTGTGTGTATGTGTGTGTAGGATGAGCAGAGAGCTAAGAAACCTGTGTGGTTAGGGGTATTCCAACTGGGTTTCAGTGCAAAATAGTACACTTGGGGCACAGAAACCCAGGGGCAGAGTACAAAATGGGTGGAGTGGTATTGACAACCACCAAGCAGGAAGGAAACCTGGGGTAATCGTATTGGATGAGCTAAAGGTGTCCAGGCAGTGCAACAAAGCAGTAGGGAGGGTGAGTGGGATCCTGGGGTTGCATAGGGAGGGGTATCACCAGCAGAAAGAGGGAGGTGGTGTTGCTTTCGTATAGATTGCTGGTAAGACCCCACCTAGGTTACTGAGCCCAGTTCTGGAGACCACATCTCCAGAAGAACATATACAGAGTGCAGGCAGTCCGGTGGAGGATAGCTAAAATTGTGCAGGGTCCGCATCAAAAGCCCTACAAGGAGAGACTAAAAGGACCTCAATATGTACATCCTGAAACAGAGGAGGGAGAGATGGGTTATGATAGAAACCTTTAAATACCTCACAGGGGTAGGTAAGGGTACAGGAGAGTAGTATTTTTTCAGAAGAAAAGGTACTCAAGCAGAAGGGGACATGCTATGAAGCTGGAGGGGGTAGATTCAGGAGAGATGTGAGGAAGTACTTCTTCAGAGAAAGAGTAGCGGATTCCTGCAGCAGCCTTCCAGCAGAGGTGTTGGGGGTGAAAACAGTGGTGGGGTTCAAGAATGCATGGGAGAAGCACAAGCAAACCATAGTGGAAAGGTAGAGGGGTAGGGAGAAAGAGCTGTAGATCAGGCACAGTCTGCGGTAGTTGTGTAGGTAGGGAGAGAAGGGTAGACTGGATGGGCCAAGTGGTTATCTGCTGTTAAACTCTGTGTTTCTTCACTGCATGGAGATGTGAAGCAAAAATGGCTACAAGAAAATAACATAATCCTTATGGACACTTACTGGTCCAAGATCTTTCACTCAAGCTTGAAATCCACAAGCTCTCCTTTGTGGCAGGAATTTTCCTGGAAGATCAGGGTTCGTTTTTATTTTTGTACACTTGTCATACAGGGAAAGTGGGATGCTTGCTTCTCCCAAGCCTGCTGGAGAAAGTGCGGGGAGACCCAGGCATATCATTCGCACATTTTCTGGGTGTACCTGTATCTAACTGGTATTTAGCAATAAATAATGGCCATGTTTGCGCTGTTCTCCATTCAAGTCTTGCTTACTCTTGCAAATACAAATCTTACTTCAAGGGGGCTCTTGCAGCAGGTAACACCTTTAGGACTGAAGCCAACAGGCACCAGGACCCCATGGAAAACTTCTAGCTAGCAGTATACATTGGGAGACTACCCCCTGACATTGGCCCACCCCTGACGTCACATAGAGTATAAAAGGGGCAGTCCCCTAGCCCATCCCCAGTTCTTTTCCTGCTGTCGACTGTGCAAGTCGAACCTCCGCGGACGCCTTTAGCTAGTCAGCCACCATTTTCCATCGCACTTATCGCGTTTTGTTATTTTTTCCTAAAAACAAATCATCTTCAAGTTGCATTTGCATGTCTTCTCCGTCCTCCTCAGTTGAGAGGCGGCAGTCGAAGTGTGCATGTGGCAGGCAGATCCCTCATAAGGACAGCCATTCGGCTTGCCTATTCTGCCTAGGCCCAGACCATGACAGGCCTGCCAGCATTGCCAAGATTTCAATCAGCACACTCAGCTTCGCCGCCAGAAGACCTTCGAAGCCTTCTTGCTTACCAGAAAGCTGTCTGAGATGGAGAAGGAGTGTCACCAAAAGAGTTCATCCTGTTTCCCTGCCTTCAGGGCCTGCACCTCCTCCTCCTCTTCTCACAAGGAGAGGAAATTGAGTGGCAAACAAAAGCACCAGGAGAAGCACAAGGAAAAACCCCCAAGTCAAACACGAGCACCAGGAGAAGCACAGGGAAAAACCCTGGTCAGATTCCCGCTCGCAGTCCTCGACCAAGTTAGCGACCACTTCTGGGTCTTCCCCCAGTGGGGGTCAGCTTCTTCAGCTGCGGCAGCTTTTTCACCCTCCGGGCTCCTGGTCACCAAACCTCCCTCCCTCCCTTATTATTGTTGTGGGAGAAGGTTCTTCGGGGAACGGGACTTTGTCCCTTGCCTCCCAGTCTCTCAAACGTAAGCCCATAGTCCTCGTGGGCTCTAAGCTGAGTGGCTTGGCCAGTGGATCTTTGGGTGGCAGGCCTTTGCCTGTCACTCTCTTTCTCTGCCAGTGTGTCTGCAAAATCCTCTCCAACATCAGGGGCCGACTCCAACAGGTGACGCCCGGGACTGATGCCCTCCTCCTCTGGGAAATGGGGGGCCTCTGTCCTGCTCGGGAGCCAGCTCCCCAATTTTGGCTGTGACTCCTAGGCAGATGCCGGCTGAGTCGTTAATCCAGCTGCAGCATATGCCGGTACCTTCGCCAGCTTCCCTATCACCTCGAGTGACCCCATTGCCACCTAACCCTCCTAAGTCACCGGCAGAGCCTGACGCTCACCCTCAGCTGATGCCAGGGGGCCCGATGCCTGATGACCAGACGTCTGGTCCAGACCCTCCGACGCAAAATGGCTCTGTTCCTCTGGGTGTGACTCCTGGTAAGCCAGATCGGTCTACTCCAATACGCGAGTTACCCCAGCCTGACGACCAGATGCCAGGGCTCTCAAGTCTAATCTCCGATGCCGGACACACCAGCACTGCTGCCCAGTCTTCCTGAGGCCCTGAATGAGCTTTTTGCAGCCTGGTGGGCCTATTTTAAAGACAGAGAGGCTCCTTAGGAACTCTGCAAGCCTACTCCTCAGGGGCCACCTCCAGACAAGCCTCCAGTTTGTCCACCTGCTCCTCTACCAAGGGGGATCACTCTGACACCAGATGGCGGCAATACCCCCCTTCCTAAAGGACAGCTGCGCAAGCAACCCTCTTCGCCTTCCCCTGCCCTGGATTCAGGGAATTCAGATGGTTGTTCCTTCTTCTCTTTGGGCTGCGACGACTGACTTTCCTTCAGAGCCTTAGGGCAGTAAGGACACCCCTCGTACCCTGTCTGATGACCCATCTTTTATGGATGTAATGTGGCACATCCAGCAGTTGAATGGCTAGGAAACAGAGGAGCTGGATCCAGAGTGACATCGGTTGGCCTCCTTTCTCAGGAGGAAGGATACCCAACCCATTGTGGTCCCCTCGCCTGTAGAGTCCTACAAGGATATCAACAGAGCGACCTGGAAGCGCCCCTTTTCCATGCAGGCCATCTCCAAGAAGTCAGACCGGCTATATTGTGCTCCTAGAGAGGATCCCTTTTATGGGGAGCACCCAGAGGCAAGACTTTGTTGTAATGAGTGCTGCCCATGATCGTTCCAGGTGCCCTAGACACCCAAGTACACAACCTCCAGACAAGGACTCCAAGCATTTTGACCAGTTGGCCAAAAAGGTTTACTTAGCCATGTGTGCTGTAAGGTTTGCAGAATTTCCTTGCTCACATGGTTCAGTACCAGAATGCCCTGTAGCACATGGCAGTGGAGATGGCTCAAGCCATACCAGATTGCCCAAGGAGGGCGGAATTGATGACCATTTTAAAATCAGGCTCGGATGTTGGCGACCACATCCTCCAAGGCTCTTAAGATACGATGGACTCCGCAGGCAGGGCCGTGGCCTCTGCAGTCTGTATTAATCATTATTCATGGCTGAGAGTGTCCGGTTTTGCTCCGGACATGCAATCTAAAATCATAGACGCACCTCTCAGCAACTCAGTACTGTTCAGCGAGGACTCGCAAAACATTATAAAACATCATTACTCACCTGCAGGAGTCGGGGAAAGACTATCAGATCTGTACACACTATGTACAAATCCCAGTCCAAACAGCATCCTAAGCAGTCCTTTCGGAGGAATGCCAGACAGCAATCCAGAGAACAGCAGCAGAGAGCAGGATTTAAGCGCAAGGCTTCCACTCCTGCTTCTGTAGGTTCTGCCCATTGGGTCCCAAGAACCTCTCAGGCTACACTGCCCCTCCCTGGCTCCACAGCCTGACTCATTACCTGACCCTTTCCTCTGGTGGAAGCCTTAGGGGAGGCGGTGGGGGGGTCGATTTTCCTTGTACATAGAAGGATGGCATCAGATAACCACAGATCAGTGGGTCCTGCAACTCATCGAAAGGGGCATACTCTGGAGTTCACAGAGGTACCCCCAGACAACCCACTGGTCCCCTGTCAATACTCTCAGGCTCACAGCGCTCTCATCACAGAGGAGATCCAGGCCTTCCTGCAAAAGCAGGCCATAGAGCCAGTTCCTCCTGCACAACAGGGGAAAGGGTTTTATTCCCACTTCTTCCTGGTGCCCAAGAAAACTGGGGATCTGTGCCCTATCCTCGACCTTAGCCACCTGAATCAGTACATCGAGTACAAACGATTCCTGATGGTAACTCTGCTCGGTCTCCTCCACCGAGGGGATTGGTTATGCTTTGTGGACATGCAGGATGCATACCTCCACATTCTGATTTTCCACTCCACAGGAGGTTCTGTCGCTTCTGCTTCCAGGGAAGTCACTACCAAACCAAATTAACTTTATTTCTGAAACGCTTTTCCAAAAATAGATCATAGTGTTTTACATGCTATCATCAAACAATTTAAAAACAGACTCAATTCTAAAAACACAGCATGAGTTTAAATGCCATCATAAGCCATTTCAAACAAATATGTTTTCAAAGCTGACTTGAAGGCCTCAACGGACGGACATTTCCTTACCCGACGAGGTAGAGAATTCCACAGGGTCGGAGCTGCAAAAGCTGATGACCTGGCTCCTGATGATGTCAAATGAACCCTGGGAATCTCTAGCAATCCCTCATCAGTTGAGTGGAGAGGGCAAAGGGGCTCTTCCTTTCGGCCTGTCCTCGGCCCCCGGGGTTTTCACCAACTGTCTTGCAGTAGTAGCTGCAGATCTAAGGAGACAAGGACATTATGTCTTCCTTTACCTGGATAACTGGCTGCTGACTGCTCCCACCAGGGACCATCTACTCCATACCACGCAGGCCACCTTTGCTCTATTTTAGGACTTAGGGGTTACCTTAAACCTCCCCACGTCCTCCCCCTGGCCAAGTCAATGGCTGTAATACATAGGGTAATTCTAGATGTGGCACAAGTCAAAGCCTTCCTTCCTCAAGACAGAGCAGGGTGCCTTCAGACGCATGCTCAGCAGATCTCCTCCTCTCACCTGGTTCTGGCCAGGTCTATCCTAAGACACTTGGGACACATGGCAACTGCCATCGCTACAGTCCTCCTGGCCAGGCTGCACATGAAGGTGATTTCAGTGGAATCTAAGAGTTCAATGGGATCAGCGTTCAGACGACCTAGAGCAGCTGGTCTTGGTGTCAATCCCTGTGCAACAGGCATTGGCATGGTGGTTGAATTCCTCCAACCTTTCCAGTGGGGTAGGAATACCTTAGTCAGATACTAACCACAGGCGCATTGGGCCAAGGATGGGAAGCCCACTTGGGAGGCCATTAGACACAAGGGACCTGGTCCCAACACAAGCTCCATCTCCACATCAACATCCTGGAGATGCAGGTGATCCTATATGCCCTCCAGCCCTTCCAGACAGTCTTGCTATCAGGCCCCCTCTTAGTCCTGACAGACAACATGTCTGTGATCTGTTATATAAACAAGCAAGGGTGGACTCATTCGTATCCCCTCTGCAGGGAGGCCATGAGAGTCTGGTCATGGGCAGTGGACTATCAACTGGACTTGACAGCAGTCAGTGTTCCAGATGTGCAAAATACCCTTGCTGACAGTCTAAGCAGGTCCAGGGCATACGAGTGGGAGCTTCATCCCTCTGTAGGTAAAGAACTCTTAGACCGATGGAGATGTCCAGATCTTGATCTCTTTTCCTCCCCATCCAATGCAAAACTGCCCAGTTTTTGCTTGCTCGATCTAGGGCCTGGTGTTTTCTGGTGAGATGCGTTGTCTCTCTCCCGGACAGGGAGGTGCCTTTACACGTTCTCTCCCTTCCCCCTACTGCAGCGAGTTCTCAAGCTGCAATGGGAGGGAGCAGAGTTTATTCTGTTGGCACCTTTCTGGCTGCACCAGATTTGATTTCCGCTTCTCCAGCAGCTTGCAGTAGAACCTCCAGTTTCCCTGCCCCTATGTTCAGACTTGCTCTCCCAGGAGCAGGGAACACTGGTCCATCTGGATCTCAAATCTCTGCATCTCTGTGCGTGGCTCCTGCAGACCTAGCTATATCCTGATTCAGGGTATCCCCCAGGTAGCGGATGTCCTGGTGGTCTCTGGGAAGCCTTCCACTAGGGACAGTTACGCTATGAAATGGAAGCAGTTCTGCATTTGGGCCACCGCCCGGCATTTGGATCCCTTAACCTGCCCGGTAAATTTGGTATCTTCTGTCCCTGTCTGACACAGGACTAAGCTACTTCTCTCTCAAGGTGCACCTGTCTGCCATTTCAACCTACCATGCACCTATTGTGGGCAAAACTCTTGCCCAGACGGATCTTCCCCATGCATTCTTGTGGGGCATTCTGCACTTAAGGCCTCCCATCCAGGATCCCGTTCTGCCATGGGACCTTCCGTTTGTTTTAGAGAAACTTATCTTGCCTCCGTTTGAACCTGTCACAAGCTGCGAGCTGTGCTTTCTGTCATGGAAAACGTTATTTTTAGTTGCCATTACTTCCACTCGAAGGATTTCTGAGCTTCAGGCCCTGATTTGTAAGGAGCCTTATTTAGTGTTCCACAAGGACAGAGTATCCTTGCGGACTAATCCTAAGTTTCTTCCCAAGGTGGTGTCAGAGTTTACTTTGAATTGGGACATCCACCTTCCAGTCTACTACCTAGAGTACTCGAACCAAGGGGAGTCACTACTTAATACTCCGGACGTTCATAGGGTGCTTCGTTATTACTTGGAATGTACCCGACCGAGCCTTTAGAAAGTTTGACCAGTTGTTTGTGTCCTTCACCCCCAGAATGGAAGCTCCTGTTTCTAAGCAGTGTTTGTCCAAATGGTTGGTGAATTGCATTGTTTTCTGCTACAACAAATATAACAAACCCTTACTGGGCCTGGTAAAGGGTCACTTTACCAGGGGCATGGCTTCTTCCTTTGCCTCCCTGAGGAACGTGTTGGCTGCCAAAATTTGCGCAGCTGCTACTAGGAGTTCTGTCCACACCTTTGTCAAGCACTACAATTTGGACATTGCATTTGGACGCAGAGCAGGCTTCGGACTAGCAGTCCTCCAGGGCCTCCTCTCCTAATCCTCTTTGAGAGACTTCTACCTCCACCCAGCTGACTGGGGTCTCTCCTTACTGCTTGGGTCTCTGTCCTAAAGGTGTTACCAGCTGCAAGAGCCCCCTCGAAGTAAGATGGTTCATGCCCTGAAGACGTTTGTGTGCTGTTAGGCTCACCTCGCACTGCTGTCGTGAATGTAATGAGGGACACAGCAGCGGTTGCGAGAGTGAACTGACAACAGCACATGGACATTCTAGCTTTGCACACGCTGTGTTGATACTTCCCGTGTTTCTCAGTCTTCTCATGGTCATTGGTGGGTGCCAAACATGCCGGACTGCACTTCAGAGACTTGGTGGACCATATGACATCAAGTTGGGACATCGCAGTACGAGCGTGCATCACTGATCACTCCCCTCCCCCAGCCCCACGTACAAGATGTGTTAAAGCCTTCACGGTCCTAGAGCCCAACGTATTACATGCACCAGAGTGCAAATAAAGGAAATAACTACATGCACTAGTCTGTTCCCACTTGAACGGGGAACAGACTTTGTATGTTAATTTTGACCCCTGTCTTGAAGTATAATATATTTGTGTTTTTGAACAAATTTTTCCTGCGGGTTAGAGGCACTGCAATGGGTACAACATTTGCCCCATCAGTGGTGAATCTCTGTGTTGGTTTCTGGGAACAAGAACATGTTTTAGGCAGTGACAGAAATCCATTTTGAAATAAACTGTCACAGAGATGTTTTATTGATGATGTGGCAGTGTGGTGTGGATCACTATCATAGTTGAAAGATGTTGTGTTCTATTTACACACTACTAATCTCCATCTTAAATTTGCATACACAGCACATAAAGACATCTGTGAATTTTTTGGATTTAGAAATGATGAAAAACAGGACAGTGGAGACTAACATTTTTAGAAAGGAAATGGACAGAAATACAGTATTATTAGCATCAAGTTGCCATCCACGCCGTATTGTTACCAATATCCCAGAAACAAAAGGGAATATTGTATAACCAGGAGTAGCACACTAAGCCAAAGCTTGTTTCCAGATGTGCCCTAGAAGCACAAGGAAGTTGAATGACTTGTTCAGGGTCACACAGTATGCACCTAGGCAGCTGTGGGATTCAAACCCAGGTCTTCAGATCTGCAGTTCAGAGCCTTAACCCACTGCGCTATACTGTCTCCAGAAGGCCAATACTTGAGGTGTAAATGGAATTCATAGTTTTATAGTGAGTGTATTCAGATCCATAAGCCAAAACAGCCATATAAGGACCTGTTACCATCTATTTGTCATAACTCCATCTTTTGTCACCCATGTGCCTGTCCAAACCATATTTAAATGACTCCAAGGTGCCTGTGTCCACCATTTCATCTGGAAGTCCATTCCAGACGTTTACAACCCTTTGGCTAAACCATCGTCCTCTTCTGCTATTTCTGTATTTCTCACCTTTTAGTTGTTTATCATGAACCCTTGTGTACCTCCCCTCTATCTTCTTTCCAAACTAAACCTGCCACTTCATCAGCTATAACATCCCTCGTTGCTTTATAAACATAACATAAATCTTCCCTTAACCTTCTATATGCAATAGAGTATAAACCCAGATTTTCCAGTCTGGCATCATATTCCTGTTTGTTTTGTAATCTTACTTTCTTGGTGAACCTTCTTTGTACTTGCTGTACTCTTTTACTTCCCCCAATACTTTGTACTGAGCTAAAAGGGGCACCATACTCCAGGATACAGTGGCACAAGAACCTCTTTCTCTCAACTTCTAATGTTGCATAACAGATTACCAATAATCCTGTTTGCCCTATTAACACAGGCCTTACTATGTTTATTAAAACTTAGTCTATCAGTCATAACCACCCCCAAATCATTTTCAGTGTCTGATACTTCTATTATATGTGAATTCAGTGTATATTGTGCTCTAACATTGTTGTGACCAAAATGTAAAACCTTACATTTGGTGATATTAAACTCCAAATTATGTGATTCATCCCAGTTTTCTAGGTGGCAGAGTTGTTCCTGTAGCTTTGTAGTATGGGAAACGGAGTCGAAGGCCTTTTTGTAATCCAGGTACACAACATCGACTGCGAGATCTGCATCCAATGCCTGATTCACAGGCTCAAAGAAGTGTAACAGATTAGTGGTACATGACCTCCCACTCGAAAAGCCATGCTGGGAGATGTCCAAGTGGTTCAGTGTTTTTAGGTTGTTATCCAGAAATTCATTTATAAAGCCTTCCATCACTTTTCCTACAATAGATGTGATACTTATTGGACGGTAATTCTCAGGTCTCGTCCTGTCCCCCTTTTTAAAAATGGGTGTAATATAAGCCACTTTCCATACATCCAAAACTTAACCCTGTTGCAATGATTTATTGAAGATCATTGCAAGTGGAATTGAAATCTCATCCGCTGTTTCTATCAAGAATGCTGGGTGATAGCAGTCCAGTCCTTCTGATTTATATCTCTTTAGTTTCAACAACCTAGTTCTAACTTGATCTGCAGTAATAGTTGGGATCTGTATTTCTTCTGCTGTTTGTATCCGAACTTCCTTGATAGTACAGCTATCCTCCCTAGAACAAACACTTTGAAAATATGAGTTGAACATATTCGCTATACCCTGCTCATCCTCAGTCTGATTTTCATGATCCCTAAGTACAGTTATCTGATTGCAATTATTTTTTAGGCTTCCTAGATAATTATAAAATTTCTTTAGGTTATTTCCTTTTGATGATGCAAGAGCTAGTTAGCGTTGGCTTTCCTTTTTTTTTTTTTTTTATAGCCAGTTTAGCCTTTTTGACCAGAGTCCTATATTTAGACAGTCTGGCAGTAGATGGATGCTTCCTTAATTTCTTGTAAACCCTGTTTTTCTTATTTATCAACCTACGGATTGCTTAAGTCATCCATTTTGGAACTCTTCCCCTCCTATTATATTTTTTGATTACTGGAATGTGATTATGAATACATGTTTGCAGGACACCATTAACTATTTCCCAAGCTTGTTCTAGTGATATCCCTTCTAGTGAGTCCCAGTTATGTGATTCTATTATCTCCTTAATTTTTGTATAATCTGCTTTATTGCAGTTCCTAATGTTTGATTTCCCCGCAGTATGGTGGGAGTCCTCGACTAATGTAGCTTTAACTATGTTGTGGCACTACTTCCCAATGGTTCTATCACTTCAACATTTTTTATTGCTCCTTCCATATTACTTAGAGCTAGATCCAATAGACTCTGATTTCTTGTTTTGTCTCTGACCACCAGGGTTAAACAGTTAGTTTCACATATTTCCAGGAACCTTTCTTCAAAAGTCTGTTCCCCAGTCGGGGCTCCCAACATATCCCAGGGAAATTGAAATCTCCCATTATGATAATGTTATCTGCAGTCAAGTTCACCATCGAGAAAATCCATGAAAGCATTATTGTCTAGTTCATTCAAGTTAGGCGTTCTATAACACACTCCTAATCTAATATTTGTCATCCCTGTCCAGAAGCTAAGCCATAGTTGTTCCACTTGGGGCCCCCCCAGTGTTATCTGGGTGAATAATTTTTGCTTTTAGGTGTGATGATATATATACCCCCACTCCACCTCCCACCTTCCCTATTCTAGGTTTATGATAGAAATCATAACCATCTATTTTTTCTATCCAATTGTCCTTTCTGAGTCAGGTTTCAGTCGGCCCACAAATGTCTATGTTGTCTCGTGTAAGTACATATCTAAGCTCGTCAGTCGTGGCCTTAATGCTTCTTACATTAACGAGTAGTAGATTTATTCCCAAATTCTTGGTTACATTACCAAGCGTCTGTCCTGTTCACTTACTTGACCTCCTCGTTGCCTCCCCTAGGGTTAGTTTAAATGAGTGTCTATTTGTCTCCTAAAAGCTAATCCTAGTGCCTTTGAACCTCTCCTACTTGGATGTCTACCATCCTTTCCAAAATATGATGTGTTTGTCAAAGTCTTCCCAGGTGTTGATGCAAGTGATATCATTGGTGGTACACCACCTTCTCATCCAATTGTTAATTATTTTTATTTTTTGATTAATATTAAATCCTGCTTTAGGAACTGGTAGGATTTCTGAGAAAACCACTTTTGCGTTTATTTTCTGTACCGTTTTCTCAATATTCATGAGCTGAAGATAAATCTGATCTTCCCTGGTTTTGTATAGGTCGTTTGTTCCAGCGTGGACTAATATAAGTGGGACATCCCCACCTTTTTTAACCATTTCGGGAATCGTATTATCAGTGTCTTCTAGTGTGGCCCCTGGCAGATAAGAATTTGTTACTATTTCTTTTCAGTCCCTTCATTGTGTAGGCGTCAGTATACCCGACAGTAGACTCCCCAGTGACTTGTATCCTACCATTCATTGCTCTGCAGAAGCAAATTTTGAAGTGGATGTTAGGGATTTTGCAAATCGATTCACTGAAAGGGAATATAGTAGCAAGAATATCCAGGAGACAGACATTTTTGCTAGATCCCAGAATAGACGAGACTTGCTGTATAGCAGAAACCAAAAAAGCAGACACTACCAACAGATTCAGGTTTGTAACCACGTACTCTGCACATGCCAAGTATGTAGAGAACATTATAAACTCCAGTTGGCATGTACTAAATGGAGATAGTGGTTTAAGAGAAATTACCAAATTTCCTCCAAGAATTTATTTATTTATTTGAAAGTTGGCAGCTGGGAGAAGCTCACTGAGTTGAGGCTCGTTTCTAGATGCAACCTGGGGAAGGGGAAGAGAGGAGGTACAGCAGCACAAAACAAAGTAGCAAAACGTTAACACAGCAATGGTAATGAGGTAGTACAAATAGAATAAATACAAAAACAAAATTGTACATACAGAAAATAGTGTGTTACAGCTAATTAAGAACATGTTACAACGAATATGCAACAATGGCAGCAACACCAGGTGAAAAGACGTCCCGGTGGTGCTGGGGGTTGAGGCGCTGGATGCCATACCTAACGCCACGCCAGTGACCTGGGTTCGGGAACGAACTCTGGCTGCAGGGGGTTGGCAGTGGAGGGAAGGGATTGAGCATCCAGAGGACTGTTCTCCTTTCCCAGGTGGGATTGGGGCCATGCACTGCTCCTTAGCAGCCCCTGATGGAGATTGGGGGCAGTGCAAGGAACTAGCAGTGCAGTGACTAGGGGTGGAGAAGCAGTGGATGTCAGCAAGTTAGTGCCTGGATGTCATTGCATGACTGTGCTCAGTGTTCCACATTGCGCGAAAATATAGAGCGGTGGTAATGGGGAGGAGCCACAGAGGGCGGGGTCACCGGCGCGGAGCTACTGGTAGGTGGAGTCAGTCACAGGATGCATTAAATGCATAAGATGTAGGAAATAGGAGCAATATGACAATCTGGAGGCCTTAGGTAGTGTGCAGTAGCAAAAGAAAAGTGTGGTAAAATGTGACATACTGGAGAAAACTTCTGCATTCTGTTTGCAGGCCAGGCAACAGTTTGTGAGAGTCTTGACATTTTGGTGCGACCATACTACATCTCTTTACTAGTGCCTGCAAGGCCAAGATCTAATCTTCGGTTTCGCAGTCCTACCCAATGAGCTGCAGCTTCCAAATGAGGGAAATTTTCAACATCAGGGCCCTCAATTGAGATAAGCATAAGTGCATTTAGCACACTGGCACCTAATCTATTTAATTCCTGCATTTTTATTTGATTCAGTGCAGAAGGTCCCCTCTCACAGTCTGCAGTCGACATTGGTATTATCATTGCCAGTTCTGCCAGAGTAGATATGTTTGGATACAGGTCTACATACTTAGTAGTTAGAGTGTGCAGCACATCAAAAAGTCTTAAAGGCCATCTTTTCCGTGAACATGAGACTACACAGGGAAGCCCATTCCAGTGCAGAAGCATCTACATCCACAACACTAGCATACTGACCAAGAATAATGTCAAGACTATTACTACCATACCCTTCCAACTGTTCAGTATCACCTTCCATATTATCATGCTGGGGTCAAAGATATTGAACGCATCCAAAAGTTCTGTGCTTGGAAACCTTTGCTCAGTTTGAGCAATTAGGGCCCTAATAAAGTCGTCATGCACAGAGGTTCTGAAACAATTTAACTGTGCTTCGCTAAATGGCAAGTTCAGGCCATTATCATTCAGGAGTACTAGTTCAGGCAAAATGGAGGAGAAGTACTGACCAGGACCAGTAGGCGTTCCCTAAGAATCTCTAAAGTGGAATGTAAATGTCTCTTTATATCAGTAAAATTCAGAGCTGATGTTTGAAAGCATTTAGATAAGATACTATGGTGTGGAAGTATGTCAGACATCATGCATAAAATAGAGAAAAACTCCCAGTTTTCCACCATTTTTACTAGGCCCACAGCTTGGGGATCATGCCTTTCAGAGGCCTCTCTATGCAAGGACATAACAACGGATGGGAAAATCTTCCTTAGTGTGTCACATGCTGCATCATGAGACAACCACCTAATAGCTTTTGCCTGTTTAGACTTTAAAACAGGGTTCTCCATTGCCTGCAGAATTTCTTTCAGGGCAGCCATGCGAACAGCAGAATTTTCGTAATATCTGTATAAGTGATCTAATGCTTGATTTAAAGTTTTTAATGGCGTTCACTTCATTTGCTGCTGCCTTTACAGCCAAGGCCTCGCGATGAGCCATACAGTGATTTTCAACAAGAATTGGGCTGACTTCTTTCAGCTTTTTAGCCATCCGGTTTTGCCTGCCCAGCATAACGGCTGCTCCATTACTGCCTAACCCTGCAAGGGGATCAGCCGAGATTTGATTGTTATCAGAGAACTCCAGCATTTTTTTAACAATTGTGTCTGCCTTTCCGTCAATTAGTTCCTCAACTCCCAGGAAAGAAACTCTGGGTTTCCCTTCTTTGCAGTACATACCATACAAAATGAGCGACTTCATAACAGCAATAACAGTTGTTTCATCCATCAAATATGAAAAAAATTTGGCAGCCTTCAAATCTGTAAGAACTGATCTCCTGACCACCTCACCCAGAGAGAGTACCATTTCTCTGACAGTTCAATCGGAACGATATTTAACAGCATCTGCAATATGTATATTGTTTAGGTATTTGCATCCCAATGATTTGGCGAGATCCAGCAGTGAGCCATATTTTGTTGTGTGAGGCAGCTCATTTTTTATTAGCCAGTACATGCAACGAAGGGATGCCACAAAAGCTTCTTGTTCCAGGGTCAGGGCCTGCTGCATTGCCTGCTGTATTCCGCCTTTTGAAGCTGAAATTCTGCAGTTAGCTTCCAGTTCAGAAGCAACAACGTGAACTGAACTGTTCTGATGCCTTTTTATAGCATCTTCTCTGAATGTCTTGCACCCACTGATTATCCAAACTGTTCCTGATTTGGGCATCTGTTTGTTTTATGCAAAATGCACAAAACATGCCATCATTTTCCTTGTACTGTAACCAACAGTATTTGTTATGCCAGCCAGTATAAAAGCCTATTGCTCTATGCTTAGAGGTGTTTTTTTTTCTGTATTGCAGGAGGAGGTGCAGGGTGTCTCTTGGACATCGGCGATATCACCTGGACCAACGGCATTGTCCCAGTCAGCGACTCACGAGACTCATCTTGATCAGGATGTTTCTGTTTTTGAGTTCATTTGAAACCAAAGTTAGTTTCCGCATTGTGTACAATAAAGCTTTTTTTTTTTTTTCTTAAGTGTTGTCGTGTGTTTATTTGAATACAGAACGAGAGTTTGGTAATGCTGGTTGAGCCCCGAATTTTTTTTCTCACACAAATATATTTTTGCTCCCTGAATCAGGATTCAGAACAAGTGACCACCGATGAAGCAAGACTACACAACCTGACTGGTGTGTGTAGACCCCTTGGTGGCACAGTTAAGGAGCCCCAAATTTTTTTTTCTCACACAAATATATTTTTGCTCCCTGAATCACGGTTTAGAACAAGTGACCACTGACGACGCAAGGCTGCCCAACTTGAGTGGTGGGACAGAGACTGTAGACCCCCTGGTGGCGCAGTTAAGGAGCCCCCAGTTTTTTTTTTCTCACACAAATATTTTTTTGCTCCCTGAATCAGGGTTCAGAACAAGTGACCACTGATGAAGCAAGACTGCACAACCTGACTGGTGGGACAGACACTGTGGCCTGGCTACAAAACAATAAAATCTGTGGTAGTCGGGATGTTTATTTTTATTTGGTCTAACTCAGTCTAAGGTCCTTCCAGTGTTGCCTATCAAAGGGCTGTAAAGTGCATCAGAACGTTGATCTTCTGTGCAGTCTGTTTTTTTTTTCTTACTGCCAGTAAATATTTTTTCCTACCCTTCAGCAGTTCAAAGAAAGCTGCTGCCCAGGTCCACTGTGGAGACCACACAGTGATTCTGCTCCCCTCACAAATCAAACCCCAATAGTAATACAGTTTCAAAGATTCTCCTCAAACCTTCAGATCTTTTTTTATTTAAGTAAAATTGCCTGCTCAGTCAGTTATTAAAACACAGCCAACACTTTGCTAAGAGTCCGAGTGACTCACAGGCAGTCTGTATTTTCTAGGGACATGGATATGTTGTTCATCCACACTTTCTGGCAGGTATCCTTGCCACTTTAATTCTTGCCGGAAGGTCTTCAAGCTGGCTCCTCCCACCCACCCGGGTGGTAAAACTCGCGTCTCATCCGTGACTCCAGATCTTCTTTACCGCTTGAGCTCAGGTTCCTCCTTAGCGCTCGTGCTTAGACTGGATCTTAACTGTTCGATTCGTCGAATTTGGTTTTGAAGTTTTCTAAACTTCGGTCTTCATCTTCCCTCACGGCTGCGATGGACAAATCTGTTCCCGGCTTTCGGAGGTGCCCTTGTGGGCAGAAAATGTCCAGGACGGATCCGCACTCCACGTGCGTCTACTGCCTAGACCTAGATCACGACCCGCAGGCCTGCGAGTTGTGCCGCTCTTTCTCGACCAACGTTCTGGACGATTGCGCTGCCCGATTGAAGCTTGGGCACCCCGAGAAACGTTGCCCGCTGGTAAAATCTAAAGAGGCTCATTGGGCGGTGTCTGCGGTGGCTGGCTCGGCTGAGCAGCTCGAGCAGTTGATCACTGTCGAGGAGGAGGCGGCCCAGGCCGCATCTTCCTCCTTTTTGGCCGCGGCATTTATCCTGCTGTCTCTGAGTTCCTTGTATACGGCTTCGTTCAAGGAGCTTTGTTAGTCCCTTTCCACGAAAGGAGATGGGCCTTCGGGACATTCTTCTCGGCCCAAGAAAAAGGAGTCGAAAGGTAAGTCCCACTGTCGGCATTCGTGGGAGCGGGAGAGGTCCCCCTTCCCCGGGCAGCCGACTGTCGACTTCGAAGTTGCGGCGAGGCCACTGGCTTCATGGTGCCCCCGTCAGGCCAGCCTGCCGAGACTCCCATTGATGAAGTTGAGATTTTTCTCGATCCGTTAGACGGGCTGTCGACTGGAGAAGCCGACAACCCTCCTTCACCGGTTCCCCCGGTGGATACCGAGGATCGGCCTGCGCCTTCTGGGCCGCAGTCCCTGGTTAAAGCGCCTGAGCCGAGGGAAGAGCGGGTGTCCCCGCCCCTTCCCAGACCCAGCCTTGGTCCCCCTGAAGGTCTCGGACCTCTTCTCGGTCCAGCCGTTCCCACTGACATCGGCGGTCTCTGTCTCGTTACCGAAGTAAACGGCGACGCCGTTCTTCCTCGTCCTCCTCCTCGGGTGAGGAGAGGCTGTGGCGCAAGTTGCGCCAGTGCTACGAGGACTTTATGTGGCAGCAGTTGCTGTTGTCCGGGCCTAAGCCGACCCCGGCCAAGTCCCCGGCCATCAAGTGGCTGTCGCCTGAACGTCCGAAGCAACCACTCGTTCCAGTCGAGTTGCCCGCTCCAGGACCGGTTGCTCAGCCGAAACCAGCTGCTCCACCGATTGCGGCGGAACCTCTGCCCCCCACAACCGAAGTCGGGGGCACCGACCAAGAATTCTCGGTCGGGTCACGGCCTGCCCCACAGGTTATTGGTCACCTTCACTCCTGACCGTCTCTGGCAGGTGGAGAGTGGCTCAGGGCCGAGGCAGCTCTTTGCAGACTCTTCAGAATCCGACGACGATTCCTCCCTGTTCTCCAGGCAGTTCGATCTGGAGTCCTCCGGGGGCCAGTCTGTGGACGCTAACCCATCGTTCTTCTTGGGTCTGCTTCAACTCATCTCGGAGTCCACCGGGATGCAGCTCGAGCCTGTGTCCAAACGGGCCAAGTATCCCCTGACGGAGATTCTGGACCGAGGGGATTCTCCCACGGAGGTCTTTCTGGTGGCTGAGGCCGTTGTCGGCCCAGCCTTGGAGCTTTGGCAGCGGCCTGCTTCCTGTCCCGTGCCCTCGGCCAGGAAGTATGGCGTCCCTACTGGCTCTTGCCGGTTTCTGAACACCCTTCTGCCGAGGGTTAGTTACCGACAGTGTTTTCCGGTGTTCTTAGCAGCGCGGGATGTGGATAAGCCCCCGACAAAGAGTCCAAAAAGCTGGACTTTTGCGGGCACAGGTCGCCTCGGCCCTCCTTGGCCTCCCGACAGGCCAGCTCGGCCGTGCTGATGGCACACTTCTCCACGCCCTCATGGGCTCCCTGGATGAGGTTGTTCCTCATCTCCCGCCTGACCTGCAGACCACGGTCCACCAGGTGCGGGACCAGGGTAGGGCGATGGCGAAGCAGCAGCTCCAGACTGCTCTGGACATAGGTGATTCCTGTGCCAGGTCAGTAGCGGCCGTGGTGGCCGTGTGACACAGGGCATGGCTGAGGATATCCATCTTCACGGCGGATACTGAGCACAAGTTGGCGGACATCCCCTTTTTGGGGACTGACCTCTTCGGCCCTGGAGTGGAGGGACACCTCCAGCGGATCGAGAAGTCCAGTGCCACCCTGGACTCAGTCACCTCCGCCCAGAGGGACAAAGGCCGCCGTCAGCAGCAGAAGTCCTTTCGTCCTTCGGTCCCTGCTTCTCGACCGGCCCAGCTGCACCAGCAACAGGGCCAGCAGGCTCGCGCTTGGCATCCCAAACCCAAGCAGGCGGCTTCCTCCAACAGGAAGCAAGGAGGTAAAGGCCTAGGAGGTCCCTCAGCGCGGTTCTTTCCTCAAGCCTGCCCAGTGACGAGGTGCACGCTCCGCCTCGTCACTCCCCTGGGTTCCCCCGTGGGGACGTCTCTGCCACTTCCTTTCCGCCTGGTCCGCTATCACCATGGACCGCTAGTGTTGGAGGTGGTAGGAAAAGGCATGCCTCTGGAGTTCAAGCAGGCCCCACCTTTTCGAGCCGTCGCCCCTCGGGGTTGGGGGGACGGGGTCCGCAGCCTTGCTGTCGGCCCGCCGAGCCGATATTGCCCTGCTCCTCAAAAAAGAGGTAATCAGGAAGGTGGCTGATCTTCCTCCAGACCCGGGGTTTGTGTCCAGGTACTTACTGGTCCCAAAACGGACGGGGGGCTGGTGCCCCATTCTCGACCTGCACGACCTGAACAAGTTCCTAAGGTCTCGAACCTTCATGATGGTCACTCTGGCTCAGATAATCCCATCCTTGGAACGAGGCATGTGGTTCTGCTCCCTGGACCTCCAGGACGCGTTCTTTCACGTCCCAATCCGTCCGTCCCAGCAGAGATTCCTCCGTTTCAGAGCGGAGGGATCCCTTTACGAGTTCCGGGCCATACCCTTCGGCCTCTCCCTAGCTCCCAGGGTCTTCACCAAATGCATGGCAGTGGTGACAGCATTCCTGCGGCGCCGAGGGGTCTGGGTGTACCCTTACCTGGACGATTGGCTGATAGCAGCCCCCTCCAGACAGGAGGTGGAGCAGTTCAGAGATCTGGCCCTCCAGGTGTGCTCTCAAGTTGGCCTCCTCATCAACGAGGCCAAGTCGGAACTCGTGCCAAAGCAGGTGATACTGTTCATCGGGGCAGAGCTCGACACTCTGCGAGCCAGAGCACGGCTCCTGGCGGACAGGGCAGAGGTTCTTTCCTCTTTTGCCCAATCATTTCTGGTTGGGCAATTGCGCCCTGCCCAGTACTTCCCGGCTCCTGGGCCTCATGGCGCCTGCACCAGCGTGGTCCGTTGGGCCCGTTGGTACATGCGTCCCCTTCAATGGGGACTGGCCAGCCAATGGTCACAACGCTGCGATCCGTTGGACCAGCCCGTGACAGTGACCCAGGAGATGTGGAACGCTCTCCAATGGTGGATCGTTCCAGCACATCTGCAGGAGGGCATCCCGTTCGTCCGCCCCGAGCCGACGGTCTCTTCTCTCTCTCTCTTGGCACATCTCTGATGGGTTGGGGTGCCCATCTGGGGGAACACCGAGCGCACGGCCTCTGGTCCCCTCGGGAGTCCCGATGCCACATCAACCTGCTGGAGCTCCGAGCGGTCCGCCTAGCTCTCACCGCCTTTGCTCTGCTTCTATGGGGTCAAGTGGTTCAGGTCCAGAAAGACAACACCACGACCATGTACTATCTGAACCGCCAGGGCGGGACGCGCTCCATGCTGTTATGCAAGGAAGCTCTCCGCATTTGGTCCCTCGTGCGCAGCCTGGAGGTGGATCTCCTAGCCATTCACGTGGCAGGAGCCTCCAACACCCTGGCCGATGCCCTAAGCCGGACAGGGGCTGCGTCTCACGAGTGGTCTCTCCTGCCGGAGGTAGTACAAGATCTGTTCTTCCACTGGGGCTCGCCTCAGGTGGACCTGTTTGCATCCAGGGAGAATGTGAAGCTGAGTCTGTTCCATGCCCGCCCCCCTCAGCAGGGCTCGCTGCAGGGGGATGCCTTCTCGAGGCCGTGGATCCCGGGCCTCTTCTACGTCTTTCCCCCATTTCCCTTGATCCACAAGGTGCTTCTCAAGGTGAGGAGGGACAAGGTGCAGGTGATTCTGGTAGCCCCAGACTGGGCCCGCCAGTTCTGGTATCCTGATCTCCTCCGCCTCAGCTTCAGGCTCCCGAGGTGGCTTCCAGCCCACCCGGACCTAATCTCAGTCAATCAGGGGAAGGTATTCCATCCGGACCTTCAATCCCTGCACCTGACAGCCTGGTTCCTGAGCGGCTAGAGTTCCAGGCTTAGGGTCTTTCCGACGAGGTCCTCAACATCGTTGAGGCATCCCATAAGGAGTCGACCAAGAAATGCTATGCCTTCAAATGGAAGAGATTCTCTATTTGGTGTCAGGGGAAGGGCTTGGACCCTTCCGACTGCCCTTTGGCAAGCATTCTGGACTACCTGTGGTCCTTTCTCCAGCAAGGGCTTCGGTCACGCCACCCTTAGGTGCACCTGGTAGCTATCTCTGCTTTCATCGGGCTGGCCGCAAGCAATCAGTGGCGCAGGAGAAGGTGGTCGGGTACTTTTTCAAAGGCCTTGACCACATTTCCCCTCCGGTGCGAGAACCTCCACCTCCGTGGGATCTACTGCTGGTATTGGCCAAGCTTATGGGCAAGCCATTCGAACCAATGCACAGGTGCGATATTTCACACCTGTCATGGAAGACTGCCTTCTTGGTGGCTATCATGTCAGCCAGAAGGATGGGAGAGCTCCAGGCGCTTTACATCGAGTCTCCCTACCTGGTCTTCCACAGGGACAAGGTTGTCCTGCGCCCCCACCCGAAATTCCTTCCGAAGGTGGTGTCGGAGTTTCACCTTAACCAGATGTTGACTCTGCTGGTGTTCTACTCCAACCACACCTCGGAGGCTGAGTATAGGCTCCATACTTTGGACCCTAGATGAGCGCTCGCTTATTATAAGGAGCGGACAGCTGAAGTTCGGGGAGAGGTTCGCCAGCTGTTTGTCACCTACGCTGAAGCCACACCTGGCAGACTGCAGCAAAGCGGACGATAGGCAGGTGGATCACCTCCTGCATAGAGCTCTGCTACAGGTTGGCGGGCATGGAGCCTTCCAGAGGGATAAGAGCTTATTCTACCCGCCATACCGCTGCATCGGTAGCTGCTTCCAGGGGCGTCCCTATCCAGGATATCTGCAGGGCTGCTACCTGGAAGTCGGCACATACCTTTATTACCCACTACCACATCGACCTTGAGTCATGCCGGGATGCTGGTTTTGGGGCCTCGGTTCTCCAGTCTCTCTTTCCCAAGTAAGTATCGGAGTGTGCGCCTTGCCTCCCTCCTCCCGGAGAACTGCTAGGAGTCTGCCAGAAAGTGTGGATGAACAACATATCCATGTCCCTAGAATACAGGTTACTCACCTGTAACAGAGTTCTAAAGATGGTATGTTGTTCATCCTATGAACCCACCCGACCTCCCGGTTTGACGCTGGCCCTGAGCTTCCAGCGGGCTAGATCTGGCGTCATGGGGTGGAGCCGAGAGTTTTACCACCCGGGTGGTTGGGAGGAGCCAGCTTGAAGACCTTCCGGCAAGAATTAAAGCGGCAAGGATACCAGCCAGAAAGTGTGGATGAACAACATATACCATTCCTAGAACTCTTGTTACAGGTGAGTAACCTGTATTTTTATTCCAGTCACTGCAAGTTATTTTTTATGAAGTCAGATCAGTGAAAGCTGATGCTCTGTGGAGTCCACACAATGATCTCTCCCTCCCCTGCCCCCCCTCACTCAGCCCACTTCAGATGAACAGTAAACAGTCAAATAGTTTTCACTGTACTCAAAGCAGTATTTCTTCAATGCAGATAATGGTTTATGTTTTTTTTTGGGGGGGGGGTTATAGTAAGCTGCCTGCTGTACAATAGCCCCGACTTCCTCACGCTACAAAGCAGTCTCAATCCAAGGAAAGACACAGTCACACTGGCAAAAGCCCTCGAGTGGCAGCAGACTACTTTAGTGGGACTTACCCCTAAGTGTTGTAGCTGCTCCACTATAGGGCTTCTTGGCTGTCACTCTCCTACTTCCTCCTCGATTGGTTCTATGATTTGGCGCCTTGCATGGTCTTTTGACTACTAGAACTGCTAGAACAACCCCGTGATCACCGACGGTGCTTCCAGAACTGCGGTTACACGAACAGCTCAGTGACCAGAAGCAGCCGCTCCTCGCATACATGCACTCTTGGATGCTGGAATCTGCTGCTTGCATGCACGCTCCTAGTGCGATCGCGAACATTTAAAGAAACAGCAGTGCTAAGCGCTAGGGCAGCAAAAAAGTGGCGGCAATACAAAATGAGAGGTGGACATTCAAGATAGTGTGGCAACCCGCCTCTCAGTTTTAATGAATGGGGATTGGGGATCACTGGTGCTCCAGGAGGGGAAACCATCATGTTCAAATACTTCGGAAGACCAGGGAGGTGATGAAGGCTCCAGGGACCAAGCCCACATCCCCAGCGCCAGACCATCCCTCCGACAGTCCCACAAGGCCCTCAACCAAGGACTGACCCTCTAATTACAGACAGGCCGCCAGGTAAGTGGGGTGGGCCCTCCCCCGGGTGGTGATCTTTTGGGGGCTGGAAGTTCCTTGTAAGAGGGTCCCGGAGGAAGAAGTTGTCGGCAGAGAGTAGAGGCGATGGTCAAGTGGGCACTTCAACAGATGCCCTGGTCCACCGGAGCAAATAAATAGAATCTACCCCCCAAAAAAAAATCACCCAGTGAATAATAACAGTAGATGAACTAAACTGGTGGAGTTGACTGTTCGAGCTCCTAAAGGATGGAGAGACTGAGGTGGTGTGGAAGTGAAACCAAGGCAGGTGCAGGGACCCAGCTGGATGCTACCAGAATGGTTAAGGCTAAGCCAGAGAGGCATCAGGAGAATGGGTGACAGGAACAGGTGTGGAGTTGTAGAAGTTTCAACTGGTGCCTTAAGGAACCGGAGGGAGGAGGGGAGTTGGTTCCATTATGAGGGAAGTCGATAGGAGAAGGCAGATTGTCCAGCAGAGGAGCTGGGGTGAGGAGTGGCAAAAGTGTGATGGTCCCTAGCAAAAGTGCGATGGTCTCTGGAATGGAGGGGGCATGAAGCTATGGGGTGTTGGGAGAGGAGAGGTAAGAGGGAAGGGAGCTGAACCAGTATTTGGATATAAAAGAGGTACAATGACGCAGACGATGTAAAGGCAGAGGGAGGATGGATAGGGATGAGTACAGTGAACAATGGTGGGTACAAAGGGGAGAGTTTGTAACAAACCAGTAGAAGGAATTGCAGAGGCTGTCCAGTCTGGTGAGTGAAATGGAAGGGTGGTGCCATAGACCACATTGGCATAGTTGAAAACAAGGAGCACCATTTTGTTAACAAGCTCCCTGCAGATGTGCAGTGATAAGCAGTCCTTGTTACGGTAGACGGTACTGAGCTTGGGACAGGGTTCTGCAAGGATGGCATTGATGTGGGCTGCGAAGTCTAGCATACTATCAAGCCACGCACCAAGATACATGAAGGACTGAACAGCATCAAGTGGTGTGCCATCCAGAGTGGCGAAGGGGGGAGGGGTAGGTGAGTCTGGTAAGTTTCTGACTGGTATCAAAGATCATAAGCACTGTTTTCTTGGTGTTGGCTTCGAGTTGGTTTAATTGGAACCAGAGCAGAATATTGTTGACGTCCTGCCGGTGTATGTCTTCCACAACTGCAGTGGATGGACCGGAGGTGAAGATGACTCTGCCATCCGCATATATGTGGATATGCGAGGTGACACAGGCAGAGGGGAGATTGTTTAGGAAACTGGAGAAAAGGATGACACCCTTGATGGAGCCCTGTGGAACCCCAGGCTTGCTAGGAAGTGGAGGTGACAGGACGCCTCCTATCTGTACCGATTGTTGCTGGTCCATTAGATAGGAACCAAGCAACAACAGGAGCCGAAAGGCCAGCAGAGCTCGGTTTGTCCAGGAAAAGTGGATGGGACACTTAATCGAAGGGTTTGACCAAATCAGTGAATATAATGGCCATAATGTGGCCTTCATCCATCCTGGAGAATATAGAGTTGGTGACATGCAGCAGGTAGGAAGCAGAGGAATGGTGCTTTCAGAAACAAGGGTGAGAGGAAGTTAGAGGATGAAAGGAAATCAAGGAGTCTAGACTGGACCAGGGATGTAGTACTGTGGGGTCATGTGGGAGAACCAACCCCTTACTTCATATTAAGAGGGAGCGCTGCTCTCATACAGTGGCGGAGCTGGGGGGGGCTGGTCACCCCTCTTGGCTGCCCCAGTGTGAGTAGTGGTGCCCCACCACCATCTTTATTCAATGTTTACTGCCCATTGTGGAGCCCATGACTGACTGAATGGCCCCCCTGGCTCCCAAACCTGGCTCTGCCAATGCTCTTATACTTTATACCAAAGTCTTCCATGATTTTATGTTTTTTTTTTTTTATGTTGAATACAAGTCTCAGAGTCTGTGCATGTGTATTTAAAGCCGACTCCTCTGGACTCCCACGTTGTGACGTAGCATGTGGCACATTTCCTTGCAGCATTCAGGAAGTTCACCGAGCTCAAATTTCAGTGTTTCCACTTCTGTACGTGATCAGGGACCTGAGTGGTGTGCCTGCTTGGAGGCGGGGGTGTGTATGTGTGTGGCTGGTGTCAATCTCAAATTATCACTGCTGTCGGGGTTTTTTTTTTTTTTTTGTTGTTTAACCAGGTATAGCGCACTAAGCTGAAAGCTTTTTTACAGGAGCGACCTGGGAGCACAAGGAGGTTAAGTGACTTGCTCAGGGTCACACAGTATGCAAGTGGAAGCTGTGAGATTCAAACCCAGGTCTGGTCTGCTGGATGTCACCAGATTTGCAGCTCAGAGCCTTAGACCACTGCGCTATACTGCCTCTATACTGGGTTTTGAAGTAGGACCGCTGTGCGGTGCCCATGAGAGAAGATAACCGTTAAACCGTTTGGTGTGTCAGAATCATGCCAAGCAGGCAACTGTTTTTGGAGAGCGGGTTGAAACTGAGCTCTGCCTTTTCTCTTTGATTGTGATTGGAGACCGCTGGGACTAGTCGGAGTCGGTTGCAGACAGAGTAGGAAGCCCAAAGCCTACTGTAAGAACTTTAGAAACTAGCATTGGAGTGATCTGTAGTTATGACCCGCAAGCTGATCTGGTAAGGCAGTCCTGTTTGTTGCAAACAACTTGAGTATACTGTCATGAGAGAGGCAAGGGAACTATGTGCCTGAGCCCAGAGCTGCAGTGATGGATATGCCTGGGTGGCTGTAAAACTGGAATCACAACAGACCTTCTGAGGGTATCCCCAGATTTCAGGACCAGTACTTACTGTTGTAGTTGAGTTGATCATAAAAGGGGATCTGTAGAGTACGGAACATTTGAACAGAATAGCTTTAAGTAGTACCCTCAAATTATTATTTGTCAAGTGTGGAGCCAAATGTAGAAGGAAATTGCTAGCAGCCACCAGCCACTGTGTCTGCCTTTCAGTCAAACCCACCAACATTTGCCTTTTCTGTTTGATCAAGAAGCCGTGTAATACATTTAGTTTATATTTTAAATTAAAATGAAGGAAAAGGGACTAAAATGGAGACACAGGGGATGGGGATGGCAATAAAAGAAATGTTTGTTTTAATTGCCAGCCCATGTGCCTACAATTCGGTCCCTCCCTTCATTTTAATTAAACAAATACACTAAATGTGTGACTGGGCTTCTTGATTAAACTTTTACTCGGAGGCTCATTATTCTGTTTATAATTTAATTTCAGCTCTCAGACATGACTAGAACAAGTCCAATTAAAGTGGTGATGTGGCACCTTACTGCTTAAGATCACCTGAATACTCCCTGTTTCAGCTTGCGTGACTTACAGGGCCTGACCTGCTTAAGCCAGTGTTTTCCATGTATTTTTCTACTGCATTGGTTTTGGCCTTCATTCCTGAACATTGCATCCAGTGTTACACCACTTACTTTGCTTATTTTATTTAACAATATGCCACTGAACGACACTGAAGATTGCTGACTCAGATTAGTTAGAAGCAAAGTTAAGTAGTGTAACCACTGGAGGTCATTTTCATGAATATATGTTTGCTGTGTGTGTTGTGTTTGGTATGCAATGGTGAAGGGGTACAGTCATGATTAGTGGGGCCCTCGATTTTTCTTGGGCTTAGGGACCCAGTTTGCCATAATCTGGCACTGTGTGCAAGGGCTGATTTTATTATGGATTTTGGATTATTTGCTTTTGTTTCACGTCTTTCTAGAACATTGGTGACATCCAGCTGACTCTCTTTTTAGGAGGAATTTTTGTCTACAGCAGGAGAAAGAAGGGAAAGCCACAGCTAAGTTTTTGCTTTGTTTCTTGCATGGCGTCGCTGAATCTTATGTGAATACCTTTGTTCTCTGTGTATGGAGGTGGGGGTAAAAGGGAATCATGGGGAAGTTCATTTGGGCTACCACTGTCCATAGTTTATAATTCAGCCCTAGCTTTTTTCTAAGTATTGTTCAGCAGTATGAGCATTTGTGTATAGTAAGAGGGTATACTGCGGCTGCAGTGAGCATCACAGCCCCAGCTTTTTATGGCTGCGTGGGCGGAGCTCCACAGACATTTTGCCATCACTGTAGGAGAGAACAGCGACTGTGAGTGGAACACGTCCCTGTGTTCTACAGTGATGTGGTGACTGTTACACAGCGCCGACTCCGTAGCTTTTCCGTGTTGGTGCTTTTTCTCCTGCCCTCCGTGGACGGAGCTCCCCTCCGTGGCACGATTGCCCCTCTCCCCTGCAGGCGGAACTCCGCAAACATTTTGCCATCACTGTAGGAGAGGACAGTGTTCCACAGTGATGCAGTGACTGTTACACAGCGCCAACTCCATAGGTTTTCTGTGCTGGCACTTCTTCTCATGCCCTCCGCGGACGGAGCACCCCTCTGTGGCACGATCGCCCCCCCTCGCGGATGCACTACTTTACTGCGGCACTTCCGCATTTCATTTCGGAACTACGCATGATTACCAACTGCAGTTTCGAATGTGAAGCTTCAGTTATAGTAAGCTACTCTGAATTATGACTGAACTGTGTTTTTATATTATGGTCTGACATTTATAAAGAAGCTATGTGGATTTCATTATGAAATGCTGCTCTGAATGCTAAAGCCTATAGGCTGTTTTACTGAATAACATTTTCCATGGTGATCCTATTCTGAAAGCTGCATCTGTGAGTCTGGATTATAAGCAGTTCTGTTAGCCTTCAAAGGTTATACATCCAGATGCTGGATTCTGCTGGTTGTGGAGGAGAGGAGATTTGTGACTTTTTGGATTTCAAGTTTCCTCCAGACTCCTGTCTGTCCATCGCTATCTCCCACCATGCTGTCAGCTGCTGATTTTGACTGATGGAGGGAGTGGAACATCATGTGGTCTGCACATGCATTGTGGCGTCACATACACAGCATGCATGCCCGCTGTGCACCACTGTGTCTTCTGGCGAAGGCGTCAAGGCTTCAGGTAACTAGTTTCGCCTCATTCTTTTTCTCAATTTCTGGCGGGGTTGCTGTGAGGAGGCTTTAAGGAGGAGGCTCTTTTTGGGCCTGGCTCGCCCGTTTGAATCTTTTTCTGATGAGAGGCGGCGATTGAACTCAGATCTTAGAGTTCGAGGTGACTTTTTTTTTTTGGGGGGGGTAGCGGGCCCGTTCTTTTTCTGGTGTGGGCCGCATGGTGCAAAAGCAGTCAGCTCTCCAGTCTCGCTCATGCAGGTAGCAGCCTGCACAGTCAGTGGAAATCAGCATTCTGTATTCAACAGGTATTGACTTTCAGCAGAGTTCACATAACATTAAAAAAAAAAAAAAAAAAAAGCACCAAAAACTATACTGAAAATAAAACACTTGATTGCTGGTGACCAATTTATTTAAAAAAAAAATTAAAATAAAAAGCTAGTTATTTTGATAGTCATATTGACTGTTTGTAATAAGTCAAAGAAGGCTTTAAAAACAGCCAGTTAGTGTCAAAATGACCCTCAGAATGCACCAGAATACATCTAAAACCTGAAAGTTTTTGGGGGCCTAGGTGGCCCCAAGACCCCTGGTCTGTTGGGGGGATCATGGTTCATGGAGACCCCACACTTCTAAATTTAGCACTGCACTACTGGAATGGACCAGTTTCTCTTGCAACTTAGAGATGGAGGGGAGGAGGGTGATCGGACAGAAATTACCAGGGGAGATGGGGTCACACTCTTTGTGAAGTGGAGTAATTTTGTCCAGCTTCTAAGGCTGAGAAATTGCATTGAGGGAGAAGGAAAGATTAAGTAGGTGAGTGAGTGAAGGAGGTTGCAATGGTAGGTGTTGAGAGGTGTAGCAGTTTAGGGTCAGGACTGTCGGGGCTGGACTTTGACAGGTTGAGGGAGGAAAAGGCAGGTAGTGTGGATGACCAGTGGGAGGTAGAAACCTGGTGAGTGGTGGGGGAACAGGAAGGAAAGGAGAGGGGCCAGGAGGGGGAGAGGAAGGGAGGGAGGGCACAGGTTGTGAAGAACTCATTGAAATGAGCAGTGACAGAGGTGGTGTCGGATACAGGTGAACCGTTAACCGTGAAGAGCGGGGGAGTGGACATGGCAGGGGATCAAAAAGAGTGTGAATAACCTTCCAGAACTTCCTTGGGGAGTCAAGGTTTTTCTGGAGGTTGGCCTTGAAATAGTGTGACTTCACAGCCCGGACAGCCTTTTTGCAGTTGTTCCTCAGTGACCTGTAAGAGATGTCAGGAGAAGAGTGGGATGATTAGTAGCAGGCTATTTGAGGTCTCTGGACTTGCTCAGATTGATGATTTCAGTGGTAATCCAGGGGTGGTGGGAAGTTTTTACTCTGGGTTTCCTGAGGGGGCTGAACTTATACCAGATGGAGGAGAATTTGGAGTGAAAACACAAAAGGGCCACATCAGTATCTGTAGCAGAGACAATGGCTGACCAGTCTATAATAGTCAAGTTGCTTAGTAAAGCATTGATGTTAAGCGACCAGAGAGACCTGGACCAGATGCATTTTGGTGAAGATGGGGGATGCTGGATTTTTCTGAAACAATATGTCATGTAGTGGTTGCTAAATGAATCTGGTAAAATGCCTGCAGCAATAGTATGTTGAGGCTGGGAAGTTAGAACCTAGTCCAAATTGGTATGGTTGGTGGAGTGGGGATTGTGCCAGGTGGGTTCTGAAATAACCTGTGACAAATTAAGGGACTCAGTCCCGTGAATGGTAGGTTTGGAAGACAAGGAAAGAAAGTTTACACTGATATCCTGAAGAGGATGAGTTCACTTGTGGAAGAGTGAGAGTCAACCAAGGATGAGTGAGAAGTCTTATGGGAGGCATATATAACCCCAATGAAGATGGGTACGGAGGAGGGCAAGGGTGCAGGAAGATGGTAAAAGCTGAGGGGGCTGAGAATCAAAAGGGCACTTATGAGGGTACAAAGGGCACTTTTTCTGTACTAGTTTTGCCATACAGAAATAAAAAAAAAAAGTGGAGTGGCTACCGCCGCTTCCGCCCCCCGCCCCGGTTCTGGCACCTGTGGAGGAGGGGAATGATAGCCTGACTAGGAAACATTCTTGTGAGGAGGGTGTGGCCTCCCTGACAGCCATAGTACAGAAGAGGCTGTGGCAGACATACATGGCAACCCCATCTCCATGTTTTTCCCTGTCCTGCCTGAAAAGATTGTAATCAGGAAGGGACAGGTTAGATTCTCGAGTCCTTGAGGAGAGCCAGTAATCTGAGATTCAAAGGACATCAGGAGAGCATAATTGAACCCACATGGAGAGGAGGTCAACTTTTGATAGTAGGATCCTAGCATTCAGATGATATGCACTGACTCCTTTGGCAGGAGTGGAGGATGGGAGGGAGGACGGGGAGAGACCAGGGTTGGGCTCCACACCACCAGACAGGAGGAGGAGCAGAAGGAGGAGGCAGATGGAGCAGGGTTTTCTATCCTTGGAGCGGGTTGGAGAGCAGGGAGAGGAGGAGTGGAGAGGGGAGAAGAGGACACAGTGGAGAAACTCCAGGTTGATGGAAGGGTATGATGGACCAGGGTGGATAGGGAGGAAGGAAGGGGGGGCGGGACAAAGGGAAGGGGAAAGAAGGGTGGGAGAGTTGGAAAGGGGAGGAGGTGGAAGGGGTAGGAGGAGGAGGAGTGGGAAATAGAGAAGACAGAGGACAGCAAGGAACAGTTAGGCCGGTGAGAGCACAAATGACAAGAAGAAAACAGTTGACTAAACAGTGAACAATAGCGGGCAAAATAACAGCACTATAGATTACCAGTAGATGTGCTAGGTAGCTTGTCCACAGTAGTAGCTTTCAGTTGGGAATAGACCAGCTGTGACAGCAAAATGGGTAAGCAGCAACAGGTGAGAGCTGCAGCACAGATGTACTCCCCAGTAGACAGACTGCTGAAGGTGTGGGAGAGCAGAACTCAGTACACTTAAGCAATACTGGAGACACCTATCACAGGTAAAATATGGTGTGTAACCTTGCATTGACAAAAGTAATAAACTGTAAATATCAGTAATCTGCAGACACAGAATGCATCCAGTAGAAATGCTTTAAGGAGGCAGGATATCAATGGGTAATTGGCGAGAGGCAGCAGCTATAAAAGGGGGACTGAGACTAGGCAAGCACTGAGCGAGCAAAACACTATACAGACAGTTCACTTGGAATGCTCATGGGTCTTAAATAAGGTTAGCAGCTAGGTAGGTTAGAGGCTGAACTGGGGTGCAGCATGACCGGCAAATTCCTTCCCTGTCCTGTGCAGAGGACCGTTAGTGATTGGTCCCCTAATGCAGTGCAGTAAGACCCATCCACAGTCCCAAATACAGAGCCTTGATTGGACTGTGCTCCTGAGTTCTGTTGTCCGTGTGGCAGCTGCAGATGGAAATCACTGTTGGAGGAGGGCAAGCTGGAGCAAGTAGGAGCCCTCTCTCTCTCAGGATGAACACACCTATGGCTGCAGGAGTTGCGGTGACGTGGCAGCTCGGAGAACAGAGCAGAGCAGGTAGTGTCAAAAATCGTGGGCTTCCATAGACCTGCCCACAGTCCAGTATGCAGAGCCCTGATTGGATTCTGCTCCTGAGTGGCAGCCCAAGTTCTGTAGCATGTGGGACAGCTTCCGATGATGATCGGTGCGGGAGGAGAGTAAGCTGGAGCAAGTAGGAGCCTTCTCTCTCTCCGGATGAACACACCCATGGCTGCAAGAAACAGAAACATAGACAGTGATGGCAGAAAAAGACCAGAGGTCTATCCAGTCTGCCCAAGTTCCCCATAATCCCTGGAACCTACTGTTCCTCTAGGCCAGGGTACTAATCCTCCCAGTCATCTCTCTCTCTCTTCTCCTCCGTGGTCCTGTCACCCCTGGTAACCACTATTCCCTTCATTATGTTCCAGCCCTGCTTGAATACCCTGACTGTTTTTGCACCCACCACCTCAGCCGGCAGACTGTTCCACGGTTCCACCACCTGAACCGTAAAGTAGTACTTCATCACATTCCTACTGAACCTACCTCCTGTTAATTTCCATTCATGTTCACGTGACCGTGAATTAGTATTCAGGCTAAATAGTTCCCTGCAGGTTAATTCCTTTAAGGAACTTGAAGGGTCTCTATCATATCTCCCCTCTATCTGGTCTCCAATGAGTACATATTTAGTGCCTTGAGGAGCTCCTCATAAAGTCTACCCTGCTGGCATTGAATTATATTTGTTACTCTGCGCTGCACTGTCTTCAGTCTGTCCTTAACCTTTCTGAGGTGAGGACTCCAGAACTGGGCACAGTACTCTAGGTGAGGCATCACCAGGGATTTATAGAAGGGAAGTATTATCTTCTGCTATCAATACCCCTCCTGATACATCACAGCATCCTGTTAGACTTGCTGTAGGCCTTGTTGCACTGACTCTATTGCTTAAATGAGTTGCTAATGATAACGCCCAGTTCTAGGGACATAGATATGTTGTTCATCCACACTGTCTGGCAGGTTCCTTGCCGCTTTAAATCTTGCCGGAAGGTCTTCAAGCTGGCTCCTCCCACCCACCCAGGTGGTAAAACTCTCGGCTCCGCCCCATGACGCCAGATCTTCCTTACCGCTTGGAAGTTCAGGTTCCCTCCTTAACGCTCTGTGTATAAGACTGGTTCCTAATTCTTCGAACCTTCGAAATTAAAAGTTTTTTTGCTAAAAAGAATTTGGTCTTCTCTCCCTTGCGGCTGCGATGGACAGATCGACTCCCGGTTTCTGGAGATGCACTTGCGGGCAGAAGATGTCTCAGACGGATCCGCACTCCACGTGTGTCTACTGCTTAGGCCTTGAGCACGACCCGCAGGCTTGTGACCTGTGCTCTTCTTTTTCAGCCTACGTCCTCGAAGACCATGCTGCCCGTTTACAGCTGGGGCGTCGCGAGAAAAGATTTCCTCCGGTTAAGTCTAAAGAGGCCCGGTTGGCGGTGTCCGGCGGCGGGCTCGGCGGATCCTTTCTCGAGCAGATGATCGCCCTCGAAGAGGAGGCGACGCGGGCCGCATCTACCTCGGCTGCGGCATTTGTCCCGCTCTCTCGGTGCCTCGTATTCAGCTTCTTTTAAGGAGCTTTGTCTGACCCTCTCGACGAAAGGTGAGGGTCCAACTTCTTCTGGACCTTTTCTCGGTCCAAAAGAGCAAAAGTAAGTCTCACGTCGACGCCTTGGGAGCGGAAAGATCCCTCCCCAGTAGTCGGACAGTCGACTTCGTCGACTGAGCTTCCGCCACTGGCTTCACGGTGTCCCGCCAGGCCAGTTGACCGAGACTCCTGCTGACACGGTCGAGATTTTCTCACCTGCTGGACGGGTTGTCGGCTGGAGAAGCTGAGAATCCCTCTCCTGGTCCCCCGGCGGGAGTTGAGGGTCCCGTCGGCTCGTCTGTGCCTCCGGTTCCGGAGCCTTCGGTGGAATCTTCCGAACCAAGGGGAGTGCCGATTCCCGACACCTCCCCGCACCGTCCTCGGCCTAGCTGAGGTTCTCGGTCTCGGTCTCGGACGCCTTCGAGGTCCAGCCGATCCCGCCGCCATAGGCGGTCTCGGTCTCGGCACCGCGGCAAGCAGCGCTGCCGCTCTTCCTCCTCCTCGGACGAGGGGAGACTTCGGCGCAAGTTGCGTTGGAGGTATGAGGAACTCATGCGGCAACAGCTCCTTCTGACCGGGAATAAACCGACCCAGTCGTCTTCCCCGGCCATTAAGTGGCTGTCACCGGAGCGGCCGAAACAACCCCTCGTTGTAGCCGAGGAGCCTGTTCCCAGGCCGGTTGTTCGGCAAATTCCAGCTGTCCCACCGATTCTGGTGGAACCTCCGCCTCCACAGCCATTATTTGGGGCTCCGACCAAAAATTCTCGGTCGGCTCAGGGTCTGCCCCATAGGCTGTCTGTCACCCTCACTCCCGATAAGCCTCGGCAGGTGGAGGGTGGCTCAGGCCGAGGCAGCTTCTTTGAGGACTCTTCCGAGTCCGAGGATGATTCTCCTTTCTCCAAGCCGAATGGACTTGGAGTCCTCAGGAGGACAGTCGGTGGGCCGATAGCCTTTGTCCTTCCTAGGATTGCTTCGCTCATCTCGGAGTCCACGGGATGAAGCTCGAACCGCTTCTAAACGGGCCAGGTATCCTCACGGAGATTCTGGACCGGGGGATTCCCCACGGAGGCTTTTCCGTGGCCGAGGCCATAGTGGCCCGGCCTTGGAGCTTTGATAGCGCCTGCTTCCTGCCCTGCGCTCGGCCAGGATGGCCAGGAAGTATGCGGTCCTACCGTTCCCTGTCCGGTTTGAACACCCCTCTGCTGAGGGGTTGGTTACCGACAGCGTTTTCGGCGCCGGGAACGCCAGGGATGTGGACAAACCTCCCGACAAGGAATCCAAGAAATTGGATTATGCCGGGAAAAGTCTATGCTGCGTCCTCTCTCGGCCTTCGTCAGGCCAGTTCGGCCATCCTCATGGCACATTTTTCTCATGCTCTGTTGGGCTCCCTGGATGAGGTCATCCCTCATCTTCCCGCGGATCTGCAGACTACGGTCAGGCAGGTGCGGGACCAGGGCAGGGCAGTGGCCAAACAGCAGCTCCAGACTGCTTTAGACATTGGGGACTCATGTGCCAGGTTTGTGGCGACCGCAGTGGCCATGCGTCAGTGGGCTTGGCTGAGGATATCCACCTTTACTTCGGATACCCAGCACAAGTTGGCGGACGTTCCCTTTTTGGGGACTGACCTCTTCGGCCCTGGGGTGGAAGGTCACCTGCAGAGGATCGAGAAGTCCAATGCTACCTTGGACTCAGTCTCTTCCGCTCAGAAGGACAAAGGCCGCAAGCCTCAGCCTAAGCCCTTTCGTCCTTCTGCGCCCGGCCCAGCAACGTCAGGGCCAGCAGACTCGGGCTTGGCATCCCAAACCCAAGCCGTCGGCTTCCTCCAACAGGAAGCAGGGAGGTAAAGGCCCAGGAGGTCCCTCGGCCGGTCCCTCCTCCAAGCCTGCCCAGTGACGGGCTGAGGGGTGTTGCCCCCATCCCGTCCACCTCACCCCTGGTTCCCCCCGTGGAGGGACGGCTCAGACACTTCCTTTCCACCTGGTCCATTATTACCACGGACAGGTGGGTACTGGAGGTGGTGGGAAAAGGCCTGCCTCTATAATTCGAGCAGGCCCCGCCCTTTAGAGCCGTCGCACCTCGGGGGGCCTCGGGGTCCGCAGCCTCACTGTCGGCTCGTCGGGCCGACATCGCTGTCCTCCTCCAAAAGGAGGTGATCAGGGAGGTAATGGATCCCCCCTCAGACCCGGGGTTTGTGTCCAGGTACTTCCTGGTTCGGAAACGGACGGGGGGCTGGTGCCCCATTCTCGACCTACACGACCTGAACAAGTTCCTAAGGTCTCGAACCTTCAGGATGGTCACTCTGGCACAGATAATACCATCTCTGGAACTCGGCATGTGGTTCTGCTCTCTGGACCTGCAGGACGCATTCTTTCACGTCCCTATCCATCCGTCACATCGGAGATTACTTAGCTGTCGAGCAGAGGGATCCCTCTTCGAGTTCCGAGCCATGCCCTTCGGCCTGTCTTCAGCTCCCAGGGTCTTCACCAAATGCATTGCAGTGGTGACAGCTTTCCTGCAGTACCAGGGGGTCCGGGTGTACCCTTACCTGGACGATTGGCTGATAGCAGCCCCTTCCAGACAGGAGGTGGAGCGGTCCAGAGATCTGGCCCTCCAGGTTTGCTCTCAAGTCGGCCTTCTCATCAACGAGGCCAAGTCTGAACTCGAGCCGAAGCAGGTGATTCTGTTTATCGGGGCAGAGCTCGACTCTCTTCGAGCCAGAGCACGGCTCCCGGCGGACAGGGCCGAGGTTCTTACCTCCTTTGCCCAATCATTTCTGGTTGGGCAATAGCGCCCTGCCCGGGACTTCCTGCGCCTCCTGGGTCTCATGGCGGCCTGTACCAGCGTGGTCCGTTGGGCACGCTGGCACATGCGCCCCCTTCAGTGGGGTCTGGCCAGCCAGTGGTCACAGCGCTGCGATCCATTGGACCAGCTAGTGATGGTGACCCAGGAGATGTGGAACGCTCTCCGGTGGTGGACCGTTCCATCTCATCTGCAGGAGGGCATCCCGTTTGTCCGCCCCGAGCCGACAGTCTCTCTATCGACCGATGCCTCTCTGATGGGTTGGGGTGCCCATCTGGGGGAACACCGAGCGCACGGCCTCTGGTCCCCGCGGGAGTCCCGATGCCACATCAACCTGCTGGAGCTCCGAGCGGTCCGCCTAGCTCTCACCGCCTTTGCTCCATTTCTCCGGGGTCAAGTGGTCCGAGTCCAGACGGACAATACCACGACCATGTACTACCTAAACCGGCCAGGCGTGGACGTTGCCCATGCTTCTATGCAAGGAAGCTCTCCGAGTTGGTCACTGCAGCAGCCTGGAGGCCGATCTCCTAGCTATTCATGTGGCAAGAGCCTCCAACACCTTGGCCGATGCCCTGAGCCGGATAGGGGCTGCATCTCATGAGTGGTCTCTCCTGCCGGAGGTGGTACAAGATCTGTTCTCCCACTGGGGCACACCTCAGGTGGACCTGTTTGCCTCCAGGGAGAACGCGAAGCTGAGGCTGTTTCATGCCCACCCCCCTCAGCAGGGCTCGCTGCAGGGGGATGCCTTCTCGAGGCTGTGGACCCCGGGCCTCTTTTACGCCTTTCCCCCGTTTCCCTTGATCCACAAGGTGCTTCTCAAGGCAAGGAGGGACAAGGCGCAGGTGATTCTGATAGCCCCAGACTGGCCCCGCCAGTTCTGGTACCCAGATCTCCTCAGCCTCAGCCCCAGGCTCCCGAGGCAGCTTCCAGCTCGCCCGGACCTGCTTTTAGTCAATCAGGCGAAGGTGTTCCATCCGGACCTTCAATCCCTGCACCTGACGGCCTGGTTCCTGAGCGGCTAGAGTTCCAGGCCTTGGGTCTTTCCGACGAGGTCCTCAATGTTGTTGAGGCGTCCCGTAAGGAGTCGACCAGGAAATGCTATGCCTTCAAATGGAAGAGATTTTCTATCTGGTGTCAGGGCAAGGGCTTGGACCCTTCCTCTTGTTCTTTGGCAAGCATTTTGGACTATTCATGGTCCCTTTCTAGTCAAGGGCTTAGGTCGACGACCCTAAAGGTGCACCTGGCAGCCATCTCTGCTTACCGGGCGCGGGCTGGGGAGCAGTCGGTGGCGCAGGAGAAGGTGGTCTGGCGCTTTTTCAAAGGCCTTGATCACATTTCCTCCGTGCGAGAACCTCCACCTCCGTGGGATTTACTGCTGGTACTGGCAAAGCTCATGGGCAAGCCATTCAACCAATGCACAGGTGTGAACTCTCTCACCTGTCGTGGAAGACCGCCTTGGTGGCTATCATGTCAGCCAGAAGGATGGGAGAACTCCAGGCGCTCTGCATCGAGTCTCCTTACCTGGTCTTCCACAGGGACAAGGTTGTCCTGGCCCCACCCGAAATTCCTTCCGAAGGTGGTGTCGGAGTTTCACCTTAACCAGGTGTTGACTCTGCCGGTGTTCTACCCCAATCACACCTCGAAGGCCGAATACAGGCTCCATACTTTGGACCCTAGAAGGGCGCTCACTTATTATAAGGAGCCAACGGCTGAAATTCGGGGAGAGGTTCGCCAGCTGTTTGTCACCTACGCTGAAGCCGCACCTGGCAGACCTGCAGCCAAGCGGACGATAAGCAGGTGGGTCACTCCTGCATAGATCTCTGCTATGTTGGCGGGCATGGAGCTCCCAGAGGATAAGAGCTCATTCTACCCAATACTGCTGCATCGGTGGCTGCTTCCAGGGACGTCCCTATCCAGGAAATCTGCAGGGCTGCTACCTGGAAGTCAGCACACACCTTCATTACCCATTACCACATCGACCTTGAGTCACGCTGGGATGCTGGTTTTGGGGCCTCGGTTCTCCAGTCTTTATTCCTTAAGTAGGGGTTGTGCGCCTTGCCTCCCTCCTCCCGGAGAACTGCTAGGAGTCTGCCAGACATTGTGGATGAACAACATATCCATGTCCCTAGAAATACAGGTTACTCACCTGTAACAGGAGTTCTAGGAATGGTATATGTTGTTCATCCACAACCCACCTGACCTCCCCGGCTTCGACGCACAACCTGAGCTTCCAGCGGGCCAGATCTGGCGTCATGGGGTGGAGCCGAGAGTTTTACCACCTGGGTGGGTGGGAGGAGCCAGCTTGAAGACCTTCTGGCAAGATTTAAAGCGGCAAGGAACCTGCCAGACAGTGTGGATGAACAACATATACCATTCCTAGAACTCCTGTTACAGGTGAGTAACCTGTATATCTCATTCCTCATCTGTATTGCTAAGACTCTCTCCTCCCATCCCACCCAGTACATCCAGTCTTGAGGTTCTTTTTCCCTAGGTGCATTACCTTGCACTTTTTAGCATTGGATTTTAACTGCCAGACCTTTGACCACCCCTCTAGTTTTTTTAGGTCTCATTGTATTTTCCTTATTCCCTCATCACTGTCCATCCTCCCTCATAGTTTTGTGTCATCTGCAAAGAGACACAGCCTGCCCTGGATTCCGTCTCCAGTGTCACTAATGAAAATGTTGAGGAGGACCAGACTTGGGACTAATCCCTGTGGAACCCCACTCATAACCTCCCTCTCTTGTGATTTAACCCCATTGACCACCACCCTCTGCTGCCTCCCCTCTAGCCAGTTACCCACCCAGTTCACTATGGGTTTAGCTGCACCCAGGTCTTCCGTCTTCTTGAGCAATATTTTGTGAGGTACCGAGTCAAAATCCTTGCTGAAGTCAAAGTAGAGCAGATCCACAGCATGGCCATTGTCTAATCCATTTGTCACCCAGTCAAAGAAAACTGTCAGGTTAGATAAGATCTTCCTGCCACGAAACCGTGCTGTTTAGTATCCTGGAGTCTGTTGCTCGTCATGTAGTCTATGAGGTCCTCTTTGATCAGTGACTCGCCATCAGCTTCCCTACGATAAAGGTTAAACTGACAGGCCTTTAGTTTCCCGGTTGCTCCTTATCCCCCCGCCCCCATGAAGTGGTACAATGTCTGCCACCTTCCAATCCCTTGGAACTTCCCCAGACCCAAGTAAGCTGTTGAAGAGAAATACCAGTGGTTCAGTCAGCTCCACGGCTAATTCCCAGAATATACTCTGATGCAACCCATCTGGTCCTGGGGCATTACTATCTTAAGGACAGCCAGCCTTTCAAAACCCTTTCTCTAGTGAACAATGGCTGCCTCATTTCCAGGATTCCCTTAGTGGACACTTTGATGCCACTCCCTGGCATGGACCCGCTGTCCTCCTTAGTGAAAACTGAGCAAAAGTAGTCATTTAGGATTGTGGTCTTTTGTCCATCCTCCTCTATCACCCTTCCTCTCAATTAACCTTATAGTCTGTGGGCCCTGGCCTGAAATATTTGACGATGCAGCACCCCCCGTACAGAAAGTAACAACTGTGTTATTTTGATAGAAGTGTCCCTTAGGTACTTTTCTAGGGTGGATGTGGTCTTGTAAAGTGGTAGCAAGGTATGCCTATGCAAGGATTTTGTACCCATGTCAAAACAACATTTTAGACAAGTAAAAAGGCCGCACAAATGTACTAAATTGTCAAGGTAAGTTTGAAAGTAAAAATGACCAATAAAATTGGATTTAAACAATTTATTTTAAAAGATAGAAACAAATTTTAGTCATACAAAAGGTTTCTTTGACACAAATTATTAACAAGGCTCATTACTTAAAGAATGTTGGCCTTGTGGTTTGTATTGATAAATGCACAGATTATTCACTGACACAAAAGTTTTAAATACCGTATTGATTATAATAGAAGCCAGATACACTACTGCACACCATGTTGCTAGCAAAACACTAATATCCAATGGACTCCCTCTCAGCGATGGGCAGTATGACAATATACTGTATATGTGTCTAGCCTTTTTCAATATATTTGTCACACGCTACATGTCCAAGTCTGAATCATCTGTAGTATAAGACTCATCTGAATCCACACTGGCAACTTCATGAGGATTATAACCGTCTTCACCACCAGTACACAAGCAAGTCTGTGTGCATGCCTGGAACAACTGCAGTTATGCTCACACTTGGCTTTTTTACACCCACATGTAATAGTTCCAGGAGTGCTTCAGGGGCAGATGTCTGTGTCATTAGTGTTGGAGAAATGTGTCCATCCTTATCATGATGCCAACCATTTCCAGTTGAGGATAGAATGTTGGGCTGAGCCTCCAGGGCATGGTTCCAGATAAGGGTCTGGTAATTTGCACACTTGGTATGTTGCAGAAGACTATCAGAAGTTGGGGGGAGGGCTTCGCTCCAGGCCTGTTTGCAACAGAAAAGCTTATATCGCACACCATTTACATCTGCTCAGTTAGCCGTTGGATCATAGAGAGAGGGTTATCAGAAGCTCTACTGATTTCAGCTGTGCAGGAGGTATATCCACCATAGTGCCAAACTTGGTAAGGATTCTAAATTTGTGTGGATTCTTCCTGACAAACTTCCATGGCTTTAGTTTGCCAACCCTTGCAAGACTGCTGGTCGAATCATACCTGGTCAGTATGTGTACTGCTGGCAACATTCTGCATAGTCAGGTTGGCCAAGTTCAGCTGCTATGGTGTGGACTGGTGTAAACCTGGCTTTATTCTTCACATCAGTACGAAACCAAAGCTCTTGAGTTGCTTCCAACTTGTGAATAAAATGCACACAGAGAATTGTAACGTCACTACATGAGTGTATTCTTGTGAAGCATGTGCAACATGAAGTAGAAGCAGAGTATAAGCTTCTCTTTGTGTGATGAGAATAGATCTTCTTGGTCTACAACTCCATCTGGGGTGACCATGTGAGCAATGAGACCGTCTTTGAATCGACCTGCAATAACTGTTTTCTGATCTGGGCCAAGTAAAGTTTCCGCCATATCACTCCATGATTCTGACAGGAATTTTACCGGATGTTCTTCATTCTTGGGATTTCCAATGAACTTACTCCACTGCGTTGGGATGAGTGTTTTGGGACCATGAATTTTGACTTCATTGCTTTGTGAGGATTGCCTTCTTGCATGCTCAAAAGCTTTAATTGATAAAGATTCAAAGACAATATCTACTCTTTTTGCAACTCTCATAACTCTGTAGAGGCTGGCTTACTATTCTGAAGACCAATTCAGCAAGTTCTCCAAAGCTAGTTGCACCTCTTTGCTCAATCATTTGTATAACAGCCATGCCATCCATTATCCAAGCTGTGGGCATGCTGGATGCTGGCAGCTGATACACTGACTCCGCTTCTTTTTCTAATTCAGGCAGTAGCTTACTCTTTGCAGTTTATTCAGAGTAACGTCAGAGTGTGCTACAGCATATGGAACTGTGGAAAGCTCATGTGTGAAAACTTCCTTCAGATCAGTCTCTCTTGTTTGTGCAGCTACAACAAGATGGCTAAACAACTCCCTGTCTGCATTGATAGTCACTGTCTTATCACTGCTAACTTTCGATTTGATCTTCTTGCTTAGAGATGCAAATGTCTTGAGGTTGTGTTTGTTCAGTGGTTCAAAGAATCCAGTGGAATTTGAATTAAGTCTGTCTTCCTCAAACTGTTTCGTTGCTTTGGTTCCTGTATCATTCACAGTAACAAGCTTGGTGGCAACCTCTACAGGTGCAACCATGCCAGTTAGAATGTTGGTGAGTGCTATCAAGTCAGCATTCAAATCAAATGGGTTTGTCATGGAGCCGGTGATTGTGTTAACAGTCTTATTTCTAGGGACATGGATATGTTGTTCATCCACACTTATTGGCAGGTATCCTTGCCGCTTTAAATCTTGCCGGAAGGTCTTCAAGCTGGCTCCTCCCACCCACCCGGGTGGTATAACTCTCGGCTCCGCCCCATGACGCCAGATCTTCCTTACCGCTTGGAAGCTCAGGTTCCCTCCTTAACGCTCAGCGTTTGAGACTGGTTCCTATTTCTTCCTTTATGAATTTAAAAGTTTTTGCTAAAAGACTTCAGTCTTCGATCCCTCGCGGCTGCGATGGACAAATCGACTCCCGGTTTTCGGAGATGCCCCTGCGGGCAGAAGATGTCTCGGACGGATCCACACTCCACGTGTGTCTACTGTTTAGGCCTTGAGCACGACCCGCAGGACTGCGACTTGTGCTCTTCCTTTTCGGCCTATGTCCTCGAAGACCGTGCTGCCCGATTGCATCTGGGCCGTCCGGAGAAGCGTTTCCCTCCGGTGAAGTCTAAGGAGGCCCGGTTGGCGGTGTCCTGGCAGCGGCTGCAGATCAGTTTCGAGCAGATGATCGCCTCGAAGAGGAGGCGGCACATATCTTTCCTCGGCCGCTGCATTTATCCCGCTTCTCTCTGGGTTCCTCCTATACAGCTTCCTTTAGGAGCTTTGTCTGTCCCTTCCACTAAGGGAGAAGGGCTCAACGCCTGCTGGACCTTTTCTCGGTCCAAAAGAGGGACAAAGGTAAATCCTCCGTCGGACGCTCTTGGGAGCGGAAAGGTCCCTCTCCCCGAGTCGTGACCGTCGACTTCGGTCGACCGCTCGGCTTCGGCCACTGGTCTCACGGTGTCCCCGTCAGGTCAGTTGACTGAGACTCCCTTCAACGAAGTCGAGATTTTTCTCGATCCGTTGGACGGGTTGTCGCCTATAGAAGCCGAGACTCCCCTCTCCCCGGTTCCCCCCGGGGGAGTTGAGGATCCCGTGGGCTTGCCTGTGCCTCCGGTTCCGGAGCCCTCGGATGAACCCTCCGGGCCGAAGGGAGTGCCGGTTCCTGCCGACACTTCTCCGCACCGACCTCGGAAAAAGCCGAGGTTCTCGGTCTCGTCTCGGACCTCTTCGCGGTCCAGCCGATCCCGGCGGTCATGGGCGGTCTCGGCACCGCATGGGCGGCAAGCGACGTCACCGTCCTCCTCCTCGATTTAGGGAGGCTTCGCGTAAGTTACGCCGACGGTACAAGGATCCGCGTGGCAACAGTTCCTCCTGACCGAATAAGCAGACGCAGTCGCTTCCCGCCATTAAGTGGTTGTCATCGAGCGGCTGACACAACCCTCGACTTACCCGAGGAGCCTGTACCCAGGCCGGTTGTTCGGCCAAAACCAGCTGCTCCACCGATTCCGGTGGAACCTCCGCCTCCACAGCCATTATTTGGGGCTCCAACCAGGGATTCTCGGTTGGCTAAGGGTCTACCCCATAGGCTGTCTGTTACCCTCACTCCCGACCGACCTCGGCAGGTAGAGGGTGGCTCAGGCCAGAGGCAGCTCTTCGAGGACTCGTCTGAGTCCGAGGATAATTCCTCCTTTTTCTCCAAGCGAATAGACTTGGAGTCCTCAGGAGGACAGTCAATGGACGATAGCCCGTCGTCCTTCCTAGGACTGCTTCGGCTCATCTCGGAGTCCACCGGGATGAAGCTCGAACCCATTTCCAAACGGGCCAGGTATCCCCTCACGGAGATTCTGGACCGAGGGATTCTCAACGGAGGCCTTTCTGGTGGCCGAGCCGTGAGTGGGTCCGCCTTGGAGCTTTGGTAGCGCCTTGCTTCCTGTCCTCGCGCCGCCAGGATAGCCAAGGAAGCATCGGTCCCTACCGGTTCCCTGTCCGGTTTTGGAGCACCCTCTGCTGAGGGGTTGGTTACCGACAGCGTTTTCCGGCGCTCCGGCAGCGCCAGAGGATGTGGACAAACCTCCGACAAGGAATCCAAGAATTGAATTATGTCGGCGAAAAGTCTATGCTGCGTCCTCTCGGCCTTTTCAGGCCAGTTCTGTCTGGCCCTCATGGCACATTTTTCTCATGCCCTGTTGGGCTCCTGGATGAGGTCATCCCTCATCTTCCAGCGGATCTGCAGACTACGGTCAAGCGGGTGCGGGACCAGGGCAGTGGCCAAACAGCAGCTCCAGACTGCTTTAGATATTGGGGACTCATGTGCCAGGTCGGTGGCGGCCGCAGTGGCTATGCGTCGACGGGCTTGGCTGAGGATATCCACCTTTACTTCGGATACCCAGCACAAGTTGGCGGATGTTCCCTTTTTGGGGACTGACCTCTTCGGCCCTGGGATGGAAGGTCACCTGCAGAGGATCGAGAAGTCCAATGCTACCTTGGACTCGGTCTCTTCCGCTCAGAAGGACAAAGGCCGCAAACCACAGCCTAAGCCCTTTCGTCCTTCTGCGCCCCCGTCGCGCCCGGCCCAGCAGCGTCAGGGCCAGCAGGCTCGGCCTTGGCATCCCAAACCCAAGCCTCCGGCTTCCTGTAACAGGAGGCAGGGAGGAAAAGGCCAGGAGGTCCCTTGGCGGTCCTCCTCCAAGCCTGCCCAGTGGCGGGCTGAGGGGTGTCGCCCCATCCCGTCACTCTCTGGTTCCCCGTGAGGGCGGCTCGACACTTCCTTTCCGCCTGGTCCGCTGTTACCACGGACAGGTGGGTACTGGAGGTGGTGGGAAAAGGCCTGCCTCTGGGTCGAGCAGGCCCCACCCTTCAGAGCCGCCGCCTCCTCGGGGCCTCGGGTCCAGAGCCTCACTGTCGGCTCGCCGAAATGACATCGCCTCCTCCTCCGGAAGGAGGTGATCAGGTGGTAGCGGACCCCCCCTCAGACCCAGGGTTTGTGTCCAGGTACTTCCTGGTTCCGAAACGGACGGGGGGCTGGCGCCCCATTCTCGACCTACACGACCTAAACAAGTTCCTAAGGTCTCGAACCTTCAGGATGGTCACTCTGGCTCAGATACTACCATCCTTGGAACGCGGCGTGTGGTTCTGCTCTCTGGACTTGCAGGACGCGTTTTCCACGTCCCTATCCGTCCATCTCACCAGAGATTCCTTCGCTTCGGCGGAAGGATCCCTTTTCAAGTTCCGAGCCATGCCCTTCGGCTTGTCTCCAGCTCCCAGGGTCTTCACCAAATGCATGGCAGTGGTGACAGCATTCCTGCGGCGCCGAGGGGTCCGGGTGTACCCTTACCTGGACGACTGGCTGATAGCAGCTCCCTCCAGGCAGGAGGTGGAGTGGTCCAGAGATCTGGCCCTCCAGGTCTGCTCTCAACTGGGCCTCCTTATCAACGAGGCCAAGTCGGAACTCGAGCCGAAGCAGGTGATTCTGTTCATCGGGGCGCAGCTCGACTCTCTTCGAGCCAGGCGCGGCTCCGTGACGGACAGGGCGAGGTTCTTTCCTCCTTTGCCCAATCATTTCTGGTTGGACAATTCGCCCTGCCGGGACTTCCTCGCGCCTCCTGGGTCTCATGGCGGCCTGCACCAGCGTGGTCCGTTGGGCCGCTGGAACATCGTTCCTTCAGTGGGGACTGGCCAGTCCAGTGGTCGCAACGCGATCCTTTGGACCAGCTTGTCGGTGACATGAGAGATGGAACGCTCTCCAGTGGTGGATCGTTCCAGGTCATTTGCAGGAGGGCATCCCGTTCGTCCGCCCCGAGCCGACGGTCTCTCTATCGACCGATGCCTCTCTGATGGGTTGGGGTGCCCATCTGGGGGAACACCGGCTCACGGCCTCTGGTCCCCGCGGGAGTCCCGATGCCACATCAACCTGCTGGAGCTCCGAGCGGTCCGCCTAGCTCTCACCGCCTTTGCTCCGTTCCTCCGGGGTCAAGTGGTCCGAGTCCAGACGGACAACACCACGACCATGTACTATCTAAACCGCCAGGGCGGGACGCGCTCCATGCTCCTATGCAAGGAAGCTCTCCGCATTTGGTCACTCGTGCGCAGCCTGGAGGCGGATCTCCTAGCCATTCATGTGGCAGGAGCCTCCAACACCCTGGCCGATGCCCTAAGCCGGATAGGGGCTGCATCCCACGAGTGGTCTCTCCTGCCGGAGGTAGTATAGCATCTGTTCTCCCATTGGGGCACACCTCAGGTGGACCTGTTTGCCTCCAGGGAGAACGCGAAGCTGAGGCTGTTCCATGCCCGCCCCCCTCAGCAGGGCTCGCTGCAGGGGGATGCCTTCTCGAGGCAATGGACCCCGGGCCTCTTCTACGCCTTTCCCCCATTTCCCTTGATCCACAAGGTGCTTCTCAAGGCGAGGAGGGACAAGGCGCAGGTGATTCTGATAGCCCCAGACTGGCCTCGCCAGTTCTGGTACCCAGATCTCCTCAGTCTCAGCTCCAGGACTCCTCGGCAGCTTCCAGCTCGCCCGGACCTGCTCTCAGTCAATCAGGGGAAGGTGTTCCATCCGGACCTTCAATCCCTGCACCTGACGGCCTGGTTCCTGAGCGGCTAGAGTTCCAGGCCTTGGGTCTTTCCGACGAGGTCCTCAATGTAGTTGAGGCGTCCCATAAGAGTCGACCAGAAAATGCTATGCCTTCAAATGGAAAAGGTTTTCCATTTGGTGTCAGAACAGGGCTTGGACCCTTCCTCCTGTTCCTTGGCAAGCATCTTGGACTATTTATGGTCCCTTTCTAATCAAGGGCTTAGGTCGGCGACCCTAAGGGTGCACCTGCAGCCATCTCTGCTTACGGCGCGGGCTGGGAAGCAGTCGGTGGCGCAGGAGAAGGTGGTCTGGCGCTTTTTCAAAGGCCTTGATCACATTTCCTCCGATGCGGAACCTCCACCTCCGTGGGATCTACTGCTGGTACTGGCAAAGCTCATGGGCAAGTATTGAACCTATGCACAGGTGTGCTCTCTCTCACCTGTCGTGGAAGACCGCCTTCTTGGTGGCTATCATGTCAGCCAGAAGGATGGGAGAGCTCCAGGCTTTCCATCAAGTCTCCTTACCTGGTCTTCCACAGGGACAAGGTTGTCCTGGCGCCCCACCAAATTCCTTCCGAAGGTGGTGTCGGAGTTTCACCTTAACCAGGTGTTGACTCTGCGGTGTTCTACTAATCACACCTCGGAGGCGAATATAGGCTCCATACTCTGGACCCTAGAAGGGCGCCTATTACAAAAGCATGGCTGAAATTGGGAGAGGTTCGCCAGCTGTTTGTCACCCACGCTGAAGCCGCATCTGGCAGACCTGCAGCCAAGCGGACGATAAGCAGGTGGGTCACCTCTGCATAGATCTCTGCTATAAGTTGTGGGGCATGGAGCCTCTCAGGATAAGAGCTCATTCTACACGCCACTGCTGCAGGTGGCTGCTTCAGGGGCGTCCCTATCCAGGAAATCTGCAGGGCTGCTACCTGAAGTCAGCACACACCTTCATTACCCATTACCACATCGACCTTGAGTCACGCCGGGATGCTGGTTTTGGGGCCTTGGTTCTCCAGTCTCTCTTTCCCAAGTAAGTATTGGGGGTGTGCGTCTTGCCTCCCTCCTCCCGGAGAACTGCTAGGAGTCTGCCAATAAGTGTGGATGAACAACATATCCATGTCCCTAGAAATACAGGTTACTCACCTGTAACAGGAGTTCTAGGAATGGTATATGTTCATCCACACGACCAATCGATTTCCCAGCTTCGACAAGACAACCTGAGCTTTCCAGCGGCCAGATCTGGCGCTATGGGGCGGAGCTGAGAGTTATACCACCCGGGTGGGTGGGAGGAGCCAGCTTGAAGACCTTCCGGCATGATTTAAAGCGGCAAGGATACCTGCCAATAAGTGTGGATGAACAACATATACCATTCCTAGAACTCCTGTTACAGGTGAGTAACCTGTATTTACGTCTCCTTCATCTCGTTGCGTGCGACGTGGTGCAGCTACCTTGTGTTTTCCTTGTGAAACATCTGAGTCTACCATATGACATATTACCTTCATGGAAGTTGTGATAGCTGAGCACTCATGAGCATTGATGAACCATCTATGCAAGGCTCCTGGCTTCAAAGTGAAACTCACGATACCTCCTTTTACTTTATTATCAAAGCTTACTGTTTGTTCAAGTGCCATGTTGGTCCAGACCTTGCTGAATTTATTTCTAGACCAAGTTACAGCACGATTTCCTTGTACAAACTGCTCATGAATGACCGGCCTTGTGGTGCTGAGGGTTGCGGCGCAGTGGATTCCACACCTCCTACCACACCGGCAACCCTGGTTCGAGAGTGAGCCTGGGCCGCTGGGGGTCAGCAGGGGAAGGAGAGGATTGAGTGTCTGGAAGACAGATCTCCTCTCCTGGGAGGGAGGGGGATTGTATCCCATGCAGATAGTGACACCCGGTGGAGACTGAGTGTTACTTCAGACGTCGGGATCACTCATGGGGGGAGGCGTTGGGCAGCTGCCTTTCCCACATGAGTGGGAGCACTCACGTAATGAGTTGGGCAGCATTGCATGACCCACATCCATGGGAGGGATTCAAGAAGAAAACCCCTCCAGCCCAGATAGGCGACGGCTCTTGGTGCTCGCCACCACACCACGCGCAATGCTGGATCTCTGCCTGTGCCCCTTTGATCTCCTCGCGGACCCTGGGCTGGGGGGAGTTGGTGAGGAGAAAGTAACACCCTTGAGTAGTTAGGTTCACAGCGGGCGGTAGAAGCGGTGGGCTTGCTGAACAGCCCAAGAGAGTTCTGGGTCTGGAGGTGAGTGAAAAGAATTGACAAAAAAAAAAAAAAAGAAAAAGAAAACTGCTCATGAACTTTGGGAGAACAGTCTGACAGAAGCTTCATATCAGTGATGTATACAGATATCCAGTGGGCATAGCTGGTACAGTCAAAGGCAAAAAATAGTGGTAGCATCTCTACAACCACCGCAAGATACAGGTCCAAGTTACTTTCACGTTCTGCTCTAATGAACTGCATTAGGATATTAACTATTTTGATGTAATCATCGCAGAATGCAAATGCTTGGGAAGTTGCATTCCCGAAATTGCAGAATCTCTGCAGTGCATTCTGTACATTCTTGAGGGCATCACTGAGCTGTGAAAGTGTTGCTGTTAGGCTTGGTGCACCATTGTTTGATCGCATTTTGACATTCTGGAGCTTGCTGTTGATGAGGTCTACATCACAATCGATCTCATTGTCTTCTGTCCGGTTACAAAATGCCTGCCACCTCAGTCTGGACAGAGCCTCCATTACAAGCATGTGGGCCCTCACTCCACAATTATAGGATTTGCCTTTAAGTAGATTGCTTGCTGTGTTGCTACCATACACCTACGATTCTATGATGATGTATTCCAGACCACTCTCTTCATACTTCTTTCCAATTAAAGCCATAAATTTTATTTATTAGATCATCAGTTTACAGACCGTTGAGTCAAAGACTCATTTACAAAGGCACCTCGTCAAGAGAGCAATACATCACAGCAAACAAAACAGTACAGTACATAACGCTTAGATTAAAAAAGCAACCAGTGTTGCAGGCATTCACTGGTGGTACACGCTTGGCAATAGGTAGATCACAGTAAATGTCTGTGCTGTGTGGAAACTACCTATTCTCAAGACTGTTTTCTGAAAGTCATCCAGGCACCTCCACTGAATCTCTTTGGCCTTACAATATATAGCCTCGTCAAATGTCAGGACATCGTAATCCTGGCCAAGTGTCCTGGGCATCATGCAGACGTTCTTCATTACAGTGAAAACTGTACTCAAATTCATAGGTGATTCTGGCAGCACTGGACAGTACCCAATAGATGTTACTGTTGGTATGGTAGATGAAATCATCACAATAAAAGCTGTCTATCCTGGTACTTGCTGAACATTCACCTTCACAAACTCAACCTCAAATAGCTTAGTTGGGCAGCATCTTAGAAATAGTCAGTGCAGATCAAGGTTGGAGGCTTGTATGCAAGTCTCAAAATCAGCATACCAGTTATTTTTTCCCACAAGATTTGGTGTAGGGCGTCTGCCATGAGGATTGTACTCCAGAATGCCTTGGCACATTGCGGGAGTTTCAAGTGATCATGTTCGTGGTGCTGTTTTCTTTGTTTGAGCCTGAGCTGCCACTGTGCTAAAATTGCCTTCTGGAATTGTGGGAGTCTGTCACTGATATACTAACATAGTTGTGGCATGGGTTGTGTGCTTTCTTTCTTAACGTTTCCTCATGTATATCATTATTGTTAGCAAACTGAACAAGCTCCCCATGCTGTATGTTTGATGGAATTATGATATTGTCCCTGGCAGCTTTTTCATGCTGATCCATTGCAATAGATGTGTCAGTTCTCTCTAGGGGTTTCATAACTGACAGTGTGTTAGCTTGTGCACAATTTTTACTACCTGTTTAGAGCCTGTCAAATGGCATATGGACATTGCAAGCCCAACATGTTTAGGTGTATGCCTTGCACCTCTGGATATTATATGAATGAAGTCCTGACCAACTGATAATATCTGTCTGTGGAGGGTCTTTTTAGTGGCTGTTACTAATGGACTGCCAGCTTCAATAGGTTCATCACCAACACTCCCTTGGAATACCCATTTCAGGAACCTATACACATTGTCAGGAATCATGTCTAATGCTCATTCTGAATTGATAGTGGAATTATCTTTTGGATTGATATCCAGTCACATTTTGAGTTCACTACGGAGGACCTGTGCTGTATGAAACAGCGTAGATGCGGTTGAATATTTTTCTTCATTTTCAGAAGTAGGGAGAGGATTTTCCTCTTCATACTGTTGCTTTGAATGCAACCGGGAAGCTATGTTGATGACATCTTCCAAAGACACAACACTGCTATTGATAAGCTCTTGTTTACTTGGGTCATGCTGCATTTGAAAAACAATTTGGTCACCAGAATAGTTTTAGTCTCTTCTTTAGCTTCTCACTTCTGTAACTCTTACTCCGAAACTTTGCCTTTCAGAATATCCCAGTATCCCTGTAACAGGTAAGACATGGACAAGGCTTTTCTGCTGATAAGGTCATTCTCAGTTTCAGAAATCAGTTCACTGAAACATGCTTTATACACAGACTCATCTTCCTTGTCAATGGATAGTGAAAATTGTGTCCGTTTCTTTGGCTGGTGAAAGTACTATGGCAGTCTCTGTGGTACTTTGCTTCAAATGCATTTAAGTCCAGTTCAGCTATTCACTTGAAGACTGTGTCATCTTCTCTGTCTTCAGCTGCATCAAGCAGAGTTTCTTGCCTTACGAAGGTTACAATCTGTGATAGGTTTTTATCTTTTTTCTGATACACCTTCTGGCATATTATACACAAATTCCAGTTAATGGGCTGGTGAGTCTATCGCCTACTCTGTGACCTTGAACACTGACCAGTATCAGTAAAGAGCCAGGTCTTGAGCGTCTTCCTCGACCTTCAAAAAATGCTTCAGGTTTGTTTTGCTGGTGTAGGACTGATGACATCATGCATCATAATGTACTGCAGGCAAAGCTATTAATGCGTCAGTGTCTAATGGCTGCAGTTGCTGATAAACATGGTCTTTTCTAACAAGGCATGCATTATAAAATATCTTTAGTCCTCCAGGGGTTGCAGTCCTCGGGTGTTCCTGTGTTATTGTTTGGCAGATGATACACTTGGACCAGTCACTAGTCAGGCGGGATTTTTTGGTGTGGTGAGGAGGGTCAGAGTCTCAGCGGGGTTTTCAGCCATTTTGTTGCCTATCAGTTGTTGTTCTTACCTGAAAAAAAGAGAAATGCTGTTAGAAATATTTTCATTAGTACATTATTCATCTTGTAAAATTATGAAAAGAAAACTCCATTTGTTCATGTTTTATAGCTGTAAAACATGATGTTGAAATAAGCTATTTTTTGGCAAATGATATAGTGTAAGCGGTTCATAAATTACACATGTAGACAAAACAAGCAGAGAACATATTTAAAGTAAATTTGCTATAATGAAATCAATATAGGATGAAAACTGTGTAAAATTAAAGGAGTCATTATTTTGACTTTTTCAAGAAATTCATGAAGGCAGTTTGACATGATTTAGAAAAGTATCCATGTTTCTTACCACTGCATAACACCATATCTCCCCTGAAATCACTCTTGGGGGGGTTCATCCCTTCATAATAAAGTGTTAAACCTTTTCTGTGTGTGTGTGTGGGGGGGGGGGGGTTGCTACCAGTTTCAAATTTAGGCAGGATTTTCCATTTGGGCCCCCAGACTATTACGATTCCCCCACCTTTTTTCACTAATATATCTGAAAAACTGTTTTTCTCCTTTCCTGACCCCTCCGCAATACACAGCTCTGTGTCTGCTTTGGCCTCCCTAATAGCCCTCTTTGCTTTCTGTACATAATCCTCCCATTCTACCACCACCTGCTTTTCCTTGTATTTATAGAAGGCCTTCTTTTTGGCCTTTACCGCTTCCCTGACCCTTGCTGAGAACCATAGTGGTCTCGTAAACCTGTTTTTCTTTGTTACTGTTCTTAAGCATACTTTAGATGCCTCAAGGATGGCCCCCATAATTACCCCCCCCATCTCTTCTCCACCCCAACTATGTTCTGCACCCCTACTGATGTATTCCTGACCAGTTCCCTCATCCAACCAAAATCAGCCCTTATAAAGTCAAGGACTTGGGCTGGCCTGGTGGCGCTGAGGGTTGAGGCGCTGGATGCCTTACCTCGCGCTACGCCGGCTGCCTGTGTTTGGGAATGAGTATGGCCCCCGGGGGTCAGCAGGGGAGAAGAAGGATGAGTAGAAGTCAGCATGGGCATTTGAGAGGAGCATAAATACAAAGATTTAAAAAAATAAAGTCAAGGACTTCAGTTCTCGATTGTGACTTACTGGCCCCATGGGTCAATTCAAACCTAACAGAGTTATGGTCGCTGTTCCCCAGTGGCTCCCCTACTCCTACCGCTCCCTCCATCTCCGACTTGGTGAGCACCACATCAAGGACTGCAGTCTGCCTGGTGGGTTCCTTAACTAGCTGCACCAGTAGATAGTCTTGGAAGGCATCCAGCAAGGCGTGGCTCCTGGTGCTCTTGGCCACCGGGACCTCCCAATCAATGTCTGGCAGGTTCAGGTCTCCTACCACCACTACTTCTCCCTTTACCACCCCTCTTTCAAGTTCCTCTATAAGTTCTCCGTCCCTTTCCTCCCCTTGCCCTGGAGTCCTATATATCACCCCGAGCGTACTTTCCTGCCTGAGGCTGCTGTGAGTTGCACCCATACTGACTCAGCCTCACCGCTGCTACCCATAATGCACCCATCTTCTACCACCTCGATGCCTTCCTTGACAAACGGGGCAACTCCTCCCCCCTCTACCAGTTCCTCTATCCTTCCTGAACAGCGAATACCCAGGGACCATCATCTCCCAGTCATTATTTTTGGCCCTTGTTTCTGTGATGGCCACAAGGTTCACCTCCGTGACTTCCACCAGTGCCTGGAACTCGCTGAGTTTACCTAGGCTCCTGGCATTAAGGCATACCCCCTTCCATCTGACCTCTGCTCTTGCTTTGCTGCTGTGCTACTGTTTTCCATGTTTTCTCTCACCGTTGTTGAGGCTTTTGCTCTTTGTTTTATCCACCACTACTGCCCCCTTGGTCCTGTAAACAATACTGTTATCTTTGTTCCCTCTTTGTTGCTAGAGTCCCTTTGATGTGGGGGAGTGGTATGTAGGATCTCCTTCTGCCCACCATTCACCATGGTTACCCTAGACTCAGACTCTCCTGCAGTCAGTTTAAATGTCTGATATAGAGGTAAAACTTCTGCCCCAATATACTGGTCCCCTGTCTCATCAGGTGAAGACCATCACCCTTGAAGAGTGTTCTGTCCCAGAAGTCCCCCACAAAGTAGTAACCCATGTCTTGACACCAACTCTTAAGCCATCTATTAAACTCCTCATTTCAGCACTCCTTCCTTCTATCCTGCCTCTCTTCCCTGCCCTACACATGGAGTTTGGAATTATGATGACGTGGCAGCTTGGAGAACAAAAGAACAGGTAATGTTAAAATCACACGATTCCATAGACCCACCCAGAGTCCCAAATGCAGAGCCCTGATTGGTCTTTGCTCCTGAGTGGCAGCCCAAGGGCTGTTGTCCGTGGGGCAGCAGCAGATGGCATTCAGTGCCGGAGGAGGGCAAGTAGGAGCCGTCACTCTCTCTGGACAAACACACCCGTGGGTGCAGGAGTTGAGGTGAAGTGGCAGCTTGGAGAACAAAAGAGCAGGGAGTGTATTACATGTATATGCCAAGAATGTCATATAGGAGAGCAACAACAGTAAAGGACATTTTGTTACCTAGCCATCACCAGCATGAGAAACCTATGCACTGGCTAACAGAGGTTAGGAAAGGTCTCTGATCCTGTAAACAGAAAAAAAAGTGTCTATTGCAAATATATCACAGCAGCAAATGTATTTCATACAGGTAGATTTATTTATTTAGTTGTTTAACCAGGTATAGCACACTAAGCTGAAAGCTTTTTTACAGGAGCGACCTGGGAGCACAAGGAGGTTAAGTGACTTGCTCAGGGTCACACAGTATGCAAGTGGAAGCTGTGGGATTCAAACCCAGGTCTGGTCTGCTGGATGTCACCAGATTTGCAGCTCAGAGCTTTAGACCACTGCGCTATACTGCCTCCTTAATGCCTCCTAGATGGTTTGAAATATGTCAATTTGCAGACTCTGGCACCACAGGAGTAATATATTTGGCTACATGCTCCAGTGGTGCCTTCTATGTGGGGGAAAAACAACCAAGCAGTTGAAAATATGGCTTGAAAAACACTGCTGAGCAGTAGTCAGCAAGTATCTGACTTACGTAACAGGCTTCATGTGGCAAATTCCTAAACCCTGAGAAGCATAGTTTTTAGTTTGAGTAATTGATTGGGTATGCCCAAACCTAAGAGGGTAGATTTCAGCAGCCTGCCTCTGAAAAGAAGGGCATATTGGATTTATAGCCTCGAGGCTAGAAGAACACCAGGGTTGAGCGAAAGTTTTGAATTGTCACCATTTTTTTTATCTATGTTTATTCATTTAAAACATGAACAATGCCAATACAGCAACTTAACTGACACTAGGTAATAAATCACCATTACAGTAAATAATGGTTTGGCACTCAGATTAGTTAAAAAAAAAAAAAAAAAAAAAATTATAAAGTCCCTTAATGTGAGATACAGCATATGGGGTATCCTTGAATGGATTAGGTCCTCAAATTGGCCATCTGATTAGTCCAGGTTGCCAGCCATACCAAGACCTGTGGGAGAAAAACATAGGTTGAACAATATATAGGCAAGAAACATGGTTATAAACAACCACTGTTTCCACTTAATCCTCATGATTTTAAAGGCATACAAAGTGTTTTGATAAAATCCTTATGGCACTATACAATCAGAAACTTGCCGTCTATAATCTGTTTCAGTAAATTCAGGTGGTAACATTAGTAACTTTTAACCCCGGTAGTATTTTGGGACAAGTCACCTAAAATGCAGGCTTTATCAGCAGTAGTGGCACTGCCAGTTGGAGTGGAAAATAAAAAGTGCAGTCTGAGTATAGAGTTTATCCCACTATGTGTAGTTCGTGACGCAGTTTAAAATTGCAAAATGTAATAATCTAATGAAAACTGAAACTTGATACAACAATAAACTAACTGTGACAGCAATCATGTTAGGCACCCCTGAGTACTGATATACGTCTGTCTAGGATTGACATTGTCCTAAATGTAAATTGCCTATAGTGTCAAAGCCCTGTCTCAGTCTTGGACTGTAGTAAACAAGCCAGAGAACAACTGGGATATTGTTCAGTGCTCAGTCCTCGCTGTCTCATTCCTTTTCTGGAGCCCCGTTGGCCCTCTTCACCCCTCCAAAACTCCTCAGCAATGCTGTCAACCCATTTTCTGGCCTCCAGTTGATCTGTAAATTGATAAGTATGGCCACAATAAGTTATACGAAGCCGTGGTGATGCCAAGAACGAGTGCACAACACCTAACTCCCCGTAGCTCTTGTCTCACATGATCAAACAACTTTCTCCTAGTACAGGTAGCATAAAACCAGTCTGGAAAATTTTTAAAGGTTATGCTTCTCCAGGGTAATGGGATAGCTAGCTCTAGTCCACTTCAGAATTTGATCTCTCACCTCCGTACCACTGCTGACAATTAGGATGGCCTGGGGAACATCCTGGTTTCCACAAGCCTTTCAGAAGTTCACCCTCTAAGCCTGGCAGAGCTGATCAGGATCAAAATGCAAGTCCTCCATTATTGAGTTCAAGAGCAAGGTCCGCATATAAGAAGGTAAATCTTCCCCTTCACTTCCCTCAGGGAGACCGACAGTTTGTAAGTTCAGTGGTTGGCTGGCTTTTTCTAACAGCTTCAACTGGGACCTTAAATGGGAGTTCTCGTGAATCATTTGGGTAAAGGCCGCCTTGGTTTTCTGGGATCTTACATTGGCTTCCTTATCCATCACAGCTGCCCTATCAGTTTTGGTATCTTGGACCCCCATGCAATCCAAGATCATTTTGATTTTCCTGTCTATCTCTCGCACTGCCTGCAGCACTGCAGCCCATGGTGAGGGATCTCCTGCTCTGCTTGGGCAGCCAGCTCTACTTTTCTCTGCTGCGTTTGTCTGGGTCTGCTGCATCGGCTGTGTGACTTTCTGCCTAGTGCAACCTATTGCTTGCTTCAGTCTCTACATCCAGAATTTTTAGATCAAAATGTTCAGAACAGAACAAGCTACTGAACTGCAAAGAAGTAAATGTTGAAAGTAGATTGCAAAATAATATCTTGTTTTCCAAAGTGCCAAACAGGAGGTAATCTGGAACACATCCTATCAATTGCTGTCTAGCCCCCCCCCCCCCAAAACAGTTGTCACCATTTATAAAGTAAATCATATTGGTCCCTGTTCCATTTAGAAAGGATTGTGATAGCAATAATAAAAGAAATTACTGTATGTATATAGGAATATATTAGCATGTTCTGTGTAATCTGAGTTGATTTTTTTTCTCTTTTTCCTTTCATCTATATTTTTCTCCTATTGTATCTTTTCTGTGATTGCTGCACAGTGTGGCATTACGCCTGGTGTACAGCTCATTCACCTGTTATGCAGCAGCCAGTCAGCATCATGGATTTAGTTCAACTTTTTTGAAGTGTTCCCAGGCTGCCAGGCTAGAAAGGATAATGGTTTAATCAAGTAGATTTATATATTTTTGACACCTGTATATCCATATGTATCGGATGTTTCTAGTTCCCATAAAGCCTATGCCGTATGGTATCGAATAGGGTGTATAAAAGTTTACATTTAGTATGCAGCTGCAAATGATGAGTTTTGTATAGTGTTTCAGTACTGAGGGACTTGCATACTACTAGCCTTATATGTTAGTATCTTGTATTTATTGTGTTACAAATGCATTTAACGCATAAAGTTATTAGTACAAATAATATCTGTACTACTAACGTGTATAAAATCTTCAACTTAAGTTGAAAATTTTACATACAGTTATTGATACAAAGATTATATTTGTACTAATAACCAGTGTATGTTTCTGTATTCAGATGTTGAAAGTATAAATCTACTCTCAAGAGATTTGAATATGGAAGCATACAACATTTGATTTAGTCAGTGACAAGTACTTTTCCAATATAAAATGTCTAATTTTTAAAAGTAGAAATAAAACCAGAAAACAGTCAGGACTGCCCCAGCCCCAAAGAATGCACCATTTTCAGCCATTTTTAAAAACAGTTTCCGGGGGGCATGCCCCTGGACGCCACTAGATTGGGTAGAGATTATGTATTAGCAAAACCCCCTGTCCTTTCAGTTTCTTCTGGGAGAAACCCTGCTACTGAGCCTTTATTGAGTGGCATCCTTAGCCAAACAGGTGATGAGTGCCAGCATTTTCCGGTGATCACTTGTAGTGCTTATTTAATGCACCACCAGCGTGGTACAACTTTTTTTCAGTTGTATTGAAATAAATAATTTGTTCTTGAGATTACATATGGTTAATTATCCAGAGGTCTGACAGTTGTGGTCCTGTGTATCGTGCTGCTGTACATAAACACATAGGATTGAATTTTTAAAAGGGTTTGGTTGAGATGCAAATGTGTGATCAGAAGAAGGGAAGCAATGACTGTGATGGGCAGACCATGGAGCAGATTTTTGTGTGTGTGGGGGAGTGCCATCCTCCGACACCGAAATGTAAAACACACAAAGGCATGATCTGCGTGCTTCCATCTGAAATGCCTCGTCGCTGCTTTCAAAAAGATCTTTCTGTTTGCAACAAGAAGGTAACATTTGCCGTGATTTGCATTATTTTTTTTTACGCATATGGCATCTTTTTTATTTGTTTGGGACCGCAAATGTGTATGAGATTCAGACAAAGTATGACCATCTTGTAAGATGAATGACCACTTTAAAAGTAGCTGTGGGATGGCTCTCTTTGAAAATACATCACATATTGTTTTTTAGATTTGGTGAGTGATACAGCCTCTTTGTGTGTCTCATAGTTGAAAAATGGTTTTAAAAATGGCATTCTGGGCATGAGCAGTACATACATAACTTATCACTTGCACAGAACAAACTGAATATTGTATTATGTTGATATTCCTAATGGCAAATTAATTGAAAATGTGTTGCTTGGTGTACCAACATATAGCTCCCTCAAACTAATGGTGCCCGCACCTGGAGCCCAGCCACAGTGCTGGCAAACAACTGTCACACCCCTAACACACACAAACAGTCAATTGGGCCCAGTAAACCCATCCCTGGTTCTGGCAAACAGCCACCTCCCCAGGCTTAGTCAGTTATCAGGAGCCTATCCATGATACCGACAAACAAGATTCCCTGAAAGATCAGTCCTGCGTGTGAAAAGGAGGGGGGATGCAATCATGTTCTGGCACTGGAGATGGGTTCATGGCGCTGACCTCACTTTGAGACCTGTACTGGGGCTGGGATCCCAGTGCTGGACTGATGGTTCTTGATACAACCAAGAATGGGTTCCTAGTGCTGGACTGATCTTTTAGTGAGGTTCATGGCAGAACCTGGAATGGACTCTGTGCTGGACTGATCTTTGGGTGGGCTTGTTTGCCTGCTCTGGGAACCCCTTCCCTGTTCCTGCAAAGCACCCCCCTTCAGCACTGGCAGCCCAGCTTGCGTACCAATACACTTAGTCCCCTCCCAAAATAGTTTGGCACCAGGAACCCATCCCCAGTGCCAGTATAGCTGTGCTTCCCCCTGAACCTCGAGCAAGCATGCCTCATACATGTCCCACCTATCGTGCAATCCCACACCCAATCCAGCTCAGACCACCACCACCAGCCTTTAGTGAAAAATAGATGTTTGAGCCACTGATGGGTACAGCCCATATCCTCTGTAATATGAAGACTAACAAAGACTCTCAGCCGCTCACAGCAGTAACAGACTGATGCATGTTTATTTGCAGTCGGGGAAGTCTGCATTGTGGTTGTGCTATTCCAGGCTTCCACCTTTTGACAACTAACATTTAGTGATTTGCGATCACAGAGCAGGGGGAACCTGTGTTAGTTACAAGGATGAAAACGCCACCATCCAGTGATGGATAAGGCCATCATTTTTACTTGAAGTTTGTGTGATTGTGGGATTACACAGTGAGTGATGGATGTTTACTTTTTTTGTTTGTTTGGAAGGGAGGGTTTCTGGTGCAGGGTCCTGTATGCAAAAGGTAGGGGTTAGTGTGTCATATACTGGCATCGAGATGGACTCCCAGTGCCAGACTGACTTGTAGCTGGGGGGTTGTATACTAGCACAAGGGATGGGCATCTGTTGTTTGAGTGACTGTGGGCGCTGGGGATGGGATGGACTCTGTCTTCTGATGATGGACTTGGTTTGTGGGGTTGTTTGATACTGGTACAGGGTATGGACTCTTGATCTTGAAATGATCTTTGAGGGGGTGTGTTTTGGCATGGGGGATGGGCTTCTGCTGCTGAGCTGATCTTTGTTTTGGAAAAGTGGGCTTAATTATATGTTCTGGGGATGGCTCCCAGTAGAGGTGTGCAAAGTGCACATGAAACAAAGTGGGCACATCACATTGAAAAAACTCTAAAGTGGCACTTGGTTAGCACTGTGGTAACTTTGTGGCTTTTTCTTACTGCAACACAGCTTCTTCACAAAGGAGAGCACCAAGTGGCCCTTCACTAACAATGTGGTACCTTGCAGAGTTTTAGAACAAAAAAAACTAACAAAATAATAAACTTAAGAAACGCCCTTCGCCTACACTTACAGCCTACTACTATTTCAGCCCAGTCTAATTCATTCACATGAAGGCCTGTGAGGTAGGTAGAAGAGGGTTTGTGCAGGTTGCACTCCAAGCTTGAAAAAAAACAATTTCTAGGGACATGGATATGTTGTTCATCCACACTTATTGGCAGGTCCCTTGCCGCTTTAAATCTTGCCGGAAGGTCTTCAAGCTGGCTCCTCCCACCCACCCGGGTGGTAAAACTCTCGGCTTCACCCCATGACGCCAGATCTTCCTTACCGCTTGGAAGCTCAGGTTCCCTACTTAGCGCTCTGCGTTTTTGGCTGGTTCCTGAAAAGTTCGGTCTTCAAATTTATTAAAGTATCCTTGAATCTTCGATCTTTTCTTCTTTGCTGCGGCGATGGCTTTTTCCGGCCCCGAGAGACATACAGTTAGTTCCTCCAGGAGGGACTCGCACTCCATGTGCTCTTTTTGCCTGGACTTGGATCACGATCCTCGGGCTTGCAATTTTTGTTCTGACCTTTCGGTCAGCTCTCCGGAGGACCGTGTGGCCCGTTCGGGGCTCGGACATCCGGTAGTTTTCTCCGCTCCGGAGTCTCCATCGGACCGGCGGGTGCCCGCTTCGACTGTTTCTCTGCAGTCTTATCCTGCCGGGGAAGGGACGGGGGTTCCCCTTCCCTCTCCTTCGGTTGCGGAGCTTATCCCGCTCTCCTTGGATTCCTTACATTCAGCTTCGTTCAGGGAGCTTCGTCATTCCCTCTCCTCCAGGGAGAGAACCTAACCTGTCTCTCAGCCCTATGTCTAAAGGGCCATGGCGGAAGTCTCTTTGTCGGGAGCAGAAAGTTTTCCCTCCCTCATTGGCTGGCGCTCAACCTGCGGTCGAGGTTTCGGCTGCCCCTGGCCTCCACGGTACCCCGTCAGGTCAGCCGGCCAAAATCCCCTTCGACGTTGTTGAGTCTCTCGACCCGTCTTTTGGGGGGTCTGCTGAGGCAGTCTTCCCGCCGCCTTCGGTGGAAGTCGAGGCTCTGTCCTCCACTGCGGGTCGACAGCCCTCGGTCCGTTCTTCCGAGCCGAGGGAGGAGCGGGTGCTCCCCGTTTCTTCCCAGGCCCTCCCTCGGTTACCCCGAGGATTTGGGTCTCTGTCTCAGTCTACCTCTCGGTCTAGCCGCTCATGCCGATCTCGGCATTCTCAGTCGGAGCACCGGGTTAAGTGGCTTGGCCGTTCTTCCTCGTCCCCCTCCTTGGATGAGGAGAGGTTTCGATGCCGTTGGCATCGGTGTTACGAGGAACTTAGGTGGCGACAGCAGCTGTCTGGGTTTCAGTCGTCTTCGATTCATTCTCCAGATAGCAAGCAGTCGCCGCTTGGTCGGCAGGCATTCGAATCGGTCGAGAGCCTTCTCCAGGACGGTTGCTCGCTTCGACCCTCGCTGCCCCTCCGCCTTCGATGATCAGAACGAGACTGTGGCCTGTCCTTCAGATCACTCGGTTCCCTCACTCCTGCCGGCCCCCGGCGGATGAAGAGTGCCTCGGGCCTGCGGCAGCTTTTTACAGACCCTTTGGAGCCTGGAGCAGGCTCTGCCATGTTTCCTGATGGGGAGGACCCCGGGTCTTCCCAGGAACATCCAGTAGATGACAGCCCATCGTCTTCTAAGGGTCTACTTCAGCTCATTTCAGAGTTTACTGGAATGCAGCTTAAGCCCATCTCCGATTGGGCTCCTTACCCCCTTCTGGAGATTCTGGATCGAAGGGGTTCCTCCACAGAGGCCTTCCCAGTGGCTGAGGCTAATGTGGGCCCAGCCTTGGAGCTATGGCGGCGGCCTACTTCTTGCCCTGCACCTTCGGCCAGGGTAGCTCGGAGGTATCCTATCCCGGTCGGTTCTCTGCCCGGTTTCTCGGAGCACCCCTCGGCTGAAGGGGTAATTACAGCGCAACGTTTTCCAGTGTCTTGGAAACGCCGGGGATGTGGACAGACCCCCCGACAAGGAGTCCAGAAGGATGGACTATGTCGGGCGTAAGGTTTACGCTGCGTCCTCCCTAGGCCTCCGTCAGGCCAGCTCGGTTGCACTGATGGCACATTTCTCCCACACCCTTTTGGGCTCCCTGGACGAGGTTCTCCCTCATCTCCCAGGTGACCTGCGGACCACGGTTCGACAGGTGCGGGACCAGGGTAGGGCGGTGGCGAAGCAGCAGCTCCAGACGGCTCTGGATCTAGGCGACTCCTGTGCCAGATCGGTGGCGGCCGCAGTGGCCATGCGCCGCAGGGCGTGGCTGAGGTTCTATCCTTCTCCTTGGAAACCCAGCACGAGTTGGCGGACATCCCCTTCTTGGGGACTGACCTTTTCGGCCCTGGAGTGGAGGGATACATCTATGGGCCCGAGAAGTCCGATGCCACTCCAGACTCGGTCATTCTCGCCCACGGGGTCAAGGGCAGCCGTCAGCCTTTGCGTAAGCCCCTTTGTCCCCTGAGCCCTGGGGCCCCCCTGGCCCAGCATGAGGGCCAGCAGGCATCGCGCTAGGCGACCTGTTGCCAAACCAGCGTCTTCCTCCAAAGGAGCGGAGGCAGGAAACCGAGGGGCTCCTCGGCTCCCTCCCCTCTAAGCCTGCTCAGTGACGGGCCAAGGGGCATTGCTCCGAGCTCCGTCGTCCCAGCCAGGTTTCGAGGGGGACGGCTCCGCACCTCGTTCTGGAGGTATTTAGGGTGGATCCTGCTCATGAGTTGCAGCGGATCCCCAAACCGTTGCCCCATGGGAATTTGAGTTCACTGCCCGTGTTGGTCGTCCGACATGCCTGGCTCTCTAGTTAGAGATGATCAGGAAGGCCGTGGACCCCCATTCAACCCTGGGTTCGTGTCCAGGTATTCCTGGTCTCTTACGGAAGGGGGCTTGCGCCCATCCTCCCGCACGCCTGGATGGTCTGTCTTCTGCAGACATTCCATCCTCAGAACGTGGCGTGTAGCTGTTTCCTGGTCTCCAGGATGTACCCACTCCTCATTCCGTCCGTTTTTGGGGGAGGCTCCACCCCTTCTTGCGGGGTAGCTGCTTACGAGTTCCTAACACTTCCTTGCTTTGCAGTCTCTGCGGCATGGAAGGGTCCGGATGTCACCCCACCCAGAAGGCAGACTGGTCTCCCGTTTCGGGAGCCGAGTGAGAACTCGTATCTTAGCGGTGAAGCTTCTTCGGGACTAAGCTCGACTTTGAGTCCGAGCTCAGCTCCGGGTGAACAGGGTGAGGTTCTTCCTCCTTTGCCGGTCAGCTGGCCGGGGAATTAAGTCCTGCCAGGACCTCCTGGGCCACAGGGCGGCCTTCCCTTAGTGGGAGGGGCCAACCAGAGGTCACAACGCTGTGTCCCGTGGACCAGTTCATGACTTACAGCCCAGGAGTTAGGAGAACGCTCCCTTGGACTGTTCTAACCTCGGCAGGAGACTATCCTGCTTATTCGCGCTGAGTTGCCTGTCTTCTCCGACCGATGCTTCTCGGATGGGTGGGGTGCCCATCTTGGGGAATGCAGAGTGTGTCGCCTCTGGTCCTCTTGTGAGTCCTGATGTCCTTCCCACTCGCTGGAGACAGACGGTCCGATTAGCCGGCACCGCTCACTCTGCTTGTACGGGGTCTAGTGGTCTAAGTCCAAGTTGGATTATTCCAAGACCATGTGCAACCTACTCCGCCAGGTTTGGTCTATCCCTTTGTCTCGGTGCAAGGAGGTTCTCCGCATTGGGCGGTTGCGCAGTCGAGGCTTCCTAGCCATTTCATGGCAGGAGCCCAATTCCCTGGCTGCGGCCCTGAGCCGGGTATAGGCTGCGCCTCATGAGTGTCTCCCCTGCTGGGGGTAGCACAGGATCTTCTCCCTTTTCCCTCCAGGGAGAATACTAGGCCGAGACTGTTTTTTTTTTTTTTTGCCCGCGCCTCAGCAGGCTTGCTGTGGGGATGCCATCGGGGCCACGGACCCCGGGCCCCTCCGTGCCTCTCCCCCATTTCCCTTGACCTACGGGCAAGGCGAGGAGGGATTTGGCGCAGGTGATGCTGGTAGCCCCAGACTGGATTGCCAGTGCTGGTATCCAGCTCTCCTCAGTTTCAGCCACAGGCACCCGAGACGGTCTCTAGTCCGCCGGTCCTGTCTTTCCTTTTCAGGGGAAGGTTATCTGTGGTAGGGTCGGTGACCCCCAACTTGGATATGCTGTCATGGATACAGAGCATATGTAATTACCTGCCTATGTTTTGGAGGTAATTTGAGAACATTGTGGGCTAAAATATTTAAAAAAAATCTGTTGCAACAGTCTCCTGCTCTTCTAATCTCTTCCTTTACTATCGCTCCTTTTCTGTCATTTCCCCTACTCAAGCTTGGCCAGCTTTGAGCAGTCTTTCTGTCTCTTTCCTTATTTCCAGCTCATTTCTCTAAATAATAAAGCCCCAATGTTTAGAATGTTCTGTGCTTGCAGTACAAGCTGTTTGATTAATTTTCTCTGCAGATATGCTGCGTTCGACTAATGTGATCATGCGACTGTGCAATCGTGCGAATGTGCGAAGACGCTAAAAAAAAGAGTTTGTTATGGCGTTTTCATTATCTGGTGAAGCTCTGAACAATTTAACAGCCTTTTTGCTTATTTTTAGTGTGAGAAGCTCAGAGTTATGTTATACCTCAGAATTATAACTGAGAAATCATTTGAAAAGTGGTGTTTGTTTATTGCTTAAATAAAAAGGTTAAACTAGTACTTTTAAAAGAAAAAGGCAAAGCATGCCACTGTTAAAGGGAGAGAGATAAAACTGTTTAACTTAAAAGGACTAAAGTCTCCTAATGTGATGCAGAAATGCCTTAGACTTACAACTCTCCTGTAAGTGCTTCCAACTCCTCTCAGTCAATCTCCTTATAGGACTGGCGGCCCTGGTTGTCCCACTTTTATGATGCAAGTTGGGGGAGGAGCTAACAAAGTCATGTGCTCCTCCACTGGTATAAAAGGAGGTGAATGTGAAATGTTGAGTCAGTGTGTGGTAGGAAGGCAAACCTACCAGATGCCTAGCCAGATTCTAGGTGCCTTTTTGGCAGGAATTTTCTTTCTTGTTAAAGATATGATTTCCTGTGCCTTATGTTTTTTTTGAAAGTTATGTACAAGTTCTGCTTTAAGTCCATTTTATTTTTTTCTGCTTCTAATAAATTTTGAAATATCTGATCCTGACTGCTCTCTGGACTTTATTGGACACCCCACATGCACATTTGGTGTTAGAAGTGGGATATCACAAGGGAAGGAGAGCCACCTTTCTTGTGGATATTGTCCAGAGCCATTATGGAGGAGCAGAAGAAGATGGAGAAAGCGGAAATGTCTGCACCGGAAGGTACATGGACCAGAACCATGGTGGACAAATTTCAACTACCCCTAGCAGCTGGATTGGGTGATGTCAGAAGGAAAGAGACTGGTAAACCAAAGGCAGCGGAAGAAGCTATTGGGGTCGAAGATGTCAAAGAGAAGGAAGAGGAACCCCCTTCCGAAGTACATGATTTGCTGAGATGGTTATGTGTGAGACAGCTCGAGCTGGAGAAGCAGAGAGAGAGAAACCATCTACAAAATGAGAGAGACCGTCTACAAAATGAGACCAGGTGGGTGGAGACTCTTAAGGCTATTCAGGCTATTGGAACTACTAGACCTATTCTACCTAGTGGGGCCAAAGGACATTAAAATTTCCAGACTAATGGACAGTGATGATATTAGCTACTACATTACAACATTTGAAAGAGTGGCAACAGCTTGTGGGTGGCCTAGGGATCAGTGGTTGTATCTTTAGCCCCATATCTCACAGGCAAGGCTCAGCTAGCTTATAGTCATGTAGAACCTGCAAATGTTACCAACTATGATCATGTTAAACAAGCAATATTAAAAAATATGACATCTGTACAGAGACTTATCGTCAAAGGTTTGAGCATTCAGATATCGTAGTGTTGAGTCCCACAAGAAGCTTGTGCTCGATTGCAAGACTTGTGCACAAAATGGCTACAACCTGCAACCGTACCATACATCAAGTGGTTGAGTCAGTTGTGTTAGAACAATTTGTAAAAATACTACCTTATGAGGTTCAAATGTGGGTAAGAGAACATCGACCTGACACAGTAGAAAAAGCTGTCAGTTTAGCTGAAGATTATATTACAGCTCACCCACATACCAGAAAGGGTCTCATGGAACAAATACTTCCCAAGTATTAATAAAACATCCACCCACTAGTCCTTCTACTAAGCCAAAAGAGGAAAGAAAAAGTATGAGAACATTTAACCCAGATATTATTTGCCACGAGTGTCAGACCAAGGGACACATTGCTAGATTCTGCCCCAAGAAAAAATCTGATCCTTCTCATCTGGCCTTAGCAAACGGGGGGCAATATACTGTGTCTGTTAATGTTGGAGGACAGGATGTGATGGCATTGATTGATTGATTCAGGAAGTAAGCAAACCCTGGTACGTGCTGATTTACTCAGTGGTGCACTTGCAAAGAAACACTCGGAGAAAACTGGGGTGACTTGTGTTCATGGGGACACTCATTTTTATCCTGCACAGAAAGCTACTATTACTGCATCAGGCATGGCACATTATCTGAAGATAGGCGTGGTTCCTAGACTACCTGTACCTGTGATATTGGGACATGACTTTCCTGTATTTAACAATTTATTGACTGCCTCTTCTTCTATATCTGCTGTGGTTACACGATCTCAAGCATCTCAGGAACAAATGGACAGTGAATTGTTTCCTTTTGATGATACCTTATTTGATGTTCCTGGAAAAACTGTTAAATCAAAAAAACAAGAGACTAGAAAAATGGACATGGAATAAAACAAAGGACTTAGGTTGTGATGATGCCATGGTAAAAACTGTAAAGTCGGACTCTTTTATCAGTGACCAAAAGAATGACCCTACACTAACCCCTTTGTTTTCCCAGGTTATTGCTGATGGGGTGGAAGGTACACCTCCAATGTATAAATTGCAACAGGATAAATTGTATAGAGTTTGTCAAAATCCAAAAACTGGGGAAATGGTAGATCAGCTGGTGGTTCCTAGTCAGTATAAAGAACAGTTAATATTCTTAGCGCATGATGTACCATGTGGGGGAAATGCAGGAAGGGATAGAACTTTAAAAAGGTTACTATATAGATTCTTTTGGCCTGGCATTCATGATCAAGTGGCTGAATATTGCAAAAGTAGCAGCCAGTGCCAAAGGGTGGCACCGGTTACAAGAAAGGGCAAAGTCCCTCTTCAACCTTTACCATTGGTTGCTATGCCCTTTGAAAGATTGGCCATGGATATTATAGGACCTCTCCCCAAAAGTACTAAAGGCAGCAGGTTTGCCCTTGTGTTGTGTGACTATGCTACAAAATATCCTGAGGCTATTCCTCTACGCACAATAACAGTGGATAAAATAGCAGAGGAGTTGCTCAAGGTATTTAGCAGAGTGGGCATACCAAAAGTTATTTTAACGGATAGGGGAACCAATTTCTGTTCAGCCATTTTGAAACATCTCTACCAAGCTCTGGGGGTAGAAGCTGTCTACACATCTCCATACCATCCCCAGACTGATGGCTTGGTCGAGCGTTTCAACAAAACACTGAAGAAAATGATACAAAAGTATGGGAAGATGAGGGTAAACACTGGGACCTATATCTGCCACTGTTATATTTTGCATATCGTGAGGTACCTCAAGCATCGACTGGATTCTCACCATTTGAACTATTATATGGTAAGAATCCCAGAGGTCTCCTAGACGTAGTTAAGGAACAGTGGGAGGATATTACCACCTGGAAAAATCCCACTACCCTTGATTATGTTACGCAGCTACGTAAAAAAATAGCTAAGTATACTCAGGTTGCACAAGAACAGAATCAAATCAAGCAAGACTATCAGAAAGAAAGATATGACATAGGGGTGGGTGAAAAACACTTTAGCTCTGGGGATCGTGTCTTATTGTTGCTTCCATCCACTGAAAACAAGTTAACTATGAAATGGCAAGGGCCTTATGTGATACAGAAACAATTTAGCCCTACTACGTGTTGGTGGAAGTACCAGACAGAAAACAAAAACTAAAAGTGTACCATGCCAATTTATTGAAAAGATGGCATGATAGGCCTACTGAAGTCATGTATGTATGTTCCAACCCATTGGACAATGAGATGGAGCTGGCATATGGTAGACTAGAAGGAGAACAATTGTCTAAAGATTTGACAATAAATCCTTCTTTACTAGACAGTCAAAAACAAGAACTAGCCCACGTTCTAAGTCAGTTTCATGATACTTTTACAACAGTCCCAGGGAAAACTACGGAAATATGTCATCAGATCCATACATTTCAAAACACACCCATTAGAGTAAAGCCCTATCGGATTCCTGAGAAATTAAAACAAGAAGTCAACATAGAGATAGAAAAGATGAAAGCAATGGGTATCATAGAAGAAGCTAATAGCGAATGGGCGTTTCCTATGGTCCTTGTCCCTAAAAAAGAGGGAGGGATAAGAATTTGTCTAGACTTCAAAACTCAACGCAATATCAAAGTTTGATGGATATCCAATGCCCGTATAGACGATATCATTGATCAACTTGGGCAAGCGAGATATGTTAGTATACTTGATTTAACTAAAGGATACTGGCAAATTCGCGAGAAAGCATCAAAAGAGAAAACTGCTTTTGCACTCCTTTGGGGTCTTTTCAGTTCACAATGATGCCATTTGGACTTCACGGAGCCCCAGCTAGTTTTCAAAGGTTGATGGATAAACTCCTGAGACCTCACGTTGGATATAGCGCAGCTTATTTAGATGACGTAATCATTTATAGTCCAACTTGGGAAGACCACGTTAAACACCTTACTGCTGTTTTAAGGACTATAAAACAAGCTGGTCTCACCATCAACCCCAACAAATGTTCCTTTGCTATGGAGGAAGCCCGGTATTTGGGATTTATAATTGGTAATGGGCAGGTAAAACCAGAGGTAGGGAAGGTGGACGTCGTAGCCAAGAGTCCTCGTCCCCTCACAAAAAAACATGTGTGTTCATTTTTAGGCCTAGCAGGCTACTATAGATGTTTTGTGCCTCAATTTGCTACTTTAGCTAGCCCTCTAATTGAATTGACCAAAAAGAACAAACCCTCAAAAGTAATCTGGAATTCAGAATGTGAAGAATCATTTCTTGCCATAAAAGCAATACTTTGTTCCTCCCCAGTGTTAAAAAGTCCTGATTTTGATAAACCATTTTTGTTACAGACGGATGCTTCTAATGTTGGTTTGGGGCTGTGTTATCTCAAATCCGTCATGGAGAAGAACATCAGTACTGTATATCAACCGTAAATTACATGTCAGGGAAACCAAGTACTCCACAATAGAGAGGAGTGTTTAGCACTCAAATGGGCCATAGAGTCCCTACGATATTATTTATGGGGAACTCAATTTACAGTATGGACAGATCATAATCCATTACGATAGATACATAACATGAAAGATAGTAATCCAAGGGTTATGAGATGGTATCTAACATTGCAACCATATAAATTCACTGTCAATCATAGAGCTGGAACTGCTAATAGTAATGCTGACTTTGTCTCGATTTGGGGCAGACATAATGTTAGAACCAAATGTAGACCTCGGGGAATGAATATATTTGTATTTTGAAAATGCATTGTATTTAAGTAAAAAGAGAATATTAAAGGGGCCCTGAGGTGGAGCTTTGGGAGTGGGTGGGCTAAAGCTCCATCTCTTTTTGTTTTACAAAAGAGATCTACATACTGTTTCAAGTAGTGAAAACTACTAGTTTTCATCTTGAGTGGGGAGGACTGTGGTAGGTCGGTGACCCCCGAACTTGGATATGCTCTCATGGATACAGAGCTTATGTAATTACCTGCCTATGTTTTGGAGGTAATTTGAGAACATTGAGGGCTAAAATATTTTAAAAAAATCTGTTGCAACAATCTCCTGCTCTTCTAATCTCTTCCTTTTACTATCGCTCCTTCTCTGTCATTCCCCTACTCAAGCTTGGCCAGCTTTGAGCAGTCTTTCTGTCCCTTTCCTTATTTCCAGCTCATTTTCTCTAAATAATAAAGCCCCAATGTTTAGAATGTTCTGTGCTTGCAGTACAAGCTGTTTGATTAATTTTCCTGCACGAATGTGCGCACGTTCGACTATGCCATCGTGCGAAGACGCTAAAAAAAAGTTTATGGCGTTTTCATTATCTGGTGAAGCTCTGAACAACTGAACAGCCTTTTTGCTTATTTTTAGTGTGAGAAGCTCAGAGTTATGTTATACCTCAGAATTATAACTGAGAAATCATTTGACAAGTGGTGTTTGTTTATTGCTTAAATAAAAAGGTTAAACTAGTACTTTTAAAAGAGAAAAGGCAAAGCATGCCACTGTTAAAGGGAGAGAGATAAAACTGTTTAACTTAAAAGGACTAAAGTCTCCTAATGTGATGCAGAAATGCCTTAGACTTACAACTCTACTGTAAAGTGCTTCCAGCTCCTCTCAGTCCAATCTCCTTATAGGACTGAGCGGCCCTGGTTGTCCCACTTTTATGATGCAAGTTGGGGGAGGAGCTAACAAAGTCATGTGCTCCTCCACTGGTATAAAAGGAGGTGAATGTGAAATGTTGAGTCAGTGTGTGTAGAAGGCAAACCTACCAGATGCCTAGCCAGATTCTAGGTGCCTTTTTGGCAGGAATTTTCTTTCTTGTTAAAGATATGATTTCCTGTGCCTTATGTTTTTTTTGAAAGTTATGTACAAGTTCTGCTTTAAGTCCATTTTATTTTTTTTCTGCTTTTAATAAATTTTGAAATATCGGATCCTGACTGCTCTCTGGACTTTATTGGACACCCCCACGTGCACATTATCCATCTGGACCTTCAATCCCTGCACCTGTTGGCCGTCCCCTGTGCGGCTAGGGGCCAGGCCTAGGGTCTTTCGGCAAGGTCCTCGACCTTCGAGGCGTCCTGCTAAGAAGTCGGCCAAGATGCTTGTCGTTTGGGAGAGTTTTCCTTCTTCCGAAGATGGGATAGAGGCGGTGCCTTCCCGTCCCTGGCATAGCATTCTGGACCATTTGCGGTCCATCCATCAGACCAGGGCTTGATCGATGACCCTCTGGGTACTTCTGCAGTCACCACTGTCTTCGAGGCGGGCGGAGGGTAGCTGATTGATGCGGAAAAGGTGGTCTGGCACTTCTAGGCCTCGACCATGCCTCCCCTTTGGGAGAGTATCCCGTTTCTCGGGATCCTTGCTGTTATGGGCTTAGCTCATGAGCAAGCTATCCAACCTTGCACAGGTGCGTTTTCCCCCACCTGTTGTGGAAGAACACTTTCTTGGGGCCACTCCGCCATCCAGAAGGCTGGGAGAGTTCCAGGTGCTCCTTTAACCTCCCTATCCGGTCTTCCACAGGGACTAGGTTGTCCTGCGCCCCACCCGAAGTTCCTCCAGGAGGTGGTGGCGGAGTCTTCCCTTCGGGGGTTTTGCCTCTGCCGGGGTTTATCCCCATTCACACCTCGGAGGCCGTATTCAGGTTCCGTGGGAACCGTTTTAACGCTCACCTTGTGAGAGCGTAGAGCTTAAATTGGAGAGGTTCGCCAGCTGTTCATCACCTTTCGCTGAAGCCGCATCTGCAGATTGCAGCCCAGTGGAAGACGCAGCTACGGGTCACCCTGCAAGGTCTCACTTTAGGCGGGCAGGCATGGAGCCTCCCTGAGGGATAGCGCTCTTTTAACCGTCCTTCCGCTGCATCGGTGGCTGCTTCAAGGACACTCCGGTCCAGGATATCCACAGGGCTTCTGCCGGAAAGCAGGCTTTAGTTCCCCTCCACATGCTTAGGTACGCACCGAAGTGCTGGTTGGGGCCTCGGTTCTCCAGTCTTTCTACCTAAGTAGGGTGTGGCTTGCCTCCCTCCTCCCAGAGAACTGCTAGGAGTCTGCCAATAAGTGTGGATGAACAACATATCCATGCCCCTAGAAATACAGGTTACTCACCTGTAACAGGAGTTCTAGGAATGGTATATTTGTTCATCACCTGACTCCTGACCTCCCGGCTCGACACACAACCTGGCTTCCAGTGGGCTAGATCTGGTGTCATGGGGCGGAGCCGAGAGTTTTACCACCCGGGTGGGTGGGAGGAGCCAGCTTGAAGACCTTCCGGCAAGATTTAAAGTGTCAAGGGACCTGCCAATAAGTGTGGATGAGCAACATATACCATTCCTAGAACTCCTGTTACAGGTGAGTAACCTGTATTTTTGTAATATGCTGAACCAAGGGTGGGGTGGGGGATTATGCGACTATGTGGTTTTGGAAAAGAGGAGTACAGCATTGTTTTTCTGGGGTGGAGGGAAGGATTGGGTGCATGTGGGTTGTAGAAAGAGGGTTTGGATAAGCAAACTACTTTCCTGGTTTTTCAGGGAGGGAGATTTTGTTTTTCTTTCTGTATTTTTTAAACATAACACAGTCCCTGGAAGTGGCAAATTGACAAAATACCAAACTTCATCAAGCTATGAACAGCATGAGGTTTGGCACATTGCCAACATTAAGCCAGCAAAATAAAATGCCATAACATCTCTAGTTCCCACTGCTGGATTGAAAGTTGGTGATGAAAGGGGCATGGTGTAAATTGCTTGTTGGCACTGGGGCTCTGGTTTCTGGTGCTGGATCAATAATTTTTTGTGGTGGGATTGCACTGTGGAAGTAATGGGAGCGTGTTGACTATACAGGGCTGGGAATGGGATTTCACAGTGGGCGGGACATGGTGAGGGTTTTTTTCTTTACATAGGATAGGGGTGTGATTGTACAGTAGTCTGTTTGACATATAGTGTTAAACTTGGTTGCTATAGCTGAGCCATAGAGTAGCTGAGCCTTGTGTTTTTTCCATGCATAGCAGTTCGCTGTATAGAAGGCAGTGCCATGTTAGTCTTGTGCAGTTTCCTGTGAGATCTCACTCTAATACCAAGTGCTCATAGGAAGATGGCAAGTGTTGTGCTACAGTTCTTTACACTGCACTTTTAAATAAAATGGTAGCAGCAATTTGACCTGTTTCCACATGAAACATGTTTTGGCAGAGATACCTGGAAGTTGTTTTTTCTTGTAGAAGCTGTTTTTTCTTAAAACTCTTGTTCCAATTTTTTCATTGTTCAGTTTTTACAGGTCTTTTAATATACTCAGTGGATACTTTCGATTTATGTGCCGGTGGTACAGTCGGTACCATATAAGAACTGCCTTCAACTTGGTTGATCATTCTCTACTGATCATGGTGCTGTCATGTTTAAAAATGTCAGGTGATGTAGTTGGCTGCTTTGGTGAATATCTGTCCAACAGAGCACATACAGTCATGGCCAAAAATATTGGCGCCCTTGCAGTTTTTTCTAATAATGCACCATTCCTTCCAGAAAATTGTTGAAATTAAAAAATATTTTGGTATCCACATATGTATTTCTTTGGTTTGCAGTGGAATAAAACACAAAAAGCAGAAAAATTTACTAAGTCTTAGCTTATTCCACACAGAAATCCTTAAATGGTCCAGACAAAAATTATTGGCACCTTTTAGAAGTAGTTAGAAATAATTAGATTTCAAGCAGGTGATTCTCCTTCACTTTGGAATTGAACTCACCTATGGTGAGTTGCAGATGCCTGCAATATAAAAATCACTCATTCAACCAGTTTGAATAGAGAAAAGGACTCATTCTCCTGTTTTGTGTCACTGTGTGTACCGCAGTGAGCATGGAGAAAAGAAAGACAGCCAGTTAATTGTCTGAGGAGGTCAGACAGAAGATTGTAGCCAAGCATGGACAATCTCAAGGCTACAAATCAATCTCCAGAGACCTTGATGTTCCTGTTTCCACCATACATAATGTTATCAGGATGTTTAAGGCCCATGGCACTGTAGCCAGCCTCCCTGGACGTGGCCGCAAGAGAAAACTTGATCGAAGATTGCAGCGCAGGATTGTTCGAATGGTGGAGAAAGCACCTCGATCAACTGCCAAACAGATTCAAGCTGACCTTCAGACACAAGGTACGACAGTTTCAACTCGCACCATCCGTCGCCAACTCAGTGAAACTGGGTTATATGGTAGGAGGCCCAGGAGGACCCAACTGCTGAGAGTGAGACATAAGAAAGCCCGACTGGGGTTTGCCAAGATCCTTCTGGGAGAATGTCCTGTGGACCGATGAGACCAAATTAGAGCTTTTTGGTAAAGCACATCATCTCTATGTTTACAGAAAACAAAATGAAGCCTTCAAAGAAAAGAACACCTTCCCTACAGTCAAACATGGAGGAGATTCAGTGATGTTTTGGGGTTGCTGTGCTGCCTCTGGCACTGGGTGCCTTGAACGTGTGCATGGCATCATGAAATCTGGAGATTACCAGGCCATTTTGGAGCGCAATGTTGAACCCAGTGTCAGAAAGCTGGATCTCTGTCGAAGGTCATGGGTCTTCCAGCAGGACAATGACCCCAAACGCACTTCAGAAAGCACCCAGGAATGGTTCAAGACAAGACGCTGGACTGTTCTGAAGTGGCCAGCAATGAGTCCAGATCTAAATCCCATTGAAAACCTGTGGAGATCTGAAAACAGCAGTTGGGAGAAGGCACCCTTAAAATCTGGGAGAACTGGAGCAGTTTGCACAAGAAGAGTGGGCCAAACTGCCAGTAGAGAGGTGCAGGAAGCTCATCCATGGCTATAGGAAGTGGTTGATTGTAGTTATTTTGACCAAAGGCTGTGCTACCAAATATTAAGTCTAGGGTGTCAATAATTTTGTCAATGCCATTTCTTTTCATTTTCTGATTTAAAAGGATATATTAAATTCTGAACAAAAACAAAGGTTCTGTAATATTAAGAGAAATAAAGAATTGTGGAGACCAAATACTGTACTGTTGTTAATTTCAACTTATGTTTAGAGGAAATTGTGAGTTATTTGAAAAAGTGCAAGGGCGCCAATATTTTTGGCCATGACTGTACAGTAGAATTGTAGTAAAGGACTTGATTTATGAGTACAGGAAAATTGATTGTGGCATATCACAGTGTTCTGTTTTGGGTCCCCTGCTCTTTTCCTGAATAACTTACCTAGTGCTTGTCCTTCTTTGGAGTTTTTATTGTTTGCTGATGACACGGTATTGTTTAGGGAGCGGGGGAGGTCACTGAATACATTGGTTCAGAAAGATTTTGATGATTTACAACACTGATTTAGGCAGAATAGGCAATGCTTTTTGCTGGACAGCGCAAGACGGTAAATTCAGACGTCAAAAACCAAAGCACTTGATGGTGATTTTATTGAAATGGTAAGTAAATTTGTGTATTTGGGACTGACATTAGATAGCGCATTAACATATGGTCCTCCCATAACCAGGTTGGTTTGGATAACTCATCAGAAGATTGGTATGCTTTTTAGGATTAGAAAGTTTTTGGTCAGGGAAGCTAAAAAACTGTTGGCTAACAGTTTTCTATTTTCCTCAATTGGCCAAGGGCTGATTTGCTGTTATTTGACAGGGGAAGGGTTGTTAACCAGAGTCAACTTGTTGTACAAATTGGTCTGTTGCTTTGTTACTGGACTTCCACTTCAAACTCACCACTGTGCTCTTTACAAGAGCATGGGGTGCCTCTCTTCTGAAGATGACAAAAATATTAAATTGGCTACCTTTTTACATAAGATGGCTCTGGTTAAGTACCCACACTGTATAACGGACATTTTTACACCATTCAAGAAGACTAGAGACACTTGTTCTGTGGAGTCTCAGCCACTGTCATTTATTGTCCCATTTAGCAATACACAACAGGGTCAGGGAGCTTTGTCGTATAATGCTATCAAACTGTATAATAATCTTCCACCAACTATTGCTCAGAGTAATACTGCTTTTACCTTTAGAAGAAATCTTCGTTCTTTTTACAGTTCATTGCTGATATTTCATTGTAATGACGAGATGTGATATTGGTTGTATTAATATTCTTTATGTAAAATGTATTCTGTGTTTAACTTATTCCAGTCGCTAGTGAAATGGGCATTATTATGCCTACTGTAATAATCAGTGGAAGGAAGGAAGGAACTGTATGATGTACTGTATGATGACTGGGAGCGTGAAAGTCACGGACAATTGTCATTCAAGCTGACAAGGTACTTAAGGGCCCTGAAGGTGGAAGAATCTCAAGTGCCAGATGGGTGTTCACCCATGGATCCTAAGGGAACTGGTGGAGGCTCTGACAGGTCCCCTGGCAGACCTGTTTAACACCTCTCTGAAGTCAAGGATCATGCCCTGAGATTGATGAATTGCACATGTGGTGCCTCTCCATAAAAGTGGACCAAAGGATGAACCAGGGAACTACAGGCCAGTCAGCCTGACTTCAGTAGTAGACAAGCTGATGGAGACCATCATGAAGGAGAGATTGGTGACCTTTCTGAAGGAAAATGGGTTCCATGGCATGAGGCAGCATAGGTTTGTGTTGGTGAGGACGTGTCAGGCTGACATAAATGACTTCTTTGACTAGGTCATCAGGACAGTGGACAAGGGCCAAGCGGTTGATATCCTGTCTATCTGGATTTCAGTAAGGCCTTTGACTCTGTACCTCCAGGAGGTTGTTCAGGAAGCTAGAAGACCTGGGGGTGGGGGATAAGCTGATTGGGTGGGTCAGAAATTAGAAGCCAAAGGGTGGTGGTTGGGGGGGGGGTCTCAGAAGCTAGGCCTGTGACCAGTGGGGTCCCACATGGCTCTGTGCTCGGTCTGGTGGTGTTTAACATATTTATAAGCCACATTACGGATGGGATTCAGGGTAAACTATGCCTGCTTGCAGACAACACTAAGCTTTGTGGGAGGGTGGACATGGAGGAGGGGAGAAAGGAACTCCGGAAAGACCTAACTAGGCTAGAGAAGTGGTCTGGCATTTGGCAACTGGGGTTTAACGCTAAAACATGTAAAGTTATGCACTTGGGGGTGAAAAATCTAGGGACCCACTGTTGGTTAGGTGGTGTGCAAGTAACCAGGTCAGAAGCAGAAAAGGACCTGGGTGTAATTATCACAAATGACCTAAACCACTCGGCACACTACAGGAAAGAAGCAGCCAAAACAAATCGGATGCTGGGCTGCATAGCCAGGGGAATTACCAGCAGGAAGTCGAAGGTCATTCTGCTACTGTACAGGTCTCTAGTGAGACTGCATCTATAGTAAAGTGTGCAATATTGGTGCCCTTATCTTAAAAAGGATATGAATTTGCTGGGAATGGTCCAGAGAAGGGAAGCCACGATGATCCTGGGTTAGCAAGGCAACACCTACAAGGAAAGGCTCAGGGGGCTCAACATCTACCCTCTTGAGGACAGAAGGGAGACTGGGGACATGACTGAGATCTTCAAGTACCTTAAGGCTATGAACAGGGTGAGCATGGAGGGCCTTTTCAGTCTTAGTGGAAACAAAACCACTAGAGGTAGCAGCCTAAAACTGGTAGTGGGGGGGGGGGGGTTCAGAAGTGAGATGAGGAGGCACTTTTTCACTGAGGGGGATGGTGGCTAAGTGGAATGAGATGCCAGAGGAGGTGGTATCCTTAAAAATGGTAGACTGCTTCAAGAGAGGCTGGGACAGGGAGAGGGGGGAAAAGTTGTAGGTAGAGGGGAGAGTGAGGGGGAAATGAGGGTATTTGACAAGGATCAAGGGTGATACGGGCGATATGTAAACACAGTGGGAACTGCGCCCTCAAGCAGGCTAGATAGACTGTAGGGCCTTTATCTGCTGGCACATTTGTATGTTTGTGTGTATTTCATGTATCTTTCAAATGCAGAGTTATGTAGTGGAACAACAACCTAACGAGGACATAAACTACATCATATAGTTCTACAATGATACTTTGCATCAGTGTAAGCTGGAAACACCCAGTGGATTTACAGGCTGGAACAGTAACAGAATTGGAACTGCTATGTGAAACCCAGCTTCTACAGGGAATGCAGGTTTGCAGGTTAAATGCAGTTCTTATTTAAATGCTACTGTATCTGTATCAACAGTGGTCATGATTTACCAGCTTCTAGCTCATTTTTTTTTTAAGTGGATACTTTATGTTTAAGAGATGCAATAACCAAATTATTTTACTGTAACTGTTAATTGTGAATCTGCTGCAGTACACTGAATGCAGGTCAGTGTTCTGCAGTGGTTGATACAAGTCAGTGATTTGCAGCAATTGATACTATGCTGTTTTGTGGAATTACCAAAGTAGCACTGCGTGATATCACCAAATTACCTGGTAAGCACATATGTGATGTATGAATAATGTGTGAGCTTTGTGTTGTGGCAGGATTCGAACCCAGAATTATTGGTTCCCAGTTAATGTTCTAACCACTGGACCACATTGCTTTTCCTACGATCCCTTATGATTTTTAGTCAGAAAATTAAAATAGTTCATTAAATCAGATTATTGTTCCATGAGAAACTAGCACTATATATTTTAGCAGTCAGTTTTAGTGATAAGATAAATATTACATTACTTACTGCTGATATTTGCAACCTATATAGACAGTTTCGTTTTCTTTGTGCTCTGTGCAGGGCTTCATCTGGATGCTGACAGGGTACAAATACTCTTGCTTGTTGCCCACATCACAGAGAAGGAGACAGACCTTGGAGCACTCATGTATCAAAATACACTTGTACAGAATCAGGCCACTTTCTTTGAGGGCAAAGGCTTGACTTTACTGTTCATAAAGGGTATTAGCAAGGGAAACCATGATAAGATAAAATATTGGTTGAAGAAACCAGAAGCTTTTATTGAGCGAGACTGTAGATTGAGTAAAATTTATTACAGCTCCCTAACCAGTTTGTGAAAGCTTAGATAATTGCAGTGTCTACTTCTTTCATAATTTCAGCATCTCTTTTTGCATGTATATTTTTGGAATACTGACATTCAAAACTAGCAGACAAAGCAAATATTTTTTTTTTTAATTTGTAGCAGATAATCAGTTGTCTAAACATATACATTACATTGAGTGTGAATCTTAAAGATCTCACTTTCTATATGTCAGTTACATGTTTTGTTTTTGCATTCTGCAAATTTACATTGAAGAAAGATGAACACACTTTGATGTCTAGATGTCATCTAAACCAATAAACCAGAGTCAGCATATCTAGTATTAGTTAACATGTATGTAAATAGATGATCTTGCATTAGTATTATATTCTCAGTAAAAGGCTGGGGTACATTCCAGCTATTTCGGGACTTTTATTACTTAAAAGGCTGACAGGGAAATGCTTTGTTCCTCATTTTCTGAATTTACTTTATTATTGTTTCTTAGTCCTACCCTTCAGGTGTAGCTGTTTTAGCATTATGAGGAATGATTGATGGTAGAGGAAAGTTTCTTTTGAAGCAGTTCTGATATTGTGCAATGCACTTGGGGGTCAGCTACACTTGGCTGAAGCATGATTTATCCGATGTCCCTGCCACTTTCTGAGATAAAGCTGCAGTTTTATCGAAACTGCCAGTTACTGTGATTTAGGATTTAGGAAATCTCCAGTTTTCAAATAATTGTGCTGATTATTTTCTACTGTGGTAATAAAGTGATAAAGGTAATTGCACATAAAAGTGGGAGAGTATCAAAACACAATAAAATTAACCTGCATTAGCTTGACTTGTCGATGAGGAGTATTTATGAAATGTAGTGCTGCAATAATGGAGACTGATATCATTATAGCTGGAAGGTGAGTTATTGCCTTAATGTAATACTCCTTGAAATTTAGAAAAAAAAGAGCGACTGTTATAGTTGAGGGTGATTGTGCTTTTGAAATTAACTTGAAGTGATTCTTATAATTGGCAACAATAATGCACTGTGAATGTAATATCTTTTATTGTGTTATATCCAATTGCATCATCTCTTATTTTGCTCTGCCTGACATCAGCTATACAGAGGGATGAAGCTGAAGGCAGTTTCTTGATTTTTGGAAAATTTGTTAGACAGCAAAGCATTAAAATGATGAGCTAGTAATAATTGAACTAATAATATATGCATATATTTGTATATAACATCCTTTAAAAAAATAATTGATTTGCAGACAGCAGTACTAAAAAAACATCACATTGGTATTTCTGTTGACGGTATTGTTTATGCAGGAAGTTTCACTTGCAATAATACACCCTCACTAATATTTCTTTTATGCATAAGCGGCTTTGAGTGGTCAACTGATCCATGCTTAAAAGGGGATGGGCTAAGGTGTCATTTTACTTGTATGAGATGTACTTAAAAAAATGCTTTAGCTATAAAATTGCTTTCTTTTCTGACTGCTTAAGCACCTGGCAAAGGGACGTACGTAGCCTGAAAAGCTTGCATAGCGTGCAGTCTACATACATTATCTGTGCTGGTTCAAAGATGCGAGTCTGGTTTTCCAAGGACCAGCATATTTATGAATGTCATTTCCTATGAGGTTTCAGCACATTCTTATATACTGTATCTCTACATAAGTGAATTTCCTGAAGAGTGTAGTGGCAAAACTACACAGAAGAGAGGCCACTGGAAAAAATGGGGAACTACAGAACTATTACCCCATACAACATTTTTCATTTGAGAAGGAAAGTGCATGGGGGAGTTTATTTAAAGTGAATTTCTAATATTTGATTTTATTTATTTGGGCTTCATATCCCATTACCTTATTGTAGCACTAGGTGGTTTTAGGCAAAAGTAAAATGTTTTACCTTGTCCTGTTTGGGAGGGAAGGGATCGTAACTGGAGTCTAACCCATGGCCAGCCAGCCCCACCCCCATGCTCAGACGCTTTGTGATGTCTAAGCAGGAAGAGCATGGTGGCGTGCCCCACACAAGTCTATGGGGACGGTTTTCATTGCATACTTATACATGTTTAGAGAACCTTGGAGAAAAATGAAAGCCACTGCTCAACAAGTACGGGCCTATTAGTTGAGCAGCGGCTTTCATTTTTCTCCAAGGTTGCCTAAACATGTATGCTGTATGCATTGAAAACTGTCTCTGTAGACTTGTATGGGGCATGCCTCTGCACTGTCCTGGCATAGACATCACAAAATGTCGAAGTGCTGGGGAGGGGCCGGCAGACTGGGAAGTGGGAGGGATCGGCTGGCTGTGGGTCTGGCTCTACTTATGATCTCGTCCCTCCCGAACAGGACAAGGTAAACAATTCTGCTTTTGCCTTAAACAGGCTAGCGCTTCTGTAAGGTAATGGACTGTGATGCCCATACACAAATCTTAGAACATTCCTTTAAAATCATTGTTTCCCCTGTGTGTCTGGAACTAAGCTAACTATATGCTGATCCTCAGCTCTTGAAAATTCGCAAAACTTGGCAAACATGGCCAGCTTGTGGCACAGCAGTAGCATTATTGCTTGTGACACCAGCGACCTGGGCTTGGGAGTGAGCCCAGGTAATCGTGGACCAGCAGAGGGAAGGAAGTTTTGATCATCCTGGAGGACGTGTCCTCCTCCAGGGAGGGAGGGTTGCCTCCACCACAGTACTGCCACTTGGCTGTCATTGGTGGCAGTACAGCAGAGGTAAACCGAGGGAAGTGAGGATGTTGACTGGGGTTGTGCAGCTACGCTTTGTGTACACATGCGCAGAGATTCCCTAATGCCTCTGATATCCTTGGGGGGATAAACAACGCAGAAATTCTCCGGCGTGAGCAGGATGATGGGGTACACTCCGGACTTGGCCCAGCCGAATAGCCACCCTACCCAGGAGATCCTCAGCTGCACTGCCACCTGTGTTGGTAGTGCAGCAGAGGTAAACTGAGGGAAGGGAGGATGTCGACGGGGGTTGCGCAGCCACGCTTTGTGTGTGCATGTGCATAGATTCCCTAACATCCCAGATGTCCTTGGGGAGAAAACGGCATTCTGGCATGAGCAGGGTGATGGGGCCCACTGAGATCTGGTCCAGCTGAACAGCCATCCTACCCAGGAGGTCCTCAACTGAGAAGACCATGCCTCCCTAGAGTGTCCAGCTGGGTGAGCCCCACCCTGGGGGGGGGCAAACTGAGGTATTATGACAAGGGGAAGTAATGGGGAAGGGTGGCTACTGGACTTGGTGGTGGCTTCTGGACTGGGGCGTTGCTGGAGAAGGAGGTATAAAATGTAAATTAAAAAAAATTCTGCAAACAAGGACTGGATTTTAACTGATTTTGCACAGTGGAAATTACATGTAAATATTGTAATTGTGGTGCTGGACATCCTGCCCTCAGTTTGTAAAGCATCAGTATAGACAGCTACAGAATGTCTCCAAAGTGCAGTATGTGGGCATACTGTTCACAGCAGTCCGTCCTCTTTGGGCATGGCACTGCTTATTCTGTGTGGAAATTCCCTGTGAATTGTTAAGACATATTATTAATATAGAGACTGTTATGTGATTTTTGTAACTTTAACAAGTAAGCAATAATAAATGAAACACCAAGAGATAACTATAAAGAAGAATTAAGACAGTGTAAAACCAAAATACACATATCCAAATGGGATATGAAACTTTGGATGGCAGCTAACCTAGCTGAAAATAGGAAAACATTTTACACTTACATTAACTCCTTAAGAAATTCAAATTCTAGACACGGGGCTGTAGAAGTAAATAATGTTATCACTAATGACCTAGTCAAAGTTGCAGATGTATTTAATAGACAAAGAACCTCTGTGCTCAAGCACTGAGGCAATGGTTACCCCAAAGGGCATTGGCCGGGAAGCCAAGTTTCAAAGAAATACAAAATAACACATGCCCCCATAATGCAAAGCATTGTAGGCTACTTATGCAAATCGCCACAGAATATTAGGCTGGTTCAACTTTAAGCAGAAATGCATGGTGCCGAAAGGCCTCTCACACAGTTTACAAAGGGTGCCAACAGAAGACATAGACATGTGTTTCGTCCTACCAGGACTCATCAGCATGCCTCATCTGTTTGACCCCAGTGGAATGAACCAGCTACCTAAGATGGTCTATTCGGGTTATGTTGTGGTGAACCCACGTATTTAATAATCACTTCTGCTCTATTTTTACTAAATCAATTAAGGGCACTATACAAGCCTCTATAGGTGGCAGGACATCATTTGAAATAACAGAAGAAGATGTTAACAAAATTGTCTAAAAAAAAAAAAAAATGTAAACTCGACTCGCCCTGACAACATCTCACCGAGCACCAAGGTTATTAAAACTTTTATCCTCAAGTGTAGCCACTCCTTTAAAATACTTGTTTACAGTGTCCCTTAACTTCAGTGAAATTCCATCTGAGTGACTTTCTGCGAACATAGTACCAGTTCTGAAACAAGCATTTGTCAATGCCTAAAGTTTGCTGTTGGTATTGCTGTTGTACATGGTGGGCCACATATTCAAAGGGGATGCACCTGGCACAATTGAGTTGCACCAGCACAACCCCAGAAATGCACCACGGGGCAATATTCAACAGAGAGACTTATAAGTTCCCAGTGTGCAAGGAGATGATAATTGTGTCGGGCGCATCTCCAGGCAGTGTGCCCATGCATATGCGGTGCATCCCAGTATTCAGGCTGGGATGTGCGCGCATGTGCTGACACAGCCCTGGGATGCGCTGCAGACCGATGCCCAGAGTTGAGCCTGAAAAAAACGGCTTACATGGTGGCCACCCACAGGTGAGCTGCTGTACTGCAAGGCGCAACACAGCAGCCACCAGCCATGGATGGCCATCCGCCAACCCAGTACACCATGCAGAAGCGCCCATAACAACCCTGGTGGCCTAGTGGCACCCCCCCATAGCTGACATCGCCTGTAAAATAATTTGTACCATGATCCCTGGTAGTCTAGTGGTAACCCCTACCCTCCCCATAGCCCGATCGCCTAGAATATAATAATAATACATTATCCCTGGTAGTCCATTGGTCCCCACCACCCATCCGGATGCTGCAATCCCCATAAATGTACTTCACTGTACATCCCTGATAGTCTTGTGGTCCCCACCCAACCCATAACCCTGATCACTGATCATATGGTAAATACCCCTTCCTGGTCTTCCAGCTCCCCCCGCCAGCAGCGGGCAACAGCATACCACCCACATACCTCCACAGCTGCCCGCTGACTGACAGCTACAGTATGGGCTGCCAATGGGCTTGTAGTGCATACTGTATGAGTCATGCACAAAGATGTGAATGAATGATCTCATTCACATATTTGTGCATGACCAGTCACAGTATGCACCGCAAGCCCACTGGTCTACATTGTGGACCAATGGGATTGCAGCCCATACTGTAGCTGTCAGTCGGTGGGCAGACGCGAGGTATGTGGGTGGGTATGTTGCTGCCCACCATTGATGGGGTGGGCTGGGGTCCTGTGGGGTGCCACTGACCACCAGGTAGGGGTATTTACCATGCAGTCGAGGTTACGGGTGGGTGGGGGGACCACTAGACTACCAGGGATGTACAGTATAGTACATATATGGAAATCGCAGCATCGGGAGGAGTGGTGGGGACCACTGGACTACCAGGGATAATCTATTATTATATTCTAGGCGATCAGGCTATGGGGGGGAAGGGGGTTACCACTAGACTACCAAGGATCATGTTACCTATTAGTTTATAGGTGATGGCAGCTAAGGCAGGGAGGGGGGTGCCACTAGACTACCAGGGATCATGGTACAAATAGTTTACGGGCGATGGCAGCTACGGAAGAGGGGCGGTGCAACTAGACTGCCAGGGACTATTTAGCTTATTATATTACCGGCGATCGGGCTATGAGGTGGGAGGGGGGTACCACTAGACCCCCTCTGGCAGCACCACATGTTGTGCAGGGCGCCCTGCGCTTTTTGCTGGCCAGCCCTGCACAACTCATGCAAATGGCCCCATTTGCACCTTGCAGACATTATGGCCCCATTTGCATACTGCTGGCTGAATATCAGGATCTTGTGCACAGCGTAACTCTGTTGCTCTGACGCATTTCCCATTCCTGGTATTCAGCCCTGTCTGGGGGGGAACGCGCCAGCGCATCATATTTGCGCAGTGTGCATTACTTGATATATTCAGAGGTGGTGCAGCATTGCTCATCTCTTTTGAATATATCCTTGAGTTGCATCAGTGCGCGTCACCACATGTGCCATTGCCAGGGCACATTTCTGAATATTGGGGCCACTCTGTTTTGCTGTTGTACATGCTGTGTTTCTTTTTTTAGCATGTCACTATTTTCTCCTGTGGTCGGAGCGGACACCCACTGACCCCCGGCACCCGCACCCCTGAACCGGGTCTGGTGTGCGAATTTATACAACCCATCTACATGGGCCGGCTTATGGGCAGGACCCCCCCCCCATGGTACCTGTGGCACGGACCCAGTGAAGACGCCTCTCCTTGTCCAGGGTTGCAGGGCGCAGCCATCAGCCGCTGAGGTTACCCCACCACTATTTTTCCACCGGTTTTTTCACCCCCTGAGGAGCCGGACGTGCAATGGCATCGCAAAAACATGCCGCCGCCCGCCGCATTCCTCCCCTCTGTGTACACAGATGTGGTGCCCCAGCCTCCATTAGGGACCCCTGCAGCGTGATACAACTCCCTCACCCACCCCAGAGGAAGGAGAACTGTCATAAGATGTTCAATCCTTCCTCTCCCCTGCCAGCCCACGGCGTCCCGAGTCGGTTCCTGAACCCTGGTCGCCAGCATGGTATGAGGTGTGGCATCCAGCGCCTCAACCCTCAGCGCCACCGGGCCGGCTCATGCTGTGTTTCTTGTGTTCTCTCAGCACTGGTTTCTGTCATCAGGATTCTGAATCCCACAACCACATTTGGACTCCAAGCAAGGCCCACTCTACTACATCACTGCTCAGTCTGATCACATCCCTGCTCCACAGCACTGCTCAGTCCTCAGCACACATAATAAGAACAACACAACTGACAGATCGAGCTAGAGAAAGAGGAGAGAGGGGTGAATTTTAGAAAAGGTAGATGAGACAGCATTTGTCTCCTCCTGTTGTGCCACTCTCTTATACACACACACGGCATGAAAATATAATGGAACAACTAACTGTTAGCAGGTAAAAGAAAAAAAAACTCAGTCATGGGTAGCGGACACAACTGACGGCAGCACTAGAGCAAGCAAACAAGCAGAATGCACAGTGCTACATGGAAAAGGAATAAAAGCCATTAAAAACAAAGACTTTGAAAAGAAAAAACAAATTAAAGCAGTCAGTGCATATCAATCAGATGACTGTTTTTCATACACAGTAAACTGTAGATATGACAGTAAATACAGCAAAAGACATTATGAGGGTGAGGCACCGGTGTGAGCATAGAGCTGGGCAAGCTCGAGCAGGCTCAAGCTTATCTCCTGGCTCAGCTCAGCTCAGCTGTAATGGGGTCGGCCACTCTTGTTAGTCAACCCACCAAAATAATGTCAAATAGAGGGATTTACCTGCCCCAAGAAGCCAAAGGTAGTAGTCCAAAGGGGTGACATACATTGTACCTGTAAAATAAAAGAAGAGCAAAAGGGGTCACAAAGGATCTGCAACTCTAAAGTGGGTCCAATATGGCAGAAGGGATCGGATATGTATAAAAGTTTACTTATCTGATAAGGTAGGAGCCCTTGACCGGTCAGACCTGTGGAAATAAAAGGAAAATAGCTTAGTTAGAAGAAAGCATAAAAGAGCAGAAACAGAGGAAAGGGAGTAGAGTTTGGGGAAAGGGGGCTCAGCTAAAACCCCTTTGCCCATTAATGGGGGCCGAGTGGCCAGCAATTTATTTGGTAGGTCAGGTGGTTAGTGGAGGCTGTGGGAGGGCTAGTGGGCCCTGTGGGTAAATAAAGGTGCCATTGGTGGTTTTGTGGGCTAGGAAATGCCCTGTGGGGGGGGGCACAATGTAATAGCCCTGGAGGACCAGTGGGCTAGCTACATGTATGCCTGAGGCCAATGTTTTGTTCATAATAAAATTAAACTCTTCCCTGGGGTCTAGTGGGAGCTCCCTGAGCCCTTGTGTTGTGTGGGCGGTGTTGGAGGGCTTGTTTGCAGCAGTTGCAGGAAGAGGAGAGCCAGTTTGAGCTGCAGAGGCAGCCAGCCGCCAGCACAGTCGTGCTACAAAGAGAGTGCCTGCGGGGGCTCTAAACTCCCAACCTGCACGGAGTACTCTGCACGGGTGGGAGAGAGAAGACAGGAGAAGTCAGCAGGAGGAGGCATGTGAAGAAAGTGCCTCCTCCCACCTTCCCAAATTGCCTCTCTGGTGGTGTAGTTTATACCCTACTGGGCTCTTGTTTTAACAGGAGGCAGCCAGGGGTGAAAAAGGATGGAGCAAAAGCAGCAGGGAACCTACTGTTTAAGTAAAGCTGCCCTAGCGGCAGTGAAAGGAGCGAGGAGGCAACAGAGTGGCAGGTGCCGCACCATGTAAGCCACACCACGATTTGTGAAGGCTGGTGGGCGGAGAGTGCCTGTGGGTGATCAAAATTTCCAGCCCGCACAGAGCTCGGGTTGTGGCCTGCTCTGCATGGGTGGGAGAGAGAGAGGACAGAAAAAGGCAAGTGGGAGGAGGCATGTAAAGAAAGTGCCTCCCCCCACCTTTCAAATTTGCCGCTCTGGCAGTTTAGTTTATGCCCTGTGGGGCTCTTATTTTAAAAGGAGGCAACCAGGGGTGAAAGGGGCTAGAGCAAAAGCAGCATGGAAGCTTCTGTTTAAGTAAAGCTGCTCCGGCAGCAGTGAAAGGAGTGAGGAGGCAACAGAGTGGCAGGTGCTGCACCATGTAAGCCGCACCGCAGCTTCTGGGGACCGCTGGCTAAATTTAAAATAGAAAATGAAGCCTGCAGGCACACAGGCAAGGGCAGAGCAGTCCCTGAGGGGAGAAATGATAGAGGAGTCGCACCGTGGCTACAGATGAGCCCCATGGGGGGTTGTATAATGGGGGGGGGGCACAAAAAGCAAGGAGAGCATTTGGACGTGTCACAGCTGTTGAGGCTCAGTGTAGCAGGATGGGCTCCCAGAAGATTTTTCCGTATCTGGCTGATCAGGACACTGATCAGCTGTTTGCTGGGTGGTGTTTGTCCCACACATGAAAGAAAAAAGCTGCCATATGATTGGTATGGCTCTTTCTTCACAAGTAGACAACGTTTCCTCCCATGGAAAAAAAAAAAAAAACAGCATCACAATTGGCCTGCCTGATTGGTGTGGCACTGTATTGCCCCTTGCAGACCACTCTGCATTGGGCAGACAGTGTCACACCCTTCAAAAGGCACTTGTAGCAAGAAGTTTGCTGTGCATGATCGCATGCCGAACTTAAAAAAGGAAATATATTGAACTGTACAAGTTATAGACCAATAAGTTTAATTTGTGTGCCATGAAAACTATTGGAATCTATCATCAAGGATCAGATAGTTACACATTTACAGAAAAATAATTTAATGGATGCTGAACAACATGGTTTTAGAACTGGTTGGCCGTGTACAACAAATCTGCTGTGTTGTTGTGAAAAAATATCTGATGCCCTCGATAATGGTAATCCCATTAATTGTATTTACCTTGACTTTGCAAAGACATTCGATTCAGTGCCATACTGGGCCATTATTCAAAAATTGACAGATATAAATATTAAATATAAATCCCTGTTTGATTGACTAGGTGTATAAATGGTTGAAGGACAGGACACAAGGATGTGTATAAATGGGTATTTCTCAGAGTACAGAAGGGTGACTAGTAGGAGTGCCGCAGGGATCGGTAATGGGGCCGGTCCTTTTTCAGATCTTTATTTCAGATGTGTGTAATAAGGTAATGAATTGGACCATTAAATATGCAGACGACTTAAAATTAGCTGGAGTCGCCAGCACAACGCTAGAAAGAGTCATTACACGCTGATCTTAATGTGGTATATATTTGGGCAAATGAGTGGGGTATGAGGTTTATTGTTAAGTGTTATGTTAGCAGGGATTTATTTAACTCTAAAAATTGATTAGCGTTTTGCTCATAAAAGTGCTAAATCTTTGTGAAAATGCATAGCTCTTGCCTCACTTTGTTTAGCAAACACAGCACTTCTACAAAATCTATATAAATACTTTCTGTACAGTTAGTATAGTACCAAGAAAAAAACTGCTAAACAATTATTTAAAACCCTGTGTTATACATATGGGTAAACAGCAAGCCAAACACATTTACAATTAGGTAATATACACATTAAGGAAGTTAAACAAGCAAGGGACCTAGGAGTTATCAACAGTAAACTCTAGCCCACTGACCGCTACTGTTCCTTGGTAATATCCAAGGCAAATCGCATGCTGTGGTTAATAAAGCGAAACTTTAAAAGTAGGAGCACAGAAGTGATTTTGCCTTTGTATCAAGCATACATGAGACCGATTTTGGACTATGGTAGCCAGTTTTGGAACTCTCTGTCAGAAGGTGATACCGAAAAAATTGAGAGGACACAATGAAGGGCTACTAAATTAATATTTAAAGGTTCAGACCATCAAGACCTCCTCAGCCGCCTTAACTTGATGTCATTGGAGGTAAGAAGGCAGAGGAGGGATCTATTGTTATGGTATGATATCATGCAGGACGAATACATGTTTAATGAACTTAGATTAGATTTCAGAAACAGTCATATTGGAACAAGGAGCCATCCTTTGCAGCTAAAACCCCAAATATTCTATTCAAACAGAAGGAAGGGTTATTATTCACAGCACAGTGCCAACCCGTGGAACAGACTGTCAGTGGATATAGTTGTAAGCAAAAATAAGTTGGAGTTTGAAACAAAATTAGACAGATATATTTGCAGGCCATGATCTTTCCTACTGTGGGTGATTGATGGAGCATCCATGGGCTAACCACCTCCTTTGCTGTAACACTTCAGTATGGGTTGTGCTGGAATAAACCATGGTTACAGGTGTTGGCTTCAAGCACCTTGAACCATGGTTTATTACAGCATAATCGATAAACCCCGTTAGTGTATTATTTCACTTATAAAGTGGGATTTGGGTATGCTGTAAAAAAAAAAAAAAAAAGGGGGGAATTGATAAAAGTACATGACAATATTTTTGTTTGCTGCTTCCGCCTAGCAGATGGAGGAAAAAGTAGTGCTTTGAGATTTGTTTTAGGTTGACCCACAGCACACTACCCAGCCTTCAAAAACCCTCTGTTTACTATGTAAAGATTAACCCACGATAGAGCGTGAGTCTACCGTGAATTAATCAACCGCTTGGGGGGGGGTGTTGGACCGAGTAGTTCCAGCCACCCAGCCATTGATTAATTCACGGTAGACCCATGCTGTGGAGTGGGTTAATTCACTTGTAACATGGGGAAGAGAAAGGGTTCGGCACCCGTTCATTCTTTCCGTTCACCATGTTACATGAATGCATTGTGGTAGAGAAATTGAATTTCTTAACATTGTTTCAAGGTCTTTTTGATTCCTACCTTTGCACCATGGTCGGATGTTTTTTCTTCAGTGAGCGGTCTGATGGTGAAGCGCAGGAGAAGCAATCGATCGTGCAGCAGTGCGTACAGTAGTAGGCATAGTGCGAAAAAGCTGTATTTGTAAATATTTTACCTTGTCGTAAAATAGAGGGTTATATGCGACTCCATCCATGGTATGTAGGTGAATTTTGTTAATTTAGTACCGGAGGAGGACGTAGGATAACTTGAGCATGTTGACGCTCTCTACATTCGGCATAGGTCGTGCACAAAAATGCAGAATTGCTGCAGCATATGACAGCAACAGACTGTTATGCGTCGGACATGTGGAATATTGAAAATTTGTACTGTGCATATTTATGCATCTCAAAAGAGAATGCTCGCTTTGTTCAGTTGTGTGTGGTAATGACGTATTTCGCTCACAAAAGGAGAGGGGTTATCACGCTCTCTTAGCTACCACTTCACAAACAGTGACTATATGGTAAGCATGGAGTACATCACACAGAATGTGAAAGTTGTGCAAAAAAAATCTTCATTATTCTAAACATGTTGACATAGTTAGGGAAAGGAATGTGCAGAAAAACATTCAAGGTCCTTAGTATCCGTCATCTGGTTGAGCTGTCCTGTGTAAACAGAGACCGCATACAGCATCTGTGGTCAATTGTGCATTTTTTTAAAAGTTGTAATCATAAAACTGCCTTATTATCACTATCTGATACACAACACTACTACTTGTTCAATCCTACATGTGCCACTGCGACCCATCTAGTTCCTTCTCTAAACACATCTAATTGGAAACATTGCCAGCTGTAAAATTCCAAGCAATACCATTGCTGTCCATGGAGTATCTTATATAAGCACATCTAAAAAGTACCATCACAGAGTCATGCATTTTCTGCAAATTTGCAGAGGCAAAAGAACACAGGAATAAACATCATTACTAATTTATTTTACTTTTCCCGTGTAGACTCTGACTTTTCCATGCTACTACTGCTAACAATCGAAATGACTGGTGTATCTCTGCAAAACATTGGTTTTTATTTATTTAAGGTATTCCGATACACCTTTGAGCCAGGGGCTCTTTTACAAAGGTTCCACGTCCGGTTACTTGAAACATTAGGACAGGCAGTGGTATTGTGCAAAAGAGAAATAAACTTGGCAGCCGGAGGGCTTTGGCAGTTACCAAAACATCACAATTGTGCAAATCACTTCTATAACAGTTTAAACAATATGGATTCATATAGGTAGCCATCCGACAGAGGGAGGCGATGCCAGAGGGATTGGGGGGTGGGGCAGGGGCATGGTCAGCGAGGAGGTGTGTGGAGGGAGTAGAGGGGGAGGGAAGGGTGGCATATGGGGGGTGGGAGGGATAAACCATTTAGGTGTAGCAGTCGCAGGAGGCACAGGAGATGAGGTACTGACGCAGGCTGAGCTTAAAGGCTCCCAGGGTTGCTTTGCTGGTAACTTCTGCTGGCAGGGTGTTAAACCAGGAGGAGGCTCTGAAAAAGAAGGATTGTTGGCCTTGGGTAGTCCTACAAAGGGGAACAGTGAAGGAGAGGTTGTTTGAATTCCTGGTTTGTCGTGGGCCACTATATGGTCTCAGCAGTGCCTGTGATCCAGGGGGTAGTAGGTCCAATGTTTGCTTTTTTGCTAGGATGCAGGTTTGATATTTTAATTCTGCCAGATAGTTGGAGCCAGTTTGCGTGTTCGTAGATCTAGCAGGTATATATAAGGCAGTTTGCAGATGTTTGGAGACGACATGCCTTGTTTAGTGCTGTGGCGATGTGTCGGAGAGCTGTGTCAGTGGCAGATCCATAGATCACAAGCCCATAGTCTGTTATAGAGATTACTGAACTGTGAATGGCAGTGCTTAGAGCTTCATCCGTGAGGCAGTTCTTATGTCTATAGAGCAGGCCTATGCGGGTATTCACAGTTTTTGCTACGTAGTTGATATGTTCAGAATATCCAAGTGTTGGGTCAGGAATCACCCCAAGATATTTAAATAGATGTACTTGTTCAAGGGTGGCCCCTTTGCTGTTTGAGGTAGAGAGGTCTCTGTTTTTATGTTTGCTGTGTGTACCATGGAACAGCATTGATTTGGTTTTGCTGTAGTTAAGAATAAGCTTATAGGATTTAAACCATGCCTCTACATCAGTGAAGCTTTCTTAACATACTAAAAGCCAGCAGAATAGGCAAATGGTCTGTCTTGACTGCTCAAAAGCCAGCAACCTAATGGCTGCCCGACTTACCACCCCCCCAGCCCCCAAGAGTGTCTTCTCTAGAGTCAGTTTCCCCTTGAACCTATCCCACCCCTTCTTGAAGCCCTCCACTGTACCCTCCTCCACCAGCTTCCCGGGAAGTGCATTCCATGGCTCCACCACCCTCTCAGTGAAAAAATGCCACATACATTCCCCCTGTAATATCCCCTCCAACTTCCACCCATGGCCCTGGTCACTCCCCCCCCCCAGCCTAAACAACTCCCTGGTTCCACTCCTAATTATTCCCTTTACATACTTGAAAACCTCTATCATGTCTCTCCTATCCCTCCTCTCCTCCAGTGAGTAAAGCCCAAGCTCTTCCAGTCTCTCCTCATAATTCTTGTAGTAGCAACTGAAGAAAGGAGGGGTCAGAGTGGGAGGTGAAGATGACAGCATCGTCAGCATAGAGTAGGATTTTTTTGAGCAAGATGAAGGGAGGCTGTTTAGGAAAATGCTGAAAAGCATAGGACCCAGGATGGATCCTTGTGGGACTCCTGATCGGACAAAGAGGGGTGTTGAGAGGGAGTCACCAATTTGTACCTGCTGTGTTCGGTCATAGAAACATAGACTTTAACAGCAGATAAGGACCGCTTGGCCCACCTAGTCTGCCCATTTCCCTACCTACAGGATAAGCCGCAGATCCTAGTCAACCAACAGCCTATTTCTTCCTACCCCCCCCACACTAGAATTGCCTGATGTCTGTCCCATGTATTCTTGAATTCTCCACAGTTTTAGACCCCACAACCTCCTCAGGAAGGCTGTTCCATGCATCTACTACCCTCTGTGAAAAAATACTTCCTCCACATTGCTGCTGAACCGCGCCCCCCAATCTTTAAATTGTGTCCCTTGTTCTTGCATGTCCCTTTTTCTGAAAGATGCTACCCTCTTGGACTTTGTTGATTCCACTGAGGTACTTAAACGTTTCTATCATGTCCCCCCTCTCCCTCCTTTCCTCAAGGGTATACATATTAAGCTCTTTTAGTCTCTCCTCATATGGCTTCTCTTGCAGACCCTGCACCATTCTAGTTGCCTTCCTCTGGACTGCCTCTATCCTGTCTTATGTCCTTGTGGAGATGGGGTCTCCAGAGCTGGACGCGCAGTACTCAGATGTGGTCTCACCAACTTTCTGTACAGAGGGATAACAACTTCCTGTTTTCTGCTGGTGATGCCTCTCCTATGCATCCCAGTATACCCCCAACTGTCCCCACTGCCTTCTCACATTGCTTGCTAACCTTAAGGTTATCTGATATGATTACCCCAGGGCCCTTTCCTTTTTGGTTTTGTTACTACCCCCATTGTGTAATCTTCCCCTGGGTTTTTGTTTCCCAGGTGCATTATTTTGCACTTCTTTGCATTGAATCCTAGCTGCCATACTTCCGACTATTCCTCCAACCTTGCCAAGTCCCTTCTTATCCTTTCCACGCCTCCTTGTGTGTCAACCCTGTTGCAGATCTTTGTGTCATCTGCAAAGAGGCATACTTTTCCTTCAGGTCCCTCTGCAATGTCACTTATAAAGACATTAAAAAGGACTGGACCCAGCACTGAACCCTGCGGTACCCCACTAGTAACCCCTCTTTCTTCAGAGTGTACTCCATTTACAATTACCTTCTGTGTCCTGTTGTCCAGCCAATGTTTTACCCAGGTTACCACCCTGGGACCCACTCCCAGGCTGGTTAATTTGACTATTAATCTTTTGTGTGGGACTGTGTCAGCTGCCTTGCTAAAGTCTAGGTAGGCCATGTCCACAGCCCTTCCCTGGTCTACTACTTTGGTCGCCCAGTCAAAGAAATCAATTAGATTCATCTGACATGACCTTCACGCTGTGAACCCATGCTGCCTTGGGTCCTGTGCCCACTGGCCTCTAGGTACTCAACAGTTCTTTCCTTCAGAAGTGATTCCATCACTTTCCCTGCCACAGAGGTCAAACTGACAGGTCTGTAGTTTCCTGCCTCTGTCTTGGTCCCACTTTTGTGAAGGGGAATCACATCTGCCTTCCTCCAGTCCTCGGGTACCACACCATCCTCCCATTATTTGTTAAAAAGGGTAGTCAGTGGTTTCACTAGTTCTCCCCTTAATTCTTTTAGAATTCTGGGGTGAATTCCATCAGGCCCCATTGCTTTGTCCACCCTCAGTTTTAGGAGTTCTTTCAGAACCCTTTCTTCTGTGAAAGAACTGGGATCGACCCCACCTATCCAGAGTGTTTCTGTTAATTGGATTAGGCACCTCCCCTCCTCTTTGTGAATATTGAGCAGAAATATTCGTTCAGTATTCCTGCTTTTCACTATCCCCTCTGCCCACCCACCGTTCATTCTATTCAGTCTCACTATCCCTCCTTTGTCTTTCTCGTTCCCTGATGTACCTACAAAGGTTTTATCCCGCTTCTTAACCGAGTTGGCTATCCTTTCCTCAGTTTGGGCCTTTGCTATTCTGACCCCCCTCCCCTCCTTCTGCCTTAACTGGTACAGCTCTCTGTCCTGCTCCTTGTGTGTTTCCTTATACTTCCTGAATGCTATCTTTCTCCTGACTTTCCTCGCCACCTCTTTTGAGAACAATAGTGGCTTTTTCTTTCATTTTGATTTGTTGATTTGCTTCATACAAAGGCTTGTTGCCTCTGTGATGGCAGTTTTGATGATTCCCCATTGTTGCTCCACCCCTCCTTCTAGCCTGTTTGCTAGTGCTTTTCTGAGGCACTCTCCCATCTTGCCAAAGTCAGCCCTCCTGAAGTCCAGTACCCTCACTTTTGTATGGCTTGACTCTGTAGCTGAGTTTAACGTGAACCACACTGTTTGATGGTCACTTGTTCCCAGATGGCAACCCACTTCTAGATCTAAGATTCTCTCACTGTCCCCATTTGGGAGTATGAGGTCTAAGATTGCTCCCTCACGAATGGGTTCCGAAACTAGCTGTCTGAGGCATGCCACCTGTAGGGCATCGAGAATGGCCCTGTTCTTGGATGTGGCTGCAGCAAGTGTGCTCCAGTTAACATCTGGCATGTTTAGGTCTCCCATCAACAGTATCTCCCCTTTCTCTGCCATCCTAAGAATGCCTTCTATCATATCCTTGTCCATTCCTTCCCCCTGACCTGGGGGTCTGTATACAAACCCTGTGCGGATTGTGGTGCCACTTCCAGTCTCCAAGGTGACCCACAGTGCCTCCTCTCCTCCCTGTTTACTCTTTTGTTCAGTTGCTTTTATCCCTTCCTGTGCATAAAGAGCTCCCCCGTCTCTCCTGTATGTTATGTACCCTGGTATATTAACATCCCAGTCATGGTTCTCTGTGTACCATGTTTCTGTGACTCTCGATATCCAGGCATCCCTCTTCCATTAAGGCCACCAGTTCAGGGAGCTTGTTGCCCAGGCTACGGGCATTGGTACTCATTATTCTCCATTTCCTGATGGCCTTACTACTTTTTGCCCCATCCCTGTCCTTCTTGCCCTTGTCACTTTCTCCATTTACCCCTGCCCTTCTCCCTATCGACATCTCTATGTTGGTGTTTACTGCACTTACTACCATGACTTTTTTTTTGGGGGGGGGTAGGATTTCCAGCTCCTTTCCAGTGCCTCCCCCCTTGGCTAGTTTAAATACTTGCCAATGAAGCATTTAAACCTATCACCTAGGATCCTGGTTCCCCTCCTGGACAGATGCAGCCCATCATGCCAGTATAGGCTTGCATCACTCCAGGTGGACCCCCAGTCCCCAGTCCTCAGTGAAGCCAAATCCCTGAGCTCTGCACCAGTTTTTCAACCACTGATTGAATCCCATGGTGTGGAACACCCTAGTCTCTTGTACGCCATAGACAGGCAGCACCTCTGAGAAGGTTACCGTGCGTGCTACTTGTCTAAGGCCCCTCCCCAATTCCACAGTCTCTTCCTGCACTGCTCTGATCCCTTTCTTAGCCAGGTCATATTTGTCCCTAGGAGGATAATGACATCCAGCTCCTCCCCTGTGCAGCTGCTCTGGCAATCCTGAGGATTTGCTCCGTGTCCCTCCAAGCCATGCACCAGGCAGGCACCTTACCTCCCTCTCCCCTTACTCCCCCAGTTCTACCTTCCTAACAATGGAGTTCCCCACCAGGAGTTGTTTCCTTCCCCTGTGGGGTCCCATGCCACCTTCCTGTGAGTCTCCTTGTGAGGTTCCCAGCATCCTCCTTGGTCTCCACTGTGGGTGCTCCATAGAGGAACCAAACTTTCCAGAATGGCATAGGAATTGTGGAGAGGTACAACTGGAGGCATGCGCCTGTTTCACCACCCTCACCCTCCCTGAGCCCACTGTGGTCCAACCGCTCCTCTTTCTTGGCAACCTCTGAGGCAACGGCAGTGGCCCTGGTGGTCCCTGGATGGAAGAGGAGGTCCCACAAATCCTGGCCAGCTCAGCCTGGAGATGAGCAACCTCCCCCCTCAGCCCAGAGAGGTGCCTGCAGATAGGACAACACCGCAACCTCCAGAATGTCTCCTGGAAGACTGCTGCTCCACAGCCACTACACTGCACTGCACCACTCCCATCATGTCTTATTTCTGGCCCCTTCACTACTGTCTGGAATCCTTACTCTTTCCTCTGTTTTTTTTTTCCCCTTCTCTCTCTACTTACTTACTGCCTCTGTGCCCATTAAGCTCCTGATTGTCCTGTTCTGAGACAAGAAGATCTTGTATTTCTCAGTAGACCCCTTACTTGCTTAGAGGCAGACCTCCAGCAGTTAGATGGGTCCGGACAGCTACTCTTGCCCTTCTAGGATGGTGCGTCTTTGGTGGCTTTGTGATCACTCACTTCCTGCTCCCAAACAGGAAGTTCCTGTTGTCAGTCAAATCCTGTGCCTATAAAAGTAGAACTAGCTTTGGGTGGAGGGAAGGGAAGGTGGGCAATATAGTTTTGTAGCAGAGTGTAGAGAGTAGAATAGTTCTACTTCTTTAGTCCCAGTAGAGATGTCCAGTCACACAGCACTCCTTCCTTCTGGTGTCCTCTGCCAAGCCTCTGACAGAATCTTTCTAAGGCAGTGTTTAAATCTAGTTTCCTTCTAGCTAAGCCACTCCCCCTACTTACTAGATCTTTCTACAAGTAATTTAAACTGCACAGCAATCAAGCCCCCCTTCAGTCACCTGAGATTTACACCTAGATAACTGTTCAGATAACCACTTTAGCTAACTGAGACAAACACACAAATTCTTTTTTTTTTTTTTTTTTTACCCTAAATTAAAGGTCACGGTAGAAGAGTTCTACTTCTTTAGTCCCAGTAGAGAAGTCCAGTCACACAGCACTCCTTCCTTCTCTGGTGTCCTCTGCCAAGTCACTGAGGTAGCTTTGAAACCAAAGAGTTGTGTCTGGAGATAGGCCTGTTAGAGATAGTTGTTGAAGCAGTAGTGAATGGTTGATGGTGTCAAACGCCTTAGTTAGGTCGATGAAGGTGGTGCCAATGATATCCCCTTGGTCCAGGGCATTGTGGATGTAGGAGGTAAGCTCTAGGAGTGCCGTGGTCGTGCTGTAGCCCTTGCGAAATCCGTGTTGTTCTTGACATAGCAGGTTATACTTCGTAAGGTATTCTATCAGTTGATCGGCAGCTATTCTCTCCAGTGCTTTTAAGAGAGGGGGGAGAATGGAGATTGGTCTATAGTTGCTTGTAACAGATTTATCGCCACTTTTGTGGCTATGTGTCACCATCGCTGTTTTCTTCATAATAGCATGAAAAAATTAAAACCGTCTGAAAATCATGGCCTTTCTGCAAAGGTACATATCTCACATCTGTCTTTATAATATCAGCAGCATACTAAGGACATCTAAGTAGTACCATCACAGATTCATGCACTTTCTGGTTCACCCTGAACAGCAAACCCCTATCAAGACACATATTGCTTCATCTTCTGTTCAACCTCTTTGCCAGCAAAGTAATGATGCTACATCATACTATGGAACAATTTGTTTTTTTCATTTATTCTCATGGTCAGAAGTGGTAGAAATACTTGAATTGCTGTGATAATGGAAATTTACTGCTCCATGTATGGTGAAGTGGTACAGATTGAATATATTACTTACATCATCACACTGCTTTCGCAGTATGACAGAATCTTCAGTGTGTGCTGCACACTTACACTCATTCTGCAATGTTGTGGGTGTTGTGCTACTGATGCTGGTACTTTGTTGTATTGAGGGTATGTGTCGTGTCAACTCTGTCGAATATATTTTGTCTCCGATAGCCTTCTGCTTTTGATGACTGTTTCATGGTCTCTGACTTTGCACCTTTATGCGATAATATGGAGGGCCACTTCTTTCTGTCTTTGCCTGTTGGAGACCAGTAATTTTTTTAACTTGTTTCGCAGCGATGCCCAGTAACGCTCATGATCTCACGTGATGCTAAACCTGCTTCGCACAACAGCTGTACAGCTTTGCTACTTATGGAGTGGTTGGTATATCGTTTACTGAGACCTGCATCTCGTGAAATGTTGGACATCATATTTCCTAAATAATTTACTCCGATTGGCTGACTGGTGTACCAGTACTCCTGATCATCAAGTACGTACTGGGGAAGCTTCTTAGGGTGCAGATATAGGGATGGAGCAGTTGGTGGGTACTTTGAAATGTATTTTTTTAAAAGTATTACAGGACAGTGTGCATTGTCTGAATTGGAAAACAGCACTCCTCTTAGTGCTTGCCGATGATGCTCATTGACTTCGTTATGATTTTTAGTTGCTTCATTGAAAGCTAGTGAAATACACTCTTTGCCATTCTTATCGATTGTCACTGTGAATGATTCCGGTTTCATTTTTGTCAGCCCTTCTGGTCCCTGACCAGCCAGTCCCAACTGCAGTTCAAACCGCAGCCTGTGGACAAGGTCGTAGGCTGTGTCTGTGCTTAGTTTTTCACAGGTGCGTATCAGTTGTAGGTCTCCATCTGTGATTCTTGGATGGTGACTACTGACATCTTGGCCTGATCTATGATACTCCTTCAGCACTGCAACAAATAAATTGTTTGCTGATGTGAATTCAGGGTCATTTACTATGTTTCTTTTCAGTAGTACTGCACCACTATTGAAGTGTCTGTTTAAGCCTGCCCAAATACCAGTATAGGAGCTAATTGTGTACTGCTGCCCACTGTCCCATAGAAGTCTCTGAGAATGCTTGCAAGATCAGTGTCACTAATTGTATTTGCATTTATTGTCATGCCTTTGGCTGACAGCCAGTCCTCAAACACCTTTAATGCCCATGCTGTATTTTTATGTGTGTTGGGCTCATTTTTTTTTTCATTTCCAGATCATCTAGCTCTGCATTGCTCATTTCTGCATGTCTTTTGCGGGTTGGTGTTCTGATGCCCTCTGAACAAGAGGGTATTGTTTTGTTCTCCAGTGAAGACATCCTGCTGTCTGGTACAGTAGCAGAACACCGCTGCTATGTGTCCCTGGATGTAGAGGGATTGTCATGTGTTGGTGTGACATTTGTTGGTAAACCATGTGTTATTTCATTGATGGAAACTGCTGCTTGCTCTGTCCCATGACGAAAGGGAACAGATGGAGTATCTACAGTTTTTCCAAATAATACTTGCTTTACAGACCCCAGAGTAATGGTCTGATGTCTGACGTTTGTCTTGGACACCCTGAGTAATCCATGTTCGAGTGTGCTACTGGACTATGTGTTAATGTCATAGTGCCCTGCCTTGGTGTTTCACAGCAATTTGCAGATAGAATGTATTGGTATGTTGATGTGCTCTCTTCAGTTGACATTTTGTTACAGGGTGCCCTTGCTGTTACAAATGATGTGGCTGTGTGTGTTACTTGTCTAGCTAGGAAGCCTTGCTTGCTGCTGTATGTGCTCACTGTGCTGCTTTGCACAGGGGACTGCATTGTCAAACTGGTAAAATTGTTTACTGACTGTGATTCAGCTCCATTTTGTAGTTGAAGGTGATTTAGGTAACATTGCTTGGCTGCACTGGAACACTGAATTCTTTGTTCCCAGAAGTCTGTGAAAAGTAGTGCAGGGCTTTGTGCTTTTCCACCAATTTGCCGTTGTCTGATCGCAGAATTCCTGTGTTCACTGAATTGTGTGTCCAGTCATGTCTGCACAGGGATCTCTCCCAAAATATTAAATGACACGCGCATTCTTTAATGTAGTGAAAGCTTTAAATTATCCGACGAATAGACTACATGGTACACGTCTCACACTGCTGATCGATCCACTAATTTAGTCTGTTTCAGCACTGTGTGATGTGCACTGAGGTAAAAGGTCATTGTGATTACTAGCAAGGCAGAGATGTAGTGGAGTGGGAATGGCAAATGTCTATTCCATGTGCAATGGTATGGCTTACCTCGAGAAAAGAAAGTGCCGTTTATGTTCTCATCTGCACAGTGAGTCATGTGACTGCCTACTACTTGGTGTGCAAATCTAGTCCGATGCTGCTGTTTGCTTCGTCTTTGCCAGATCAGTCGGTGATGACAGGACGCAGGATAAAAAAGGTAACTATAATATTTTGCAATTCACCCTTCACCGCTACCGACTCACAGTGCTAGTGACATGACTGTGCTCATTTGGAGCACATGGTTTTTGGCAGCAACTGGTGTTTACAAAGTGTGAAAAAAATAAATAAAATGTATGTGAATGATTGGCGATAACTCTGCTTTGGAGATGTGGGTGATGATTTAAGTTTCTTAATTGTAGGCACGTTGTTCACTATGTGCTTCAAAATTGTTACTACCAGTTTCTTATGATCTCTGTGCCCTCTTAATCTGCAAGACAACAGTGTCCACTTGTGGTACTGCAAGTTGTTAACGAGACAGGAACAGTAACTAGACATGGGGAAGAGAAAGTGTATGCATACAGGCACTGATTATTTCTCAAGAAACCGTGAATTACTTGAGAATTGAGATGCATTTGGACCAGTCCAGCACAACCCTTTCTCTTCCCCATGTTACAAGGTTAATTTCTTGCCTTTGGTTTTGCAATGAAGAGATGCAGTGCTGTGCGCAAGAGCCGCTGACGTGTTCTGACATGACTTTCATTTGGCAGCTCAGTGTGATTAGAAAGATCTGAGCAACACTGTTAGGATAGACATGTTCATGCGCATTGCTTTCAAACCTTGTTGGGCCACCAACCGACAGAAAAGTTTTCTCGAGTAAGTGGCTCTAGCATGAAGTGCAGGGATTGTATACCTTACTGTGGTTTGACTGCCAAAAGAAGCACCAAACTCTGATTTGTGCTGGATTAAACAGCTGATCTCCACAGTCAGATTACAGGATTTACTGTACTCATTTTATTTTATTTTTTGTCTGGCTCTCCACAATCGGTCTGCCATCTCTACCACCTTGCCCCATCCCCCGGGATTTACCCGCTGCCATCGGAATGCTCCCTGGATTACTCCCCAGGGTGGGGTCGTCGGGTTGCCCCCTTTGCTACTCCTCAGACTGTGTCATGTGGAGATCCAGTGGTAGAGTGCCTTAGCCAGCTGTGTGGGGCTTGGTGTGGGAAGCGGATGTCTCCCATGCCTCAACCAGGTTTTTCCTCTTTTGTTGGGAGGCGTGGCGTGCAGTGATGTCGAGGTGTACAGCGTGCTGACGTCTGGCACATCTCCCAGAACCTGCAAGCTTCGGCCTTGACACCCCCAACCACTGCCAGGGGTCAGTCGAGCACTGAGCGCTATCCCACCCTCCTCCCTGGAACAGGAGAGCAGTCCATTGGACATTTGATCCCCCAGCCAGCTCTCTCCGACTCTCAGGCTGCGCATCTGAATTGAGTTGGCATCGGCGTGCGGGCGGATATCCAACTGCTGCACTGGTGGGCTTGCCTACAGTACTCATTTTATAAAAAGAAATAACCTATTATCAGCTGACCCATTGGTGCAGCAGTAGTGCTACTGTTCGACACTGGTGAACCAGGTTTGGGAACAAACCTGAGTCTTTGGGGCTGGCCGGGGGGTGGGAAGGTTTGAGCACCCCAGAGGACACTTTCCTTTCCTGGGAAGGGGGTGGGTCCTGTCTGTCACTGCTATACTGCCCCCTGGATACACAAGGAGGCGTGGAAAGGATGAGAAGGGACTTGGCAAGGTTGGAGGAATAGTTAGAAGTATGGCAGCTTGGATTCAATGCAAAGAAGTGCAAAATAATGCACCTGGGAAACAAAAATCCAGGGGAAGTTTACAGAATGGGGAGGGGGAGGTAGTAACAACAACAAAAATGGAAAGGGACCTGGGGGTAATCATATTAGATGACCTTAAGGTTAGCAAGCAATGTGAGAAGGCAGTAGGGGGAGGGCTGGGGAGATACTGGAATGTATAGGGAGAGGCATCACCAGCAGAAAACAGGAAGTTGTTATCCATCTGTACAGACAGTTGGTGAGACCCCATCTGGAGTACTGCATCCAGTTGTGGAGACCCCATCTCCGCAAGTAAACAGACAGGATAGAGGCAATCCAGAGGAGGGCAACTAAAATGATGCAGGATCTGGAAGAGAAGCCATATGAGGAGAGACTAAAGGAGCTTAATATGTATACCCTTGAGGAAAGGAGGTTGGGGGACACGATAGAAACTTTTAAGTACCTCAGTGGAATCAACAAAGTCCAAGAGGGTAGCATCTTTCAGAAAAAGAGATGTGCAAGAACAAGGGACACAATTTGAAGATGGGGGAGGCGGTTCAGGGCAATGGAAGAAGTATTTTTTCACAGAGAGGGTGGTGGACACATGGAACAGCCTTCCTGAGGGGGCTGTGGGGTTTAAAACTGTTGGAGAATTCAAGAATGCATGGGTCAGACATAAGGCAATTTTTGTTTGGGGGGGGTAGGAAGAAATAGGCTGTTGGTTAACTAGGATCTGCAGCTTATCCTGTAGGTAGGAAAATGGTCAAACTAGGTGGGCCAGGGGGTCTTTATCTGCTGTCAGTCTGTTTCTATTACAGTAGGGCGGGGTAAGACTCTGTCATAGGAACAGCACTGGTGGCAAGTGATGTCATGTGGATGAGTGTGTGTGCACCCTTGCAGCTCTTGCATGCACAGTTCTTGGAGAGCTGTTGGGAGAAAAGATTGGACCCAGTGCCCGAAAGACGAAGAGCGTCTTGTCAACAGAACTACCCATGTTTTAATGATTGGGACTTTACCTGTAATAGAAATTGTATTTTTGTGGAAAAAATACTCATAAACAAGCAATTAAAATACAAGAAAGTTTCATGCAGGTATTCAAGATGTGCATTAGTGGCTTTTTTAACATCAGCTTTAAAAATGTGAATCATTTGAATTTACATGGATGCCGTCTGAGTTTAAAAGTAAACACAGCAGAGAAATATAATCCAGTATTTCTGTGACAAATGAGTACACCCTGTTACAGTCTTCAGTGCTATGATATGCATATGCTTTTCTCTGTTGACTTGGCAACAACACTTCACAGTACTGTACCTTTTTGACATGACATGCATCCCTGACATGACATGCATCCCAAGATCCTGTACTGAAACTAACAAAAGCCTACTGAAGTGTGCTAGCACTTATGCAAAAAAAGCAGGCTGACCTTGAAAAGAATTTGATTTCCAGCAAAATATTTATAGTTGCTCTAAGCAGAACTTAGTTAAAAAGAATTTTCCAATATCCAAACTACAGGACCTTTATTTATTTTATTAACATAGAAACATAGAATTTGACGGCAGATAAGGACTGCTTGGCCCACCCAGTCTGCCCATTTCCCTACCTAATGGATAAGCTGCAGATCCTAGTTAACTAGCAGCCTACTTCTTCCTACCCCAACCCCCTAGAATGGCCTTATGACTGTCCCATGCATGCTTGAATTCAACCACTGTTTTGACTCCACAACCTCCTCCGGAAGGCGTCCATGCATCCACAGCCCTCTCTGTGAAAAATACTTCCTTACATTACCTCTGAGCCGCCTCCTCTATCTTCAAATTGTGCCTTCTTGTTCTTGCACACCTCTTTTTGAAAGATGCTACCTTCTTGGACTTGTTGATTCCCTTGAGGTACTTGAAAGTTTCTGTCATGTCCCCCCCTTTCCTTGAGGCTATACATATTAGCTCCTTTAGTCTCTCTTCATATGTCTTCCGGTGCAGACCCTGCACCATTTTAGTTGCCCTCCTCTGGACAGCTTCCATCCTGTCTATGTCCTTGTGGAGATTGGGTCTGCAAAACTGCATGCAGTACTCCAGATGGGGTCTCACCAGCTGTCTGTACAGAGGGATAACAACTTCCTTTTTCTACTGGTGATGCCTCTCCCTATGCATCCCAGTATCCCCCCAGCCCTCCTTGCTGCCCTCTCACATTGCTTGCCCATCTTTAAGTCATCTGGTATGACTACCCCCAGGTCCCTTTCCATTTTTGTTGTTGTTAGGATCTCACCCCCTGTTGTGTACTCTTCCCCTGGGTTTTTGTTTCCCAGGTGCATTACCTTGCACTTCTTAGCATTGAATCTAAGCTGCCATACATTTGACCATTCTTCTAACCTTGCCAAGTCCCTTCTCATCCTTTCCACCCCACCTTGTGCATCAACACTGTTGCAGATCTTTGTGTCATCTGCAAAGAGACATACTTTTCCTTCCAGTCCCTCTGCAATATCACTTATAAAGACATTGAAGAGGACCAGTCCTAATACTGAACACTGCGGTACCCCACTACTAACCCCCCTTTCTTCAGAGTGGACTCCATTTACTATTACCCTCTGTGTCCTATTCTCCAGCCAATTCTTTACCCAGGCTATCATCTTGGGACCCACTCCCAGGCTGGCTAACTTGTATATTAATCTTTTGTGTGGGACTCTGTCAGATGCCTTACTAAAGTCTAGGTAGACCATGTCCACGGCCCCTCCCTGATCTACTACTTTGGTCACCCAGTCAAAGAAATCTATTAGATTCGTCTGGCATGACCTTCCCGCTGTGAATCCATGCTGCTTTGGGTCCTGTGCCCCTCTGGCTTCTAGGTACACGACAGTTCTTTCCTTCAGAAGTGATTCCATCATTTTCCCTACCACTGAGGTTTAACTAACAGGTCTGTAGTTTCCTGCTTCTGCCCTGCTCCCACTTTTGTGAAGGGGAATCACGTCTGCCCTCTTCCAGTCCTCAGGTAATAATAATAAATAATATTATTTGTAAGGCGCCTTTCAATTGCCAAGGCGCCGTCCGTAAATAACAAATCAAAACAGTAAAAATTAAAAAATAAAATTGAATCAAAACAGTCATAACAATCAGTGTTCTAAAAATGCAGTTTCCCGTAAAAGTCTTCAAACCTCTCTTAAAGCCCTCCACAGAAGGGCACTCCCTCAACCGACTGGGTAGAGAATTCCAAAGGGTGGGGGCTGCATACGCAAAAGCTCGAGCACCTGAGGATTTCAGATTCACCCTTGGAACCTCTAGCAACCCCTCATAGGTCGAGCGGAGTGATCGATTAGGGCGATAAGGAACCAAAAGTTCTTTCAGATAGTCTGGGCCCGGATCATGTAGAGCTTTAAAAGTCAGCAAACTGACTTTAAAGGTGATCCGTCACCGAATTGGCAGCCAGTGCAGTTCGCGCAGCACCGAAGTAATGTGACAGGATCTACTAGAACCCATCAAAAGCCGGGCTGCAGCGTTCTGCACTAGCTGCAGGTGACGGATTTCAACCCCTGAAAGCCCTAGATAAAGGGAGTTGCAATAATCCAAGCGTGAGGACACGAAGGCATGGACTAACGTTGGTAGGTCGGCAGACGGAACAAGATGCCGGATCCTGGCGATGTTCTTAAGATGGTAAAAGGAAGTCTTAATGACTGCCGACACCTGTGAATGCAGTGTCAGCCCATCATCAAGAACCACCCCCAGGTTCCGCAGCCGTTCAGAGGTTGGGGGAGAAACGCCTCCAAGAAAGATTCCGGAAGACGCACCAGCACCCGACCCCCCTATCTGTCGACCCGGGTCCACAACCAGTACCTCAGTCTTATCAGAGTTCAACCTCAGCCAGCTAGAATTCATCCACTCCTGGATTTCTGTTAGATAGCTATTAAAGACTGAGAGAGCTCCCTCCTGGTCGGGGGCAAAAGAAAGGTAGAGTTGGGTATCATCTGCATAACCGTGAAACCTCAGCCCATACCTCCTTACAGTGTCTCCGATGGGTAGCATATACACCGCAAATAACATGGGTGACAATACTGAACCCTGAGGCACCCTACAAGACAAAGCCATTGAATCTGAGGAAAAAAACCCGGACACAACTCTTTGTGATCTCCCAGTGAGGAATGATGTGAACCATCTTAAGACGGTTCCAGATATTCCACAAAACAGCCTCAGGCATTCTGTCAACACCATGTGATCTACGGTGTCAAAGGCTGAAGAAAAGTCGAGGAGAATCAAAATGGAATGACTCTTCCGATCTCTAGCCATCAAGAGATCATTGAGCACCCGAAACAGCACTGTCTCGGTACTATGTCTTTTACGAAAACTGGACTGGAGGGGTTCATAGACGTCATGGATGGTCAGATGGCCCTCCAGTTGTGCAGCCACTACTTTCTCAATCACTTTCCCAACAAAGGGAAGGTTAGAGATAGGTCTGTAGTTTTCCCAGACAGTCTGGGTCCGCAGTAGCTTTCTTTAAGAGGGGTGTCACCACCGCCTCTTTCAGGGAGCTGGGAAACTCACCAGATTCCAGGGAGCACCTGACTATCTGCATAAGGACTGGACCAATGATGTCAATACAACCCAGAATTAGGGAGGTTGGTCCAGGGTCCAAACTACAGCACGTAGAGCACATATGCTGGACAATCCTTATGACATCAATGAACTCCAGCTGACTGAAGGAACTCCAGGAAAACTGAGGCACCGTGATCTCACCCCGGTTCACGGCAACCCCCATAGAGCATGATGGCAACAACTCAGCCCTAATGTTGGCCACCTTATTTACGAAGAACCAAGCAAGCTCATCGCATTCCAATTGCGAAAAGATTTTCCGAACTTGAAGACAGGCTGGGTTGCACAGTCTGTCCACAGTTCGAAACAGCTGAGCTGGTCAATTCCGAGCAACTGCAATCTTCCTGGACAGGAACTCTGCCTTCTTACGGGTGATTGCAGATTGATAGACCAAATAATGATCCATCAATCTAAGGTGGTCGGCATCAAGGGCGGACCTTCGCCAGCAACACTCTAACCTTCTCCCCTGTCTCCGCATCTCCCTCAACGTCCCATCAAACCAAGGGGACTTGGGGTGACGGGGGGTGGGGCGAACATGAACTGGGGCGATGAAATCCAGAGCCCCGTTACCACCCCATCCTCCCACGATTTGTTAAAGAGGGTAGTCAGTGGTGTCACTAGTTCTTCCCTTAGTTGTTTTAGAGTTCTGGGATGAATCCCATCAGGCCCCATTGCTTTGTCCACCTTCAGTTTTAAGAGTTCTTTCAGAACCCTTTCTTCTATAAATAGGCTGCTATCAAATTCTGAATCCAGAGTGTTTCTATTGTTTTTTTTAGGTACCTCCCCTCTTCATTTGTAAATACTGAGCAAAAATATTTGTTTAGTATCTCTGCCTTTTCATAGTCACCCTCTGCCCACCCCTCCCTTTATTAAGCCTCACTATCCCTCCCTTGGTCTTCCTTCGCTCCCTGATGTACCTAAAAAAGGTTTTATCCCCCTTCTTAACTGAGTTGGCTATCTTTTCCTCGGTTCGGGCCTTTGCTGTTCTGACTGCCTTCCCAGCTTCCTTTTGCTTTAACTGATACAATTCTGTGTCCTGCTCCTTCTGTGATTCCTTGCACTTCCTGAATGCTTTCTTTTTCTTTTGAACCTTCACTGCCACCTCCTTTGAGAACCATAGTGATTTCTTACATCGTTTTGTTTTGTTTATTTGCTTCACACAAAGGCTTGTTACCTCTGTGATGGCAGTTTTTATTATTCCCCATTGTTCTTCCACCCCTCCTTCCTGCCCATTTGCTAGTGCATTCCTTAGGCACTCACCCATTTTGGCAAAGTCAGCCCCTCCTAAAGTCCAGTACTTTTGCCTTTGTATGGCTTGACTCTATTGCTGTGTTTATTGTGAACCATACTGTTCGATGGTTGCTAGTTCCCAGATGGCTACCCACTTCTACATCTGTGATCCTCTCTCCATCTCCATTTGAGAGAACCAGGTCTAAGATTGCTCCCTCTCGAGTGGGTTCCAATACTAGTTGTCTAAGGCATGCCACCTGTAGGGCATCTAGAGTAACCCCACTCTTAGTGGTGGCTGCTGCAACTGCACTCCAGTTAACATCTGGCATATTCAGATCACCCATTAGCAATATCTCCCCTTTTTCTGCCATTTTAAGTATACTTTCTATAATTTCCTTGTCCATTTCCTCCCCCTGGGGGGGGGGGGTCTGTATACAACCCCTGTGTGGATTGTGGTGCCATTGCATGGCTCCAAATTGACCCACAGTGTTTCTTCTCTTCCCTGTTTACCCTTTTGTTCTGTTGCTTTGATTCCTTCCCTTATGTAGAGAGAGCTGCTCCTCCTCCTCTTTTACCCTCCCTGTCCCTCCTGTAGATAGTGTATCCTGGTACGTTTACATCCCAGTCATGGTTCTGTGTGTACCATGTTTCTGTGACTGCCACGATGTCCAGATGTTCCTCCTCCATCAAGGTCACTAATTCAGGAAGCTTGTTACCCAGACTACGGGCATTGGTACTCATTGATCTCCATTTTTTGATGGCTTTACCTTCTGTAGCAGCATCCCCCACTGACCTTTCTACTTTGGTCTTTTTCTCATTTAGTGCCCAGTTTTGTAGGGGGAGGCTGGGATTTTCCTGCTGCTTATCAGTGCCTCCCCCCTTGACTAGTTTAAAAGCTTTGCCAATGAAGCATTTAAACCGATTGCCCAGAAGACTTGTTCCCTTCCTGGACAGATGCAGACCATCCTGCCAGTATAGGCTGGTGACCCTCCAGGTGGAACCCCAGTCCCCAGTGAAGCCAAACCCCTGTGCTCCACACCATTTTTTCAACCATTCGTTAAACTACATGGTGTAAAGTACCCATGCCACTGACAGGCAGCACCTCTGAGAAGGATACTGTGTGTGCTACTTGTCTTAGGCCCTTCCCTAACTCTACAAAGTCCTTCTGCACTATTACTGAAGACATTCCATTAATATAGGATCTATTCCCCCTAGACTTCATCTTTTTGTGTTGTTTTACCTGCTGTGAAAGAATATTCTATATTACTCCATGTTATCAGTGGAGTAGGTAGTTAACACAGATTGGTAATATGCTTCCCCACTGGGGTAGCTGATACAGCCCAAAATATGTGACCTCATCACAGACCCCCAGGAACATAGAAGTTGGAACATTCCATCTGCAATAGCTACCTCATTTAATGCTGTACCAAGAGACAGGGAAGGCAACATGGATTGAGCCCTCTGCAAGAACTGAATTTCTACTCCTAGTTTATTTTTCTGGAAGGAATGTGTAACCGTATGGCAGGTAGAAATCCGATGGTCACAGTGGCCCCCTAGATTTAGAAATCTGTGCCTATTAAGCTGAGGCTTCAAATTGGCTAACCTGCTTTTCTAACTACCATTTTTTTGGGCCTACAGTGCCCAAAATGGTGACCATACGCAGTTAGTAGGGTGTCCTTTGCTAAGGGTCTGCTTTTATATCCAGCCTGGTGCCTCAGATAAGTGAGGGAATGTCAGTATTATGACAAGGAATTAGCTTGCTAGATGAGTCAGGCTGTCTAGAACGATTGTGTTTTGTTTTCTCTTCTCTACTAACTATATTTTCTCTCCTTTCCAGCTTTCTTTTTCTTCTCAGTGGCCCCCTGCTCCTTTTTAGTGTGAAACGGGTGTGCCTGCTTGGGGGGGGTCTCTCAGAACCTTGTTGGATAATTTTCTTTTTAAAGGATGCTTTACCTATGACTGTTTTGGAGAGAGGTGCTAGATATTTTCTGTTTTACAGTATGGTTTGCCAGTGGTGTTTCTTGCAGTTGCTGTTTTTGGTTGACTTGAGTTTAAAGCACAATTTGTTAGTTGCGCTACGTGTAATTGCCGTTTTTTTTGGTCATCTCAAGTGCAGCATGGAGGTCCAGAGGAGGGCAACTAAAATGGTGCAGGGTCTGCAACAGAAGCCATACAAAGAGAGACTAAAGGAGCTTAATATGTATACCCTTGAGGAAAGCAGGGAGAAGGGGGACATGATAGAAACTTCTAAGTACCTCAAGGGAATCAATAAAGTCCAAGAGGGTAGCATCTTTCAGAAAAAGAGATGTGCAAGAACAAGGGGACACAATTTGAAGATGGAGGGGGACGGCTCAGGGTCAATGTGAGGAAGTATTTTTTCACAGAGAGGGTGGTGGGCGCATGGAGCGGCCTTCCTGAGGAGGTCATGGGGACAAAAACAGTGGGGGAATTCAAGAATGCATGGGACAGACATAAGGCAATTCTTGTGGAGGGTAGGAAGAAGCAGGCTGTTGATTAATTAGGATCTGCAGCTTATCCAATAGTTAGGGAAATGGGCAGACTAGGTGGGCCAAGTGGTCCTTATCTGCCATCAAAGTCTATGTTTCACGCCTTTTTGTTGAGCTTGCCCTTCCTCCCCTCATTTTGTGACTTTACGCTGTAAACAGTGCTTGTGACTGCTAGTCATGCTGTGTGAGGGGAGTCTACATCGGTGCTGAGGCCATCTGCCGGACACTGTTCTGTTGGGGGTGGAGTCTTCAGGGATGGAGACAGGCCAGCCATTGCAACATTTTTCTCTTGAACTCTTTTCACTAAGTGCGAGTGTCTTCAATCTGTGGATCCTCTAGGGTGTTGGTACCTGAGTCTCCTGATGCCTTTGCTGTTCTTGTTGTCCCTGCTCGGGCTGTCTCGGACAGACAGTTAAAGCCAGGGGGGGCATGTTTTCTAGGTGGGATATTGGGGCATGAGGAGAGTCAACCTGCAGCATGCTAGCATACTGAATGTGTGTTAAATAAGCAGCCAAAGGATCACAGGTCACAGCGACTTATTCATGGCAGCAGTGTGTGTGATTCCCCCAGTTAAAGGGGCACTGTCTGCTTTTGTTACAGTTTCCAGCTCGTCACAGTACATGTTGCCTGTTTAGTTTAGTTTATTGTTCTAGGAATTATTACCTTTGAGCCAATGGCTCTTTTACAAAGGTTCCACGTCATCAATGTACAGACAAACAAGGCATGTTACATAGAATGGTCAGCAAATTATAAAGGTTTCATTATAAAGGCCTGTGGTCTTGTTGCAAACTACTCTGCCCACAAAATACAAAGAAAGCCAATATACTGGCTGAAAAGTAACTTGTGGGCTTTATTTGTAACCAAAATACATGTAGCAGAAGTAGATTTTTGTTTCAGGCACTCTTCCCCATAGGCTTAGGGCACCCTTACAGCAACATAAACACAGACAATTAGGAAACAGTTGCATAAAATTATATAAATTCATAAATAAACCCGCCCTTAAAATCATGTACAAATTTATTAGCAAAGGCAATTTTATTTAAAAAGACGCCCAATCCCAAAGGCTCTGGGCGCCTCACAAAACTTTACAGCATTTCATACCTCATAAATATATAGATTAAAAATGTATACATACAAATAATCAACATTACATCTCAAAAGCTTGCAAAAATAGGAAAGTCTTCAGGCGAACCTTAAAGGCAGTTATAGTGGGGGCCTCCCTAACTAGAGTTGGTAAGGAGTTCCAAAGAGCGGGAGCGGCAACACTAAAGGCTCGGTTGCCTGCAGATTTTAATCTCGCTCTTGGAACAGTTAGGAGGCCACCATTAGAAAAGTGGAGATTACGGGTAGAGGAAGAAGGTACCAGGAGAACTGACAGGTAACATACAAGATGTCTAGTAGTCTCAAGATATATTCCTCAGGTCCCAAAGGCCTGTTGAAAAAGGAAGGTTTTAAGATTTTTTTTTTGTTTTAAATCTCTATGTATGGCACCTCCCAGAGGTACCCTGGTAGCGTGTTCCAAAGGACCAGGGCTGCCACCTCGAATGCCTGGTCCCCGGAAGACTTTAACCTGGCCGTAGGGACCTCCAGGAGGGCCTCTCCAGCCGATCCAAGAATGTGAGATGGGGTGTTGGGAGGTAACACAGCATCAAGGTGCAGGCTACACTTGTTCACAAGGCAGTCTGTAATTTTTGTAGGTGTATCACTAAAATACGCCTTCTATTTCTAAATCATTCTCTGAGCTAAGGAATGCTATCCCCATTTGAAAACGTGTGCTCTAACAATTTAATATAAGCGCTTGAAAATGCAGGCTGGGACTCATGCAGTAGAATGCAGCAGCAGCACATGTCTGAAATCCAGGCTTGCATTTTAAGCACTTAATGGTTAGGGCACTTATTTTCTAATGAAAATGGCTTTCCAGAGCTCAGAGAATGATTTAGAAACAAGAGGGGGTGTTTTAGTGATATGCCAACCAAAATTACAAATTGCCTTGTGAAAGACTGTAGCTCGCGGTTTGGCACCATGTCACCTCATGGACACATGGGGAGCATCGCAGAACGTGGTCAGGTCAGGGCGACTTACATGTATTTTTAGTTTAAATAAAGGCTATAGGTTACTTTCTCTCTCCTAAGCTGGTCTCTGAGCTTCCATTCAGATGGGCTGTACCTCTTGATGCAGATATGCAGGCAGGAACTAAGCTCTGCAGCTGGGGATATCCAGCCCTCCATTTCCTGTTTCCACAAGTTTACTTCCTACCTTCCAACTAGCAAGTACTCTGCAGCAGAGCTCTGTCACCATGTGGCAGGGCTGAAGACATGAGACTGTAAGTCACAAAATGTAATTCTTATTGGATTTGCTGAAGCATCTCAGCACTTTAGTGCTCTCCTGCGTGGGCCCCAGTCTCAGCCTTGCAAGCTGCACAGACTGGTCCCACTTTACTGCGGAGGTAGGTTTTTCCCGTGATTCTGGGCCCAACCCAGTGTTCATTGTAGCCTTGGTGGATTTCGTCGATGGATACCGTTTTTACGTGGATAGGACAGTATTAGTACCTCAGTGCTCTGAGAGGATTCTCTCCTCATCAATGGCAGGGCTCATCGACGGTGGGCCTGCAGCTCTAATTCAGTCGCTCATTGACATTCCAGTGCTATCTTGTCGACGAGTGCTGCATTTTACAAGGAGTGCTGCTCCGGAATAAACAGTTTCTCATGCATACTGCAGGCATCCCCCAAGCACTAAGGGAGCAAGAAAATATTAACTAATCAACCAATAGTTTAAACAGCTCAGCTTTTTGCCCTTAAAGGGCCAGCAGCAGTGTTCCATCGGGGCTTCACCATTCTTCCAGACAGCCCCCTGTATTATCAGGAATCCTCCAGGGGGAGGGTGTACACAGAATCAAAGGGGATTAGAGTCATTTTCAGTCATGGCCTCAGACAAGCCTGCCAGGGGCAGAAAATGCCAGTGTTGCTAATCCCTTCTTCTAATCACCTTCGCAGGTTCACTTTGCCTAAAATGTGAGAAAGCAGTGTCTGCAAATGGGGAGGATATGGTGGAGGCCTTCCTTTCCTTGGCTCAGACAGATAGCCAACAGACAGGTCTGAGCGAGCAGCAGCCATCAGGTCTGAGAGCAGCGGCTACCAGGGAGACCCAGCAGTCTGCAGCCCCCTCTGTAGCCCCAGACCTCATAGACAAGCTAAATAGGGCCTTCGCTCAGGACCCTGCATGCATCATCTGGCAACCTCCAGGATCACCAGATGTGAAGCCTCACAAGAAGGCAGAAAGAAAGAGGACCCTGTCCCCATCCACATTCGAAGAGGGGCAGTTGTCGTCATATCACTACAATAAAAAGAAAAAATTCCGATCCAGGAGCAGATCATCGGATGAAGAGGATCAGCATTCCTCACGCCACACAAGAAAGAGAAGTTCTTGTTCTCGGAATAGATCTGGGGACACTCATAAGGGGAAGTGTCGTAGGGACATTCCCAGGACTCCTTAGACTCTAGTCACTCTTCTCTAGAAGAGAGGGAGCTAGGGAACTCATCCTTGGACTCGGATGACTCCTTGTCCAGAAACTTTGACCTGGAAGACCTAGACTTTTCATCAAGAAGGTCACTGCTGAAATTCATCTCTATTCTTCCCCAGTGGCTCCAGCACAGCTGAAATGGGCCTTTCGCCTGGCTTCTGTTGCCAAACCAGCCACAGTCTTCCCTATTCCTCCAATGATAGAGGATTTGCTAAAAGAGGAATGGCAAGGTCCAGAACGCACCTATCCAGTGCCACGGTGGATCTCTTAAGCTCCTGAAGTTTGACAAGAAACAATCTGAAAAGTGGCTATACTGCCCCAAAATCGACCCTCTGATTTCGAACCTCACCAAAAAGACGGTCGTCCCAGCTGAAGAAGGAGCATCACTCCGGGACCCAGTGGACAAGAAAGTGGATGCCTCACTCAAGAAGACCTTCCAAACATCAGCAACATCTCTCAAGGTGGCAGCTGCCAATCTTTTTTCGGCCAGAGCCGCTCTGTCCTGGGCCTCAGCATTAGCTTTTCAATTCACTGAGGACCCAGAGAAGAACAAGGATATTGTTCATCAGCTGCAGTTAATGGGTTTGGTATCGGCTTATGCAGCAGATGCATCAGAGGAGGCAGTCAGGTGCGCCGTTCGGACCATGTTTTATCAAACTTCGGCTTGCCGCAGCCTCTGGCTTCGGGCCTGGCAAGCAGGCACCTCTTCAAAGAGCCATTTAGTAAATGTCCCCTATGAAGGTAATCTCCCGTTTGGCTCGGCTCTGAAGGAAGTGGTGAAGGAATCCAGGGGGACAGCTAAAGTGCATATGCCCAGTCAAGAGGTAGGGGCAAATCATGGTCCTCAGGCCCCAGATGCAATGAAGCTATCCGGGCCCATCCTCGAGTAGGGGGCAGACTTTCTAAATTTCTCAAGGAATGGGTCCAAACCACGATGGACAGATGGGTCCTACACATGATCAGCAAGGGTTACCTAAAAGAATTAGAATCCAAGCCCTCACTACCTCATGTGGTGCCCTTCCCTATCTTGGGCAACCCGTCCAAGAGACTGGCGATGTTACAGGCCATTACAGACCTTCTTGAAGCAGGGGTTATAGAGCAAGTTCCCCCCACAGAGATCAATCGGGGGGTCTACTCCCTATTCTTCATTGTGCCAAATTGCACAGGGGGATTCAGGCCAGTCCTAGACCTCTAATTCCTGAATCATTTTGTCTGCAGCGGACCCTTCATGATGGAAACCTTGTCATCAATCATCAGGGAGTGTTGCAACAAGGGGATTTTCTGGCATCCATCGATCTGCAAGTTGTTTATTTGCATATTCCCATTTGGGAACTACACAGGTAATATCTGTGGTTCAAGGTGGGGGAGCAGCACTTCCAGCTCAAAACACGGCTTTTCGGGCTTTCTTCAGCCCCAAGGACATTCTCGAAGGTGCTAGTAGCGGTCATAGCTCACCTTCAGAAATGAAGGATACAACTTTTCCCTTACTTGGACAATATTCTCAAGGCCCTGCAGCTCGACCAATCAGTACAGGCAGTGGTGGAGGTAGTCCAGTGTCTGTTTGCCCACGGCTTTGTCATCAACTGGGGAAAAAGTTCCCCAACTCCAAGCCAGACCTTGAACCACATGTGGGCAGACGTAATGACACAAACCAACAAGGTCTTTTCCCCCGGAAGCAAAATTCAGGGACCTGCTGAAGCTCATCAAGAAGTTTCACACAGCTTCTCAGCTGCCAGCTCACTCCTTCGTGCAGCTAATTGGGACTCTAGTATCACTGTCGGATTCAGTCCCTTGGGCTCTAGACCACATGAGGCCCATTCAAGCACACTTGCTCAGGCTGTGGTCCCAGTCCAGACACAGCCAGCACCAACTGATCCCAATTTCTCAGCAGATAAAAACTTCCCTCCAGTGGCGGACTTGGAGGACAAATGTCATGAGGGGTTGCAAGTTGGGCAATCCACACCAAATCCGAATCACGACTGATGCCAGCCTCAGGGGCTGGGGGGCTCAGATGCATCAGGTGTCAGCACAGGGCAAATGGTGGCTGTTAGAAACAAGGTACAACATAAACTTCCTCGAGATGAGAGCAGTACACCTAGCCCTGATGCACTTCGAACAGCAAGTCCTCAATCAGGATGTTCTGAATTATTGCTCATATTGTAACCCTATTATCGCCTGTATTTTCTCTGTAACCTGTGTACCTGACTGTCTGATACTTTTGTGTATCCCAGGTCGCCCCTGAAAAAGGGACCTTCGGGGCTCAGTGGGCCTATCCGGGCATCAAAATTCAATAAATAAATAAATCAGACAATGATAGCATACATCGACCATCAGGGTGGAACAAGAAGCTCAAAAATGCTATTGTAGTCCCTGCTTCTATTTCAGTGGGCCGAGTACCACCTGGCAAGCATAAGGGCAGTGTGCATTTTAGGCAGGAGAATGTCACAGCAGACTGGCTCAGTCACAAAAATGTTCTACCAGGGGAACGGGAGCTGAAAGACAGTGCTTCCACAACCTAACAGAACAATGGGGCAATCCTCTGATAGATATTTTCGCCTGCAGCAAAACTCTAAGGTAAAGCAGTTTTGCTCCCTGACCAAGGACGAACTAGCGGTGGTTCAGGACGCCTTTTCCCTAGACTGGGATCAATTCGGCCTCCTGTATACCTTTCCTTTAATACCGCTTCTATCCAGAGTCCTCCACAAAGTGGCTCTGGACCGGGCAGAACTAATTCTGTTTTGTCCCTGATGGCCTCGTCGCCCATGGTGACCGCCTCTAACCTTCTAGATCAGCCCAGACCTTCTCCATTAGGGTCCGGTACTGCACCTCAGTCTGAGCAACCTCTTCCTCTCGGCCTGGAGATTGAGTGGGAAACTTTCAAAGAGCTAGGCTACACAGCTCCTGTTATTGAAACAATGGTGAACTCACGTCGCCCCTCTTCCTCTAAAGTATATTACAGAATTTGGAGGAAATTCTTGTTCTGGCTTCAATCCAAACACATACAGAACCAGCCAATATCATTGCCTGTACTACTGCAGTTTCTTCAAGATGGATTTGACAAAGGTCTGCAGCCAGCCACCTTAAGGGTTCAGGTTTCCGCACTGGGGGAGCTCTTGTTGGTGGATTCAGGCTAATCATTGGGTTCACATTCCCATGTCAGGAGGTTTCTAAGGGCAGCAACATTAAAACGTCCTCCAGTCAAGCCAACAGTACCACCTTGGAGGCTTAATCTGGTTCTTAAAGCTTTGATCAAGGCTCCTTTTGATCCTGTCAAGGAAACATCCCTAATGCATCTCACAAAGAAAGTTGCTTTTCTCATAGCTGTTACTTCAGCCAGGAGAATCAGTGAGCTAGGAGATTTGTCCACCAAAGAGCAATATGTTGTGTTTCATCAGGACTATGTGGTGCTCTGAACAGATCCAGTTTTTTTTTTTTACCAAAAGTTATGTCTCCTTTCCATTGCAGCTGGGAGTTGATTTTGCCTTCCTTCTGCCCACACCCAAAAAATTAAAAGGAAAGGGAATTTCACACGCTAGATCCAAGACGAGCGGTGAAAATGTATATCAAAAGAACGGATTCTATTTGAAAAACTTTGTTTGTTCATTCTAACTACAGGTCAAAATATGGGTAAAAAAGCTTCGAAGAACTCTATAGCCAGATGGATCTGTTCTGTCATCACCACTGCTTATGATCAGGCTGGAGTAACCTTGCCTGGCCCAGTGAGAGCCCATTCTACCCGGGCTATGGCCACCTCGGGGGCGTACTTCAGAGCAGCATCTCCAGCAGACCTATGCAGGGCAGCCACATGGTCATCCATTCACTTGTTCACAAAATTTTACAAACTGGATGTGACTCCCTCGGCGGAGGTGTCCTTTGGTTGCCGAGTTCTTCAGGTGGTGGTGGACCCTTAAGGGCAATTACATTCTTCCTGCCTGGGATATATGGGGATATACTGCCTTTGTATATCCCTTCTGTATGGAAGCCCGGAGACCAGCTTAGGGGAGAGAAAACGAAATTTAAATACCTGTACATTTTCTTTCTCCAGCGGCTGGTCTCTGGGCTCTCCCTCCCAGAATGTACAAAGTTGTATCGGCCATATATGGCTTAATTTTCTTGTTTTTGTTTCCAAGTTCAGATAGTGTTGCCGAATTTGGACTGCTTTTGGAAGAACTGGTGGAAACAGGAAATGGAGGGCTGGATATCCCCAGCTGTAGAGCTTAGATCCTGTCTGCATATCGGCATCAGGAGGTACAGCCCATCTGTATGGAAGCCCAGAGACCAGCTGTTGGAGAAAGAAAATTTACAGGTATTTAAATTTCGTTTTTAGCTAGTATATTGTCCTCTTTGTATTTTGTGGGCAGAGTACTTTGCAACAAGGTAGCAGGCAACATGTACTGTTACTGAGCTGGAAATCGTAATAAAAGCTGACTGTGTCCCTTTAAAGGGGCACAGACAGGAGATCTATCTTGTAGTCCCATGGTCTTTGAGCACATTTGTTGCCATATTGATGATGTTTTTGTTTTTGGGAGTAGGTGTTTTGGGCCAGTTTGTTTCTTTATGGTAGTTCAGGATGCATTTTTTTCTTTTTTGGGGGAAAGTCTTTCATATGGCATCTAGCCCCCATTTTTACTGGCCAAATGCAGACAGGCAGATTTGGGAACCGGTAATGCCTACTGGCATGAGATGTAGCCTTGACATTTCTGTTGTCCCTAATTTAGTAGCCAGAGGTTGAGAGGCAGATCTGATAAAAACTCAGGGAGACAGCGGTATTATGTGTGGACAGAAAGTCCTTAACTGTTCATGGCACCATGGCTTAGTGCACATCAGTACTATACAGGTGCTACCTGCCAAGACACCCATATCTATGTGGGCTCCTCAGGGCAGGGAGGTGTCCCTTTAGGCATGTCTCAAGTGTGCCACAGCAGCACTAGATGGCTTCCCAACTTTGCAGGTGGCCTTCATCTTGATGATGTGACGAGTCAGGAGAAGGCTATGGGGGTGTTAAGAGGCTCCTGACCAGATAGAGCCAGGTCTGTCAAATCAAGAATAATGTCCCTCCAAGGAAGAGTGGGAGACAGGACATAACCTATGTTTTCCTATTCCTTCTATTTCACTTGAACGCAGAATGATTCTTTCTTTTCGTTGGATTACTGTGGTGTTCAGGGTTACACCCAGAAGAGGCTCAGTCTCTAGCTGTGAGACTCATGTAGTCTGACTTGCTGTGTGTGGGAACCAACCTATTTCTGGAGCAGGTGAGATCGGGGATGAGTAGGAGTGGTAGCAGGTCTGGGGTTGGATGTCAGACTTCCTTTATCTCCGGGAATAATCTTTTTGTCTGAGGTCGGTAAAATGTTTGGCACTTATGAGACTTAAGTACACTGCCATGTTTATGAAAGGCCTGGCAGCCTAGTAAGGTGATCTTAACTCTTCTGTGGGGGTAGTGTGCGTTTGGGCACGATATAGGTTTGTCTTGTAGTTCCAGTGTTGTAACCCGGGTCAGCCAGGAGGGGCAGATTCCTTCGCAGCTCATTATTCCCAGGGCCATACCTGGGACCTCTGTCTTTAGGTAGGATTGACAGGCTGGACTTCTAGGGGACAGACATTCACCAACCAGATCCCCTTGTAAGACGGCTGGCATACATTGGGCTGCTTAGCTGGCTTGATGTTGCTGGTCCTATATAGTAGGTGGCTGCAGCCACAGCTTCTGGGTCAGCATATCAAGCAGCTCTGTTTAGGGGGTTTTCTTATCCCAAGGATACTTGGTGCAGGCAGAAGAGACCATTCATGTCTGTGCGAGTTTTCATATGCAGCTAATGTTTAGCTGGTATAGTGGTAGGAAGACCGCATGGTTTGTCGGGATCTGTTGCACAGAAAATGTTTATGTATATAGGCCTTGTTGTACATCTCAGTCACCCAGAAGTGGTTGTACAGCTACCTTACTCAGCGTTTCCTGTACACTCTACAGGTTAGTTTAGCAGCCTGAATCCAGTTTGCTCTAGGCACAAATGTGTGGTGCAGTCGGAATTTTGAAATGTTATTGTTTTCCTTGTGTATGCATGTGTCTTCTCCTAGACCTGCTTGTTTCAGGGGATGGTTTGATCAATAGCTGTGCCTTGGATGGCAATATCTGGCAAGAAGGGCTATCCATGTTTAGCTGAGGATTAGGCTGGCTCTGTTGTCTTGTACCTCACTGCAGAACTCAGAGGTGGTTCAGTGGTTTTCTTGTCCCATTTTTCAGTCCACGGGCAGCTCTATGCATACCTGTTTACTACTATCAAGGTTATATTTTCCTCTCCGCTCTGAGCCAGCTGTTGGTTTCGCTGTGGTGGTGAGAAGGTTGGACTTTGGTGAGAGTCCAGATGCACTGGAGACGGGCAGAACACCAGGGGTCTCTTCTTGATCTAGTTTCTCATTAGGGATTGAAAAAGTTTGAATAGGTTTGTGCTAAGGGCTTGGAAGCCCTGTGGCTACTAAGCTAATTTTTTTTCAACAGAGAGAAGAGTTCCTTGACACTGTTGAAGGTAAGAATCCTAGAAAGTAGTATCCAGCCTGGAGATCTCCATAGTTGTTTTTTTTCATGCAGGTGGTTTTATTCATGAAATCTTGCATTTTATCTATGTATTTGAGCAATTTTGCTTGTGTAGGCTGGTAGCTGCAAAGCCCAAGAATATCAGAACTGGCCTTCCCTTGTTGCTGTTAGAGCAATCTTGGATGACTGCGAGCCCAGCCTTGAACTGGGGGGAAGATTTCTAGATCAGATACAGGTAATATGAGACTAAAGTCTTCAGATTCAGGGTTCCCAATCCCAAAATGCTTTTAGGGATAAAAGAAGCTAATAGCCTTCTTGCCCAGGATTTAGTTAGATTTGGCATAAGCAATAGGAGTTGCAGAGGTCCATGTTTGCAGTATGAAGCGAGACTGTTGTTTCTATGAGCAGGCTGTTTAATGATAATGGTAAACACAGCTGGGGAATCAATTCTGACTGACTGGCTAAGTTAAAGGGAGCTCTTGGAGGAGTTCCGCTACGTAGGGATGTCTGAGCGGCTGTGTAGAAGGTTTATCTGGCTCCAGAATGATTCTCTTTTCCTGAGTGGAACCCTTCAGCATCAAACCTGCAGCTTTTGTATTTGTAGTGAGCACAGTCAAAATGCAGATTGATCTTGAAGTAGGAGAATGGAGTGCCCGTACAGTTTTGTTTAGAGCGTGAGTTTGTACACCAGTTTTTTGGGGGGGAGTGGAGTTATCCCCTGTCTGCGGTATTTTGCCATGCAGGACTGAAGGTACGGTGACCACAGTTCATGCAGTGCAGCCATAGGAGATTGCTCAGGTGTTGAGGCTCTTCAGTCCTTCGGGTGGCGGTGGGTGGAGGCAGCAGGTGTCTGCCCTAGCAATGGCACTTCATTAGGTGTACTGGTTTTCCGGTTGTTTCCCTGTTGTTCTGTACCCGTAGGATTCAAAGGTCAGAAGGAAGTTTTCCTCTGATAATCTCAGACTGTGGTCTTCAGTTTTGGTGCAACTAACAGTGCCCTCTGTTGGCAGCCTGGTTGCTCTGTGCAGGTGGAGGCTACAGAAATGGAGGTTCCTGACTCAGGATGTATTTATATGATGCTCTCTAAGAAATGGTGATACCCACGATCTTGGCAGAGTGCAGAACTTGTGTGTGGTGATGAGATACAGGGTGTTAGGATCTCCAATACCTCGAGATTCGGATGTTGCTGTGTGGCTGGGAACTGCCAGTGGTTCCCACTGTACCACGGACACATAATGGTTTGTCATGGAATACAGAAGACCATAGATTCCTATGTGCTTGGAATTTTACTGTGTAAGGTATAAAGACAGGATGATGCCTCCTGCAGTTTGGTGTTTCCTCAGTCCTCTCTTGTTGTTGTTTTCTGGTGAGACCCCATCTGGAGTATTGTGTGCAGTTCTGGAGACCCAATCTCTGCAAAGACATAGACAGGATGGAAGCTGTCCAGAGGAGGGCAACTAAAATGGTGCAGGGTCTGCACCGGAAGACATATGAAGAGAGACTTAAGGAGCTTAATATGTATAGCCTCGAGGAAAGAAGGAGAGGGGGACATGATAGAAACGTTCAGTACCTCAAGGGAATCAACAAAGTCCAAGAGGGTAGCATCTTTCAAAAGAGTGTGCAAGAACAAGAGGCACAATTTGAAAATAGAGGGGGTGGCTCAGAGGTAATTTAAGGAAGTATTTTTTTACAGAGAGGGTTGTGGATGCATGGAACGGCCTTTCCGAAGGAGGTTGTGGAGTCAAAATTAGTGGTGGAATTCAAGCATGCATGGGATAGTCATAAGGCAGTTCTGGGGGTTGGGGGTAGGAAGAAGTAGGCTGCTGGTTAACTAGGATCTGCAGCTTATCCAGTAGGTAGGGAAATGGGCAGATTGGGTGGGCCAAGCGGTCCTTATCTGCCGTCAAATTCTATGTTTCTATGTCCTGATCACCAGGAGTCAGAAGGACCTTGCTGAGTAATTTTAGCAAGGGGAAAACACCACCCTCTGCAATTCCTCAAAAAGGAATGGGTCGCTCTGAGCAGAGTTCCTTTTCTTTCCAGGGTACTCCTAGAATCTTAGGCTAGGAGGGCAAAGTTTTATTGCTGAGTTGAGTGCTTTGTTGTTGTAGTGCTACTCCTGCATTTTAGGGCCCTTCAGAGTTGTGCCCTGCACTTTGCAACACTTTGCTGTCACACCTGACCAGTTTTATATTTGGGAAGCGGTGGTTGTCAGATGAGTCCAGAAGCTGTTGGTTAGGGGATTATATGGAACAGTATTCTCTCCCACTCTACTTAGATGGGTATTGCTTTTTAGAACCCATATGTATTAACTACCATCCCCATTGACAACGTGGAGCAATACAGAAAGAAGAAAGTCCATCATATTTTTTGTAATTTCCTTTTCTGTTAGCTCCACCATTGTCAGTGGAGCCTCTCGCTGGAGCTATCTGCTCTTCTGGAGAATATTGTTCAATATACACTGTAGGTATGTCTAAGATCTTTGTAGGTGTACATTGACTTTGTATTGAAGGATACATATGGTGCCCTTTCAGGGCTTCGGATGCATTAACAGTATCTGGATACTTTTGTACGACAATTCTTGATTGGTGCAGCGAGCTAATAGATTACATGGTGATAAATATAAGGGGGATGTCTCAAGGAAGCTCTGGCAGGGGAAGAAGAAGGGGGCGTAGAGAAACAGTGGGCTAACCTTACGGGAGCCATAACAGAGGCAACAAGCCTTTGTGTTAGGTAAGTAAGCAAAACAAAGAGAAAGAAAAAAAACACTGTGGTTCTCAAAAGACGTGGCCAAGAAGATAAGAGAGAAAAAGCTAGCTTTCAGGAAGTACAAGGAAACACGGGGTGGGGAGGGGGCAGGGAACTGTATGTGGAAAAGCAGAGGGAGGTGGGGAAAGCAGTCAGGAGCGCAAAGGTGCAAACTGAGGAAAAAATAGCCCAGGCAATTAAGAAAGGAGACAAAATGTTTTTCAGATACATTAATGATAGAAAGAAGACCAGGGGTGGGATTGTGAGGTTAAAAAGGGAGGAAGGGGGGGGTGTGCGGAGTGGGACCTAGAAAAAGCAACAATCCTGAACAAATATTTTTGTTCGGTGTGCACAGAAGAAAGGGAAGGAGAAGGACCACTATTGTGGGATAGGAGCACCAGTGGGGGAGAGGTGGACACCAACCCATTTACAGGGGAAAGAGTCCTAAAGGAATTTGAGAATCTGAAAGGGGACAAGGCTGTGGGACTGGATGGATTACATCCCAGAATATTAAAAGAACTTAGAGAGGTGCTGGCAGCACCACTAACAGCCCTATTCAACAAATCGATAGAGACAGGGGTGGTTCCAGGGGGCTGCAGGAAGGCAAATGTAGCCCTCTCCACAAGAATGGGAACAGGGAGGAGTCTGGCAACTACAGGCCAGTCAGACTAACCTCAGCGGTGGGGAAATTAATGGAGTCGCTGCTAAAGGAAACAGTTGTGATATTTCTTGAATCCAGGATCCAAGGTAGCATGGATTCACTGCAGGAAGGTCTTGTCAAACAAGTCTGATAGATTTCTTTGACTGGGTGACCGGGGAGGTGGATGTGGCCTACCTAGTTTTTAGCAAGGCCATCGACACTGTCCCACATAGGACATTGATAAATAAGTTGGGCAGCCTGGGAGCGGGCCCCAACGTGGTAAACTGGGTTAGAAACTGGTTGAGTGTCAGGACACAGAGGGTAGTGGTAAATGGCATCCAGTCCGAGGAGAGGGGGTTGACCAGCAGGGTGCCACAGGGATCCGTGCTGGGGCCAGTCCACTTTAATGTCTTCATAAGTGACATTGCAGAGGAGCTGGAGGGGAAAGTATGCCTCTTTGCAGATGACACTAAGATCTACAACAGGGCTGACACTTTGGGGGGAGTGGAAAAATGAGAAAGGACCTAAACATGCTTGAGGAGTGGTCAAGAGTGTGGCAGCTAAGATTCAGTGCAAAGAAGTGCAAAACCATGCACTTGGATTACAGAAATCCAAGGGAAGAGTGCAAGATGGGGGGGGGGAGGTACGGACGGCCACAGGTCACGAAAGGGACCTTGGAGTAATCATATCTGATGACCTAAAGGTAAGCAAACAATGTGAGGAGACTGTGGAGATAGCTAGTGGGATGCTAGGATGCATAGGGAGAGGTATCGCCAGCAGAAAAAAAGGAGGTGGTTATGTCACTATATAGATCACTAGTGAGACCTCACTGGAGTACTGTGTCCAGTTCTAGAGGCTGCATGTTCATAAGGACGTAGACAAATTAGAGGCAGTCCAGAGACGGGCAACAAAAATGGTGCAAGGACTGCACCAAAAGTCATATGAGGAAAAACTAGAGGACCTCAAAATGTATTCCCTGGAGGAGAGGAGAGAGACAGAGAGGGGGAGGGGGGATGATAGACATTCAAGTACCTTGGGGTATAAACGAGGTACAGTAGGGTAGCATCTTTCAGAAAAGGTGTACAAGAACAAGGGGGCATGATATGAGGCTGGGGGGTAGGCTCGGGGGCAATGTGAGGCAGTACTTTTTCATAGAAAGAGTAGTGAATGCTTGGAACAGCCTCCCTTCGGAGGTGGTGGGGGCAAAAACAAGGGAATTGAAGAATGCATGGGATAGACATGAGTACTCTAGCAATAGAGAAGAGAGGGTAAGCCACAGATCAACTAGGGTCTGCGGTAATGCATTAGGTAGACAACAGGGGCAGACTAGGAGGGCCACATGGTCCTTACATGCCATCACCTTCTGTGTATCAGTTTGTCTGGGGAATCCAAATGGGTATCTGTCAGTCCAAACAGATCCAGTAGTGTCTTCTTTAACTAAACATGTTTTCTGTTTAAGGCAAGTTTGCAGGAATGGAAGACCATGAGATCCAAGAGGGAATCTGATAACCGATGTTGGAAGCCATGAGTAGCAACTATAGGATAGAAGTCACACTTGCGCATCCCGACTGTGGGTCCTAGTCTATCAGATCAAAGTAGTCTTGTGCCCCCCCCCCTCTTTTTTTCTGGTAATGTATTTATACAAGGGCTCATCTGGGAACATTGATAATGATTTATATAGTGTGGTTTGTGTATTTATACTGCATTGACAGAAGTGTACCGAGGTGACCATTGCAGACGGAATGTTCCATGTTCCAAGGGGTCTGTGCTGAGGTCATAGCTTTTGGGCTTTACCAACTACCCCAGTGAGGGAGCACATTACCGATATGTATTAATTACCTTCCCCATTGACAACGTTGGAGCTAACAGAAAAGGAAGCTACTGTAAGTATGATGGAATTTCTCCTATCCTCTGCTTATGATATTACAGCCTATTGCCTCCAAAATAATTCTGATCGCACAAATGAGGGTTATGTCTTCAGGGCAGGAAAAGTAGCAGAATGAGATGAAATTGTGAAAGGAAAGGGGCTTGTTTCCATCCAGATGTCTTTAGTAATAAAGGAGGGAATGAACAGAAACTTGACGTTTGAACATTTAAACACTTAGAATGTTATGCAAGTTCAGTCCTGCTGACAGCAACAGTACAATTTTTTTTGTAGAACACTGCAGCTGTTTATAAAACAGTGAGCAGTTCAGCTATCCTTATTCCGGGGTAGAGACATCCACAACATTGGAACATAATTGCTGTAAAGTGTCCACCCAATTATAACTAATGAGTGGAACTACAAGAAAGCCAGATTTTCCTGACAGTGGCGTACCCTTTGGGTCAAAGGCAGGGCAGCTGCTCCGAGAGGTGGCATGGGCCAAAACCCTTCAAACACTCGCATGTTTGTTATAAAATGTTACTATCAGTACCATGCATTACCAGTGCCTGGACAGATTTCCTGTCTTCCAACAGCAGCCTTGCGCCAGTTTGTCAGTAAAGTGTGTATGGTGAGTCTCGGATAGAGCAGGGCAGGAGTCGTTATAGGCAGGAAATACTGTTTGCATAATTAACCAGAAAAAAAAAATTGCTTTTTTACAATGTTTGCATCATGAAAGAAGGCAGATTTGTTAAAAAAAAAAAAAAAAAGGTATGATTTGATGCATGAATCGTGGGTTCAGAAGGGCACTCAATTTTTTTTGTTACTGTGAGTGTGAAATACAGCAGCTGTTGGAATAATAAACAGGATAGGAACAACAAATCTAAAGCCATTGCTGAATTCTAATGACAAGCAGCTCCATTTTGAATTTCAGTAATGTTTTTCCTACATTGAGTTGTAGAAAATTTTGTGACATTCAGTATTTGATATCAGGAAGGACTGAGGATAACAAGAAAACGTCAAGAGGGCTTTTTGTGATCAAGTTTTGAGCAGTAACAGCCTAAACAATGCTATGCTGACAAACTACTTGTCTCGGGGTAGCAGTTATAGGTTAAACAAAACAGGACCAAGAACACAAACCTATTGGATGCCTGAATTAATAGGGCTTGGAGATATAGTAAAACCAGCATACAGTTATATGACGACAGTGGTGGCAAGAGCAAGGCCTGATCTGGGCTAATGCGTTCCAAGAAATATCACGAAGTAAGTTATTATGAAATAAATCAAAGTTGTGGATGGGAGTGACACACAGACCTGCACCGCGGGCGGCATCAGCAGGATTTGCAGCCACACAGAAACTGGTGGAAAAGCAGTTCAAGTTCTTTGTGAAAACAAGAAACAAGTTCACTACAAATCAAGCAGGTTGTGAGGGGACGAGAGATGTTCATGCCAAGGGTACTCAGGGTCAAACAGTATTTCAGAATCAGAGTTGTACTGTAAATCCTACAGCTTGCTCGATCTTGGCTGGCAGCCCACCAAAACCAGCCAACTAGCCAATTCTGTGCACCAGAGTACTTCATGTTTATTTTTTATTTCAACTGGGTAAACACACTGGACTATAAAAGTCCTTTTACAGGTGAGACCTTTATGTGAGGACAAGTCAGACCAAGGTTGTACACCATATGACATTGGGACGTCTGTCAACCCTGACATCACAGGCCACAGTTTATAGCACAGTCTGAAGGGTCCTAGTACCTGGTAATAGCTTAGTGCAAAGGACAGGCAAGGAAAGTGAAAGGGCTGACCCTGGGTGAAACCAGCTAGGTAGCTGGCTGGGTCAGGTGGACACATTTTTTTCCCCCCAAGCCCTGCTGTCATAAATGTGGGAGATTGGCCCAGTGGCGCTGAGGGTTGAGGCGCTGGACGCCACACCTCGCGCTACTCCAGCGACCCAGGTTCGGGAGCAAGCTTGGGCTGTTGGGGGTCAGCTTGAAGGGGAGGGGGAGCAGATTTGAGTAGCTGTTCGTGGCTGTCCTCTCCCAGGGAGGGATCGTGTAGTTCCCCCATGGATCCACTGCCCCCAGGTGGAGGCCTGAGGGTAGTGCAGGTGGGAGGGCAGCCAGCAGAGGGTGGGCACCGCGGAACCGCGGCATGCACGTGCCTCCTAATACATTCCTCATGGCCACCCCCGACTTCTGGATTATGCTTCGGGTTGGAGAGAATGTAGACGGTCCTCGCCATGGTCCCACCACAAGGGTTTTTCCTTGGGGGAAATACGGGGGTTTGGCTGGGTGGGGACGATCGGGGTCTGAGGATGAGCTCCTCCTAGGGAGGGCTGGAGCTGCCTGCCAGATCCGAGGAGGAGCATAAACACAATATAAAAAAATAAATGGGGGAGAAAACTGTTCTGTGGAATTTACAGTGGTGATGCTGAAAAAACACAGCTAATTTATTTTTTTTGCTCCTCGAAGACCTCTGAAGCCCCACTCCTTCAGGCTCTCACACACTCGTTCCCTCTGCCTGACAGACTTACCCCCCTGCTGCCGTACTTGCCTCCAGGAGATCCTCTAACATCCCATGTGGTCTGGCTTATCTCTGCCAGGGCACTCCTCTCCTGCTGCCGCAGGGAGGAGGGGCCTCTTACATTGGGATTGTCAGCCGGGGCAGGTACGGTGCGCTGGGTGATCAGGCAGCATGGAGGGACTTGCAGGAGGCCATCATCAGGTGCTACCAGGGCGGGCCATTTCCTGTTTTCTCCCGTCCCTTCATCCACTTCCCACATCATGGGTGCATGTTGTGGCATCCTGGGAAGGACGCACGTCAGCATGTGGTCACCCATGCCATCAAGGGTGCCTCTGCTGGCTTATAGCTAATTTTTAATCTTTGTTCATTTGAATTTGTGCCTGGGAAAGGCATAATGAGATGAGGCTTGTTTCCAGGTGTAAGCCATTTGTATAGTGACATTGTAGCATTAGTAATTTAGGGTCAGAAGGGACTCTAGGTCCATCAAGTCAGCCCCTTGGCTTCCTAAGTAGGGACCAACAAGTATACTGTTCAAACATGTACTAATTTTTAAGGATTTCTAACTCCCTCTACTACTCGGGATACTCTGTAATTCCCTTGGTAAGCAGAAATGTGTCCAGGCTTACCTTGACTGCCTGTACTACTATCTCCATGGCCACTGTCTTCACTGGTAGGCCATTCCATTGGTTCACTACCTTCTGGGAGAAGACGTACCTTATTTATTTATTTATTTATTGAAATAGTTTCACCAGGAAAGGCACACTGAGCAACAAGATGCTTGTCTTCCGGCGCAACCTGGGGGGAGGGGGTACAAGGGGGTTGGATAACATGCAGGTTATCAACTGAGCAAATAACAGAGGCAAATAGCAGCATATGGATACAGTTGCATTAAACTACAAGCAACAATGCATGGAGTACACTGGATATTGTATGGAACATATAACAATTACCTGACATATAGCAGTAATGCAAGGAAAAATGTAGCACACAGTAATATGCAGGTATAAGCAACAGGAGACATAGAACACATGATGGTGCAGGACAAAAAGGCACAGGACAAAAGTGCATAGGTTGGGGCTATATGCCAACATTTATAGCAAAGCTAAGGCCGCTGGTTGGGCAGTGGGGAGGGGAGCAATTGGCACATGGCCGAATCAGGTACAGGAGCAATTAGTGGTGAGGAAGTTAGCTAGGGTGGTAGAAAGAGAGTGGGCAGAGGAGGAATGCCGAATTTGAGGTGGGAGATCATTCCATAGCTTGGGTAACTGGTGTGAGAAGGTGCCTTGCCCAGCAGTAGTCTTCCGCCTAGGGATTGATAGTTGGCGGTAGTCGCAGGATCTAAGATAATGGTTGGGGGAGGGGGCAGCTGAGAGCACGGAAGAGAGGTAGGAAGGGATGGTGCTACGCCATAGGTTAGATACATATTTAGCACAGAGTGAAATGCGGCGGTTTCCGAGGGACGGTAGTGCCAGGGAACGGTAGAGGTCGCAGTGGTGGGTAAAGGGTAAGGCATCAAGAGCAAAGCGGCAGAAGGCATTAAAAAGTGTGTCTAGCTTAGATAGGGTGGACTTAGGGGCTGCATCGTAAACAATGTCACAGTAATCACAGGAAGGGAGTATCATCATCTGGACCAGTTCACATCGGACGGGGGGGGGAAGGGAGGCTACTGCGGTTCCTATAAAGTGCACCAAGCATGGGGCATAGTTTTTTTTTGAAATACCATCGAAGTGGTCTGAGAAGGAAAGATGGCAGTCAGGCCATACCCCCAAGAAGCGGAATGAGGAGACATCTTCAAGTTTTTGACCATCCAGGGTGTGGAAATAGGGAAGGGATGGGAGTCTGGACAGGTGTTGTCATGTGCCAAAAGTCATTGTGACAGGTTTTTTTACATTTAGGGACAGCTGGCGAGAGCTGAACCATTGCTGTACTTTGTTGAAGTTGGCTTGGAGGTTAATTTGTACCACTTCAGGGTCGGAGTCTGAGGAGAAGAGTACAGTGTCTTCTGCATACATGTGGATTGAGGTAGTAGAGCAGATGAGCGGTAAGTAGTTTAGGAATATAGAAAACAGTATGGGTCCCAGAACCGACTCCTGGGGGACACCGGAAGGGGGGAGGAGATAGCATTTGCGACTCTAATGGACTGGGTTCTGCCAGAGAGGTAAGATCTGAACCAGTTGGTGGCAGCAACAGAGAGGCCTGATTCAGCGAGACAAGAGAGCAGTATGGGGGTATGGAGTGGGAGACGGTGTCGAAGGCTTTCGCAAGGTCGACGAAAATGGCTGAGGTGATCAGCCCACTGTCCATACCAGTCAGGATGGAGTCGGTAAGCCTTATCAGGGAGGACGAAGTGGAGTGTCCCTTTCTGAAACCTGACTGGTAGGGTGTGAAGAAATTAGTCAGTGAGGAAGGAAGTAAGCTGGGTGAGCACAAGGTGCGCTTGTAGTTTTGCTAGTACTGGGAGGAGGGAAATAGGGCGGTCATTGGAGTGGGAGGTGGATGACCGTGGTGTGCTTCCATGCTTGGGGGACGGCAGCGGCTGCAAAGGATTGGTTTAAGAGTTTGGCAAGCAGAGTTGCTGTGGCGGTGGCAGAGAGGTAGAGGAGTTTAGGGTCCAAGCCATCTGGAGATTTGCCTTTTTTAAGGGTTGAGAGAAAGTAGCGCATCCGCTGCAGAGATGTCATTGAAGGAAAAGGAGCGAGGCCTAGTCTTGTTCATTACGTCTGTAGAGGGTGTGATAGGTGCAAGGTTTGGCAGAGCAGAGAGGAGAGTGGCAGCACAAGTGGAGAAATATATGTTGAACTCAGTAGTGACTGCTGTTGGCTCAGCGAGAATGGAGTTGTTAATATTTGGAATTGGAGTGGGATTGGCAGCTGGTGGGGTGAAGAGGGAGCGAATGACCTTCCAGAATTTTGAGGTGTTATTTAGGTTGGACTGTAGGGAGCTGCTGAAGTACTCTGCTTTAGCTAGGCGAGTGGCTCTGGTACACTTGTTTCGGAGCATGCGGTATGCGGAGAGATGTTGTGGGAGGCTTGAGGATTTATGCGTTTTCCAGGCTTTGTCACAGGCGGTTTGACATGCAGTCAGTTCTCGGGTGATCCACGGCAGGTGGTTGCCTCGTACCTTTGTACGTCACAGCGGGGCATGTTTGTCCCAGATGCTGAGGAAAGTGTCTTTAAAGTGGAGAAAGGCATCGTCAATGGAGTCCATAATAGGGCCGGGGGCCCAGTTTGCTAATGCAAGGTCGTCTAACACCGGGGCGAGATTGAGGGATTTGAAGGAACGTTGGACTAGAAATTTAGGGGGGGATTTTGAGCGGCGGATTTTGCGCACTAAGAAAGTAATGTGGTGGTCACTGAGGGAGTCAGGAAGAATACCGGCATTTATGACACAGTGAGGGTGTGTGGTACGAGCCCAATCGAGGAGTGAGTGGTTACCAGATTTTAGGTTATGGTGGGCTCAGTAATGATTTGAGAGGGGTTTAGTGCAGCAATTTCAGTCCTGGTTTTGTTGAGGGCAGGAGCTAGCTAGTTGTGGTTTAGATCACCCATAATATAAAGTTTCCCTGTCAGGGTTAGGCAGGAGATTTGCTTGAGGAGGTTGGTGACAGCAGAGGATGGTGTGCCAGGTCGGCAGTATATTCCTGCAATGTAGATTGGTAGCGAGAAGGGGAGTGTCAGCTGGAGTAAAATTAATTAATAGATTTTAGGTTCAGACTTGGCTAGGATAACCGAATAGTGCATGTCCAAGTTGATGTAGCTGGCAACTCCGCCTCTTCTTGTGTCTCTGTCCTGGCGGGCCAAAGTGTAGCCTGGGATGGCAACAGAGTCGCCGCTAATGTTTTTTGTGAGCCAGGTTTTGGACAAGGTGAGGATATCTGGAGCACAGTGGGCAGCAAGTAACTGGAGGGAGTCAAGTTTATGGATTAGGCTTCTTATATTTAGGTGCAGGAGGTGCAGGCTACGTGGGAGAGGGTCTCCAGGGAGAAGTGAGGAAGTGTCCGATGTAGGAGGGGGGCTTGCAGCGATTGAGAGGGTGTGTGTGGTTTGGGGGCCGGGGTTTGGGTGGATGTCATCTGTGGCAAGGAGCAGGAGCACAAGAGATGGGTAGTGGGCGAATAGCTGTATGTGACTGACGGTGAGCGAACGTCTCTTAGTTAGAAGGCTTGGGTGATTATTTGGAGCTGGGCAAGGGGAGAGTAGTTGAAAAGTCAACCAGGAGAGTGATGGAATGAAGAGAAAAGGGCTGGGACGTGTGGCGGAGTGAATCCAGGCTTGGGTGAAAGGGAGAGTGGACGCCGGAGTGGGGAAGCCCAGTGAGGTTGGGCAGGAAAGGGGGGAGCATGGGAGAGGTGGGTGGCATGTTGGAGAGAAGGGGAGGGAGAAGAGAACATGGATGAGCAGTGGCAGGAAGCCTAGTAGTTGGGCCATGGCATGGATCTAGCGTTAGAAAGACCCTGACTGTTGTGGCAGCTTAGAGAGGACAGGCATAGAGGGCCAGGGAAATGAGTGGTTCCTGCGGGAGGATGGAAGACCAGTGAAAATTAAGGCCTAGATAACCAATGAGGGGTGGCTGGCAATAGCCTGTAGGAGTGAGCTAAAAAACCGGGGCAGGGTTTATGTGTATTTAATCAGGACCGGGTGGGTGGGCCGAAACCCAGAGACAACTGTCCTCATGTAAAAAAAAAAAAGCAAAACCGCAGCTAGGGCTCCCTTCCTGGAGGTAATCAGTCCCTGAGGGCAAGTCCATACCTGCGCTTCTGTGAAGGGCTGGTGACTTCACACCTGGACTGCGGGTGGCAGTCTGGCAGTTCGGGTTCATCAGAGAACCACGGCTGTGGCTCTCAGACTACCTGAAAGGAGAAGGCAGAGGAGAATTAAATAAGAAAGTCAGAGGGGGTGGGGCTGCTTGTGGAGCTAAAAAGAAATGCAGACTGGCTTAAATAGGGGGGGTGTTGCAGACCAAAATGTTAGGCAAGATGCCTCAAAGTCTGAGAGACCAATTAACAGGGCTGTTTAAAACACAATACTAGAGTAAAAAGGTGAAGGGGGGGGGGTTCAAAGGCCTGAGCTGAGATCCCTACTGGTCTTATGAGGAACACAATACAGGCATTTACATTAAATCAGAAAACTTCAGCTGTAAAATGCAAGCAAAACAGTTTTAACAGAAAACAATCTAGTACAGTATAATCAAGCATTAACAGTGTAAAGCTATATGGAGCCAGTCGGAGTGCTCCTGGGGCTGACTGCAGCCAGTGGGTCACAGCAGTAACAGACTCTGGATTTAAACCCAGAGACAACTGTCGTCATGTAAAAAAAAAAAAAGCAAAATCGCAGCTAGGGCTCCCTTCCTGGAGGTAATCAGTCCTTGAGGGCAAGTCCGTACCTGCGTTTCTGTGAGGGGCTGGTGGCTTCACACCTGGACTGCGGGTGGCAGTCTGCCAGGTCAGGTTCATCAGAGAACCACGGCTGTGGCTGTCAGACTACCTTCGCATCTGTGAGGGCCTGGTGGCTTCACACCTGGACTGCGGGTGGCAGTCTGGCAGGTCGGGTTCATCAGAGAACCACGGCTGTGGTTCTCAGACTACCTGTGCTTCTTTGAGGGGCTGGTGGCTTCACACCTGGACTGCGGGTGGCAGTCTGGCAGGTCGGGTTCATCAGAGAACCACGGCTGTGGTTCTCAGACTACCTGTGCTTCTGTGAGGGCCTGGTGGCTTCACACCTGGACTGCCTCCTAATGTTATCCCTGACTTTACCACCTTTGAGCTTCAGGGTGCATCCCCTTGTCCTGCTGGAGCACACTAAATCAAACTCTGTCCGTTTGACCTTGTTGATATCCGTCAGTATGCGGAAGACTGAGATCATGTCCCCCTCAGCCTCCTTTTTTTCAGGGTGAATATGTTAAAGAGCAGCTGACACCTTCAGAAGAATTTTACCAAAACATAATATTTAGACTAAAGTCCAGCTTGTATTTCATATTAGTTCTGTATTCTACCTCCCCATTATTTATTACTGAGGTCATCTGCATGAAAACAAGACATTTGCTCCTGAAGAGTTCATCTGTTCCTGTTGTTGTCTCAACTGAGGTCATAATGCACTGCTTGTGACATCACAGTTACTCCCATGGCTACAGACTGTGATGTCAGAACAAAGGATTATGACTTGAAGCAGGGAGTCCGCTATAGAGGCAGATGAATTCTGAGGGATAAAGATAATATATTCTTGCAAATGTTCTTAGTAATAAATACTGGCGTGTAGGAATCTTTAGAGTATACATGGAATGGAAGCTGAATTGTACCTAATTATGTTTTTCAAAGTTTTTTTTTTTTTTTTTAAGATGTCAGCAGCATGTTAAGGGTCTACAGTCTCTCCTCATAGCATTTAACATCAGTATCGCAGATCATTTTGGTGGCCCTGCGTGTCACACTCTTTACTGCCTCAATGCCCTTTTTGTATTGGGTAGCCCAGAACTGCACACAGTATTCCAGGTGGGGTCTGACCAAGGCCTTGTTAAAGTGGTAAGATTACTTTCCCTGTTCGGCTGCCCTCCCCCACCCCCTTTTTGATGCACCCCAACATTCTTCCAGCCTTCTTGACAGCAGCTACGCGCTGTCTATTATGGTTTAGCCCTTTGTCTATTATGATTCTCAGGTACTTTTCCTCTTCCCCTGCAGCAAGAGGAGCCCCGCACAGTGTGTGGGTCCTACCTCTGTTTTTTCTTTAATAGCGTAGCACCTTGCGTTTGTCCACCTTAAATCTAAAGGTGTGCTTATACAGCCTTTACTGGTTCTGCTCTGGTCGCTTCTTTCACACCAGAGGTGATCCAGTCACATGTCTACACAGCCCCTCTCTGCGCTAATGCAAGTTGCGCTTGAGAGGGACTGTGAGTTTGGGGTTGGGTGGTGGTTTTTGTATGTGGTCATGTAGGTGTGGCAAGCGCCTACTTGGGTTTGCTGGCGTGGAGCTGAAAACTGGCAGGTCAGCTGTTTAGCGACCGGTATATAGGCTGCCTGATTCTAGTTTTCCTATGCCCAAACTGTCGTATCTGCAAAAGACGTGCTTTCTTGAAAAGTATAGTATCATGCTGAAGCCTCTTTCTCTACGGTTAGTGGTAAAAGCACTTAGTGAGTGGGTTTCAGTAGTCCAGAGAAAAGAGCTTCAACATGATTCTGTTTCTGATATGGTTACCACCCCACAACTTCTTGTTTACAAGCCAACCCGGTGGCACTGAGGGTTGAGACGCTGGACGCCACACCTCGCACCATGCTGGCGACCTGTGTTCGGTAGCAAGCACGGGTTGCCAGTGGTTGGCCGGGGAGGAGAGGATCGAGCATGTGGAGGACAGCTCTCCTCTCCTGGGGAGTTTGGGTTCATGATGCCCCGGCAGCAACGACTCCTAGTGGAGACTGGGAGTGTATCAGCTGAGGGTCACGCTTGCAAGGGGTGGAGGCGACGGCAGACTTCCACTCACACTGAACGTCATTGCACATCTGCACCTCCGAGGGATCGTCACGTACGAAGGAAAACCCCCAGCTCCTGCTGGAGATGATGGCATGCCAGCCCAATGCCCACTGTTGGACCCCACCTCCTTCGGTCCAGATATTCCTCTGGCCTGCACCTGATCATCAAAGCTGGATGAATGGAGCGCCCAGGTAAGTGGAGGGTGACCTCGCCCTGGGGGGCCACAAGCCAGGGGGCACATGGTGGATCAGGGTGCCAGGTCGGGGTACTGGGGGGACCTGGAAATAGAAGGGGGGTCTCAGGCCGGGCGGGACAGGCTGGGGATGCCTGTGGGATGCCTCAGGACCGGTGACCGGAGGGAAATAAAGTGGAAAAATAAAACCTTCTTGTTTACAAACAGGGCATTGTGGGAACCAAGCGTGTTGCAGCAATGCAAGCAATGTTGCCAATCCACACAGCAGCTTACACCACTCGCATAGCTGCATGTACCCAACTCCACTGAGGCTTTGGGAGTGGAGTAAGATGCGACTTACCACAGTCGGGTAAGTGTCCATACTGCCACATTTGCACTACAGCAAACTGAGTGCTTGTGTTGCTGTGGTGCAAATGTAGCAGTGTAAACAGGCCTTAAGATTTCAGGAGACTGACCAGAGAGTCCACCTTGTGTACTTCTCTTTTATGCCACACTGGCATATTTGGACCAGAAGTTTATCATATGCCACAGTGTTGAAGGCCTTGCTGAGGTCCAAATAGACTACGTCTGCAGTCCTATACCTGTTTACCATGCTGGTCACTCCTTCAAAGAATGTGATCAGGTTGGTTTGCCATAGTTTGCGTCTCATAATCGCATCCAACAACAACAAAAAAAAGACCCTCACTCACCACTTGATTCAGTACAAAAAAACACTTTACTTAGGAGAATTCCCTTGATCTATTTATTAGCATGTATCCAGCAAATGGCCAAAAACTGCCTAAGTAAAACAGGATGCAGGAGCACTGTATGCGGAAGTGTTCCTAGACCTAATGTTTTGCCCCGCGCCTCTTGGGGTTTCGTCAGAGGGTGGGAAACCTGTTGCTGTACATACTGTGAAACAGAACTACAAGAGGCTGTTCTGTACTCTTCACGTGCCTGGAGGCAACTCTTCTTTTTCCGGTAGTCATAGACTCTCTTTTTGTGTAAAATCAGTTACCTAAAGTTCCTGTTTAGCTAATGGGGCCACTTCTTGGCCCTTTTTCCTTATTGGTTACAGGAATGGAGACCTCCACATCTGCTTCATGCACCTTCTTCAGTAAACCCCACATGTCCTCGGCATTTCCAGCCTCCTGCAGCCTCTCCAGACCCTTCTCCACCACGTTTCATACTTTAGCAAAGTTTACTCTTCTAATATTCTGGGTCTTGGTAGCTGCGGCCTGATTAGTCCTCCCTGTCAGCAGAGGAGGTTGGCTGGTTGTGGTCACTGCCTCCCACTTGTTTCTTGATGCTCACTATGGGGATGATCCATCCCCACTGCTGAAAACAAGGTCATGGATTGCTTCAAACAGAGTTCATTGTTAGACATGCTATTCTAGGAAGTAGTCCTTGAAAGTGGACAGGAACTTAGTCTCAGCCTTGCTGTTAGCCTTCGTAAGATGCCAGTCTGTGCTGGGAGTTCAAAGTCTTCTATCATCAGCTGATTTAGCTGCTCTTGTAATTCCTCCAACCAGTTAGGCATCATGTCTACTGAACTCCTTTGAGGCCTGTAATGCACACCCATGGTGACTGTTTTGCCCTCCTTTTGCATTAACTCGACCCAGATGGACTCTGTGGCACTGTTTTCCCCCTGATGTCTTCCTTTTCCTCCTCAGTGACTCCATTTTTTTAAAAGAGAGCCACACCACTACCTCTGTTTTGAGGCTAGTCACTTTGTAATAGTCTGTAGCCCTCATCTCTGGTGTCCAGTCATGTTCCTCACACCATCAGGTCACTGAGTGCCACTGAGTCTTGGCCTTAAAAGCTCGTCAGACCCTGAAGCTCACCCATTTTGCTGGATGTGCTCCTGATATTAGCCTGCATGCAAGTGAGAACTTCTGGTCCTGTGATTCCTCACTCTGTTTGAGTCTCCTCTTTTGTGGCTCCCATGCCCTGTTGTACTTCCCTTAGTGACCTGCTGTTTTGGTATCCTGATCTTGGTGAACCCTTGCACTAAGCCCTTCCCTTCTGTTCTGTACCTTAATGGGAAACTGTCAGCTTTTTGAGGTATTTTAGGCGGCCATTTTATACAGTGTCTGTTGCCATCATTATGCTCTGAGATTACGTATCTGATATTTTATATTCATACAGTAAGCATTTTGTTTTATAAATCAGTGTTAATAGTAATTGTCAATGCTGATGCGTATACTTTGAGTCATGGCAGTGATTTCCAAATATTAAATCCACACTCTTCGACCGCTCGTTTCTGATTTAGAGTTACTTTGCCTGACTCGGGGAAACGCTTTCCTATGGAGCAGTGCATTTTCCTGATATTTGTTGAAAATGTAGAACTTGTGCATGCATGTGTTTACTGGCACCTCTTTGCCATATTGAAAACATGAGCATGGGGGTGGCTGGCAAAGCATGTCACTACAGTTACTGTTTACACTGATTTATGAAATATTGTATGTGTGATCTCGGAGATGGCAACAGGTACCATATGTAACCGACAGTGTCCCTTTAAATCCCCTCTAACTGCCCTGTTACATAGATATATAGAATTTGACAGCAGAAGGAGGCTGAAGGTCCATTTAGTCTGCCCTTTACTGTAATATCTCTCTCCACTGACCTGGTGTTCTAGTGGGTGGTCTCCCTCCGCCGACTAGCCCTTCACTCAGACATTTATTGCCCTTCTGTTGGACTAGATGTCTCCTCACCCCATCCCAACCATGCTTAAACCTGTTTAGGGTTGAGGCCCCCACCACTTCTGCCAGTAGTTTGTTCCATGGATCCAGCGCTCTCTCCATAAATTAGAATGTCTTCAAATGTTTTTAAAATGTGTCCCCTAGCAGCCTCCAGTCATGATCCCTAGTGACTGCATCCTTATTTCTTACAAATGTTTGTTAGTGTTAATCTTATTTATGCCATTAATAAACATAAATGTTCCAATAATGGCCCCACTATCCTGCCGAGTCTCTAGAGAAAACATGTTTAGGGCCTCCAACTGTTCTTCATAGGATCTACCCTGCTGCCCCATGGTCATCTTGGAAACCCATGCTGTGCAGACTCTAGTCTATCAAAATCCTTTCTCAGATGAGGGTTCCAGAACTGGACGTAGAACTCCAACTGAGGCCTCACCAGGGATCAACACAGTGGCAGAATCACCTCACTTGTTAATGTCAGAACCCCTTCCTATGCAACCCAACATCCTTGATGCCTTACTTTATGCTTTGTTTCATTGGCTTGTTTGTTTAAGGGAGTCGGTCACTAATTACAACCCCTATGCCTATCCTCAGCTATTGTATATTTTATATTCAAGTTTTTAAGAATGTCGTTTTAAAAATGTTATTACTATACAAATGCTGTTTCTGTATTTTGTATCTTCTTATTATGTGTGGCGCCCAGGGCATCCAGGATTGGGCACCTTAGAAATAAAGTTGCATTGCCTTGCCTAAAAATCTCTCTTCTGATGTATCTGCCAGTCAGACTCCTCTTGTACTATATGTCTGCCTAAATGCATTACTTTACAGTTTTTTGGTGTTGATCCTTACCTGCCAGACCTTAGTCCACTTTTCTGGTTTTATTAGGTATTTCTACAACTCCAGCACCCCTGTCCTTTTGTAAAACATACATGCATTAGTTAATAAAGCATATATACAAGTGTTATTGATACGACTGGAATATGCCTGTATTTAAAAGAAGAAAAAATATTAAACATATTCTGTCATTATCTCACGTAACATCTATAACTATTAAAATGAGTAAAGAACATGTTATAAACAGTCTCATTAATGCACCTTAAAGATAGTAAAACCATAAGAGAAAATTAACACTCCTAGAGAGTCATTTTCAAACTTATCTAATCTTGTAATATGACTAGCAATAGAAATGTAATAACTGTTATAAAGTAAAATACTTGCAGGATAATAACACTGCAGTGATTATTATAGTAATCTTCCTTGCCAGATAATTTTGTGTCATCAGCAAATAGGCACAATTTTCCTTGAATATCCTCTTCAGTGTGATTAATGTAAATATTAAACAAGACAGTTCCCAGGACTGATCCTTGTGGCACTCCACTCATGACCTCTCTGTCCTCTGATTTAACCCTGTTTACCACTACTCTCTGCTACCTCGCCCCTTTACCAATTTCCAACCCATGCAACTAAACCCCACTCCTCTCCCAACTTTTCAAACTTGTTCAGCAGCCTCTTAAGAGATACATAACTTGAAGGCTTTACTGAAATCGTAATAAAGCAAATCTACTGCTTCTTCCTTATCCATTGCCTTCATTCATTTTCCTGACCAGTATCCCCACTCCCTACTGACACAGTTCCTTATGGGCGTACATGTATCTCTTGTTCCAGAAGGCCCTCCAGTTAGCCAGAAAGTGGATTTTGTATTTAAAATATTACACAGAAAGCCCCTCCCTGCTTGTTTGAGCAATTTCAGTTTGTCATTATTACTTCCTATCACTCCAGAGTAAATAAATCACTTTAAAATTCCACTGCTGCATACCCGAATGGGCCACAATTCTACTGGTTTTTGTGCCGTAACTCTGGAACACCATTTCTCACTCTGTTAGATTGTCGTCTACTCCCAAAGTCTTTACTTTAAATTTAAGAGATTTCTTGCAGACCGAATGATTGTTCTTGTTTTTACCTAATCTTTTTGTCGATGTGTGATTGTTATCTCATACTGTATATTGATACTGTGTTATTGTAAAGAGGTAGTGTACTGCCAGGAATTAATAGTAATTTTCAGATGCAGTCAGCTATCACTTTCTAGATCTGAAGTATTTTTTTTTTTTTTTGATTTTCTGTTTGCTAATTAGAAGATTTTCCACCTGGCAGTACTGGGCTGATGTGTGGAGCAGCACTCTTGTTTGGAGGCTAAAAAAAAAAGTCAGTCTGTTCCTCTCACTACATCATCAGAAATGTGACCAAACACATTGAGGCACCACAATCCTTGAAGTCTGAGCAGTGACTTTCACAAGTTACCAGTCAAACTGCAGGAAATTGTGATATCACTAGTAACCAAGAAGAACCAGTCCCTGCTGCTTCATGTGAGAGAGAATAATCTGGCAGTGAGAAATGGCTCTCCCTGGTTACTAGTGAGGTCACAGTCAGTGTGGTCTCAGTGTTGATGTAGTGGAAGGAACAAAACTGACTCTTGTTTTAGCCTCCAGGAAAAGTTCTGCTCCACACATCACCCCAGTACTGCCAGGTGGAAAATCTTCTAATTAGCAAACAGAAAAGAAAAAATACTTGAGATCTAAGTAGTGATAGCTGACTACATCTGAAAGTTACAATTAATTCCAGAAGTTTCCAGGCAGTACACTAACTCTTTAAGATATATTTGTATTGTACTGCTCATTACCCAAGTCCTGCTGCATCCTTCGACAGTGCACTTAAACAGTTAACAAAATGAAAATGAAAGAAAAAGAAGACTCTCCCTTTAGCAATTGCCCGTCTTACGATCATCTGCCACTCCTTACTAGCCGCCTCAACTGGCAGGATCTCCCTGAATACATTTCCCTTCAGGAACATCCTAAATTTTGTTAATGACCTACTCGTGACCTCTGAACCTGTGCACCATATTTTGTTCTTGCCAACATGGATGATGACCCTGTGCGGCCCCCCCCCCCCATTGCTTGGCCCCGGATAGCACTTGCCTGACTCCTGCTCCAGTCAGACAAACCACCTCTTCCGAGATACCATCCTGGTCCAGTGAAACCCCTTCCTCCTCACCCACTGCCTTAACTGTGGAGTCACCAGTGACTGCTACCTTCTTGACGCTCTACCAGCCATTTCTTGCCTTTCCTTGGTAGGTCTGGTGTCCTGCTGCCTGGATTGCCTCCACCAGCCAAGTCATGTGTTAATCCCCCTCCAGCCTTGTCAGCCAGTTACAGATATACCTATTGTTGGTATCCTCTGGGTCAAGTGCTCCCTTATGACCGTGTTGTCTACTCCTCTTTTCCACTCAGATCCATACTCCATGTCTCCTACTGGAGATCACAGTCCCTGCCACCTTCCTTTGTACCCTATCTGTCTTAATCAACAGCCCGCCTCTGGCCTAGTGTCCATACCCCAGGCCTCATCTTCCCCACCATTTTCTTCAGCTTTCTGCTCATTTCCTTGCCCCACAGCATGCCTTTAGCTGCCATTCAAGCCTAGCAGTGTACCTTTTGAGAGTGTGGACTATGCTGCAGTGTCTACAGATGTACAGTATCCCCTTACCCATAATATGCAGGATGGTGTACATAGTACAGCCCGACATAGAATGTGTTGGCAGAAAAGGACCAGTAGGCCCCTCTAGTCTGTCCTGTTTTCCATGCCTGACACTGCACCCTGGACTCTTGGTCACAGGTGTCCCCCCTCCATCCCTCCTCCCTTACCTCTATTTATTGTACCCATTTACCTATCCCACATGTTTGAAGCTCCCCAATGTCTTCATTCCTACCACTTCTTCTGGTAGGCTGTTCTAGGCATCCACCACTCTTTCTGTGAAGAAGTATTTCCTCTGAAACTCCACTCCTCAAACTTCATACCATGCCCCCATTTTGTGGTGCTCCTATTTCTGTGAAAGAGACTGCCTCCTGCACTTTGTTCACCCCGTGAGCTATAGGTCTCAATCATGTCCTCTCACTCTTCTCTCCTCCAGAGAGTGCATGTTGAGCTCTAGCAGCCTCTCCTTGTATGGCTTCTCATGCAACTCCCACACCACTTTAGTAGCCCTCCTTGGGACCGCTTCCACCGTGTCCATATCTTTGCAGAGGTGCGGCCTCCAGAACTGGACACAGTACTCCAGGTGGGTTCTCACAAGAGAACAATACAGAGGCAACACCACCTCCCTTCTCCTGGTAGAGATCCCTTTCCCTGTGCACCCCAGCATCCAGCTTACATTGCCCACTGCCTTTTCACACTGCTCTGCCACCTTGAGATAATCAGATATGATCACCCCGAGGTCCCTCTCTTGCTTGGAAACTGTAAGCACCTCCCCTCTGTCTTGTACACAGCCCCCAGAATCCCCACACTAAGTCCGTGATGTTGTACGTTTTGGCATTAAAACCCTGCTGCCACTCCCTAAACCACTCCTCCAGTTTCTCCAGATTCTTTGCATTCTCTCCACTCCTTCCTGGCTATCTACCCTGTTGATGATTTTTGTATCATCTGCAAAGAGAGACACCTTCAACTTTAGTTCCTTTGCAATGTCACTTATAAAGAACTTGAAGAGGATAGGGATTGGTACTGGTCCCTGTGGTACTCCTCTGGTTACCCTTCCATCCTTCGAATCACTGTCGTTTACCACCACCCTTTGCCTCCTAGCTTTCAACTGGTTAGATGTCTATCTCACTACTTTCTCTCCTGCTCCCTGGCTGCTAACTTTCTTTATCAGCCTCTTGTTAGTACAGTGTCAAAGGCTTTACTGAAGTCCATATAGGCCACATCCACTGCCTTCCCCTGCTCTACCTCCTTAGTTACCCAGTCAAAGCAATTTATGAGATTTTTTTGACATGACCTCTGCCCTGTGAAGCTGTGCTGCCAGTAATTCTGCAGCCCATATGTCTCCAGGTACTCCATCGGTCTCTCTCTCAGTAGGGACTCCATTAACTTCCCCACCACTGAAGTGAGACTGACTGGTAAGTAATTGCTTGCCTCCTCCCTGCTGCCACTCTTGTGCCAAGGGACCACATTGGCCCTTCTCTGTTCCTCTGGAACCACTCCCTTCTCCAATGAGGTGCTAAACAGTGTTGCGAGAGAGGTGGCTAGCATTGTGCTCAGTTTCTTGAGTGGATCCTGTCCAATCTCATCGCCTTGTTTTTCTTTAGAGCTTCCAGCCCCTATGGACTCTCTCTTTTGTAATGGACTTATGTTCACTTCCCCTGGTGCCTTTCTCCACTGTGAAGACTGAGCAGAAGCATTTGTTCAAGATTTTAGCTTTTTTTTTTGTCATACACAACTTTTTTTTGGTCTTATGCACACCCCACTGGTCACTGTGAAAAATTGAATTTTTTGCTAATCTGCTTACCAGTTTAAATAAAAATTAAATGAAAAGAAATGTAAGACTTCCGGTTCCGGCATGAGCGCGTAGACATTGTTCCCGCTCAGGCTCCATCACTAAATTTATTAAAATCGGTCTCCCCCCTTCTCTAAAACAGTGTTTATTTAAAACAAGCTTATGGATATGCTACCGGGAGACCCCAGTAACAAAAAACTCCTACCTCTTCATTGCTGTATGGTCCAGAATTTTGTTAATAGGTACCAGCTGCTTGCAGACTTGCCGGATTCAGGAGACGAGGGAACGCAGGAGAGATACCAGGGTGGTAAACACATGTGCAGCTTCCAGTCAGCTCGGCAGACTGAAGTGCTCCCAGTGACACAGATGGCAAGCAAGGGAGGTAAAAGGAGAGGGAGCGACCCGCAGACCGACTCACAATCTGAAGCAAACATTCTCAGAGCGATTGCCGAGTTTCGGGACAAAATGAGGGACTCCGTGCAAGAATTACGGTCGGATCTTGGTTCACTACAACAATGCATGGACAAGGCCGATAACCAAATCATGGCCAATTGCACCAAATTGGATTCCCTCGAATTAGCGCTCCTCTTCCTGGCCTCGGCACAACTTCATAACTCCCTGCATCAAGAAGACGCTGAAAATCACGGGAGAAGAAAAAATATAAGAATATTTGGCCTGCCGGAAGCGGAAGAGGGCATGGATTCCCTAGCCTATCCTGATTATCTATTTCGCTCCACCCTGGAACTTCGGCCAGAATACCAGCTAGATTTTGAACAGGCCCATAGAGCCCTCAGTCCCCGTCCCACTGCCAAGGATGCCAGATCAGATCATTTGTAGTTCGTTTCCAAAGCTATCAAACTAAAGAAATCATGCTCAGGAAAGCCTGGCAAAAAGGGAAAATTTATGTTGGGCTCACACAGGCTGATCTTGGATAACGATTATGCCCCCTACACACAGGGCCAACGAAGAGAGTATTCCCTATTATTTCCAATTTTGAGATCCCAGCAGATCAAATTTCGCACCCCATATCCATCGAAGCTTACTGTTTTTCTGCCTAATGGTCCTGTAACCTATAACACAGCCTCAGAAGCCAAAGATCATCTGCCCCAGCGGGGGGTACTTAAGGAACGTCTCCCAGAACGTAATTTGGGGCAGAATACAACAAGACCTAACTAACCCAGATGTGGAGATGGGACAGCATCATCTTCAAGGCCTAATCTCAGCCTGGATAGAATATTACAGAAGATACACTCGCTGAGGAATCCTACGCTGAGCACGGAGTAGAAGTAAGACTGTTGCCTTTATTCCTTTGTCTCTCTGTGGTCTCTCTGGTTGTCGGTGCTGGGGTGATTCGGGGGACAGGGGTGCGGGTTGGGGGTCCTAGATGTGGCGCAGAGGGGCATGCCAGCCCAAGCAGTGGGGGCTATAATTATTAACTCTATCACACCTGACCTTTACCTGTTATCTTGGGAATAAGGGGCTCCTCGATGGCAGACATAGTGTTTGGCTGTGGGGCTCTGGCTGCCTGTCTTGACGGTGCCCGGGAGCCCTCTTCTGGTATTCCCCGGCTGTGTCTGCTTCCTCCGGCTCTCATTGGAACCCCCTGAATCCCCTGCTCGCTTAGGTGAGTGGGTGGAGGTCTGGTTGAGACACTTGGATGCTGAGGGCGGACTGCGGGAGACATCGGAGTAGAACATATCGTGGCTGATAATGAAAGAAAAGACACTTAAAAATCCCAACAAACTTCAGAATTATTGGTCTTCAGGCCCAGCTTTAGATGGTGAGATGGTATTGATTGGGGCCTACTTAGACTGGTGGATGGACTGTAGGCCATTTGGGCCTCTCTGTTCTGTTCAGAACTGGACAACTGAACAATTGGACTTGAGTTATGAATGCCTAATAATTGTGTTCCCCTCCTTCTGAGTTATGAATGCCTAATAATTGTGTTCCCCTCCTTCTTCCCCCTGACTACACCCTCTCTTCTCCCCCCCCCTTTTTTTTCCTTCTTCTTCTTCCCCTTTCCCTTTCTCTTATCTATTTCTTCCCCTTGTCTGTAGTTTTGTTTTACACTTGGTGTGGCGGGGGGGCTTAAAATTTGTTTTGGTTTTTTGGTGTCTTAAGCGGTGATGTTTGGAAGAGGGATCGGGGTGAAGATTGATGATTGTGTCCATTATCTTCCTTGTGGTGTATACCTAATCGGGGGCCCTCCTAAATACCAACTAGCTATAAGACTGGTCTTATTCCTCTGTGGCAGCAAAATCATTAACAAACAGAGGGTGCCTCCAATGTTAAGTAATTGGGGGAACTTGGGTCCAGGTCAATCATGGGCCTAACTACTACCCTGACTTGATCCCCCAAAAGTTGTTACTTTGCCCCAGATTGGGGGGGAGAGTGTTGGGGACGGATGGAACACATCTGATCTGCCAGAAGGGGAGTGCTGGGGAAACCGCGGCCCAAACCCAGTACCATTACTATCACTAAGCCCATATCCTACCACCCTAGTGGGGGAGGAGAAAGGGAGAGAGGCCCTAAATGGGAGCTTATCCCATTTTGTGGGATAGCATGGATGAGGTGGAATAAACACTTTGTAGGGAGGTGGTCTAAAGTGGTCAGCCATGCCGGACCAATTAAAAGGGAACCCTAATTTGGGGATTGCTATCCCTTGGGGGAGTCACCAACCCAGAGGTGGGTACTTTTCCTACTTTATGGGATGAGACCCTGAGTCAATCCATGTCTCCTACGGTTGATAGGGTTGAGAGCAACTATAGCTGGATCTGGAACACCACCTTTGCCATGGAATCATTTTTGTATATAGTTTTGGTCCAAATACTGTTTGTTTGGGCTTTAGAGCTAATTGTTACTGTTAGTAGGGAAGGGGGGGATTGAAATGAGACACAGGAGACAATACTACATTCAATACTTTATTATTATTTTATTTCATCAACTTCAGGAGCAGCAAAGTAAACAAACTGGGGTCAGGTTCGGTCTTTGAGACTATGAGCACTGTGGGTCTTTCTTTGGTCTGGGAGGGGGGGAGTGGTCCGGGGGACAGCAGATGGGGAAGATCTGAAAAAGAAAAAAAGAGAAGAGGAGAGAATAAGGCTAATCAGTCCAGATAGAAAGAATAACAAAACAAAAATGACAATAAATAGATAACATGTCCATACAACCAGTACAAATTTACTCTCTAAATGTTAATGAGTTACGCAGTCCATCAGACGCACCCAGATGATACAGCATCTTAACAAGCAGAGGGCAGACATAATATTCTTACAAGAGACCCATCTCTCGGAAGTCGAACATCAGAGGGAGAAAGAATGGGAGATGAGGGAGGGCGATTTAAGCCAACAGTGGTGAGGAGAGGGTCAGAAGAAAGGAAGCAGAGACAAAGGGGCCCAGGCCAGGAAGAATGATTGCCGGGGAAACCAGGTCAGGAGACAAAAGGCAAGTGGAAGGAGGAGATAGGGACTTGTGAGGGGAGGCGAAGAAGTGGCAAAAGTCATGGAGTGGAAAGGAGAGAACAGGTTACTATGAAGAGAGAGGGGGGCATTTGTGAAGGGTCTCCAGAAAATAGTTTTGCACTGCTAGAGAGGAAGAAGGTGGAGGAGGGAAATGATGAAATTAGAGGAGTAATTGATAAATGCCTGACCAAACCAGAGCCGGGGAAGTTCTGCTGGGAGAATTGGCAACAGGGGCAAAGGGGAAATAATGTGCAGGAGGAAGAAGAGAGCGGAAAGGAGAGAGGAGATGAATGGAAGCAAGCAGGGAGTAAGTGGTGGAATTTTAGTGCTGGGGACTCGATACTAAGAGGAGTCAGGTGGGGTAGCAAGGGGAGAGGCATAGTCGCATTTGGGTGGAGGCCATGCCAGGAATGACAGCGGAAAGGGTGGGACAGTCTGTTCTGAAATATGCTAGAAGAGGTAGGGACAAACCTCATTTAATTATACATCTTGGGACGAACAACCTGGCTGATAAGACAGTAGATATAGTCCAGAGGAGGTTTGAGGAACTAGGACAATTATGTGAGGGGGCAGGAAGATCAGTAATTTTTTCAGAGATACTTCCAGTGCCCAAGGCAAGCACAACAAGAAAGCTGAGAACAGAGGAATTTAATGGCTGGCTAAGAACCTGGTGTTGTGCTAAAGGGTATGGGCTTTTGGGGGGTGGGGTGGGAAGGGACCTGGGAGGACAGTAGTCTCTATGCCAAGGACAGACTACACTTGAGTGAGAAGGAAAGAAAGTGTTGAAACAGAGGATGGAGGAGTACATAGAGGAAGTAGGGAATTTAAACTAGGAGCGGGGGGTGGCAATTGGGCAAGAGACATGCAGAGACCACATGTTGGGAAACCATATGAGATTACCCCCCATAACAGTAACAAAGGATAAATGGCAAGTACTGTTGGTGATGCTAGTAAAGGAGGGCAGGATGGGAGGGGGGGAAGGGTGGAAGGTGGTTTCTCTTAATGCTAGGAGCATTGGGAGGAAAACTGCAGAGTTACATGTGCTCATGGTAGAGGGAGCGGTGGACATTGCAGCCATCACAGAAACATGGGCCACCCAATACAATGACTGGGACCTGTTTGTACCAGGGTACAGGTTACTTCGTAGGGACAGGGTGATTGGGAAAGGATGAGGTGTGGCACTATATGTGAAGGAAGGACTGAAGTATGTAAGGGAGGAGGGTAGTACGGAGTCGATTTGGATGCAAATCCAGGATTCCAAGAATAGGATTCTTAGAATGGGAGTGGTGTACAGGCCACCATCTCAGACAGAGGAGTTAGACAGGGAACTAACGGGACAGATCAGGAGGATCTGCGAGAAGGGTAGTGTGGTGATTGTGGGGGACTTCAACGTGCCAGGAGTGGACTGGAGTACCCCAACAACCAGGAACAGAAGGGAGCAGGTACTGCTGGATGCCTTCTAGGACAGCTTCCTGCTGCAAATGGTCAGTGAACCAACCAGGTTAGGGAATACCCTTGACCTTGTGCTGGCAAATGGGGACTTTGTGAGAGAACTTACAGTGGAGGAACAGCTGTCAGGAGTGACCACCACTCAGTATGGCTCACATTGGATATGGGCAAGGAAGGAGTGGAATCTGGCACAAGAGTGCTGGATTTCAGGAGGGCCGACTTTGGGAGGATGGGAGAAGTGGTAAAAGGGTACCTGGCCAGAATTCAATATAGTATGGACACTAACCAGAGGTGGGAGCTCATAAAGCTGGGGATAGTGGAGGCAACCAAAACCTGCTGCAAGGCCCAGTGCAAGAAGGCTAGGGCTAAGAAACCGAACTGGTTGAGCAAGGAGGTCATGGAAAAGAGCTGCCTTTAGGAAGTACAAGAAAACAGGGAGAGGGGAGGACAGGGAGGAGTACTTGATGGAATCAAAGGAGGTGACAAGGGCAGTAAGGGGAGCCAAGGCATCTACGGAACTCAGGCTGGCACAAGGCATTAAGAAGGGGGAGAAAGACTTTTTTACGTATATCAGGGAGAAAAGGAGCTGTAAGGACCACATAGTAAGGATTAGGAAGGAGGGGGGTTGGGTGGAAGCAGGGTGCGATAAGGCAGAAGCACTAAATGAGTGCTTCTACTCAGTATTTACTAAAGAGAAGAGGGGGGTGACACCCAAGGGGGGAGAAATGGCAGAAACGGGGGGGAGGGGTGACAGATGTGGAAATCATGGAGGGCAGAGTTCGGGAGGGTTTGAAGGCACTGAGGGTGGATAAGGCGCCAGGTCCAGATGGCATCCACCCCATGATACTGAAGGAGTTGGCAGAGGTCCTTGCAGGACCTTTGGCAGACCTATTTAATGCCTCACTACATTCGGGGTGTGTACCTCAGGACTGGAGGATGGCTCATGTGGTGCCCCTCCACAAGAGTGGCCCCAAGGATGAACTGGGAAACTACAGACCAGTGAGCCTCACATCCATCGTGGGTAAGCTAATGGAGACTGTCCTGAAGGAGAGGCTGGTGGCCCTCCTAGAGGCCAAAGGACTACAGGACAGCAGACAGCATGGCTTCATACAGGGCAGATGCTGCCAAACTAAACTGGTGGAGTTCTATGACTGGGTAACTAGGCAGCTGGACAAGGGCCATGCAGTGGACGTCCTGTATCTGGACTTCAGTAAGGCATTCGACTCTGTGCCGCATGGAAGGCTGGGAAGTAAGTTAGTAGGCACAGGGGCAGGTGCAAAGCTGGTGAGATGGGTAGGAACTGGCTTCAGGAAGGCAACAGGGTGGTGGTGGGTGGGTGGGGAGCTCTCACACCTAAGGGTAGTAACGAGTGGTGTTCCACAGGGCTTGGTGTTGGGGCCAGTGTTGTTTGGGATATTCATTGCAGACATATCATTGGACATCAAGAGCAAGATCAGTCTGTTTGCTGATGATACCAAGGTAGGCGCGGTGGTGGATGACCTAGGGGGATGGCAGGGGTTGCAGGATGATCTAGCAAAGCTTGAAACTTGGTCAGACACCTGGCAACTGGGGTTTAATGCCACAAAGTGCAGGGTGCTGCATTTTGGGATGAAGAACCCAAGGAGGAGTTACCAGCTGGGGAGTGCAGCTAGCCCAGACAGAGGAGGAGAAGGATCTGGGGGTGCTCATTACAGGGTCAATGAACAACTCGGCACAATGTAAGAAGCAGCTGCAAAGGCCAACAAAATGCTGGGTTGTATTGCAAGGGTATATCCTCGAGGAGGGAGGAGGTGATTCTGCCACTGTACAGGTCATTAGTTAGACCGCACCTGGAGTACTGCATGCAGTACTGGCACCCGTATCTGAAGAGGGACATTAAGTTACTGGAGGGGGTGCAGCGCAGGGTGACAAAGATGATCAAGGGGCTGGGGGACTTATCATATGAGATGAGGCTGAGGGAGTTGAACATGTACTCAGTGGAGGAGAGGAGGGACGGGGGGGACATGATTGAAACCTTTTTAGTACAGAAAAGGAATAAACAAGACCGGTACAGAGGGGCTGTTGAAAGTAAGGGAGGGGAGGGATACCAGGGGCCATGATATGAGACTGGAGGGAGGAAGGTTCAGGAGGGAGATGAGGAGGCACTTTTTTACAGAGAGGGTGATGGCTGGGTGGAATGCGTTACCTGCAGAAGTGGTATCCGGTAGAACAGTGAACTGCTTCAAAAGGGGATGGGACAGAACAAGGGGGGGGGGTCAATGAAAGGGAAGGGTGGAAGGGAGGGGCAGCTGCAGAATAAGGGGTGCTAGCTGCACATTTGAGCAGACTTGATAGACCCCTAGGCCTTTATCTGCTGGCAAATTTCGTATGTTCGTATCAGAAACTGGTCTGGGGGGGTAGATATGTGGTTCACTCCTCCTCCCATCCCAGGGGATGAAAGAGGGAGGTAGCAATTTTGATACCTGCCACCACGCAATTTAAAATCAATAAAGTTCAAGGAGATGGACAAGGCCGATACATTATATTACAAGGCCATCTATATAACCAAGAAGTTACAATGGCCAATATTTATCTGCCCCCACAGATTAAGACACCAATAATGCGGACATTTCTAGCTAAGGTATTAGATTCTCTCCAGAGATGGTTAATAATGGCTGGAGATTTTAATATGGCTATACAACCTAATGTAGATTCATCAAACCCGAAACTCTATCGGCTCTCTAACATAGTAAAATTTCTTAAAGTAAAACTTGAACACCTAGGTCTGATAGACATTTGGCATAAAATATTCCCCACATCTCCTGGTTTTACATATTACTCTGGCAGATTTCACTCGTATTCAAGATTAGACTATTTCTTTACAACATGTGAATACCTTACCATAGTAACGGGCATGATCATCTGCCCAAAACGTTTGTCTGATCAATACCCACTCCTGCTGAAGCTGGATTTAGGCAAGAAATCCAAACATTCTCTCTGGAGATTTAATTCATATTTTTTTAAAAGACAGAGAATTTATGGACCAGGTTAAGAAAAGGATCCCACAGTTCTTTGAAGAAAACATTTCTCCCTTAATCTCAGAAGCTACCCTGTGGGGTGCTATGAAAGCAACCCTCCGAGGTGAGATGATAGCCTACTCTTCCAAGAAGAAAAAAGAGAGAGACACCAAATATAACAAACTTACAAATAGTCTCCAAAACTACCAATTACTTTACAGATAAGGGGATAAAAAACTTCAAAGGAAAATTAGGGACACCAAAACGGACCTTCAAAAAAATCATAGATACAAAAATTCAAATATCTCTCATATATTTAAAACAAGCTAACTATGAGGGAGGTGCTAGAGGAGTCCGTAGACTGGCACAGAGACCAAGGGCCTAGAAAAACACTGTGACAGTCCTGAAAATAAAGAACCCTCAAACTGTTAGGACAACCTACAGAGAAGAAGAAATAAGACAAACATTTGTACAATATTACCGACACTTATACACACCACAAAATCAGTCAACCCCAGAACAATGTCAAGACTTCTTAAACCAATTCAAATTACCGAAATTATCAGATATACGGGCCCAGAAATTACAGGCCCCAATTAAAGTAAACGAAATTAAAACAGTGATCACCAGTCTTTCCTCTGGACGATGCCCGAGGCCGGATGGGTTTACAGGAGAATGGTTTAAAGCCATACAAGAGGAACTATCCCCCAAACTTCTCCAGTTACTTAGAGAAACAGCTAATGGTAAACCTCCTCCCTTATTGTGGGAATATGCCACAATAGCAGCAATCCCGGAACAAAATGGAACCATCCTCATATTGCCCGATATCCATTCTAAATACTGACTATAAAATTTTTATGGTCATATGGGCAGCAAGACTGGAAAATATTCTACCAACAATCATACATTCAGATTAAGCAGGTTTTATTAAACATAGAAATACTACAGATAACATCAGAAAGAACCTAATTTTAATAGAATACATCCAGACCTGACAAATACCAGTGGCTTTTATTAGCCTAGATGCGGAAAAAGCGTTTGACCAGGTCTATTGACCCTTCTTATGGGATGCCCTGCGAACATTTGGATTCCCAGACTTGGTCCTCACTTGGCTAAAACAAATCTATTCATCTCCAAAAGCATATCTCCGAATCAGTGGCGGGTTGTCCTCCCTTGTCCCACTCCATCAGGGCACATGACAGGGCTGCCCATTATCCCCCTTATTATTCATACTATATATAGAACCCCTGGCCATTGCTTTAAGAGCATCAATGAAAATAGAGGGAATCCCCATACATCGAACCCAATATAAAATTAGTCTATACACGGATAATATCCTCCTTTCCCTTATCTCTCCTTCAAACTCAATTCCGAAGGCATGGCAGATTCTAAAAAAATATGAAGCCCTAGCAGGGTTTAAATTAAATATAACTAAGATGAAGGCCCTACTTTATAACTACACTCCCCCAAAAACTTTAAAGCAAACCTTGAACTTAAAATGGAATTCCACTAAAATAAAGTATCTAGGAATACATATCCCCCAAAATGTGCAGGTTATGGAATTAATAAATTATGAACCTCTGTCAATTTCGATAGAAAAAGACCTAGACAAATGGATTCAGCTCCCACTTTCGCTATTCCAAAGAATAGAGACAATTCGGATGAGTCTTACCTCCCTTTTTATACCTGTTCCAAAATATCCCATACTTCCCATTTTCATATTTTTTTAAATCCAGGGATAACATGATATTGACATTCATATGGAACAAAAAATCCCCAAGAAGACGATTATCAGTACTAAAATTGTCTTTGTCTGCTTGGGGAAATAACTTCCCAGTCCTTAAAGGATATGTAGAAGCTGCTGTCCTCCATATCCTCCTTCTTTGGCTTTCAAGCAATATGAAGCACCTTGGAAGAAATTAGAATTTCACCTTAACGATCTGTATGATATTAAAAAGATTGTGTTTGCCTCCGGGGGAAAACCCCTCCCTTGACAAGTTTCACAGAAATCGCATTGCAGATTTTAAAATTGTGGTTTAAACTACATAAAAAAGAACCATTCCAGTACACATGAATATTGTAAAGTCATAGTGGAAGATTAGCTTTTTATCCCATCCTACACGGACCTGTCCTTTTCCAGATGGAGAAGACAGGGATTTTAACAGGTCTTCCAGTTCCTGGGACTGAATGACGTTCTTACATTTGACGACCTAAAAAGTAAATTCACCCTAACAAATTCTGACTAACATCTGTATTTTAAAATAAGGAATCGTATAGTTAGAAACCACATAATACAAGTAAAGCTGAAACATCCAGTTCCTTCTCGCTTAAAATTATTTATGGACCACTCCCTAGGTAATCACTGGAATCATCTAATTGGAAACCTATATAAATCTGTTGGAGATCTTACTAAAGTATCGACAAACACAATACTAGAAAGTTGGAACAAAAATGTAAACCTTAACATAAATGAAAAATGGTCTGCAGCAGGTTTAAAAGTGGTTAAGATTACTCAGTCACACATTTGGAGGGAATATGCTTGGAAATGCAGATCCAGATACTTCAGGTTGCCGGCATGGCTGATAAAATACCTACCATCAGAGTATGGATATTGCTGGAGGGGGTGTGGGTGTAAACTAGCTGACCTTCCTCATATAATGTGGCAGTGCCCACGTCTAATGCCCTTCTGGATAAATCTTCAAAATGAGATAACAGTATATATGGGGGAAAGAGTAAAATTAACAGCAGAGATGACTCTACCTGTCTACTCGGACCATTCCCCCATGGACAGAAATCTCTACTGCCCACATTTCTATTAGCAGTCAAGAAATCTCTCACTAAAAATGGATGTCACGGGACATCCCTACCATACAATATTGGAGACAAATTATGGTTCTAATCTACCAAATGGAAAGCTTAACTGCTAAAATTAATAATCAGTTACCTGCTACTTCTAGGTGCTAGCAAAGGTGGATATTACATCAGACTGCAGTGGATCCAGAGTTTTGTCCATAGCGGGCGGCAGAGGAGAGTAGAGGATGGTGGGGGGAAGTGGAAGTAGGAAAGGGTGCTAGAAGTTTAATAAGCTCTGGAGCTTGCATCTGTGAGGCCAAATACCCCCTGCAATTATTTAATCTCACTCAAGAAAGATTGTGTTATAAAGATATTAAGAAACAGATGTCTGTTTGATGAATAAGGATGAAATGTGACCCTGAGGTATTGTACAGAATGTCATTGTATACTGTCTGTCTCATTAAGACACAGGAAAAAAAACGGAATAAAAATAAAACAAAACAAAAAAAAAAAAAAAGGCCCCCCCCAGCTCCTGATGTTCACTATACCAACCCTTGCCCTGCTCTTTTTTGGTCACGTACCTGAAGAAAATCATGTCCCCTTTCTTGACCTCCTGAGTGACCCTTTCCTAGATGTACCTCCCTGTCTGCCTCCATTTGGGTCTCCTTGTACTTCCTGAAAGCATTTTTTTTTTTATTCTCCCTTACTGCCTTAGCCACCTCCCTTGAAAACCACAGTGGTCTCTTCCTTATCTTACCCTTGCTTATTACCTTTTATAAAATGGGTCGTGATATTTCTGCTTCCTGATTGGCTAAGATGTACCTTTGGCAGGTGTCCTTATCAGGACATATGGTGCCAACCGGTACCTCTTTAGCCAAGTAGGATACAGCGCTGGCAAAGATCCATGCCTGCCAGAAAGATTTTTTTCAATTCTGACTGAAACTGTTAATGCTGGTAACACGGCAACTCCCTGCCTGAGTCTGCCTACTTGAAGGCATGCTGCAGTCCTGGATACCTCCTAGAGCCCACGATACTATCCAGCTAAAAATGTTACACATGGTGGCATGTTTACTGAAAACGGAGCGATCGCCGCAGTAGAGTTCATAAAGTGCTAATAGTGAAAAGCACAAACTATGGCAGCCAACAAAGGACACGCTCACTCCCATTCACTGTAACAGAAACTGGGTCGGTGTTGGATATTCGCCCAAAACATAGAGAAAGTAAGAAATGTGCTTTAAAAAAAAAAGTAAAATAATCATATATTAGAGGATTTTGTGTCTGTGTTGGGGAGGGAAGGGGGCAGACATGCTCGCTTCTGTTGGAGATGTTAGTGAAACTGAAAGGGAGCGTCACAAAACCCAAGCACCAAACAAAGGAAAAGCAAGAAATAAAAATAAATAAAAAAATACTGAAACCATATTGTGGAGGGATTTGTGTGTGTTTGGAGGGGTTGGAGAGACAGACAGCAAATCCCTTTAGTGACTTGTTTTTAATGAACATCTCCATTCCTATACAATGACAAGGACTACTTTTTTTTCTTACTGATATAATGTTTGTTAGTCTTTTTGTACAGTTTTTATGTGCAATTTTTTGATTACCTTGTTTACTGGGTGGATCCATTTTATAAGTGGAATAAGACACTCCGAGGTGTGGTGTATGCCCTGATAAGTGCACTTCCCAGGTGCTAAAGGTTCTCGGTGCATGCACCTCGTGCCTCATTACACACCTGGGGCATGCTGTTATCAGGCCATAAACCACACCTTGTCATGTCTGATTCCTTACTAAACAGCTTGTCGTTGCCTTCATTATTTCCTCCTTTATTCCACTGTTCCTCCATCTCCCACTTATCCCTCTCTAAGCTGTTTCCGAAGGCACAATCCCATTTCATTAAAATCCTCTCTCCTGAAGTCCAGGACCCTTGTCCTAGTGTGGCTTTTCTCCTGCCAAATCCCTATGCCAAACCACACTATACGATGATCGCTTGCAGCCAGGGTGCTACATGCTATCATGTCTGCAATGCTGTCCCTGTTCGTAAAACAGTAGAAGCCACTTAAGCAGAACGCAGATAATCGGGACATCTGCTTTACTGGGACATTTCGTCGGGCACTGATTAAGTGGCTGTGCTAAGCTATTGGGTCTGTAGCTGTTTAAAATGGGATGCCCCTGCCTTTCTAGTCTGTATCCTTATCTGTATCATTTCTGCTCATGCCTCTGTAGCAAAGTCTCCAACCAAAACATCGGTTCTACGTGCCTCTGTAGCAAAGTCCTCAACCAAAACACCCATTTCTTAGTAAAAATGTGTTTACTGTTCCACGCTCACGACTCCCTCCCCCCTCCTTTATAATCAAAACCCATAATTGAGCAGTACTCCCCCAATCATGCTTGGTACCAGCTCCAGCTAGGTCTTCTGTTTACACTCTGACTCACTCAGCATCAACATGGAACAGCAGGGACCAGAGGCATCAGGTAACTAGCTTTCAGCATTGCCACAAACAAAATCAGTAAACTGACTAACCCAGTGACATGCTGCTTTATACAGGATACATTACTGAAAAAAATTAAATACTGTACCTGTAATTACATGAAGTGAGGGGATAGTGTAATGCAAATGGCTTGTAGCTGTTTTTGAGTGATCTACTCCACATAGATTCATAAAAGTATGTGAAAGGCACTGATTTCTGATAATTGGGATTGCTGCTTAATCGGGATGAAAAGCCCGCCACCAGGGCATCCTGATGAAGCGGCTTCATATGTGCCAGATGCAGCATTGCCCTGTCTCTAGTGGGATTTGTAACCAGCTGCCTGAGAAATGCCCCTTGCAGAGAGTCTAGGATGACCCTGCTTCTAGTTGTAGCTGTGGATAGGATTTCAAGTTCACATCCGGCAGGTTAAAGTCACCCATAATTACCATTTCCCCTTCGCTTGCCAGATTGCTTTGTCCTCCCACAAACCCTCTTCAATCCCCCCCCCGCTTTGTTGGTGGCCTGCCTGCACACCACCCCCTGCGTATAAAGGCCCTGAACCTCGTCTCTAGGTCAACCCAGTGAAGTTCCAGTCCCTCCTTTTTAATGCTGTGTACTTGCATTTCCATGGCCTTTATATCCTCCCTTACACATAACCCGGCCCCCCCTTCCTCACTGCCCTCTCCTTTCGAAACAAGTTGTGACCCAGTATGGCCACCTCCCAGCTGTGGTTGTCGGTGCACCGTGATTTTGTTATGGTCAACAGATCCAGGTTAATCTCCGCAGTGGTAGCATCAAGGTCAGGAATTTTGTTAGGCTCCTTGCATTGGCACACATGGCTCTCCACTGCTTTCGTCCCTCCCTTCCCAGGATCATCCTTCACCCTTCTCTATTCCCTGGTACTGTTCTTCCCCCTTTTTATCCTCCCTCTGCCCACCCTCCCTAGTAGTTTTCTCAGCCTTAGTTCCATCTCTTGACCCTCCTTTACTCCCCACTACCCTTGGGGAATTTATTTCCCCTGGGCTTTTCTTCACTGCTGCTCCGTTATCTGGGGAGTAGGGATTCACTACCTCTCCCATTTCTTCTGCGTCCCCCACTAGCTAGTTTAAGTGCCCATCAAAGTAGCATTTAAACCTTCCACGTAGGACTGCTGTTCCCCTCTTGGATGGATGGAGGCCATATGATTTGTACAGGCCTTTATCCCTCCAGATAGGACTCCAGTTCCCGATGTAGCAAAACCCCTCCTCCCTGCACCATGCCTTCAGCCAGTTGTTGAAGACCATGGTGTGGTATGGTGTTCCTTCTCTCTCTCCCCCCCCCCCAGTCTTGTACAGGTGGCACCTCAGTGAAGGCCACCATGTGTGCTACCTGCTTCAGACCCCTCCCTAGCTCCCTAAAGATATTTAGGCTATATTCTCTGCCATATTATTTGTCTCCAGATGGACAGTGACGTCCAGCTCCCCTTTCTGCCCCGCCACCGTAGCAATCCAAAGGTTCCACTCCCCAACTCTCTGAGCTGAGGTGCTGAGTAGGCATCTCCCCTCCCATCGTGTTCCCAGACCTACCCTCCTGATGACTGAGTCCCCCACTAGAAGTTACTCCTCCTCTACTGGGGTCTTCTTCCGCCCACCTTGGTACCTCTGCTCTGAAGAACTGCTATATCCTCTCTTGCTGCCACCACGGGAGCCTCATCTCGACAGTCCCATCCTGACAGGGTGGCGAAACAGTTCTGTAGTGGCACTGACTGAGGAATGTGTGCCCTATACCAGATGTGCATCCCTCCCAGTGTTCTGGACTGTAACCTCCCACCTACCCTTCAGAGTCCCCTCATACTCAAGCCCTCCTCTTTGTGCCCTTGTAGTACAGCCATTTTCCATTCTAGGCTGGCCACATGCCTCCTTAATGCAGCAACCTGCTCACAATGGTTGCAGATGTACCCCCCACCACCACCACCAAAGGCAGGATGGTGAGCATCATGCAGCCGTGACAGCACAGCAGTTCTACTTCCATCTTCTTTGATCACCCGGTTTAGTTTTCCAGTAGGTACTATAAACCATGTCCGTTCTCTCAGCACTGGCCTCATATTAAAGCCAACTTTAATTAAAAATACTCAGTTATCTGATGTCTCATCGTGAATAAAAGATAGTTTGTAAGATCTTTAGTTATCCAAATGCTAAAGCAGATTACAGTACTAACAAATTTTCTATTTTCAGACTGACAAATCACTTTGTACTGTATGTAAACATAACGTGGATGTTTTGATATCAGTGCACTTGCAGTCTTTAAGTTCAGTACACTTACCATGTAACCTTCTTATAATGAGCAGAACTGGGTTTTCAAGCTGATGTGTGGTGAGGTGGTTCATCTCCAATATGTGTGTCTGCTCTGCCCACCTACAGGCCACACAAGCAAGCTTGATCCTTCATTCAGTGGGTTTGACATGCTGCAGCAGTGTGACCTGCATTACGGCAGCATGTGTTCATGTTGAGCACATGGTACTGTTTCTGAACAATGCTGCTGACCTTCCAAAATATGGTCTAGGAAAACCTATGGGCATAGCAGCACCCCACATTTGCCGAAAGTTGGGAGAAGGTGGGATGTTTATACTCTTCCATCTTTGGAGGCTTACAGAAAATATCCAGACACTTGGGGGTGCAGGTTTCTGAAAATCTGGCCCCAGGTCTCAGTTTCATTTGTAATTTTGTAATCTTGTAATCCTAATTTGTTCCGGTATTACAGTTTAATAAAGAATACAGTTTTCATTGTTGCCTGTATTTTTTCATGGTTTCTAGTTATAGTTTGCCAAAGCATTCATAAAATCAGTACAGAAGATTTTCTGACTTCATAGTGTGTTTATAATAAATAATCATAGTGCTTTCCACAGCAACAGACCATGAAGCCACAAACAGAGCAGTGCCGAACTATAGCTTCTTTCCAGAAAGGTGCACAACAGTTGTTAACAGATGTTTGCAATTGACAGTTGAATAAATAGTAGTTTGTGACTACATATTAAAGAAATTTTTCAGTTTCCAGCAAAAAAGTCACAGTTGTCAGCAGCAGAACAGTTACACAATAGTGTCTCAAAATTTGAATTTCTGTCACTTCCATTTTTTATTGTTGAAGATATTTTTATTAAAATATGGTATTTTCTTTGTAAACTTCATTTGTTAACATTTTGCTTATACCTACCATAAAGTCATAACACTCTGCTTATGATATCTTTAACTGTCACCAGTGGAGTTCCCCAGGGATCAGTGCTAGGCCCAGTCCTCTTCAATGTCTTTATCGGTGATATCGCAGAGGGGCTGGAAGGGAAAGTTCACCTGTTTGCAGATGACACAAAACTCTGCAACAAGGTGGGCACATCAGACGGGGTGGAAAGAATGAAGAAAGACCTAAGAAGATTGGAAGACTAATTGAAGGATTGGCAGCTGGGTTTCAATGCAAGGAAGTGTAAGGCAATGCTTATGGGGCACAGAAACCTGGGGGCAGTTTACCACCTTGGGGGAGAGGAAATTGCAAACTCAAAGCAGGAATGAGACCTGGGGGTTGTCATCTCAGATGACCTGAAAATGGCAAAAGAGTGTGACAAGGCAGCAGAAAAGGTGGGCAGGCTGCTGTGCTGCTTAGGTAGGGGAATCACCAGCAGAAGGAAACTGGTAATAATCCCACTGTATAGATCATTGATGATGCCTCACCTCGAGTACTGTGTCCAGTTTTGGAGACCCTTCTTCAAAAGGACATAAAAAGAGTAGAGGCGGTACAGAGGAGGGCAACCAAAATGGTGAGAGGCCTGCACAAGAACCTTACGAAGAAAGGCTGAGGGAGTTAAATATATATTCGCTGGAGGACAGGAGAGAAAGGGGGGGCGTGATTTAAACTTCCAAATATCTCATGGGGAAAAACAGAGTACAGGATGGTACCCTCTTCCAAAGAAAAAGATGTTCAAGGACTAGGGGGCACAGTATGAAGCTGGAAGGGGGGTGTGTGGTTTCAGAGGGAATCTGAGGGAGTACTTTTTCACAGAATGGGTGGTGGAGAAATTGAACAGTCTGCTGGCAGAAGTGGTGGAGGCAGAAATGGTTACAAGTTTCAAGAAAGCATGGGACTGACTCAGAGGGAGCTTGAGAAAACAAAGGGAGAAGACAGTGGGTTGATCAAGATTCGTTTAGTCACAACAACTAGGGTAACAGGGCAGACGCGGTGAGCCTGTGGGCCCTTATCTGCTGACAGCTTCTATATTTCTGTTTCTGTGTCATGATGTAAATTATTTTTATGTCATAGGCAGAGGATTATGATTTCAGGACACAAAAATGAGCAGGAACAGGTAAAATCTTATGGGTGAAGAGATGGCTTTCATGCATATGTCTTTAGTGATGAATATTGAAAAGCCCTGAAATTCAGTTTGTTTTGGGATGCTCTAAAATTTCAGTCCTGCTAAAACTGTCATCAGTTTTCAGAAAATTGGAAAATTACTTTAAAGAGCAATACTAGGACCAGGACGAGCCAGAATGGTCTGTAGATCAAAAATGATGCATACATTCTAAGCAAATGTGCTGTCCACTGTGCTGGTGGCTGTGAGCAACATGTGCACAAGACAAAGCAGAGAGATATGTAGTGAGCAGGGGCTGGCTCCACAAAAAGATGTCTACACCTATGAAATGCCCCTTGACCCCACCATATATGGAGATATGCACGCTAAATGGCACAATGGAGAAGTAGCAGCCTGCTGGTATTGAAGAATAGTGGGAGGGTGCTGGAAGACCCCCAGCAAATCTGCTGCTTGTACTGACGCCAGTGCCAGCTGTACTATGGCAGGTGAGATCAGCTGGGACTGGATGTCAGTAAGTAAGTAAAACTTTATTTATTGAGTGCCTTTCCAAAACCAAGGCACTTTAACAAAGCATAAAAACACCACAAATAAGGTAAAATAAAACCGTAACACTGACATAACTTAGTAGTATTACAGATATGATAATTTGAATTAAGTCATCAAAGAAGAGCCGGATTAAAAAGATGGGTTTTACATTCAGCTTTAAAGCTTTCAGCGGTCAGGCATTCTCTTAACCGTTGAGTTAGAGAATTCCACAGGGTGGGAGCTGCAAAGAAAAAAGCTCGTGCACCAGAGATTTTCAAACGCACCCTGGGAATATCTAGCAATCCCTCATCGGTGATCGGAGAGGACGGCTGGGGCAGTAGGGAGTCAGACGATCTTTCAGATAGCCGGGTCCCTGGTTGTGTAGGGTTTTAAAGGTCAGCAAGCCAACCTTAAAGGTGATCCACCATTGAACAAGCAACCAGTGCAGTTGGCACAGCATAGGCGTAATGTGGCTAGCCCTAGATGTGCCAGTCAAAAGCCTGGCTGCCGCGTTCTGCACTAATTGCAAGTGGCGGATATCAACCCCTGGAAGTCCTAGGTAGAGGGCATTGCAGTAATCTAGGCGGGTGGTGACCAGGCATGAACCAAAGTTGGGTAGGTCATCCAGAGGGACCAGGTGTTTCACCCAGGCGACGTTTCTCGGGTGATAAAAAGAGGATTTGATCATGGCCAATACCTGAGATCTCAGAGTCAGGCCATCATCAAAAATAACATACTAACATACTGTTTGCTAGCAGATTAGGCCTTACGGTCTATCGAGTCTGCTCGAACTTCAGATCCCTAGTTGGGTGCGGCGCCCCCCTTGTGTTCCAGAAACCCCTATCATCCATCTCCCCAGGACAGGCCATCATCTGATACATCCACTTTCTGTGTCTTTCCCACCTCTCTTGAAGTCCTCCACTGTGGATCTCTGAACCAGCTCGCCAGGCAGTGCATTCCAAGGGTCCACCACCCTCTCAGTGAAAAACCTCCTCCTCTTTTCCCCCCTCACCCTTCCACCTTCCAACTTCAAACCATGCCCTCTGGTGATACCTCCCTGCTTTAGTCTAAAGATCCCCTCCACGTTTACCCTATTTATTCCCTGGAGGTACTTGAAGACCTCAATCATGTCCCCCCGTCTCTCCTCTCCTCCAATGAAAACAGGCAGAGCCCCTCAAGTCTGTCCTCATACGTCAAATCCCCTAGCCCTCGTATCATCTTAGTTGCCCTCCTCTGTACCCTCTCCAGGAGCTGTATGTCCCTCTTCAGGTGTGGTCTCCAGTACTGTACACAGTACTCAAGGTGTGGTCTAACCAGTCCATTGTACAGCGGCAGAATCACTTCCTTGCTCCTAGAGGTGATCCCCCTTACGATGCATCCCAACATCCTGTTTGTCTTGCTAGCCGCTCTCCTACACTGCTCAGAGTTATTCATACATGCATCCACCATGACCCCTAGGTCTTTTTCCCCTATTGAGGCCTCCAGCGCCTCCCCTCCCAGGGTGTACCTGTGTTTAGGGTTTCCCGACCAAGATGTAACACCTTGCACTTGGTGATATTGAAATTTAATTTCCATGTGTGAGCCCAGCTTCCCAGGGTGTCCAGGTCCCCTTGCAGGGCCAACCTCCCCTCTTCTCCCTCAACTACTGCTTCCATCTTGGAGTCATCAGCGAAGAGACTCATTTCACACCCTATACCCTCCCTGATGTCCGATATGTATGCATTAAACAGGATCGGACCCAGGACCGAGCCCTGCGGTACCCCACTACCAACCTCTCTAGAGTTCGAGAGCTCCCCACAGACCACTACTCTCTGGGTGCGTCCAGCTAGCCAGTTTTCAATCCATCTGACCATCAAAGGGCCTACTCCCAACCCCATCAGTTTCTCCATTAGACCATTGTGGGGGACAGAGACAAACGCCTTGCTGAAGTCCAAGAATAATACATCCACAGGCTTTCCCCTGTCCAGTTCTGATGTTACCCATTCGTAGAACTCCACAAGATTGGTTTGACATGATCTACCTGGCACAAACCTATGTTGCCGACTATCCAGACCTCCCACCTCCTCCAAGTACACCCCCAATCGTTCCTTTAGTATACTCTCCATTAATTTTCCCACCACCGAGGTCAAACTGATGGCTCTATAGTTACCTGGTACTTCCCTCGACCCCCTTATGGATTGGCACCACATGTGCCTCTCGCCAATCCCTAGGTACCCTCCCTGTCTCAAGTGACCTGTTGAAGAGCTCCGCCAGGGGTGCAGCCAGTATGTCTGCCAATTCATAGCACTCGGGATGAATGCCATCCGCCCAGGAGATTTGTCTTTCTTTAGGGCCTTGAGGGCTAACCCACACCCTTTTGGCGGAGATAGCATCATCCATCCCTCCACCTCACTGGCCTTTTATCCTTATCCTGATGTGACACCCCTGGGGTACCTCTCCCTCCCTCTTGCTCCATTTCTGTTGCTCCCCTGATCCCACTCACTGCTGCTTCTATCCCCACCATGCCTTGCTTTGTAGATATCCCATCCCCCTCCCTAGTGAACACAGAGGCAAAGTACTCGTTAAATACCTCTGCCTGGTCCCTCTCCTCTTCCACCCACCCTCCTTCTGATCTCAATCTGCTGAGATGGCCCTTAGTTTTTCTCCGCTCCCCAATGTACTGGAAGAACCCCTTTCCCCCTCCATGTATCCCCTATGCCAGCCGCTGCTGTTTACTAGACTTTGCCCCCCTCACCATCCGGGTGACTTTTCTAGATGCAAGATGGTACATTTCCTTATCCCTATCCCTTCTTGTTGTTTTATATTTTTTGTAGGCCGCCTTCTTTTCTCTGACCGCTACCTGAACCTCACTGGACCACCAGCATGGTTTATGTGACCTTGCTCCCTTACATTTCACCTTAGCGCAGGTCCTGACTGCCTCATGAAGTCCCCGTTTTATAACCTCCCATCTCCTTTCCACATTTGTTATTGATGTAATCCCCTTCTAGTGATCCTTGAGAATATTTCCCATGCCCACAAAGTCTGCCCCACTGAAGTCCACTGCCAGTGTCCTAGATCTCTTCCCCCCCCCCCGTGCTTATTTGAAACCAGACAGTATTGTGGTGGCTCCCAGTCAGGGGATCCTCTACAACCAGGTCCCTTACCAGATCCCCATCTGCCAGAACCATGTCCAGGACATGCCCCTCCCTTGTGGGCTCCATCACATGCTGTGTTAAGAACACATCCTGAAAGCCATCCAGCAGCCTCTGCTCCTTGGCCACCTTAGAGGACATGGTTCCCCAGTTTGTACCTGGCATATTAAGGTCCTCCATCAACACCATTCCTTCCCCTTTTGGTCCACACTGGGCAATGATGTTGTCCAGCAAACCATCCTCAGAACATCACCCATCCCGGGGCCTATATACTACACCCAGCTTGACCTCATCTCCTGCTGGGGATCGTAAGGTGACCCATAAGACCTCCACGTTTCCCTCTGCCTCTTCTACCCTAGCAATTTCTATGTCATCTCTAATGAACATAGCCACTCCACCCCCTCTGCCCTCCTTTCTATCCTTCCTAAGCATAGTGTACCCCCTCACGTTTAGGTCCCAGTCATGGTTTTTGTTGGCCCACGTCTCCGTGACCGCCGCCACATCAACCCCCCCCCCGAACAGCATAGCGCATAATGCCCAGGTTCCTCATCCGGTCTGAGGTGGTGAGCTGGACGCCATAAAACCATAAGCCTGATGTGTGCCCAGCCCCCAGACCTACCTCCAGCTGACCTGGGTCCACTGCCAACACTTTGGTCTTATCCGGGTTCAGCTTCAGCTAGCTGGTGCTCATCTAGTCCTTTATCTCGGCGAGACAGTTTTTAAAGACAGAAACTACATCCTCCTGTCCAGGTAGAAAAGACATTACAGTTGAGTATCATCTGCATAGCAGTGAAAAGTCAAACTGTATCGTCTAATGATATCTCCTAATGGCAGCATGTACACTGTGAACAACATGGGCGACAATATGGAGCCCTGTGGCACCCCACAGGGCAGAGGGAGGGCGTTGGAGGAATACATTTTGGTGATAGCCTTCTGAGATCGGCCCACGAGGAATGATTGAAATCATTTGAGGACCATACCCGACAGTTCACAAAGGAAATGCAGACACTCCAAAAGCACACCATGGTCCACAGTCTCTAAAATGCCTCAGAGAGATCAAGAAGGACCAAGATGGCATGGGCCTTTCAAGCTCTCGCTATTAGGAGGTTGTTCAATACCTGGACAGGTGCAGTCTCAGTACTATATCTCTTCCTAAATCCAGACTGGAGAGCCTCATAGATACATGGGTCCCAAGATAATCCTCCAGCTGCGACGCAACCGCCTTTTCAATAACCTTGCCAACAAAAGGCAGGTTAAAGATAGGCCTGTAGTTAGCTGGGTGGTTTGGATCCAAGGAGGGTTTTTTTAAGGAGTGGTCGTACAACCGCCTCCTAAGAGGATCTGGAAAGACGCCCCCTCTCCAAGGAACCCCAAACAGTTTCACTTAGGACTGGGCAGATGACATCTACACAACTCACTAATAGTGGTGTAGGGCCTGGATCCAAACTACAGCTGGTTGGGCGCAGAGTCTGGATGATTTTCACAATATTTATGAGTTCCAGCCTACTGAAATCTGACCAGGTAGACCAAGTGTTAATCACCTCCCAACGATCCCCACAATCCCTTGTAGTGAGAGCCGGGCCACTACTGGCCTGAATGGTGACAACCTTAGCTGTGAAGAATTGAGCAAGTTCATCACACTTAGCCTGTGAAAAGGCTCCTCCAGGTTGGAGACAGATTGGATTATACAATATATATATATAAGAAGGGGGAGAAGGACTTCTTTAAGTACATCAGGGAGAAAAGGAGCTGTAAGGACCACATAGTAAGGATTAGGAAGGAGGGGGTTAGGTGGAAGCACTAAATGAGTACTTCTGCTCAGTATTTACTAAAGAGAAGAGGGAGGTGACACCCAAGGTGGGAGAAATGGCAGAAGCAGGGGGGGAAAGTGGTGACAGATGGGGAAATCATGGAGAGCAGAGTTCAAGAGGGTTTGAAGGCACTGAGGTTGGACAAGGCGCCAGGCCCAGATGGCATCCACCCCAGGGTACTGAAGGAGCTGGCAGAGGTCCTTGCAGGACCTTTGGCAGACCTATTTAATGCCTCACTACATTCGGGTATGTACCTCAGGACTGGAGGATGGCTCATGTGGTGCTCCTCCACAAGAGTGGCCCCAAGGATGAACCGGGAAACTACAGACCAGTGAGCCTCACATCCATCGTGGGTAAGCTAATGGAGACTATACTGAAGGAGAGGCTGGTGGCCCTCCTAGAGGCCAAAGGACTACAGGACAGCAGACAGCATGGCTTCATACGTGGCAGATCCTGCCAAACCAACCTGGTCAAGTTCTGTGACTGGGTAACTAGGCAACTGGACAGGGGCCATGCAGTAGATGTCCTGTATCTGGACTTCAGTAAGGCATTCGACTCAGTGCCACATGGAAGGCTGGGAAGTAAGTTAGTAGGCACAGGGGCAGGTGCAAAGCTGGTGAGATGGGTAGGAAACTGGCTGCAGGGAAGGCAACAGAGGGTGGTGGGTGGGTGGGGAGCTCTCACACCCAAAGGCAGTGATGAACGGTGTTCCACAGGGCTCAGTGTTGGGACCAGTGTTGTTTGGGATATTCATTGCAGACATATCATGGGACATCAAGAACAAGATCAGTCTGTTTGCTGATGATACCAAGGTAGGCGGTGGTGGATGACCTAGGGGATGGCAGGGGTTGTAGGATGATCTGGCAAAGCTTGAAACCTGGTCAGACACCTGGCAACTGGGCTTTAATGCCAAAAAGTGCAAGGTGCTGCATTTTGGGATGAAGAACCCAAGGAGGGAGTTACCAGCTAGGGGAGTGCAGCTAGCCCAGACAGAGGAGGAGAAGGATCTGGGTGTGCTATTACAGGGTCAATGAACTCGCACAATGTAGGAAGGCAGCTGCAAAGGCCAACAAAATGCTGGGTTGTATTGCAAGGGGTATATCCTCGAGGAGGGAGGAGGTGATTCTGCCACTGTATAGGTCATTAGTTAGACCACACCTGAGTACTGCATGCAGTACTGGTGTCCGTATCTGAAAGGGACATTAAGAGTTACTGGAGGGTGCAGCGCCAGAGCGACAAAGATGATCAAGGGCTGGGGACTTATCATGCGAGGAGGAGGCTGAGGGAGTTGAACATGTACTCACTGGAGGAGAGGAGAGACAGGGGTGACATGATTGAAACCTTTAAATACATGAAAGGAATAAACAAGATGGGTACAGAGGGCTGTTCAAAGTAAGGAGGACACCAGGGGCCATGATATGAGACTGGAGCGAGGAAGGTTCAGGAGGGAGATGAGGAGACACTTTTACAGAGAGGGTGGTGGCTGGGTGGAATGTGTTACCTGCTGAAGTGGTATGCAGTAGAACAGTGGACTGCTTCAAACGAGGATGGGATAGGACAAGGGAGGGTTAATGAGGGGAAGGGTGGGAGGGAGGGCAGCTGCGAATAAGGGTGCTAGCTGCACATTCAAGTAGACTTGATAGACCTCTAGGCCTTTATCTACTGACAAATTTTGTATGTTCGTATGGAAGAGCTGAGCTGGTCGATTCTGTGCAGCAGAAATCTCCCTAGACAGACATTCTGCCTTCTTACAGGTGACTTCTGATTGATAGTTTTCATAATGTTCTATCAATCTAAGCTTGTCAGCATCCAGGCCAGACTTTCGCTAAGCTCTCTCAGTGACTTTTTCGCATGCCTAACTTCATGATCAATGAGACTGATGGTGGTGGCCCCCCATGCCATGCCATATAGGGAGCATCCACTATGTTGTTTGACATGTGGCAGTGCCGCACATACAGATGTAACCAGGGTACACCCATGCTGACAGTACACATCCTACAGTGCAGGTGAACAGATGCTGAGCATCAAAGTTCTGCCACAAGGCAGTCATGGATCTGATACCATCCCATCCCACTTCCAGGTACAGAGCCTTGCCAGTGGTGACAGTGGTATAGTGACTCTGAGCCAGGAGCGTATGAGCACCATGCATCCACAAGAGTTGCATAATGGCACCCAGGGCACCCGGCAGCATTTCACCCACCAAGCACCGCAGCACCCATGCCATCTACTAGTACACCTTACAGTGGCCCCAACACCAGTTTAATAGTACATGCCTCAGTCACACCACAGGACACACAGTGGTACACAACAGTCACCCCACGTACACCATGGACAGCAGTGATCCCCTGGAGGGACAAGCAGTGATTGTTCCTGAACCCAGTAGACACAGTAGGCATGGTCTGAATCCCTACTACTCTGAGGTACAGCATATGGAATAGTAGAAGCTTTGACAAGCAAAGAATGGCCACATAGCGCTGCAACAGATAGGTAGTCAGGTTATAACTTTAGCCTCTTGGCTAAAAAGAATGATTACGGAATCATACAAGATGAGTAACAAAGTTCCACCCATTGGAATCAAGGCACACTCCACCAGAGTGGTGGTTACCTCATGGGCGGAGCGAAATTCAGCAGCAACCCAGGAAATCTGCTCCGCCGCAACCTGGTCAACAATACAAACTTTTACTAGACACAGTAATTCCTAAGAGAACTTCCTTTGGGCAAAAAGTACTAATGACAGCAACACTTATTTTTTTATCATGTAAAATTTTATTGAATTTATCAGTTATCCAGAGCTGTACAGGATGGCCTTCTTACATCATATGTACAATGACAGCAACACTCATCAGCGGCTGAATCCAGTAGCTCCCCCCCACCCTAATTGGAATGGCACTGCTTTTTACATACCCTAAGGTAAGGAATTGGGAGTGACATGGATACACAGGCAACACAATGGTAGTTTACTCACCTGGTAAAGGCGATTGTGTTACTGTATATCCATGGTACTCTGGCTCTCCTGGGGGAGCATGGATAATAATTATTTACAGGGACGCTATAATTTATGAAAACAACATAAAGTTGAATAAGATGTATAAACAATGGAAACTGCATAGAGTTAAGACAGATAATGAACAAACATAACTAAATAGAGTAACAGAAACCCATGCTGTCTCAAGAAAGATGTTATACTGTCTGTGCATGCAGATTATTTATTTCACAACTGTGGAAGTATTGAAACTGAGGACAGAGGAAACCAGAGGGGGCTTGGTGGTGGGATTGAAATATGATCTTGAGTCACATGTGTATCAGGCAGCCTATCAGGCAGACATAATTAAATTATTAGAGGTTAAGGGGGGAGGGGAAGGAGGTAAGGAACAAAAATGGAAAAAAGGAGAAAGATAAAAAAGTTATTAAAACTAGTTTATAATGTAAAGACTCTCCTATTCACAGTACTAATTCTCTTTAATAAATTAGCAAACACCGGCCTGGTGGCGTGGAGGGCTGGGGCAGCGCTGCCTTACCTCCTGCCATGCTGGCGACCCACGTTCGTGGTGCGAGCAGGTTGTCGGGGGTCAGCCGGGATGGGAGAGGATTGAGCATCCGGAAGACTGCTCTCCTCTCCTTTCCTCTCACAGGGAGGGTGGGGAACAGTGGCTGGCGTTTGCTTGACACCTAGTGGAGGCTAGGTGTTGGCATGCCTGGCCAGTAGAGTGGGGCATGGAGGCGGAGCAGCTGGCAGGTGTGCTACATGCCGACGTATGTGTTGCACACCTATGTTGGCATTGCACGCTCCACCTTGAAAATGAAACTGGAAAATTGGCAGCTGGGTCGAGTAGCTTGATGGCCGTCCATCTCTGCGCACCGTCTCCAGGCACCACCTGTACTGGATCCGGTCCTGGTGGGGAGCTGGGGGCTCCAGAAGACACATGAAGAGAGACATAAGGAGCTTAATATGTATAGCCTCAAGGAAAGGAGGGAGAGGGGGTACATGATAGAAACTTTGAAGTACCTCAAGGGAATCAGCAAAGTCCAAGAAGGTAGCATCTTTCAGAAAAAGAGGTGTACAAGAACAAGGGGGCACAATCTGCAGATAGATGGGGGACGTCTCAGAAGTAATGTGAGGAAGTATGTTTTTATGGAGAGGGTTGTGGATGCATGGAACAGCCTTCCTGAGGAGGTTGTGGAGTCAGAAACAGTGGTGGAATTCAAGAATGCATGGGACAGTCATAAGGCAATTCTAGGGGGTGGGGGTAGGAAGAAGTAGGCTGTTGGAACTGGAATCTGAAGCTTATCCATTAGGTAGGGAAATGGGCAGACTGGATGGGCCAAGCGGTCCTTATCTGCTGTCAAATTCTATGTTTCTGTATTTCCCTACCACATGGGGCAAGCCATGGGGGTAACAAGGTGGTAGCCTGATGGGAGTCGGGTGTGGACAGACAGCGGCTGGAGAAAGGAGATGCCTAGAATTGTAGGAGCTGACCGGGGCCATGTGGAGAAAAAAAAAAAGAAGGTTAAAAAAATAAATAAATTAGGAAACCATATTTTTAGCCATTTAAATGAATTCATGTACATTCTATTTCTTCTTGATAAAGGATCTCTGGTCAGAATCTGAGTTCGAACTGGGGCGTTGTTGGGCTTTTAGTTTAAGAAACCAAAAGGCTCACAAGGGAAGCCTTTTGGATTCTTAAACTAAAAGCCCAACAGCCATTTTTGTTCCTTGCCCCTCTCTCCCCCCACACACACATAACCTCTAACAATTTAATTTGTTATTTAAACATCTTTTCTTGTCTCTTACACTTCCATTCTATTTTTTTACATGATATTGGCTGCTTGATTAACTTATATGGTGATTTTAGGTGAATATATTGTTATATGTTGGTGCTATCGGCTATATGTCTTTTTAATATGATGTCACAAAATTTGAAAATGACAACCAATCAGATTGAATTTTTGATAGTAACGTCATGAGTTCTTGTGGTTAAATGTGTGTCTTGTCCAGTGTAGCCCCAGCCTTTGAGAAAGGACCCTGTCCAAAACGTGTAAGGCGAGCACACTAGTGCAATTTTGGTGCTATATTTGTAAATAAAGCTGCTTTTTGTGTGTGTCAACTTTTGGTGTCCTACATTTTCCTTGAGGTGGTGAGTGCCCTTTTTTTGTCTTTACTTATATACTAGTTACTGAGAGCACCTACATCCCAGTGCACACTCTTTTGCTTGCAAAATGTTTGTACGTTGCATAGTAGCCATTGCACATGCTGTCTGGAAAAGCTTGGGCTCCCAGCCTGGTCCTTTGGGGACACCAAGCCCAGGGACCACAGTGTATGTCAATACCAAAACTGGTGATGATGATGACTTGCCTATTCCAGGCGCAAGTGGGACAGAGCCACCTGTGGGTACCCATGCGAGCGACACAGTCCCACCTCCAGCAAGCAGAGGGCTAAGACATTGGGTGTTGCACATTATGGTTCATGCCTCGATAAACCACCACCCATGACCTCTTATTTATCAGCAAACCTGAGACTTCTGTCCCAGCCTTGCAGGACAAATATCAATATGGAAAAGTATATGAGTATAAGGTGAAAAGGTACCATATAGCATGCACCCAAGGGTGTTGAAGGAGCTGGCGGTGGAACTGGCAGGTCCTCTTGCAAATCTGTTAAACAGCTCACTCTATAAGGGGTGGTACTGTAGGAGTGGAGAACCACACGTGTGGTACCACTGCATAAACGTGGGCCTAGGGACAACCCTGATCACTTAAGGCTGGTCAGTCTGCCCTACATTATCTGTAAGCTGACAGAGGTTTTTCTGAAGGAAAGGCTAGTCGGGTTCCTTGAAGCAAACAGGCTTCAGGACAAGAGACATCATATTGGGGAGAACCTGTCAAACTAACCTGATCAACTCTGACTGGGTAACCAAGGCAAACAAAATGCTGGGATGTATTGCTTGAGGGTTCACGAGTAGAAGGGAGGAGGTTATATTGCCTTTGTACACATCCTTGGTGCAACCTCACCTGGAGTACGGTGTGCAGTACTGGAACCCCCTATCTGAAAAACGATATCATCCAGCTCAAGGCAGTACAGAAGAGGGCAGCAAAGATGGTTCCTGTTCTGGACAGCAGGGCAGGACGTGGGAGGATAGGCTGAGAGAACTTAGCATGTACTCACTGGAGGAGAGGGGAAAAGAGAGAGTGGACGTGATTGAAACCTTCAGGTACCAGAAAGGTGTAAACATGGTGGACATTGAGGACCTTTTTTGTCTCGGTGAAAACAAAACAACCGGCACTGTTATAAGCTGGAGGGGAGAACATGGAAACAGAGAATTTGCAGGCAGATAAGGACCACTTGGCTCACCTAGTCTGCCCATTTTTCCCTGTCTGTAGTATCACCACAGATTCTACTTGCTCTCCAGCCCATTCACCCCCCCCTTCCCTTTCCCTGAGATTCCCTTATGCCTGTCTCCTGCGTTTGTGAAACCTACCACTGTTTTCACCCCCACCACCTTCACTGGAAGAATGTTCCAGGAGTCCATCACTCTTTCTGTGAAGAAGTAAGTCCTCACATCTCTCCTGAATCCAACCCCCTCCAGCTTCTTATCATGCCCCCTTGTCGTTGGGCACCTATTGTTCTGAAAAATACTTCTCTCTTGTGCCTTGTTTACCCCCATGAGGTATTTAAAGGTCTCCGTCATATCAGGAAGGAAGTCAGGAGACGCTTCTTTACAGGGGGAGTGATGTCAGGATGGAATGAACTCCCAGCTGAGGTCACTCAGAAGACAGTAGAGGTGTGCAAGAGAGGGTAGGACAGAATGAAGGGGAGCATCAGGGTTGGAGGAGAGGGTGTGGAACCCACTGTAATCTTGGGATCACAAGCTCCGCAATTAAGCAGACTTTATAGACCATAAGGCCTTCTTCTGCCAGCTATTTTGTATGTTTGTATGACATGACACCCCCTTCTGCTTTTATATTTTTAAAAACCAAAACTGTTTTTAGAGATTCTGAACAGAGAATTTATTTTTGTGCTTGAGATGTTGTCAACTTTCACTTGAGTCAAAAAGGGTGCCTACTCTTTAAATCATAAACCCATGGAGAGAATTTGCTTATTTCTACATATTCCATCTTTATATGATTACAGCTGTAACTAGAGGAAAAGCTGCAGCAGCCCACCCAATGAATGCACATCCTAAACTAGAACTGGTTTATAGCGTGCTGTTACCGACTAAATCACCAATCATCACCTTTGCAAGAAACAGCAGGCACACAGAAAGAATGCCCATTACTGCAGAAGATCACTTGAAATCCTTTTTTAAAACTGTCTCCGAGGTAGTTGGAGTTTGGTAGTTCAACGGAGACAGAAACAGGATGGAGACTGTCCAAAGGAGGGCTTCAAAGATGGTACAGAGTCTACATCGAATGTCCTGTGTGGAGAGGCTAGATGACTTAAACATGTACACACTGGAGGAGAGGAGGGAGATGACTGAGGCCTTTAAATACCTCACAGGGGTGAATAAGATACAAGTGGGGAGGTATTTTTTGGAGGAAAGGGTGCTGCAGACCAAGGGGCCACAACCTGAAGCAGGGGGAGGTTTAGGAGAGATGTGAGGAAATACTTCATCACATAAAGGGTGGTAGATGCCTGGAACAGTCTTCCAGCGGAAGTTGTGGGGGTAAAAAACTGGTGGGATTTAAAAAATTAAAAAAAAAAGCCAGGGATAAGCAAAAGGGAGTCATAAGGGATCAGTAAAGGTGTGGCAGAGAAAGTGCCATAGACCTGGAGGGGTCTGCAGTATAAGTACTGCAACAAAAAAGGGCAGAGTGGATGGGCCATGCGGCCCTTATCTGCCATCATCTTCCATGTTTCTGTGTTTTCTAATGTTTATTTACAGTTCATCTGTTTCATTGCATCTGACTGCTATTAGTTTTTTTTCTCAGTTTAAGCTTTTTCCTTTTGGAAGCATCAGTCGGTTAGAGCGAGCAGGGGGACATGCATCAGCAGGGCCTCCAGACTGTTTGGAACAATATCTGGTGTAGTAGGGGAGTAAATTTTTCATCTCACTGGTCTAGCTAAATCCTTTTTTCCCTATTTTCATATTCTGCCTGCTCGGTCCTTAGGGTCAGAAGCACTGAATCACTCATGCTGATGGGGAAGGGAAACTTCGTAAGCCAGTCCAGTCATGCTGTAACAGTAGCAAATATCCTGCTCACTTTGGCGTTGCCCGCAGGCACCATATCGATAGGCTGTCAGTGGACCAGCTACCACTCTCAATATGCAGACCTCCAGCATCAGTCCCTTTTGGCTAAACTGTAGTTAAAATTGGAAATGTTTGATGGGGGAAGGGGAACCCTTGCTTCTAGATTTGAAAGTTGGGGGGACTGTCATCTTTAGGTGGTGGAACTGTCCTGTAGTTTTTAATGAGAAAGATGACAGAGGTGCCCCCAACACACAGTATATACACACACACACACACACACACATACACACATACATATACACCCCTCCTCTGGCATCCGGCAATGGTATTCACCCACTAGCAATTAACATCCCTAGCATCTAGTGATATCCCTCCTACACACACACACACACACACACACACACACACACCCCTTCCTGACATCCAGCAGTGGTATCCATCCACACCTCACAAGTTACAAATAAAATCCCTGTTGTCCAGTGGCACAGTATATTCCCCACACACCCTGGCATCCAGCAGTGGTACCCACCCACACCTCACCAAGCTATAAATAAGTTTTCCTGGCATCCAGCATTTTACACCACCCCCAAAAAACACACCCACCCAGACCTCCCTTACAATACAGTACTGTAGTGTACTAATTCGAAAAATACCATCCAGTGTTTTACACCCCCACCTCCCCTGTATTGTTAAAACACTCACTAAATCATTATTTTGACCACTTCAGGGCTATATTTTATATTATCGATAACATACCCGATCGGATTTACATGAGGGCCCAGTAAAGACCGGACTACCAGTTCAGAGCACGATTTCGGAGGGGGGGGCGCACAAGATCTGACTTGCGGATGGTCCATGTTGGGGGGGGCGCTCATACAAAAAAACGAGGATGTTTCAATTTGTATTATGGCGCACTGGTTATTTCAAGGAGCAATTCAACATTTTAAAGTACTGGATGAAGCATTACAGTTAGGAATCAAAAGGAAAGTTTATTTTTTATTTAACATCTTAACCTAGGGTAGTATGAATTTAGCTTAAAATGTGAAGGACTTTACAGCACACTTCTCTTTGTAGACAGCACCACCTCGGAGAAGATTGGATAAAGGCAGGGCAACTGTGTGTAATTTGTTTTTGCCGTTCCCCCATGGTCAGCTGACACAGACTAAAGTAGCTAGCCCATTGCAATGCATTTCTTGTTCGTTGTTATTACAGCACCTTAGCAAATGGTCCTTCAGTGACAGAACAACCCCCCCTGGCTGCCCTTTAGAAAACCATCCTGCCTGGCAGAAGTTAGAACAAGAACCCCCTCCCAGCACCGAAAACATGGCAGAAGAACCCCCCGCCCTCCAAGTGTCAACCCAGCCACCCAGCAGAGCATCAGCAATCAGCATCACTTGACGCTACTCAGCCTCAACCCAGCCCACGGCAGAATAATTTCTCACACCCTGCTGACCCCGTCCTTCCGAGTCCCGTCACCTGCAGAGAGATGAATCCATTGGGAGAGATGTGTAGTGGGTTGATTCATTGACAGTCACTCCACTTCTCTGCTCCCCAAGTGACGAAGATGCTCAACTCGCTGCTGCTGTGAAGACTGACAGCACCAGACTGGTTACCCGACTGGCGGTTCAAGCGGTTTTAATTTAATTTGTGACAGGACATAATCGCTGCACTCTGGTTCACTCCTAGCACTCTGCCGCGACTGTCACTCGGGCTGGCCTGGACCTGGATCTCCTCAAAACTGGTACTATCTCCATCTCTGCCTGCAGCAGGATGACTGCTAGACAAGAGCTGCAACATACCCTCTGATCACCATGACTTTAGTGCCCTTTTGAGTGCTTCTCGGGATCGGGTCACAAGTATCAGTGCACACCTGTCAGACCCCCCCCCCCTGAAGTGTTAAATACCCGCTGCCCCAGCCAGAGCATTACCATTCATATCACACCCCATCCCCTCACCTGCAGAGAGAAATGCTGTCTGGATCTGTCGTCGGGAGATGTGCGCCTAAATGACACTACTCTAGTCCACTCCTAGTCCTGCAGTGATCACCTGCCGATGATGCTCTGAAGACTCAAGTCGCAGCTGCGCCAGTCTGAGAGTGGTGACCCGGTGACAGACCTGACCGTTTTTTATTATTAAAGTGTGACTGGACAATCAAGTGCTCCACCGTGGCTCGGGTTGCCTGGACTTGGAATCTCCTGACACTACTTCCCACCAGTTCAGTGAGTCAGGGGGAAGAGAAAAGGCTGCGTAGCAACTAGCAAGCACTCAGCTCAGCTGCAGTGCTCAAGTTCAAGGGGTCAGCATCAAGGCGCTCTCTGCCGGCAGTGTTGGGTGACACAGTATAGGGCGGCACTGGTGGTTACCATGGGGACCGGGATGCTTCCCACTTCAGAATGTGTGCTGAGTTCTGCAGCAAAAAAGTAAAGACTTCGGGGGAATCATTCATAGGCACTTTTAAATGGATCACACTTTTTTGCGATCCATCCAGCAGATTGATTAGTATGACCAGCTGGGTTGCATCGCAAAGTGCGATGCGATATCGGCTATTTAAAACCCTGTGGCCAATGATAGTGTGCTCACTAGGTACAAAACAGAAGTTGGGACTAGTGACATCACACACAAAAGTTCTATAGGAAAAGGTCTTGTAGTTGGTTGCAACACAGTATTGGTCTTCAGAATTGTAGGTCACACGAACTTCAGGAAGTCGCCACTTGGTAAGCTGGATAGGGAGATTACTGAGGCGTTGGTCAGCTGACTGGTAGGGCATTGTCCATCTGCTGTTGAGGCAAAGTTGACATTTTTCTCGATTGAAGAATCTGTAACATTGACAATGTCTTTAGCAGTGTCATTTGCATTTTGGTCAATATCAAACGTATAGGACCAGTCCATAAATTCAGGCGAGTAATCACAAACTGGTGTGGTTACAACAAATGTATCACATCGGCACAAATAATGGTAGCCCTGTTTTGCTTCACAGTCAGTATGTGGGGCAACCCTGGTGTCCAGACAAGAATGAAACACTAACAAAGGAGGCAAACTGATTCTTTCTCGAAAGATGTCTTCTTCTAGATGTCCCACTGAGTTGATTGTAAAAAGCTTGTCAAAAACAGGAGAGTCTTTGCCAAATTATGGAAGGGAAACTGTGAATGTAACATACATAGTGTCTCTGATAGCACATTAGCCTGTGGAGTAGCAGGGCCCTTGATTAGGATGAGGAGTCATATAGTCCAAGTTCCTTGCAGTGGCCATAGAAAAGAACACAGTCTTATCCATGCGCTTGGTAGTACATGATAAGGTTTTACAGGAGGGACAATACCATTTTGCCAGATGTCTGTCATTAATTAAATCTGGGATCCTCCCAGATTCCAAATCCCGGAAGAGATTTGTAACTGTAGTTATTGCAGAATTACCATAAGCAGAACAAAGAATTTCCCTGCCTATGTGTTGCTTTCTAGCTTCTTTATTATTCAAGTGTATCAGTTTAATAAGTTTGTGTCCAGTTTGATTAAACATGTATGCAATATCATGCATTCTATATGTTGTAAATCTTTCTTCTTGTGCAATACATGCAATACCATGTAGCATGGTCTGTATCACATCCTGGCTCAATTTTGTATTGAAATATTTTGCATGTCTCTTATTTTTTTGCCAAATCGGCTCGATTCCGGACTGACATTTCAGAGCTAAATATACCTGTAGCAGATCCCTAGTACACCTGCTGTGCCAGCCATACCCAAACTTCTCTTTTGTCGTTTAGGCTGAGCACCCCTCAGTGTTCAGTTGCGTGGTGCCCCGCTACATGGTCTTGCATGTGCTTGATATGCTGCCATTATGTCTAACATCATAATAGTATGAAATTTAGAAACATTAGAACTGGAACAGTGACCAAACTCTGCCATGTCCCAGTGGGTAAGGTTTAAAATAACACGTACAGTACATGCATAAATTGTACACTGCTAGAGTCCCAAGGACAGAAGTAGCAGTCAGGCCACTGAGTGGACCTGGTTCCAATTTTGGGCATTGTAGAGGATCATCTGTTGAAACCTGTGGAATAACTGAAAGAAAAATAGTGTTCGATGCAGTAGTGTGAGTAGAACAAAGGTTGCACATGGTGGTGTTGTGGAAATGTGTAGAAAAGTCAGGGTTCATTGTAGCTGTGAGGTTGTAAAGTCCAGAGTTGTTACGTAACTTTGTCTATGCTTAAAGTTCCATTAGGGGAAATATGAATGTTAGGCCATCCTTGAAAAGTTCATTTGGCAGTGGGCCCGGTGGCGCAGAGGGCTGAGGCACTGGACGCGTTGCCTCGCATCACGCCAGTGTCCCAGGTTTGGGAACAGACTTGGATCATCGGGGAGCCAGCACTGGGAGGGGGGGGGGTGAGAGCAGGATTGAGCTGCCGAAGGGCAGCTCCCCTCTCAGGGTGGTCCCCCCCCATAGTTCCGCTGCCACTGGGTGGAGGTCTGGTGGCTAGCATAGGTGGGAGGGTGTCTCGAGCCATGGCATGCACATGCCTCCACATGCACATGCCCGGCTGAGAATGGGAACTGGTGAAAAACGAGGAGAAAATATAAAAATTGTGTGTGTGTGTGTGTGTATATATATATATATATATATATATATATATATATATATATATATATATAAAAGGCGGGCTACTGGGATTTGCTTTCCAGTAGAATCAGTGACTTTCCATTGAATGTGTAAATTTGATTGGTCTGGTGACACCACCACGACATCAAGATGGGCATCTTGAACAGTGATGTCGGTAGATGGAAGGGTAATAAATACTCCTGGAGGTGGGAGAGGTGTTGAGAGGGTAAAGGTAAGTAATGTGGATCCCAGGGTTCCAGAGCCTGGAGGACAGAACAAAGGTTCCTGTGGTACTCATCTTGAACTGGAAGGTCTGGCTCTGGCACGACTGCCTTCGTACCAGAGAGAAGAAGTAGGCCTATCAGAATCATCTTTCAAAGGAGATCTGTACATTTACCTTGTTTTCATTTTGTCATTTCAGAAATAAAAAGATCTCCCTCCCCTGGCCAGGGGAAGGAGCATTAGAGGAGAACTAATCACCTCTACACAGTGTCAGCTGATTTGCGTGGAACCATTTTTCAATGGGCCTTTTCTCAGGGTCTCAAACCCAGAACCTGATAGACCAGAGGGCTCAATTTGTTGATAATCTCAAAGGGGCCTGCCCATTTGTTTGCAAATGGTTGGGCTGGGGTGAAGAATTTCAGTACCATTACTTGGTCAGCTATTTGCCAGTCAACTTTTTTTTACATTTTTATCAAAGTACATCCTAGATTGCTGTTGGGCATGGCCCAGGTCTCTTGCAGGAAAAAGGTGAATCTGTTGAAGATTGTCTTTCAGTTGTGCAACATAAGTATCCTCTGACATTCTGCCTGCAGTGGGGGTGTTCGGATCAATCCACAGATGTTCTGGGAGTCTTGTTTGTCTACCGGTCATCACCTTGAAGGGTGTAAACCTGGTAGATGCAGCTAGGATAGCTCTAATTGCCATTAGGAGTAAGGGCAACAGAGTATCCCAGGTTTTAGGGTTCTCTTCTACAAACTTACACAACATTACCTTTATTTGCCTGTTTGCTGTCTCTACCTGTCCTGATAACTGAGGATGGCATGCTATGTGAAACTTTTGGCTAACTCCTAATAACACCAAACATTTCTGCATTAAATGTCCAGTGAAAGTGGTCCCTTGGTCAAAGTCTGCTTTGATAGGTAGGCCCCATTTAGTGAATATCTGCTTCTCCACAATTCTGGCTGTGGCCATTGTCATGGCTGCCCTGCATGGGTAGGCCTTCACCTATTTAGAGAAGAGGTCTGTGATTTTACAAGTACATACTTGTTGTGGCTGCTTGTTCTAGACAAGGTCTGATGAAATCAATTTGAATTGCATTACACGGGGCATGTTTGCCTCTGAGGAAGCAGTTTGGCATTTTTCATGCCAGCTTTGGGTTGTTCTGAGCACAGGTAATGCAGTTGTCCATGTAGTGCTAGATGTCTTTTGCCATACCAGGCCACCACCCTACAGTTTTCATTCTTTGTAAGGTCTTATCCACCTCTTGGTGTCCACCAGTTTGGATGTCATGTACCTGATGGATGAATTCTGATTGGAGTGCATTGGGAATTACCCAAAGCTTTTGATTCTCTTCATGAAAGAGGACTGGTTTCTGATTCTGAGGGAGATGAAGTTTGTCAGAGTGTCTCCTGAATGGATTGTTTACAGACATTTGCTTTTCTGTGTCTTTTGAGAGGCATTCATATACCTCTCTTATGTCTGGATCTGCAATTTGTACAGCATGAAGATCCAGGGGGACCCCTCTGGTCCTCTTCTGGGATGCTACTGGGTGTGGCACGGCGGCAGGTGGAGGAGGCATGGTCCACACCTCCCCCCTTCGAGCACCATCTTTAGCCAGAGTATCTGCACGATCATTTTTGGTCATGGAAGGGTTCAGTTTTGGAGTGAGCCTTCACTTTCTGTATGTATGGCTTGAATGTCAGTTGTTCAGCAAGACTGACAATATAAATGAAGAGTTCCCTGTATTTGACAGGGGTGCCTTCTGAGGAGGCAAACTCATGGGTCTTCCAGAAAAGAAGGAACTCTGTAAGGGAATTGCACACAAACACAGAATCAGAAAAGATGATGGTATTCGTACCCTTTTTCCTTGGATTACTTCCAGGGCACAGGCAACTGCTGCTAGTTCGGCATATTGTGCAGACAGAATGGTGCACTTCCTTGACACCTCAAAGGTGTCCCCTGCTGGAGAAACAAACAGGACCCCAAAACTGTAACTTGTTCCCCATTGTATGAGGCAGATCCATCTTTGAAGACACAGCATAAAGTGATGTTTGTTATGTTGCTTTCTGTGGCAGGGTAAAAATGACCTGGGTCTGGTAGGCTGGGTGGCTCTAGGCCACATTCATGTGGATCTCCTTGGTATAGAAGACCATGTGCCCAAATGGAGGGCGTATTGGTGGGAAGTACAGTAATATCTCTATCCTGTAGAAGGAGAGACTGGTGGGTGAGTCTGGTGTTACACACTGACAACAGAAATTCGGTAGGGGTGTGGTTGGTGTGCAGTATAAGGTGAAACTCTGTGAGGTAGGCAAAGTGTTTGATAGCCCAGAAAGTTGGCAACAAATTTCTGTCCCAGAGAGAGAGAGTACTTTTTTGAGTGTCTCAGGGGGAGGAGTCAACATGGCTGAAGCCGACAGCTTTGCTTGTGAGCTCCACTCTGGTGGTCTGTTTTAAATATCTAAAAACGTAGTTCAGACACATTTTTGATAGCTTTAAATCAATGACTGATAAGAGGAAAGTCTTGACTTCCTCTTTTTTTAAACTTTTTTTTAAAAATTTTTTTCCATATATCATTACTATAGAGGAAGCATATAGTCAGGGCCCCATGTTTTCTGTGATTCTGCAGTTGCAGCAGTGGCCACTGAAATTAGAGCTGACCACAGAAATCGGTGCTGGCCGTAGAAATCAGGAAAACCAGCCACACAGCCGCAGAAATGCTAGCTGTGCTATGTGATCACACGAGGAAAGGGCAAAGCTACAGATATGTTAAATATGCCATGGTATACATGCTCATTAGAAGGGGCAACAAATTGCTGCCGCCTGCTACAAAGCCGAAAAGCTAGTGGCCACATGGCATCTTGACTCATGCTGGCTCTTGTTACATAACTCTGTCTAGCTAGTATTGGGGGGGAGACTGATGCAAGAGTAGCAGAGCTTGATTAGTTCAACGGCAGTTATGATTTGCTGCTATGTAGGTGTAGTTGTGGCTAGCTCAGCCATGTTAATTTTTCATTGTGAGGCTGCTTATGGTGCACGCTGAATCCTTGGACAATGAAATTGAAAGGAAGAACCTGAAGGTGAGCAGTAGTCAAGAAGTGAGAAGATTTAGCGTTGCCCATGGGGGTGGACTTGATCTCGGTGTGGTGGCAGGTATCTGAGGAGGAGCAGATTGCAGAAACATAGGGCTGGCAGCAGACTGAGCAGAGGATTCGGTCCCCACTGGTGGACATCAATCACAGTTTTGATTTATGGGCCACAGAACTATATCTGAAAGTCTGAGAGCAATTTCTTTGCAGATTTGAACCTGCAGCCTAAGTGGTGGTGGCATCAAGCTCAATTCTTAAGGAGGGTCGAGTTGCCCAGCTGCAGCAGAGTTGGGTACCAGGGTATACTAGAACTGGAGCAAGCAGGTATGGAAAAAATCAGAATGAAGAGTCTGACTGCTGCTATACATAAGTGAAATTAGGGTCACTGACTGAAGAACACCACAACCCCCTGCATTGTGAGGAGAAGAGAACATGCTAATCAAGGTTACTGTACTTCAGCTTAATAAGGATGACTTGCTTATATTTTTTAGTGTGTTCCCCAAAAGAAAAATCAGGAGTCAACAAATCTTACAAACACGGCAAGTTACACCCATCTTCACTGTTATAGGAACCCCCCCCCCCCAAACACACAGATTTACACACTGCACTCAACATGTTTGTTGCAAGGCAATTGGGGGTATTCCTAGTTTAAAAAAAGTAATAATCTAAAAGAGTGTTGATCAAAATCAGAAAAAAAGGCTTTCAAGTTGGAGTCTGTCTTTATATCTGCTAATTGTAAATATCAATCAATCAAATCTTTATTTATTCAGGCGATCATCATTGAGCAAGGCTCATTTACAAGATGGACCTGATAAGGTCAAGGTTCGAGTTGGTGCACAGCAATTACATCACATACTTATGAGACAGTTATACATACAGAAACAAGAAAATGTTATTTATAACACAGTAATATACAGAGAATTCGCATGTTAAAGCTTGGCAAGAGAAAGTTAAACTAACATCTACAATATGTACAATACATATATATCACAATGAGGGCCATGACAGTCACTCACATGAGTACAAGGATGGTGAAGGGAATATTGGGTGCCATATACTGGCGGTGTCTGGCTGGAAGGAATATGCCGTATGTGATTGGAATATGGTTTTATGGGATGACTATTCTATCTCTGGCGGTAGCAACTGCATTTCTCTGTGAAGAAGGCTGTACAGTGCTGCTTGAAGGATGTAAATGGAATGATAATGGACAGTTTTAGGGATTTTTGTAGGGTGTTCCATGCTATGGCTAGAGAGTAGCTGATTGCTGCCCTCCCTATTTTGGTGTTGACTTTGGGCAATTTGAGCAGGATGATATTGTTGCTTCTTAGGGCATAGAAGCTGGGAGTGGTCAGGTATCCAACTTTTGAAGCTAGGGAGTCGGGATATAGCTTGGGAGTTTTTGATAAAGCTCTGTAGATCCATAGAGCTGCATTTCTGCTCCTCCTGACATGAAGGAAACCCATCCAACTGAATCATAGAGAGAACAATGGTGAGTATTATATGGCAGGTCTGTAATGAACCTTATTGCTCTATGGTATAAGGTATCCAACTTTTGAAGGTAGGGTGGAGCAGTGACTATAGAGAAGTCTGCGTAGTCAATGACTGATAGAAAGATGGCCTGGACTAATCTCATCTTTGAATCTCTATTAAGGAAGGGTTTTAATCTGTGAGGAGGCCAAGCCTTAGGCGAAGCTTTTTCAGCAGTTCTAGATGCTGAGTAAAGTCAAGTCTGTTGTCAATCCACACACCTAGGTATTTGAAATTTTCAACATACTCCAGATTTTCTCCAAGTATAGTGCATATCTGGGGAGACTGATTGAAGAGGATGTGTTGGTGGAGTTTGGGTTGTGAACATCATTGCTTTGGTTTTCTTTGCATTTAGCAGAAGCTTTTCTCAGAAGTTGATGTTGTAACGGGAGAATTCTGCTTGTAAGGATTTCATGAGCAACTTTAGGTGAAGGTTGCTGACACACAGTACAGTGTCATCAGCAAAGAGATGTACTGAGGACTTGGTAAGGGTTGAATCAATTTTATTTATATAAATGGCAAAAAGGATAGGACCCAGAATAGAGCCCTGGGGGACTCCTCTTGACAGTGGTCTTAATGGGGAGAGGTCACCTTCAGCTTTTACCTGCTGTAATCTACCAGAGAGGTAGCATCTGAACCACTTAAGGGAGGATGGATTTAGGCCAATGGAGTGTAGGGATGAGAGTAGCAGTTCATGGTCCACAGTGTCGAATGCTTTGCTAAGGTCCAGGAATACTGCACAGGCATTGTTCTTTTTATCCAGTTCGGTTTGCCAATCATTGGTGACCTTGGCTAATGCAGTGATAGTGCTATGTTTGGCCCTGAATCCAGATTGAGCTGGATTTAATAGATTAGCATTGTCCAGATATTCCCTTAACTGAATACTCACTAATTTCTCCAGCATCTTGGATAACACAGGTAGGATGGAAATGGGCCTGTAGTTATTAAGATCCATAGGGTCCCCTGATTTTAGAAGGGGACCATGAGCTGTCTTCCACAGTGTGGGAATAGAGCCAGAGTTTAGGGAAAGGTTAAAGAGGTGAGTTAGGGGACTGCAAGCACATGACACCAATCTTTAGAAAGAATGGGTCCAGAAGATCTGCTCCTGCACTTTTTGGTATCTAGATGCCATAATAGATCCTCAACTTGTTTCAGCAGTATAGGTTTGAAGCTAAAGGGCGTCAACTCTTTGTTCACCAGTATAGTGGGAGCTTAAATGATCCCTTAATAGGTTAGCTGGGAGGAGTCAAAGGCAAGGCCAGCTGTTGTGAAGTGGTTGTTGAATGCATCCAGGATTTCCAATGTGCCAGTAATGGGGCCATAGTTACTGTGTAAATGGGTTGGAAGGGGTTGTTAACATCCTGGCCCATCATACCCTTGATGGTGCCCCAAAATCTAGCAGTATTATGGTAGGAGGAGTCGAGCTGGGCCAGGTAGTAGGCAGCCTTTGCATCCCTAACTTTCCTAGTGCATTTATTCCTGGCTTTCCTAAAGATCATCCAGTCCATGATATTCTTAGTTTTTCTTGCTACTTTTCCAAATATAAACCAGAAGAAATCCAAGCAGGTTTTGCCTTCTGTGTAATTTTAACTGAGTGTGTATGTCCTCCTCCGATTATGACCTAGGAGAACAGCAAAGGCCACCAATTTCAAGAAGAAAAGATAAGCCTTCAAATTTGTAGTGTGAGGGAAAGTCATTAAAAGAGAACACTGATGCCCATGGCTGCGCCACGTCTGGGTTATTGAAGTTTAAATTTTGATAAGAAGACTACATACAATTAAATGGCCTGGTGTTCCACTTTCAGTGTAGCAGAGTGGTTGCATGAAGACAGTCAAAGGGTTGATTAAGACTTAATCCCCTTGAAGGTATGCTATTTAACCACAATTTATCTGCTGCAGAATGGACGCAGAATCAGCAGTTGTTCTGCCGCAGAAAGTATGAGGTTCTGCCGTAGAATGTAGGTCCACTTTGCCGCAGTAAACATGGGTCCCTGCATATAGTGAACAGTCCATACAGACAATAAGACCATTGGGAACACAGTTGATCCCCTACAATACATGATATAAGCATTGCATCCACTATATTTTGATACATCATGTGAGGGTCCCTTCTTATTACTGACAATAAAAATCCTGAAAATGCTGTGGGAAGCAGCCCATGAGCTACATGGCTAGCTTAATATTATAGGGTTGTCCATCAGTGTCCAGCCTTATAAAAGGAAACAAGACCCAAAAGGGACTTTGGGTGCTATGTTGATACCTTAAGGTGATGTTACAGCTTCTTTAGACATTAAGCAGCAGAATCAATCAACATTCACAATCAAACATTTAGATCCTAGACTGAGCATTTCTCATTTAAAGAACCTCTCTTACTTATGATATATTATCTTTCCTTTATATTTTAACCCCTTTAACAAATCTCCCCCCGTATTAAACCCTTCCTGAATACGCCAGACTTAAGATTTTAACATGGGTAGTGTGATAAGTCTCAACCCCCCATTACAAAAGCATCATAGTAAACTTGAAATGGCCCCTTTGAATTTAAACTCAAAAACATTCCTAGTAGGCTGAAAAAATTTTTAAAACATTTTGTAAAGTCACTTTAGTGAAAAGCTAAACATCTGCTTAACATATAAAGGGCATAACGAAAAGGTCAAAGTTCAGAGTCACTTATCTGGAGAGTCCAGAGGGAAACACAGCCAGCTTATTGACAGGTACTCCCTATTCAGGTATTGCCATTGGAATCTTCGGATTCAGCAGCTTCTTCTTGATGCCTGCCGGTTGCACCCCAATGCGTAGCTCATTTTCCTGCATTGACCGGGTCCGAGAACAAAAAGACCTTCCCTTGATGGGTAATCCGGAGCCTTGCTGGGAAAGTCATGGAATGCGCTATCCCGGCATCTCTGTGTCCTTCTCACCCCATCGAAACGTTTGTGCCTCTGGCAAGTTGAATAACTGATATCAGGAAAAAAGTAAACATGTTGTGCCGCCTGCATGATGGGACTTGCCTTCTGGACATATCTGAGGATCTGATCTCGGGACCCACTCCCAAGGTAACGATCATAAACGTCCTGGGTTCATCTGTGTTCTGGGAGTGTTCCCTGGGATTAATTCGATAGACTTTCTGGATATCACATACTATGTCATCCCCTTCTGGAACAAACTTTTCTCATAGCCACTCTTGTAAATACATAATGGGATGATCTCCCTCGCTGCCTTCTGGAAGGCCTAAAATCCGAACGTTCCCAGAGCGGGCCTGATTTTCTAAGGCCTCTAAGCGTGCACGCATATGTTTGTTTTCCTTCACCACGAGGGCATTAATAGTCGTGTTGGACATCATGTAGCTCTTTTTTAAAGGCATCCACAGCTGTTTCCACGACTAAGACCCTACTGTTAAAGTCGTCCACCTTTTGGCTGTGGGTGGAGACCGAAGCGATGAGATTTTGGAGCTTGTGCCCCAAAGAAGCAATAGTTTCTTTCGATCCGGTTTCCACGTTGGCCTGCTGTGTAGGTTGCAATCGCGGGGCCCCACCAGATCCTTTGCCTCTATCCACTCCGGCTTGCAGCTTTTCTTTTTTCGGGTTGCCCATTTTAGTATATCAAAGACGCACAATCTGACAGTAACACCAAAATTGACTTTACTTGATGTTAAATAGTGATTTTTAGGGCTAAATAAAGGAGAATTCTCAGGAGTTCTGTAAACTGCTGCTTCTCTGCTTGGGCTCCACAGCTCCCCCCTTCGAAAGTCTTGACTTCCTCTTCATCAGAAGAATTTGCTTCCCCTAAAATCAGACTGCTTGAGAAGTATTTTGGATTGAGTGCCTGCACCGAGAGCCCCAGGAGAGGCAGAGAGAGGAGCTCCGCTGTCGGAGCTGGGATGCTGAGTGCTGCTCCGCTAGAATCTGCGGCAGAATTCAAAGGAACAATATTACCTAAGTCAATGAAACAAACTCCTGAGTCCAGGTACACTATTTTAGAGAAACCTGAACCAGAAGTATTTACAGGACATACAGAGCTTTCACATACCTCAGAAAAGACACCAGCAGTTGATTTGCCTTCGGCACCTGCAGCTAAGCAAACAGTGGCTTCTGGGGGAACATACCATTGACTCGCTCTGTGATATTTTGGTGAAACTGCTCTCATGGACACAAACTTTTGATAGAAAATTTAACGCTTCATCCAAGCAGGTGGAGTTTTGCAGAAAGATGCTAAACAAAATCGAGATAAAATTGAAGCTATCACTACGGATTGGGAGAATAACAAAAAGGAAATGAGAAAAACTACTAATAAAATTACCAGCATGGATGCAACAACTGCAAACCTATTAAAAGAAAACTACACCCTGTCTCGGAAAATAGAGATTTTGGAAAACCAGCAGAGATATCGCAATCTCAGATTGATTGGGTTACCAGTAACACTGGATCAAGAGCATGAAACCATTAGAGATATGGTCAGAGATTTGTCTGTTCAAGTATTTGAACTACCAGAAGACTACTTACCATTAATTACTCGTGCCTATAGAATCCCTCCCAAGATATCAACTCAGGGTGGCATATTAAATACCAAAATAAATGAGCTACCTCCTCAGAAAACATTAACTGTACTTTTATCTATGGCTTTTGAAACAGACTGCGACCTGATAATGAGACTGTCTAGGTCAGGTCCGCCTTGAAAAGGAGCTCTGCTCAATGGCATTCGCTTGGTTAAATAAAGATTTTGATTGATTGATTGATTAAAGCACCCATGGAATACAAAACTATTAATTTTTTTATATATTGGATTACTCATTTCCAACTCAACAAAGACGTTGCCGCTTTCTTACATACAGGCAAGAACGTCTTGAATAGGGTCCGAATTCCAGCTTCAGGCACCTGTGAAACTTCAGAAAAAATACAGAGAGATACAACATGTATTTTATGAAACCGATCAAGTTTCGGCTTTTATTCAGGCACAGTATGAGCAGGACAATAAGAATAGAACTGATGCACAAACATACCCCGAGGAGGAAATGATGAGCCCAAAGTCAATATAAAACATAAATTTTGTAAAGGAAACCTCTGAAGTGACCTGGAAAGGGGAGGGGGGAGGTTTTTTTTTTTTTTTTTTGAAAAGGAGATAAAATGTTTCTGCTATTTCATTAATTTGATATAGAAACAGGTTGCAGATGTAGAGTAATTGGGTATAAATGGTTTTAAAATCCTGGAAAATATATTATGCTGCTGTGGCTTCATATGAATGTATAAAATAGTTTAATCTCCCTTTCCTCCCCCCAAATTATTTTTGGTCTAGACACGCCATACAAATAAGATAACAGAAATTGTTAATTTTATTTTTTGATTGGTTCATGACTTTATTTTATTATGTTATATCTAATTAAAAATTATAAAAATAAAATATAAAAAAGAGAGAGTACTTTTGTTCCACAAGGGAGAGTGTCTTTGATACATAGGCAGTAGGCCTGAGGATGCCATTTGCCTTTTGTGCCAGGACTGCTCAGTTTCAGTTTCTTTTTATACAGTATGCGCCGATTAGCGGACATGCCTAACGGGCGTCCGCTTCTAACGGACGAATCCCGATTGCCAAATGCCATTTCCTATCTGGCTCAATGCTAAAGTATCCTGATTAAGCGGACCTGTGATTCCGCATTTAGCGGCCACTTAGTGGCCACTTAATAGATTCCTTGACACTTCAGACACCTCAGACAGTTGTTAATTTTTAATGTTTAGCAGCCGGACTGTGTTAATTTTAGAGTCCAGCTGATGGTAGTGCTACATTTGAGTCGATTGAAAGCTTGCCCCAACTTTACTTTTGCTGTGCAAATTGACAGCATGTGAGGGAAACATATTGCAGCAGTCCAGGACACAATGTGACTGCAGTACCTCCCTATGTCAGCCTACAGCTCCTGGTCTGTCAAGAGATGCCGCACTGAGTTTCTTGCTGTAAGCCCCTACTCCCCCAACACAGACAGCAGCATGCAGTACTATGCAGAGAGAGCGAGTCTGCTAGGGAGATGCTGTTCCTGATGCCGCACTGAGTTTCTTGCTGTAAGCCCCCCCCCACTCCCCCAACACAGACAGCAGCATGCAGCACTATGCAGAGAGAGTGAGTCTTCTAGGAAGATGCTGTTCCCGATGTCCTTCTCGCTCTCTCTCTCTCCGCACTGAATAAAGCACTATGATGGGAGTATGCTGTTCCGATGTCCTTCCAGCTCTCTCTCTCTCTCTCTCGCTCACTCCACACTCTGGAGCTTTTGCTGTTCACTATCTGCATCCAGAGTTCCCCGATCGCAGTTTTATTGATGTAACGGACGCCGCCTGTAACGGACAAAATACCACATGTCAAACTAGTCCGTTACAAGCGGCACATACTGTGCTGGAAAGGCATGTGAGCAAAATTGTGCATTTTCACAAGCATCCAGTAAGGGCAGACAAACAGAGGAACAGTAAAAAATATACAGAAGGTGCAATTACAAATGAAGCAGCATGACAAGAAACAAAGTGCTATCATTGTGTGTAAATACAATATTAACAGTAAATACCATGGACAAAAGTGCTATTAAAGGGTGCACCAATCAAACAGAAGAGGCATATGAGTCAGGGACAACACAGCCTCAGCTAGGGAGGAACAGTTGGGATAGACAGAACATAGTTGGGCCATTTAAGGCGGGGGGAATTTGCATGCCAGGGAGCAGGAGAGGTGACCCTCAAGACTGCTGACATCCCTAACTCAGAGGAGGAAGTTTCCAAATGGAATGGGAGTTCTGGGTTAGGGTTGACCAATGCTGGAGCAGAGGCCAAAGCCTTTTTCAGAGAAGTGACAGCAGTTGTGTGTTCAGGTCCCCACTGCCTGAGATGTCTTTCTTTAGAAGCTCATACAGTGGAGCGGCCTTTTGTGCAGAATTGCATATGAAGTCCCTGGAATAGCCTACCATGCCCAGGAAGCATCTCAGAGTTGCCACACTGGTTGGCAGTGGCAAGTCTTGGATGCCTTGAACCTTGTCCAAGGCAGGGCTTCCGCCCTCTGTAGTGATGCGCAGGCCCAAAAAGGAAACTTCTGGGAGGCACAGTTGTACTTTTGCAGGATTGTATTTGAGGCCTGCCCTCTGTAGGAGTGTCAGGAGCTCATCTAGCACCTCCCGATGTTTCTCTATGCTTTTTGTGGTTAAGAGTAGGTAATCCACATATTGAAGTAGGCATTCTGGTGTTGAGAAGCCACGTATTGCATCTCTCACGTGAATGTGGAACAGAGAGCCGCTGTTGTGGAATTCCTGTGGGAGGCAGTTCCACATGTATTGACGTCCTTCAAATGTGAAGTCAAACTTATATTGGCTGTCGGGGGCCAGTGGGAGTGACCAGAAACCATTGGAAATGTCTAATGTGCTGAACCACTTGTGCTCGGGCTTTAGGAGTTTTAGCACATCCAGGGCAGATGATTAAGTCTTCTGTAGTCAGTGATAAGCCTCCAATTGTTGGGGTTTTTCACAGGTGAAATGGGAGAGTTGACTATACATACACGAGGCCTATTGACCCCTTGTTTTGTAAGGGGATCAGTAGTGGCCCTCAGTGAGGGTATTGCTTCTGGTGGGAAAGAGTATTGACTTTGGCATGGTAGCTCCTCACCAATAACTTGTATAAGTGTGTCCATTTTCCCACAGTCCTGCTTGTTTTTGGCAAAGGCTTTTTGATGCTTCACCAAAATGGGCCTCAAGGAAAAGGTTTGGTTTTGGAGCATGAGGGTAATGTCATACTCCCTGTCGTTAGGCCATACTGCTGCTATCAAATGCAAGTCAGAAATGAAATTCATGTGGTGTTGGCCTAGTATTTGGAGTACTAGCCTGTTGGCCAAATCTACTACATAGCCATAACAGCCAATAAAATCAATTCCCAAGATGCTTTAGTGATGATTTAATACCATGAGGTCAAACCGATGTTCGACTTCCAAATTACCAATAGAGATTGGTATGGATTTGGACCGGTACATTGTTACCACGGTCCCTTCGAAGGTGCAGAAAGAGGTTGTTCTTCCTGTTGACCAGCTGGATAGCTGTGGGTCTTCTTGACGTAGTACTGAAACAGTGGCGCCCGTATCTAGAAGCAGCTCAACTTGGTGGCCCCCAACCAGCGCTTCTGTGCATGGATGGCCAGAATCATCAGTCCGATCCTTCTTGTTCGGGTTGTAGGTTGGGATTGACTGTCCAAAGCATCTGTGCTGCTTTGGAGCAAGGGGTTTTGACTTGTTCGCCCCCATTGGGCTCTTCTCCAATGGGGGGTACAGACGGGAAGACCGCTATGGGCCTTGCTGGAAGGGGCATTGTAAGGGATTGGACCTTGGCCTTCCATTCCTATAGCTGGTTGTTCTCTTCGGCAAGATCTTTGTACGAAGGGCCGGACTGTTGTTTTTGTCCATTGTTTCCCTTATTGTACTACTGGTTTTGCTTTTGCTGATATTGTTGTCGACTCTTGTTTGACCCTCCCTGCTTTTGGTAAGAGGGTCCATCCTGTCAGAAATCCTTTGATTTTTCCTCCACCACGTACTGGGTGGATGGTTCGGTGCTGCTCTGCACCGCAGGCACCTTGGCCTTGGAACCTGAAGCTAGGTTTCGTGCATAGATCTGATATGTATGGTCCACTTCATCCATGAAGACACCAAAGGTATCCGTTCTCATATACACCAGCGCTTCAACTTTTTCATGCAATGCAGGCTGCAGATTTTCCAAAAACAAACCTTTGTAATCTGTTGAATTTTACTCTGTAACCTTATGATCCAAATCTTTGCTTGCTTGGTATGCAAGCCACAGTCTACTGTGGTACTGGACTGGGGTTTCTTTGGCATTCTGCTTTACTTTTCTGGGCTAGTATGTTGCCGGCCAGATTGGGGTTTTGCGCTGCCAGGAGGCTGTCAGCAACTGTATCAAATGTGGTCCTTTCGTCATTGTGGACCGTTTCTGGCAGTTTGTCCCATAATGTAAGGTCTATGGTTTGCTTCAAAACCTGTACTTTATGCTCAGGCAGAAGACTGAGCATTTTGCACTAGCTCTGCACTCTTTCCAGATGGCAGCTGAGATTGTCGCCAGGGGACATGCAGCCTGTTTTCTTTGCAATGATTTGGATGGCATGGGTGGACTGTAAAATGTTCAGGGTGGTTGTTGGACATTGCAAGTCCGTGGTTCTGACAACTGCTTTGGCTGTGGTGATGGCCACGCCCTGAAGGAGTTGCCGCTTCACGATATCATCCCGTAACAAATCTGCCACTGCTTGCTGGACTGCCTCGGAATGAGACTCTGGAACTCCAGCTTTTTTGACCATTTGTTCGATCATTGCTTCAATCTCTCCCCTGTCTTGTTTTGTCAAGACAGCTACCGGAGGCGGGTGAGGTCTCTGCCATCCTCCGGTGTCCCAAGGACTGCCATCTTGGATTGTGTCTCTGTCATCAATTTTGTCATCCTCCGATGACTCCAGATCAATGGGTGGTACATACGGCAGAGATTTCACATGACCTTTCAGGACTGTCAATTACTGATGTAACCTTCTCAACTTTGCATTACTTTTAGAATGATCTGTTCTGTTCCTACATTGCCCTTGGCTGACATGATTCAGCAAAAGTCTGTATACGGTGGTCACTTCCTTCCCGGTTTTCCCTGAGCTACCTTTCTAAACTATCCTGACATTTCAACACACTCATTCTGCATTGTATCTTTCATTTTAGTCAACCAGTCATTCAACTGCAATACATGTTTCTTATCCTGCTGTGATCTTTTACAGTCCTCTCTCAATCTTACAGTTTCTCTCTTTCTCTTGTACAGTACAGTGCATCACATTATGAGACTCATTTTTGATCCGTTCAGCCTCTTTTTTCCCAACTACCTCCATTGCTCGCCCATCTCTTTGGATTTGGAGCCCAGCTCCTGTTTCAGAGCTAGGACCTCCGATTCCAGTGCCTTAAGTGTGGCATGCAGAGCGGCACCTATCCTTCCCTTTTGGTCCTGTTTCTTTTTGACCATGTGTTTGATTTCTGAATACAGTGTGCACACTTACTGTATCAGGTAACCGTGTGTTTTCACATCCAGCGCAAATCCCCACAACCTCCATGAGAGGTTAGAAAATTTGAAATATCCAATTTGAGCTCTGTGCTCTTGGCCATTTTGAAGGTTCTCCCTATTCCTGCATTAGCCGAGAACTCAAGGTGTATCGAACAACCCTGTGCTCCACACCAAGGCAGTTTACAAGTTTCAGGATATGGGTTTCTACAGCCCAAAGCTGCTAGTGAATGAACGGGTGTAGGTTTGAGTCCCTTCATGATTTCCCACTTTTTGTTCTAAGTGTGGGGAGGCTGTGACTTCGGCCATATTGGTCGAACAGATGGGTGCAGGTCTACCCTGCTTGAGATCCCTTTGATCTGTTCCCCTTAACTGTACTCCAGTCTGTCTTGATTGTTCAGTTCAGATTGAGTGGTCCATGCCACGGTCGCCATTTGTTAGATTATCATCTAGCAGATTCTAGACCAAAAGGCTTATTCCCCAAAAACAAGTAAATAGGACAGCATAGGATACCTTCTGGGAGTCGGGAACCCCCCTACACCAGGTGCAATCATCAATTTCATCGAGATTTGGTAAACAACAAAATCTTATAGTAAGATAAGGAAATATCCCGCTACCTTGTAATGGGCTCATATGCGTACTAAGTACATTATACAAAACATTTCTATTGGTGCAAATGGTGGGCTGCTTGGACCGAGATTTTGGCATTTGCATTCATAAATTGTGATAGTATTATGCTGATCATAGCTATTTGATAGAGCAATAGAACAAGTCAAAGTATGCTGATTATGGCAGTGTGCTTAATGGCTGTCGGTGGTGCTCTAAGACCACAAATATATCATACATAAGGCTAAATATGCTAAACATCGCTAAATATTGTAATTATGGATTATTGCTGTAGGTGGTGCTCTAAGACCACAAATATATTGTAAAGTATGTCAGTAAATCCCAGTAACACAGTATGTGAGTAAATCATGGCTAAATAACAGTAACTTTTTGTCAGTATTTATTTATTTATTAGCTTTTGTTAACCAGGTAAGTGCGTTAGGCAAAAAACCTGCCTATTTTCAAGCACGACCCGGGAGTGTACAACAATACAGTAGTCAAAATTACAGAGGACAAGTCGGGTATTAGCACAAAACACAGGACCACCACGCAGGGTAGACTTACAAGGGTACAGAAATAAAAAGCACCCAAGTGTGGGTGGGTAACAATAAAACATCCGGGAAATTACTTAGAGGCAAGTGTTAATAAAATCATGGTTAAGCATAAATACTACTATACCTTATACTAAATACTAACTACATATAATAGTCCAAGTCGGGGCCCAAATCATGACATCATCATAGGAACTGTAGGTCAGGCAGGTCTACAACTCTAAGGAAATTAGTATGTCTTATGGCAGTGTTGGAGGACAATTAGGGATCTCCTGATATAGCCCGCTATTCCACAGAAACACGGCTTGCAGTCAGCCAAACCGCTTCACATCGGCCGACTCAAAGCACAACCACTCTTTTACTGCCTCAAAGGGTTCCCTTTCCTTCTTTGATAAGTCCTTTTCAGATCAGGAAGAGTAGAGAAATGATACAAGGGCTGAGACAGCCTGTTGGCGCAGTGGTAATGCTACCACTTGTGGTGCTGAAAACCCAGTTTTTATTTATTTATTTGCTTTGGTAACTGGGAAAGTGTGCTAGGCAAACCTGCCTATTTTCAGGCACAACCTGGGAGAGTACATGTCAAATACAGAGGTACAGGTAGAAACACAAGGATTAACAGATACTTGGCACATCAGGTGAATACATTAAAGTCTCAGGGAACAACGGATGGATACAGAGGTAGTTAGGATAAATACACATTTGACATAAAGTAAGTAAACAATCATTGCCTAATTGACATGAGGTAGGATATAGTCAGCATTGAATTAACATAAGACTTGGTACACAATCAGTTAACAGAGTGGCATAAGTGCATGTCATACAGCCCATATGAATTGTTGCAAGGGGAAGGGGCAGAAACAGAAGAGAGGATCAGTAAGTGCCAGGAAGGGAGGTTAGCTGGAAATCCAGGGGGATTAGTAACATCTACAAGTGTCAAAGGCTACATGGTAATTGAAAAGACCATGCTTGAGAGCGGCATGAGCTTTGGAGTGCCTAAGGTGTTGTGGAAGGGAGTTCTAGAATTTGGGGGCATTGTAGGCAAAGGTTTGCTCACCCATTTTAATAAAGCATAAGGGAATGGAGAGGAGAGTTGAAGTCGTAGATCACAGGTGACGAGGGTGGACAGCTGGGGAAAACATGTCCGCTAGAGAGGCTGGCGGGAAGAGTGAATGATGATGTCAGTCAGGCAACCAAGGGAGAATAAGCACCTGGAAGAGGGGGATATCCAGTGGAGGTCAGCATACAGGATGCAGTGGTGGGTAAGTCGAGGGGCAGACAAGGCAAACCTACAGACGCTGTTGTAGGTGATATCCCACTTTTGAAGGGAGCTTGCATGAGCCTGTGCAAGGATAGGTAGAGCTTAGCAGAGACCAGGGAGTATGACCCCTGAGCCTCAGAGATCCTGGCTGCAGCAGTAAGGGCTTGTCGGGTGCGGTAAAGCAACCCAATTTTAATATTGATCAACTTGCAGATTGTGTTAACATGGAGTGAGAAGTCGAACGCTGGGTCTAGTGTGACCCCTAGGTATTTGAACAAGGGGGTGATGTATACAGGGGAGCCGTCAAGACAGGATATCTGAACAATGGAGCTACGGAGCAGTATTTTCAGTGGGACTAGAGAAGCATGACCCGAGTCTTTACGATGTTAAGTACCAGTCGATTGGATATGAGCCACGTTTGGATAAGGTGAAAATCAGAGGAGAGGCGAGAGTTTATTTTGTTGATTGAGCTGGAAGAGACATAGAAAACTAGGCTGTCTGCATAGAGTAAGGTGTGACAGTGGAAGGGAATGGAGGGCAGATTATTTATAAATATGGAAAAGAGCATAGGTCCAAGTATGGAACCTTGGGGAATTCTAGTAGAAATGGGAGCGGGGAGGAGAGGACTTTGCGATAGGAGACAGCTTGAAAGCGGTCGTGCAGGTAGCACGAGAACCAGTTGGGTGTAGTGTGAGAGGCACCAAGGGTGCCCAACTGGTGTAAGAGCAAGGAGTGGTTTGTCGAATGCTTTTGACAAGTCAATAAATACAACGCCAGTGAGTCAGCCTCTGTCCATGTTTGTTTTGACATCGCTAGAGAATTGGGCCAAGGCGGTCATGGTTCTGTGGCCTGCCCTAAATCCATGTTGAGCGGGGGATAGAAGGTTATGGTTGAGTAGGAAGTCTGACACCTGCCGGTGGATTACCTTCTTCAGGAGTTTGCTGAGAGAAGGGAAGAGTGCTATGGGACAGTAGTTTAAAGGGTTTTTAGGGTCCCCCTTTTTAAAAACCAGGATAACCCTAGCAGTTCTCCAGGAGTGGGGCACAGTGGCAGAGCAGATGGATAGGTTGAACAATCGCATAACGGGAATGGCAAGGAGAAAGGCACCTAATTTGAGAATCCTCGGCTCCAGACCATCAGGACCCTTGCAGCCATGAGGTGAAAACGTTTTTGAGAAGCCGTAGGACATTGGCCTTTTAGACTGGGGTGAGAAGTAGAGGAGAATGAGAAGATGGGATATCAGGTGTGGCAGGGACAGCGGGAGAGGACCTAGAGAACCCAGCACTTGAAAGGGTGGTGAAGAGGGAATTGAAGGCGTTTGCTATAGTGGTGGGATTATTACAGGAGGCATTGTCGATTTAACATGTCACAGGGGGCCTGGGTTCAAGAATTGCCCAGCATATGGTTAATTTGTGTCCACTAGGATTTGGGGTTTTGAGCGGAGGCCTGAAGAAGCCGTCCTCTATAATAGTTACTTTTGGAGCCATGAATCTCTCTGTTTCAGGAATTTCATAGTGAGCGATAAGCAACAAAGTCGGAATGAAGAGAGGAGGCTTTTCATTTGGCCCAGAGTTTCTTATGCAACTTAAGCTGCTGGAGAAGAGGGCGCTTTAACCACTTTGTGGGTGTGCCCTTAACCTGTCACCTAGCGGAGGAAATGTGCCTAGTCCACAAGGCGATTAGTGTGTTGGTGAAATGCTTTGTGGCCTGGCCAGTGTTATTTGTAGTCAATAGGGGAAAGAAGTTGACCTGTCTTGGATCACTTAAGAATGCAGTAGTCTCAAAGGCCGAGCAGTCCGACATAGTGACTATCCTATAAGGGTATGAAGGGGGGCTAGCATCCCAGACACAGAGAACAGGGGAATGGTCACTAATGGAGTCAGCGAGAACACTAACTGAGGGTATTCTGTCGGGTCGGTTGGAGAGAACACAGACGAGAGTGTGGCTAGTCCCTCTGCTGGAGTGCCTTGTAGGCTGTATGACAGTCTGATTTAGGTTTGTTTTGCTAATAGTGGATGCTAAGATGAGAGAGTTGGGGCCAAGCCAGTGCTGGTTAAAGTCCCTGAGACAGATTATCTCATTGTCTTTGGTTGCCAAAGGAAGAAATCCTAAGAATTCTTTGAGGCCTTATTTGCATGATTTAGGAGGAAGGTAGGCACAGATGATGTGCAGTTTCTTAGCTTCTCCTAATGGTAGAAGAGAGTGAAGTACTTCACAGTACTCGAATGAAGGGCATGGGAATAGGGATGGGTTTAGATGGATCTTAGTGCAAAGAGCAAGGTCACCACCTCTCTTCGATGAGGGCCCAGCAAAACATAACATGTTGTAGCCAGGGAGAGCACACAGGGAGTCAGGGAAAGAAGGTCTGAGACATGATTCTGTTAAACCCAGTATATCTGGCTCATGGGTTCTAGCCCAAGCTTCTAGCTCAGACTGGTTTGCCACCAGGCTTCTAATATTTAGGTGTTCTATTTTTAGGCCTCTCGCTTGGGTAACAGCTGAAGAGCTAGTCTGGTTTGGTAGGTGCAGCGGGGTAGGGGGGCCTGGGTTAGTTTCAATGTCACCAGACAAGAATAGGGAGATGACCACAATCCAGGTGGAAGCTAAAGCAAAAGCTACTGGGGCCTGAGCAGAAGAGGATAGTTTAGACTGCAGAAGGTACCTGATAGCATGGTCAAAAGGCTTAGGACTGAGGTACTCATGGGTGATGGTGCGTAGGGAGGTACGCAGTAGCAGGTTGGAAAATGTAAAGTCCACCAGGCACCTGTCAGTAGGATGGGGGTGGATGAAAGTGGGGGGGCCAAAGCAGTCAAAGTTATGAGGCAGATAGGAGAAAGGAAGGCTAAAAAATAAGTGGTGGGAGGCATGGTGTCTCTAGGTGTAAGATGGGGAGAGAGCAGCAGGGATAAGAGGGAGTGAAAAAGGGCTGGACAATGTGGGGAGAGAGGAATGAGGGATTAGTGTGTTAAGGGTTAATGAATAAGAAAAAGAGAAGGGAATAGCTTAGAGGCAGAGCAGACTGTGGAGTAAACCAAGAGTGTGGGGTACTAGATACTAGAGAGCAGGTGACAGCCCCTACAGGCAACATAGTGTAGTGGTCAGGGCTGAGGGCTCTAGAATGGGCAGACACCACAGGCCAGGGGTTCAGATTCCACACCAGGATGGAGAGTGGGAAGTGAAGTAGCCTAGTAGTTGAGGCAGAACGTACAGTTGGATGGGAGGTGTGAGGAGGAAGACTAAGGAATTTATATTAAGCCCAGATAGCAGGGAGAGTAAGTGACTCGGAGTGCTAGGGCATCACTGAGCCCTCTAGTGGTAAGCCCCTATAATCTGCTAAGGTAGAATTGAGTAGATAGCCAATGAAGCACCCCCTTCACGTGACACACAGTAGCAGTAAAGGAAATGACGACGTGGGGGGGGGGCAGCCGCCGCAGTAGCAGCGGCAGGCCAAATGCTTTGCTGACAGTAAATGCTTCATGGTTGCTGCGTACCTGTGTCGGTGCTTGGAGGGTCCAGTGGCGGCTCCAGTGTGCATTCGGGTGGAGTGGGGAGAGCCTAAAGTTCTGCACAACTCCCGCAACCTGAGGGAGAAGATACAAGTGAGTACAACTGCAGGGTCACAGCAGGTAAAGGGGGGGCGAACAAAGGGGCAAGGCAGAGGAGATGGGGCACCGCATAGTGAGCAGGGTCCTGTCGCAATATACCAAACAGTTTGAATACTTTGCAGATAACACAGTGCAGTACCCTATCTAGTCAGAGTCAACACGGCAGGACACAGGCATAAAATACAGTCCAAAATAGACATATATAGGCGGGCCCACCTACACGTGGAATTACCACTACTGAGCTAGTTTGCCCCCCTTAAAGGGATCATCACAGCAGGGCTAAAGTCCTTAGAAACAGAGACACAAAGCAGAGCACAAACCTATCTATAATGCTCTGCCAACAGTAAATGCTTCAAGGTTGCTCTGTACCTGCATTGGCGCCTGGAGGGTCCGGTGGCGGCTCCAATGTGCGTTCAGGGGCCGGGGGAGAGCCTGAAGCTCTGCACAACCCCCGCAACCTGTGTCGGTGCCTGGAGGGTCCGGTGGTGGCTACGGTGTGAGTTCAGGGGAAGGGGGAGAGCCTGAAGCTCTGCACGACCCCTGCAGCCTGCGTCGATGCTTGGAGGGTCTGATGGCGGCTCCGGTGTGCCTTTGGGGGGAGGGGGAGAGCCTGAAGTTCTGCACGACCCCCGCAGCCTGTGTCGATGCCTGGAAGGTCTGATGGCGGCTCCGATGTGCTTTTGGGGGTAGGGGGAGAGCTTGAAGCTCTGCACGACTCCTACAACCTGATGGTGCCTGGAGGGTACAGTGGCGGCTCTGGTGTGCGTTTGACAAGAGGAGGGAGAGCCTGAAGCTCTGAAGGACCCCCACAATCTGCATCGGTGCCTGGAGGGTCCGGGGGGAGGGAGCCTGCCGCTCCAGTGCGTTCGGGGGCTGAAGCTCTGCATGACCCTTGCAACCTGTGTTCATGCCTGGAGGGTCCAGTGGCAGCTCTGGTATGCATTTGGGGGGGGCACCTGAAGCTCTGCATGATCCCTGCAACCTGCGTTGGTGCCTTCGGGGGAGAGCCTGAGGCTCTGCACAACCCCCGCAACCTGCATCAGTGCCTGGAGGGTACGGTGGTGGCTCCAATGTGCGTTGGGAGGGGCAGAGCCTGAAGTTCTGCTGATCCCTACAACCTGCGTCGGTGCCTGGAGGGTCTGGTGGCGGCTCCAGTGTGCATTGGCGGGAAGGGGAGAGCCTGAAGCTCGGCACGACCCCTGCCACCTGCGTCAGTGCCTGGAGAGTCCAGTGGCAGTTCCAGTGTGTGTTCGGGGAAGGGGGGAGAGTCTGAAGCTCTGCACAACCCTCACAACCTGCATTGGTGCAGCTCCGGTATGCGTTTAGGGGAGTGCCTGAAGCTCTGCACAACCCCCGCAATGTGTGTCGGTGCCTAGAGAGTCCGGTGGCGGCTCCAGTGTGCGTTCGGGGTAGGAGGAGGAGAGCCTGAAGCTGTGCATGACCCCCACAACCTGCATCGGTGCCTGGAGGGTCCAGTGGCGGCTCCGGTGTACGTTCGGGGGGGAGGGGGAGAGAGCCTTGAGCATCCCACAGTGTGTTTTCCTAATTTGTGGGAGGGCAGTTCCCACTGCAGTACTGCCATCTGGAAGTGGGGGCCTGTGTGGGAGGAAGGAAAGGATGCTATCTAGTGTCATCAGGATGCCAGTCTTAAGCGTGTGTGATAGAGCTATGATGTCCTAGAATGGTGGCATTCTTAGTATGCTTATTAAAGTGCGGATGTACACTTTGAATCTGGCAGATATGCATATGATCACGGTGTAATGTCTCCTGGTCTTATCTAAGTACAGAACCACCATTAATGAGAACACTGTTCAAAAATGTAAAACATGCTACCTTTCCCACCTGCAGACAACTCCTGGCCCATCTCAGTTGTCACTGGTTGCTCAAGAAGCCCAGAGGACCACCGTCTACTTTTGGAGGAGCTGAGGAAGAATTGAAAAACTTTGTTAGGAGCCTCTACCCAGAAGGTGTTCTTGTGAATGTCATGGTGGTCCATGCTATAGTCTTCAATGTAGTTAAAATATGCTCCCCACAGTAAGTACTAGAAAATGGTGACCATTTAAGCACAAAATGGGCATGGATGTTTTTTTAAATCAGACGAGGTTTAGCAAGTGAAAGGGAACAAAAGCTGTGAGGAAAAACACCAACAGATTTCCCAGAACTGAAAGCAGGCTTCCTGTTCCGCATTAGTACAGCAGTGTCACCAGAACTGATTATAAATCTCAATGAGACCAGTGTGAGCATGATCCCCTGCTGGGAATGGACTGTGGAAGCTATGGGCTACAGATAAGTTGAGGTTGCTGGGCTTGGAGACAAGTGTTTTTTGTGTTAGCCTGTATTCTGGCTGTTGTCTTTCTCCTGCCTTATTTATTTATTTTTTTTACAAGTGTAAGACCACAGCTTGTCACCCACACAATAAATTCCCCCACCAGAATCGATCATCACACACTCGCTGAACCACCAAGTAAATGTGGATGCTATGCTACAAATCATAGACAAAGTGCTGTTCTACTTTGATTTCATTAAGTTGAGACTATGGCTACTAGATGAGCAGAACAATATTTAAAGTTATTTTGAGTTTTCCATTTATGCCTACCTATCCTGAAGAACTCTTCTGCTACTGCAAATACGGCCAGAAGATCTTCGGTAAGGACAACCATGACGCCTGTGTCGGCTGCCTAGGTCCGGACCACGACGTTAAGGCCTACGAAACCTGCCGCAGATTCAACTAAGCTACCCTATGCCGCTGGTAGAAGACCCTGGAAAATGTTCTGCTGCAACAGAAGGTCACCCAAATAGAGAAGGAGCTCCAGGCCAGAAGCTCCTCTGCCTTCCTGGCACCGTCCATAGGCTCTCATTCGTCTAAGGCCCAGGACAAGTCAGCCAGGAAGCACAAGCACCAGGATATGGACCGGGGTAAAGGGCGGTCCTCCACAGCTCACTTGCAGTTGCTGCTTCAGATGGCAGCCATGGTGGTGTCATAATCCGCTTTGGCCGCGGCCCCCTCTGCCTCCCACACCCCATGTTCACAGGGTCAGTTTTGGCAGTGCCTCCCACCAGTCTAACTTTGGCTGGCGATGTCTTCTCGGCATCTGGCTTCCCCTCGCCCCTGATGGTCTTTCAGCCCCTGCTGTTCTGGCCTCTATTCTGTACAGGCCACCAAACAGGGAGCTTTGCTGTATCGGCTTCGACTGGTGATGGCACATTGTTATTGGGGCTTCTTGGCCTCCTTTTAGATGTCAGGGACCCCTCCCACTTCCCCCTGTCATCGCTTCCAGCTACCACGTCGTCTTTAGGGTCTGTCTATCCTGGCAACATCCCAGGCTGACTTATTGATGCCAGGGCCTTGGCCCATCCCATCGACAATGCAGTGCCAGGACCCCAGGCTCCCCTGCCAACGCTGCTAGGCATTCCAATGCCACCTGTCTTTGATGTCGCAGCCATGCTATACTTCTTCTGGGAGTTCATGCACCATCTTCCCCATCCCCTTCGGGGCTGATGATGCCGGGGCCTGTTAGGCCTTCTCCCACGCCTATGCCTTGACAGCGATGCACCCTGCTTGTCCTCCCTCTTCGACGCCATTGGTGCCTATTTCAGAACCTGGCTATGAGGACAAATACCGTTATGATCTCCTCCCCCATGAGTATGAGGATGATGACGTGGGTGCTGGCGATGGGGCTGCTAGCCCTTCCCTTCTGTCTCCACTGTTTCTTCCAGGGTGAGGATTCCACCAACTATACCCTGAGCCCCCCCCCGATGACCCCTCTTTCATCTCAGTGATGAGGCAGTTACAAACGTCAATGGGGTTCGATGCTGAGGAGCAGGATGATACCAGGAGGAATCTGACTGAATACCTGGAATTGCCAGATTCTCCTCCCTTATTGCTCCTCGTCTCATAACAGCCTTCAGAGATGCCACTTTGGCTGCCTGATACAGACTGAATTTGATCCCTGCCATGCCCAGAAAGTCATACAAATTTGTACCAGACTCACTCAGCGGAACTATACCTTGCAGAGCAACCAAAGGCAGATTCAGTGGGGATAAATGCTGCCCATGATAGGACCAAGAAGCCCTAAATACCTCAGCTCTCTTCCCCCTGATGAGGAGTTCAGAAAGCTGGACCTCTTGGAAAAGAGGACCTTTGCTTAAGCTACGCTGGTCATCAGGGTCTTGAATTATGTTGCCCACATGGTCAAATTTCAGAATACACCCTGGAGGAAGGCCAAGTCTGTCTGCTCAGGCCCTCCCAAAGGCAGGAATTGCTTAAGGCCCTTCAATCTGGGGCCGATGTTGTCAAGCAACCTTTGCAGTCTGCCTGTAATGCTGCTGATGCTTCCGCTAGGGTAGCAGCAGTAGGCATCTGCTTGAGAAAGCATTCTTGGCTTAGGATGTCTGGATTTGCTACAGTGTGCAACTGTCCATCCTGAATGCCCTCTTCAGAGGCTACAGGCTCTTCGGGGCGGATGTGGTGCAGGACATTGTTTCTGACCTGCAGGCCTCGGGTAGGACTTTGTGGTCCGTTCACACCAAATATCATACTGAGCCAAAAAGTGGCCAGAGGTTGCCCTTTTGTCGGGCCTTTCATAAGCCCAAGCAGGGCATCAGGCCCCAATGCAAACACCAGGCAGCAACAGCCCTATCTGTCCCTACCTCTACCACTGGGAAGGCCCCCACAGGAGGGGGGGTGCAGCCCTGGTCGCTGGGGCTGCCTCAGCATGACTCCTTGCCAGACCCCCCCCCACCCTCTAGCATTGCAGGAGGCCGTGGTAGAGGGTTGTTTCTCTCTCCATCTGGACAGGTGGAGGAAGCTCGCCACAGATGTTTGGGTTTTGCAGCTCATAGAACAAGGCCATGCTCTAGAACTTCTGGAATGTCCTCCAGATCAACCTCCAGTCCATTCCAGCTACCCTCCAGAACACATTACGGTGCTGCTGGGGGAAACTCCCACACTGCTGCAAAAGAGGGCCATAGAACCTGTCCCCGTGGATCAGGAACAAGGGGTTCTACTCCCACTTCTTTTTAGTCCCCAAGTCTACAAGGGGATTTGTGGCCCATCCTAGAGCTGAGGAACCTGAGTTCCTATATCCAGTACAAGAAGTTCAGGATGGTGACACTACATGGCCTGCTGTCACTGCTGCACCAGGGAGACTAGATATGCTTTCTCAACATGCAGGATGCATACCTGCATATCAAGGTGTGTGCTCCCCACAGATAGTACTTCTGATTCCAGTTCCAGGGGGAGCAGTACCAGTTCTGAGCCTTGCCCTTTGGCTTGTTTTCTATACCTCGGCTCTTTACCAAATGCATGGCGGTGGAAGCAGCTGCCTACAGGAGGGAGGGAGGGGCTGTACGTCTTCCCTTACCTGAATGACTGGTTGCTCAAGGCGCAGTCCAGGGAGCAACTACTCCAGACCTTGGAATGTACAAGGGAGTTGTTCCATGCCCTGGGAATCGCAGTCAGTGTACAAGTCAGTCTTGACTCCTTGTCAGCGCCTCTGGAACATTGGAGTGGCCTTGGACATGGCTCAGGGTTTTGCGTTCCTCCCACAGGACAGGGCAGACTGCCTGAAGGCCCAGGCCCAGCTGCTTTACAACAGCAGACATGTCACAGCCAGAACCTTTTTGAATCTCCTGGGCTTCATGGCTGCAGCCATTCTTACGGTGCCTTTAACCAGGCTCATAAGCGGATTCCCCAGTGGACATCAAAGGTCCAGTGGGACCAACACACACAACGACCTAGAACAAGTTCTAGTTTCCTCTCTGGTCAAAAAGGTGCTGCTGTGGTGGATGGAACCCAGCAACCTGTTGAAAGGGGTTCCTTTCATGATTCCTTCCCCTAGCAGATTCTCACCACAGATGCCTCGGGATCGGGCTGGAGGGCTCACTTGGGGCCTCATCAGACTTGGGGTACGTGGTCCATGGTGGAGACTGCCCTCCACATCAACATCCTAGAAACGAGGCCTGTCTTGTGTGCTTTACAAGCCTTCTAGATCTAGCTGTCCCCGAGCCATCTGCTGGTACAGACAGGCAACATCAGTGCAGTGCACTACATCAACAAATAATGGGGGACCCACTCGTACCCTCTGTGTCGAGAAGCGATGATGGTCTGGTACTGGACTCTAGAACACTGCCTAGAACTGTTGGCCGTCCATGTTCCAGGCATCCAAAACATCCTGGCGGTCAAGCTCAGCCGGTCACAGTCTTGGATGCACAAGTGGGAACTGCTGATCTCTGTCGTAGAAGACCTGTTCGACAGGTGGGGTCATCCATAGTTGGACCTTTTTGCGTGGCCGCTCAATGCAAAACTGCCACATTTCTGCTCGCTCACTCCAGGGCCCGGAGTATTCTGGTGAGATGTACTGTCCTCTTGGAAAGGGGGTTCCTCTATGCCTTCCCTCCCTTTCCCTTAATTCAGAGGGTACTAATCAAGCTCCAGATGGAAGGGGCCACTCTGAATCTTACTGCCCCCTTCTGGCCTTGTTAGATTTGGTTCCACTTGCTGTAGCAGCTAATGGGGGAACCTACAGTGCCCCTACCCCTGTGTAGAGGCTTGCTATCACAGGACCAGAGCACCTTGGTCCATCCAGACCTCAAGTTACTACACCTCCATGCCTGGCTCCTGAAGACATAGCCATGGCTTGCTTTGGGATGTCTTCAAAGGTAGCAGACATCCTGGTGACTGCCAGAAAGCCTTCCACCAGAGCCACTTATTCCATGAAGTGGAAGCCTTTGCTCTGTGGGCAGCTTCCCATCATTTGGACCCTTTCATTTGTCCTATGACCCAAATGCTGGAGTACTTGCTGTCCGTTTAATTCGGGCCTGCAGTACTTCTCCATTAAGGTGCATCTGTCAACCATTTCGGACTTCCATGTGCCCATTGATGGCCATACCGTGTCACAACTAGAGGTGTCCTGTACATTTTTGAGAGCCAGCCTCCAATCTGTAACCCAGTCCCGACATGGGACTTGAATTTTGTGTTGGAAAAGCTTACTTTGGCTCCTTTTGAGCCAGCCCCGACATGTGAGCTATGCTTTTTGTCATGAAAAGCATTATTTTTAGTTGCTGTTACTTCATCTCAAAGGATTTCTGAGCTCCAGGCTCTGATGTGTGAGCCTCCTTATGTGATTTTCCACAAATTCAGGGTGCCTTTGCGTACGAATACTAAGTTTCTTCCTAAGGTTGTGTCTGAGTTTACCTTGAATCAGACCATCCACCTTCCTGTTTATTACCCAGAGCATGCCAGTCCAGGGGAAGCATTGCTTCATACCTTAGATGTACATAAAATTTTGTATTACTATGCACACCGTATGAAGGACTGCAGGACGTCCTCACAAATGTTAGTTTCTTTTGCCCCTGGGAAGGAGGGTGTACCAGTTTCTAAATAGTGCCTGTCCAAATGGTTAGTCAGCTGTATTACTTTTTGTTATAGGAAGTACAGAAAGGCGTTGTTTGTGATCATTCAGCTAGAGGCATGGCCACTTCAGGTTCCTCCAGATGATCTTCCAACACTGGTCCATGCCCTCATCAGTACCCGCCTTGATTACTGCAATTCTCTCTACCTAGGGCTTCCATGGGTTGATATCCACCGCTTCCAGCTAGTGCAGAACACAGCAGCCAGGCTTTTGACTGGGACTTCTAGGTACAGTCATATTACCCCTGTGCTCCGCAAACTGCACTGGCTGCCTGTTCAGTGGCGGATCACCTTTAAGGTTGGTTTGCTAACCTTCAAAGCCCTACATGATCAGGGACCCAGTTACTTGCAAGACCTCTTGATACCCTATTGCCCCTCCGATCCTCTCCGATCCACCGATGAGGGATTGCTAGAGATTCCCAGGGTACGATTAAAAACATCAGGCGCCTGTGCTTTTGCTTTTTCGGCTCTAACCCTGTGGAATTCTCTACCTCGCCGGTTAAGAGAATGCCTGACCGTTGACAGATTTAAGATTGAGCTAAAAACGTATTTATTTAATTTGGCCTTTCCTGATGACTAATGTATTTTATCTTTCTGTTTTAAATGTTATATGTGTATTTGGTTTTATGTGCAGCGCCTTGGTTTTTGAAAGGCGCTATAAAAATAAAGTTTGATTTGATCTGATTCAGTTGCCTGTTTCAGGAATGTTTCAGCTGCAGAGATCTGTGCTGCTGTCATTTGGCGTACAATCCATACGTTCACTGAACACTACAGTCTGGACATTGCTTCTAAAAGAAGGGCAGGCTTCCGCCTATTTATTTTTTTTTATTTATTTATTCAATCTCGGATTACAAGTACCTTTGAGCGCAAGGCAGCTCATTACAAATGTTCCACGTCAGTGAGGAAGGGTTACAGTTAGACAAGGAGTCCAACAAGATAATGTAAAAAAAAAAAAAAGATACAGTACAGTATGCATGGCACACCTTTAAACGAGATGATTACTAGAGCAATAATAAATGGCGAATAAACAGTAAGGAGAGCCAGCATGGTGAGCTGACAGTTATGCTGCAACAAACAGTAAGTGACTACGTCCAAGCATACAGTGACAGACAGGCAAGGGAGGAAGTAGGGAGTTAAGATAGAGGGGTAGATGAAGGTGGTGGCAATGCGATGTAGATCACAGAGGAGGGTAGCAGCCAGTGGCTTTGTCAAATGTTGTAGGAGGGGGTAGGGGATAGAGGGAGGGTGAGGTGAAAGGGTGATGTGGGCGATCGGTGCCATGTAAGTGCTGAAAGGTTAAGTGCCAAAGGGTGTGGACAGGGTGCCACAGTACATGGTTGAGGTTGACAGACAGGAACTAGGATTGGGTGGTACAACCACAAGTGCTTTCAGTTATAAGATGCTGCCGGAGCAACTGTTTAAACTGTGCAGACTTGGTTAGCTTGGTCAATTCACTACACAGGCCATTGAACCAAAGTGGGGCTCTATACAAAAAGGATCTTTTGAAGGATCTAGCTGTGCTTCAAGGCCTCCTGTCTTAGGCCTATAGCCTCCAGCCACCCAGGCTGTGTTTCTGTCTGTAATTGCTTGTGACACGTTCTGTAGGTATGGCCTGAGGCAAGAGATACCCTCGATGAAGATAGTACAGTTACGCAAGAACTTATCGTAACAGATCTTTGAGAGGATCTCTTGCATCAGGTCATACTATCCCACCCTCCATTCCCCTTGACTTTTTTTGTGTGTCTGTGTGTTTTTCTCTCTCTCTCTCTCTCTCTCTCCAGGATGGTTCACCTTTTGTTTCACCTATCCTTCTGGCAAGAACCTCTAGCTCCCCTTGGTTCCCCCGCCGGAGATCCTCTGTATGGGGTCTTGCACAGGAAAAGAACTGAGGAGGGCACATGGCTATCCATGTTTTTATGGAAGGGATGGCGCTGTGTCTGATGTCATTGTGGGTGTCCCCTTGTAGATTGCTAGCTAGAAAAATTTCTCGATGGTCCTAGTGGCTGTAGTTCTATATGTGTGGCCTGATGAAGACAGTACAGTTATGTAAGAACTTATTGTAACAGTAGATCTTCGAGAGGATCTCTTGCACCAGGCCGTGCCGTCCCACCCTCTTGTCTACCTTGGCTTTTGAGCTTTTCTGTGTCTGTGTCCATGTCTCTCTCTCGCTCTCTCCAGAATGGTTCACCTTCTGTTTCACCTATCCTTCTGGTGGGAATCTCTAGCTCCCCTTGGGTATCCCACCAGAGATCCCCTGTATGGGGTCTCCCATGGGAAAAGTACTGAGAAGGGCGCGGGACCACCCACGTTTTTATGGGAGGGATGTTGCCGCATCTGATGTCATTGTGGGTGGTCCCTTGCAGACTGGATGATCCTAGTGCCTGGCATCTGTAGTTCTATACTTGTGGCCTGATGCAAGAGATCTACCTGAAGATCTGCTGTTACAGTAAGTTCTTACATAACTGTACTTTACTACAAAAGGTGGTGTCTGAGTTTACATCGAATCAAATAATATACCTTTCTGTATATTATCCTGAGTATGCCAACCAGGGTAAGGTGCTGCTCCATACTGTGGATGCACACAGAATACTAAGATACCATATTGCTCGCACCAAGGGCTGCAGAAAGTCCTCTCAGCTTTTTGTTTTGTTCGCCCTGGGAAAGGAGGCGTTCCTGTGTCTAAACAATACCTGTCCAAATGGCTAGCACATTGTATTATGTTTTTGTGTTTTAGGAAATATGGTAAGGAACTTCCTGTTGCTTTTCATGGTCACTCCACAAAGTGTATGGCCACTTTGGTTACTTATTTCAAAACTGTTTCTGCTGCCGACATATGTGCAGAAGCCACGTGGAGCACTGTTCATACTTTGATTAAACATTACAGTCTGGACATTGTCTCTCATCGACATGCTGGCTTTGGTCTTGCTACACTGCAAGGCCTTCTTTCTTGATTAGATATCAGACTGTTCCATCCTCCTAGTTTTATTTGGGACTGCTTGCGAATCATTCCAGAGATGTGGTCTTATGGAGGAAATATCCTCAAAGAAGATAGAACAGTTCTGTTTAAACTTACCCTAACAGTAAATCTTTGAGAGAATTGCCTCCATTAGGCCATGCAATCCCTCCCTCCTTCCCCCTTTTGCTTTCTTTTGGGATCAAGTCAGATGCTGTTCCTAAAACCTACACTCTGCATCCTGTCTCCTGCCCCATGCCTCTCCTTGTATGTCTGGTGCTGGTTTCATCTCCTGGTTCCACATGGTTGGAGGTCCTCCGATGCTAATCTCTGGCAGGGTGCTGAAGATTGATTTGGTCACCCATGTTTGTATACATGTTAGACACTGCACATCATTTTGGGCAGCCCCCAGATAGCAAATGTTGCCATGTGGTCTTGACTCTGATGGCATACAGTTCCAAAGGTGCGGCATAAAGGAGGAGATTATCTAAAAGTTCTTCTGTAATGGTAAGTTCTTACGTAACTGTCCTTTGTACATTATTTAAGTTTGAAAATGACAATTTGCAAGGGAAATGGCAATGCAAATTTTGTCATAGCGTCCTCTCAATATAGGTGTCAGTACTTCACTATGATATCAAAAAAATACAGAGAAGATGCACAATATGAAACATATACAGTCAAACTCGCCAGGATGCAATGCAGTGTCACAGATTCCTGCATGGTAAAATGGATTAACTGCCACTGAATGGCCTTGTTTCCTGCAGTAACTCTATTGCAGAATTTGACAGAATTTTGTTGCATCCTGGTGGGCTGCTTTGTAACTCCATAATAGCTTTTGTCTCAGTGCCCTCTCCACTTATGGTTCTCTCATCCCTAATTCAAATGTCCATGCTCTTGGTTTAAGGATCGATCGCTCTCAAGGATCCATTTGATAAGAGAAAGGACTCCTTCCAGAGAAGATCCCACAACTTAGTGGTCATGTCCCTTAAAGTGGTGGTCTGTTCAGTGTAAACAACTCCTGTGGTCGAATCCTTACAATTTGTGGGAGGTCAGGGCCCATCCTTATCTGGACAACTGGCTAGTCAGATCCCAGTCCCTAAAGCAAATACAAAAGAATGTACTCCCAGTCCTGTTCACCCTCCAATGTCATGTCATGGCTTGATCATCAATTGGGATAAAAGCTGAGTCTCCCCCACACAAGCACTCCTACAGTTGGAGGGTGCTGTTCAGGACATATTTGGGTAGGATTTTCTGGTTAGAGAATCCCAAGGCTGTGGATATTTTCCACCTATATTTCACTGTGCCTCCTTCACCTGGACCTGTGCCTACAAGAGTTGAGCAGAGTGGTGTCCTGCCTGGACCTAGTTCCCTGGATGCTGATGCACTGTGGAGCCTTTCAGTCCTGGCTTCTGAGCCAGAGGTGCTGTGGTCCGCCTCTTAGAGCTCACTTTCCTCCCTTCCATCAGAAGCCTGGAGGAATCTCCCCTGGTTGATGTGTAGGGGGGAAAAATGTACTGAGGGGCTTCCTTTCAAGTACCTAAGCACATCCTGATCTATATGGATGTTAGCCTCAGAGGCTGGGGAGCATCCATGGAAGGGATATGGACCCAGGGCAACTGACCCAGGGGCGAGAGAGATGTAAAGGGATATATCTCCTACAAACTGAGTCATATGTCTTACCCTCCTTACTTTCAGTTCTTTCATCAAGGGTCAGTCAGTCACCCTGCAGTCTGACAACCAAGTTATGGTAGTGTACGAACATCACCATGGAGGCACCGGTAGCCTTTTCAGGATGCGAGAGGTAAGACATCTTCTGTGCTCAGTCGAGGAAAATGTAGAACTTGGTGCCCTTTACCTTCTGGGAAAGACAAGAAAGTAGGACAGATTATCTCAGCAGAGAGAACATCTTGGGACAATGAATGACAGAACTCCATCCAGTCTTCAGTCCGATTGTTACCTATCTGGGAAGTCTTCAATTAGACAGTTTTGCTTCTAGAAAAATTGTTTAACTTGCAAAGTTCTGCTCACAACTGCCAGACCCAGAAGTGTGGAAGACAGACAGTAAGTAAACATATGTGAACTTTATTTAGAGGGCTCCCTTCCCAAAAGGCTCAGGGCACTTTACAACATGACCTACAACTATCAAACAGATTTATCAGTACCAAACAATAAAACATAAAAACAGGTTTAAAAACACCTTTAACCAACTCTAAAAACAGATTGCAAATGTAAGTTGCCCATTAACAGTTTCAAATACTAAATTATAAACTTGGAGTGTAATGAAAGACTTAAGTGCAGTGTCAGCAGCTCAGTCAGTAGCATGCTTACCTTTGGGGCCACAGGATCGGAAGGTTGTGGGTTCTACCCCCACACCAGGCAACTGGGGTAATACCCATAACTAACACTAATGCAATACGAGGGAGGTGCTGCTCTGGTGAGGTGCCATCCTTCAGATGAGACATTAAACAGTGGTCCCTTCTACCCATCTCTTGTTACTGTCTATGTGGGAGTGAAAGATTGGGAATCTAAAGAGACAGGAACGTGAACCCTAGGGCCAATGCAGGTAACAGGAGGCTAACCCAACAACAGCAGCCAAAGTCAGATGATCTGCACTCAATAAGTGAAAAATCACAAACTCCAAAGATTAAGCTTTTTACTTATCGAGTGCAAGTCATCTGATTTGAAAGTGAAAGATCCCATGGCACTTATCGAAGAAGAAGAGCAGGGGAGTTTTCCTGGAGTTACGGCCAGCATTCCCGCTGTCAGTAGAACAAGTCCAGACAACCCATCCCCAAGGAAGTGCTTGGAAACAAGCTTTAGTAGCTTGGTGTGCCTTTTCTGGTCAAAAATTACAAATAAATAAACTGAAGAAAAAACTTAATTCAGTATAATTTAGTTGATGGAGTACCCATAAGTGCAGAAAACCAAATTAAATAAGTGAAAGTTTAAACTTTTTAAAACAAATTTCCATCCAATGAATATCTCTAAGCTGAGCTTGAAGAGTATTCGAATAGTGTAGAGTAGCTTTGGAAAATCAGTTGCTTTACAACTTTAAAGTAATGTTGCAAGTTTGCCATAACAAATGGGAGTAGTAACCTGTAGGAGTTGTGAATCAGTCTCCTACCATTCAAACTGCCAAATAGTGCTGTTTTGCATGAAAAAAATCCTTTTATTTTGGTGCTGTGCTTCATTTGCATAACCCACGCCTTTTTTTTCTCAGCGCTTCAACCCCCAACTGTGACATCATACAAGGGAAACAAAGTTTATAGAGGAACAGCGTTAGTTTTTAGCTGCCTCTTTACGTTGTTTGCAAGTAGCTGTATCTAGCATTATAACGTGTAGAAAAAGTCTAGTGATTTGATTGGCTGAAAGCAGCTCAGAGCCATGTAATCATTGACCCATTATTACACTCCTGAACTACGTACAGCCATTCAAGCCCTATAACATAAACAGAAAAGTATCATCACACTCCCAGATTTTGACAGGAGCTGTCACTTCAGACCTGTCACTTCACCAGCAGGCAATAAAAAAGTGAAGCAACATCTGCACAGAATGACAAATGAGCTTTGTGGCCTACCTGCATCACAAAAACATTTTCCAGAAGCTTTTCTACAGAATGTACTGCTCTAAACACTACCAAAATAGGAGACTGCACTCTGATTAGGGAGATGGAAAAATCGGCTATTTACTGTACACACAATGCCTCAGTATGTAAATTTGTATACAGGCTATTATATTTCTGTGCTCACTACAGAAATAGGAGACTGCATCTCTCAGTAAAGAAGTCTTGTAGCTAGATACGGCACACACAATGCCTTGTTTTGAAAATAAACATACAAGAGCTTATACTGTTGATGCCACTACTGAAATATGAGACTGCACCTCACAGTAGGGAAATGGGAAAACAGCTTCTCAGGGTTTTTAAATAGCTGGTATAGCATAGCAAAATGGGGTAATGCTAACCATTTTCAGAAATGCTTAGCAGTAGACTGCTAACCATTTTTTTGAGTGAATCCATGACACAGTACACAATGGCCTGGATATTCAAAAAGGTTGCGCCATGCGCAATCCACCAATGTGCCCCAGCGCAATATTGAAAGGGGCAAGTTGCGCGCTGGGTCGCGAATAGTAACGTATGCGTGCAAGTGCGTATATCCCGATATTCAGCTTGGGATGCAGCCGCATAAGCTGGCACAAACCAATCGGGGGGGGCGCAAAGATGTACCTGGTAAAACCAGGAACAAGTCCAGGCCACCCACAGGCGAGCCGCTGTATTATAGGGCGCAGTAAGGCAGCCGCCAGCCGTGGGTGGCCACCTGCCCACCCAGAACACTAACCCCAAGCCCCCTGCCCTGGGAGTGTTGAGGGGCCCCCCCCCGCCCTGTCGGCTGATCGCGGGCGACTGTACATTGAAAACCCTGGTGGTCCAGTGGAGCCACCACCCCCGGGTCGCCTGATTGCGGGCATATGAAATAAAGAACCCCCCATCGCCCGATCGCGGGCATATGAAATAACCCCCGCATTGCCCTATTGCGGGCATATGGAATAAAGCCCCTTCCCCCATCGTGGGCATAGGAAATAAAGCACCCTGGTGGTCCAGGGGAAACCCCTCCAGCACCCGATCGCGGGCAGACGTATATATATTCGCTGGTGGTCCAGTGGAAGGTCCCCTGTCACCCAGTCGTGGGCATATGTGAATGTAACAACCCTGGTGGTCCAGTGGAATCCCCCCAATTGAGTGATCGTGGGTGGACATAGCATAAGAAGCCCTAGTGGTCCAGTGGACCCCCCATCTGCCCACTGAGGTCCCCCGCCACCCAGCACCCCCCCCAAGTCAGCAGCGGGCGGCAACACCCCGCCCGCATGCCACCCGGCCGCCCGCCGACTGACAGCGTACAGTACGGTCTGTACGCCTATTGGTTCCCGTGGACCAATGGGTGTGCAAACCATACTGTTCTACACATGCCGATATGTGAATGAATGCGTTCATTCACAAATTGAGCCTGTGTAGTACAGTATAATCTGCGCCAATGGTCCAAGTGAACAGACCAATGAGCACGGTCGTTGCTGCCTGACTCGGTCGGTGGCGGCAGTGGCCTCACGAGTGGTGTTGCAGCCTGCTGACTGAAGTGCTAGGTGGCGTCGGTTTCCCTCGATGTGAAGGTCACTGGACCCTGAAACTGCCATACTCTGCCTGTGTTCCGGTTTGGAGGGTGTCCCTGGACCGCCAGGGAACTCGTCAATCATATGCCCGCGATCGGCGCTGGGGGTTCTTTAATTCATCGCCCACGATCGGGTGCTGGGGGGTTCTTTAATTCATATGCCTGTGATCGGGTGCTGGGGTTCTTTAATTCATATGCCCACGATCGGGCGATGGGGGTTCCACTGGGCCACCAGGGATGTGTTTTACACAAATGCCCGCGATCGGGCGTACGGGAGCAGGGGAACCGCCATGGGACCGCTGGGCATCGGTCCCCGACGGCTGTAGCCTGGCAGGGTGCCAGGTGCAAGTCACCGGGGATCAGTGCACCGCATGGAAATAGGGCCATAATGACATGCAAATAGCCCCATTTGCGCCTTCCATGCATAATGGCCTCATTTGCATTCCCAGTGCTGAATATCGAGGTTGATGCGCCTAGCGCAACTGCAGTTGTGCTGGCACATCCCTCTGCTCCAGGCCTGCCACTTGCGCTGGCGCAGTGCCACTGCGCCATACAGAGTGTGTGCGCCATCACTGCCATATTCAACAGTGCTGTGCCATGGCGCAGCATCGTTGACTATCACATGGTCCATGCCCTGGTGCAGCACAGTTGCGCTGCGCCTGGGCTTGCGCCCCTGCCTGGTGCAGTTTGACTATCCAGCCCAACATTTATAAAACTGTAATTGTTACAAAACAAATTGCAGCTTCAACATCTGAAGCATGGCTGGCAATGGCATACTGTGTGAAAAAGGCATTTGGGGAACCTTCATATATCACTTTAAACGAGAATGTGGAATCACTAGGTGTGCCACTTCTATAGAATGAAGGGTGCAGGCAGTGAGTTCCAAGTCAGGAGATTTTTCAAGTAGCCTGGACCAGTATCATTTGGGACTTTCATGGGTTAACAAACCTAACCTGAAAGTGATGTACCATTGAACTGGTAACCAGTGGAGCTTGCTTAGGACTGGCTTGATACAGTATGATCAGAATGAGAAGCACTGATTATTAGCTGGGCTTCTGTATTCCGTACTAACTGCAGATGGTACATCACCCCTCAAAAGAGCCCTAGGTGTAGAGCATAGCAGTAATCCAGTCTTGACGTAATGAAGGCAAGAACCAGCATAACCAGGTACTGGTACGAAAAAATAGGGTTTAACCAGGTTGATGTTACCAAGGTAGAAAAATTCACTGTGGATGACTGCTAACTCTTGATGTTTTAGTGTCAGCTGGCAGTCCACAGTGGCCCCCAGAGTCTTCTCCCTAAACATGGCTCTAAGCACCATACCTTCAGGAGATAACACACTGGCACTTTCATTCTTCTCGGTGAACTTGTGAGTGCCGGGTTCAACCAGCATTGACTCTGACTTTCTCAGATTGAGGATGATCTATACATTGATCTCATCCAGTTAGTTCTCAGACACAGAGACTATGACCAGGCTGTTGCGTGCAAAGGAAAAATACAGCTGAATGCCTTCTGCTTAGCAGTGAAACTTCAAGCCATATCGCTGAATGACTTCACCCAAAGGCAGCATATACACTGCAAACTGTTGGGGGGGACAGGATCGAGCCTTGGGGCATTCCACAGTGGAACACAGCTGACCTTGGCATGGCATTAACTTGAGACACTTGTCTCACTTTGCTAGAGAGGTAGGACTCAAACCAGCTCCGTGCAACGATGACCAGTCCCAAATACTGCTTTTGGCGATCTGTCAAAACCCCATGGTCCAGTGTCAAATGCTGAAAAGGGACCTAGAACAATAAGTGCTCCCCTGTGTTCCTCGCCAAGGGGAGGTCATTAAGTACCTTAACAAGGGTAGTCTTCATGCTGTGCATAAGTCATAACGCTGACTGGATTCCCCATTCTGATCCTATCTATGTGCAGCGTGTGCTGCTGCAGTGTGAGCTCACAGCTCAGCTTAACAGCTTGGTGTTGATGGGCGACTGTGACTCGCACTTGAGCAGCTGCTACTAGTGGTATGATGACATGCATGTTTGGCCATGCGCACATTGCCTGACTGACTCGCACAAGTCTCCAACTCCCTTGCCCTTCTCCAGCACATGCCCTCATGTGATGGCAGGGGCTGGTCGGAGGACTCAGTTAATGAGTCACATGAAAAGGACGACAGAGTGTGAGCCGAGAGAGTTACATCACATCCGATGGGTAGGGACTTCAACTGCGCATCCTGAGTGAGCAACCATGAAAGTGCAGTAAGAGCTCTGAGAGGCAGGCAGCAGTGGGATTCAGAGTTAGAGCAGCATAGCAGCAGTGCATTTTCGAACTCCTCAGTCTGTGTCAAAGCCTCTTGTTCTGGTGGGAAAACAATATTAAAAAAAAAAACCTTTTAAGGGCTACTAATTGCTCTTGGGCTGTACTAGTCTCAGCCTCTCAGGATAAAATCTGGAGCACCTGGGGGGGCGGGGGCTAGTCTGGCTGGTCAGCCTGGCCTGGTCAAATGATGGGGCTCTGTATGATGGTGACAAATGGATGTCAGCATCACCAGTGTGGCACACTGTGCCTAATAAAAACATTTTTTGTAAAACAAAAACCCATGTAAGGACTTGATGAGGGTCTAAATAATTAATAATCCCACAAGCGCCCCAGCACTGCGTTCAGCTGCTGCTGTGCTCTGTTCAAAAGGGCAAATTAGAATTAAACCAGTCTCTGCACAAGAAAATGTCCTGAGCCCATAATTGTGTTCAATAGTCTTCATATCTTCCTTACTGGTATGCAGGTCCATATACACAAATAACCCATGTTGAATTACTCCTGGCCCTGTTTCACTATTGGATTCTTTACAGTCTGAGACCCAAAAATCCTCTGCAGCTAGTTGCTTGTTTTCCTTCTTAAGTTTTTCTAGTAATTTGTTGGCATCCTGTGGCTTCGTGAAAACATACTGTTTTCTCCCTACCTCCATGCAGAGGTGAGCAGGCAGCAGCAATGTGAAAGGAATGTCTAGGACTCTCAGGCATTGCTTGCCTCCTTTGAATTACCTTCTTCTGAAGTGAGTGATGATTGACAGGCCTGGCCAAAGCCTACATTGCAGAATTAAGCACTCTGTTCCTCATTAGCACTCTGGAAAAAAATTACCAAGACATTTCTCGAGGCATAGGTATCCAAAGGAACTTTGCATGAGTTTACTCTATAGACCCTATCCGTGTACCCTGATGATGGTGGTGGGTCCCACTTCTGCTCATGTGGCAGCCAATCTTTAATAAACAGAATAGAGTCTTTTGATTCAAATCCCTCTGGGAGGCTGAGAGTTCTTAGATTTCTGTCCCGAATTACATTTTTGGTGTGTTCAAGCACAGCTTTAAGTTGTCTATTCTCCTGCACCAATTTGTTAGAAGTCACCATGGCCTTTTCTGCATGACCTGACGATCCCCCCGGTTTCTGCACCAAGCCCACCACTGACTGTTCCACCAATACCAACTGGTTCATGAATTCATTAGACTTTCTCTTTATGTTTTGTACAGACCTACATAGAGTTTTTAGTGAGATTTTAATATCTGTTATCTTGTTGGTAGCAATTGTTTTAGGCTGCTGTCCCTCAGGTGGTTGCTGGTTTCCTGGTGGCATTTTTGTATTTGAAAAAAGTCGGCTACATAAGGCTGTGATGCAGCTCACGTAGCATGCCCCATCTGCAACTAAGCACCAAGTGGCAATAGTAAAAGTCCCAACTGTAAAATTCCTATAAATTTTCTTAAAGTGCCTGTAGCAGGAGCTGTCAGAACCCCCCCCCCTCAAAAAAAATGTTATTTCATGTTTGCAGCATTCTGGTACTTTTATACCACTACACTGATTGTTACAAATTTTCAGGATCCAGGGGTCATGGCATTGAGAACTGCATGCAAATGCCTGGGTTATTTTGTCAAAAGATGACTGTGTTATTAAGCTGCAAAAATAGGGATTTAACATAAAACTATGTTTGTAACCCTAACAATAGGGGCAGTACTACGTCCATATAATTTTATGTATTTAGCCTGTTATATGGTTTTTAAAATCATTGGAGTTAAGTCACTATTGGGAAACAAAGAATTGTCTTAGTATTCCTGATATTTTGGTAATAAAACATGGTAACCAGCTGAAAAAGTAGCATTTGATAATTTCTTCACCAGGGCAAGAGTTTTTCCATTTCACAAGGTTACCTGTTCACCTGCTAATCATTATATTTGATAGATGTGACAGGATTTACATATTTGAACAACTGGCTGCTATTGTTTGTCTAACCTAAGACTAGCAGCAAAATGCTGTATTAAAAAAAAAAATCATCGTACCCCCATAAAGAAAACCTTTTTTAAACGAAAGAGTTTACAGTTTTCTTAACTATATAGGCAGCTGCTGACAATGGGATGCTTTAAATAAACCATAGTATAAAGAATTTTCCACTGTCTATACTGCTTCCCTTCAGAATATTGTAAAAAGTTAATGACAGCAGGATAAGATGGTAAAAAAAAAGTAACTGATCCAGTGAATCGATCATCTGGACCCTTGACATACTGTAGCTCTTCGTGCACAAGTCTGAAATTTTCTGCCCTCTAGGCAGATGCTTCGCAAACTCAATTAGATTCCAGCCTGTGTTTACTCATTATTGATGTCAGTTATAGTAGATATTTTTCTTAGCACTGTAGCTTCTTAAAGTAGAAATTCTGATTGTCTGAAAATTAGAAATACAAGAAGTTCATTACTTGTGTGTTTTTATGAATACTGAAAAAAATCCTCATTATCTCATTCATCATTTAATCTTTGAGAAATGCAATCTGTAGTTAATTATCAAAACCCATTTCACACTGTGATGATCTTTGTTTTCTTTCATTGTAAGGTGCCTTTGAACTCGGCAATGTGTTAAGATTACAACACCTTTTGCTTCTTTTATAAATTTGGGGTTGGAGAAAAAAAAAACAGCATAATATTAGAAACTTAATGTGTTCCATTTGTCATAAGGTTTAGCACAGTCAAGGTTATTGCTGGACTTCCAGCCTGCATGGAAGCAGTAGTATACACAGACTTGTGTTTTCTACATCAGTTGCTTGTGCAAATGCCATAAAAACACTAATTTCAGAATTGTTGTGGAGATTGAATATAGTACATCCATAAATAATTACATACAGATGTAACTGTTCTGCCTTAAACTATTTTGGATATAATTAGTTTTTGCTATCTTGAATTTAATGATAAAAATGTGTTAAAACAATTTAAACTGTATTGCTTGTCTTCTTTTTTGAATATTTTTGTTCGTTATGCTAATGTACAGATACGATATACGGAGGACAAGTAATGGTCTGCAGTGATGTAATCATATTTATTCTTACAGGTGAAGATGAGACCCATAACTTATGTAGTGAAACCATGAGTGTGTTGGGAAGGTCATACCCTCACTAGTGTGGATAAATATGGTTACACCGCTACAGCCCATAATGTATGTCATTTATACCACAACATTTTAAATAATATAATAATTGCAGAAACAGTATATTACTGTTACATGGGTAAAAGTTATCTTTAAAAAAATAAATATGGCATAAAGCTTTTACTAGTATAAATGCAAGGAGTCCAAGTACAAATGTGCTGTATTATTTTTTTTTATTTATATTTTATCCCTGATTTTACCCCCATTTTCTTCTGACCCTGCCTGGCTGTGCGTACGCACCTCGGTACCAGGACACCCTCCCACTGCTTGACGCCTGCTCACCTGCACTGCCCGTGGACCTCCATCGAGGGGCATTGGAACTACGGCAGATGACAGGATCCTCCCCGGGAGACGAGAACTGCCTTCCGGCTGCACAATCCTGTCCCCCCCCCATGCTGGCTCTCCGACAACCCAGGCTTGTTCTTGAACTCAAGTCGCCGACGTGAAGCGAGGTAAGGCATCCAGCGCCTCTGCCTTCAGTGCCACCGGGCCGGCAAGTGTGCTGTATTTTTAATTGCTCCTTACGTAATTTGATTTATAGATTGGTGCTGGCTGTATTCTATTTACTGTCTATCATGGGTGTATGTCCAAATATGGAGATTTAGCTCTGACATATATAGTATTATTTTGTTTCTGTATTTTTTCTTCATCGCTGTTTAATTTTAAAATTTCTTTGTTTGCATTTTCCATTTGCATTATTGTTGAATATACAGTACTGTATTATTCATTTTGTACTGCTGAAATCTTGAATAACATGTTAATGTAAAATAGTTATACCTCTTCAATTACAGTACCTCTATATGAAAACTGAACTGTTGCTGTTTGTGTTCAGCTGCTTTTTCAGTGTAGCACAGAACCATTGTGACGTCAGGAAGTACTGTGAGAAATGGTTTCTCATTGGCTAAAGTATTCGATTATGACATTCATACTGTGGAATTATGTTGATGATACACAAACTGTGAATGTGAATCTGATATTTCAACAGTCTGTGTGTCCTAGTGGCTGAATTTCACTTTGCATTTTGTGTAGATAGATACTGTAGCATTCAAAATGTTTGCTGTCAAATTATTTTTGTGGGAACATTAATCCACAGCAAGTGTTGCTTCATTGAATAATTACACAACAGTGATATTTATGAAACTAGTTTTTTTATGTACAAAATATTAAAAACAGGTTTAAAAAGAAGTTCAAAGCAGGTACAGTACACTTTACTGTTCTGCTACTGGATTTTAATCATCCTTGTCTTGGCTCGCATACTGTAGTTCAGGAAGTTTTTGTGGGCATCTTTAATTCCTGACTGCTCGAACTTGTATGTATGAATTCCTGGAGGTCCCCCATCTCCGTCTGTGATCATTCCTCCCATTTACCCTGTTTTGGAGGATGCTACCATGGCTGCCTGGCACAGACCAAGCACATTAATGTCTGTCCCTCCCAAGGTAGATAAACCGTATTCTGTCCCCTCTACCAAGGATTTTCACATCACCCAGAATGAAAGGAATCCGTGGTCATTATGGTCACTCTTGATAGGTCCCAGGTTCCCTGTCATTTGAGCTCTTTGCTCCATGACGGAGAATTTAGTAAACTGGACATTATGGGAAAATGGACTTGCGCATCTTCCTCACTGGGCCTCCTTGTTGCCAATTACCAGGTTTACATGATTAAACAGAAACTAGCCTGTGGCAGAATTAATCTACTGTGGTGTATAAACTGCTTAAAATTACTGTTATGGCTAAAGCCCAGTGGTGTGTTACAGGAAGGAATTGACCTGGCTTGTTAAACTAGTAAGCATTAAGCACCGAGAAAGGAAGCTTCTACTAGGGAATTAATGCATGGTTTGGGGGGGGGGGGTGCCTACAACCACCTAACCATGCATTAATTCCCTAGGAGAAGCCTCCTTTCAAGGGGCTTAATGCTCTTGTAATGTGGGACACTTGCAATTCAGATTTAGTGGATTTGTCTTGTCAAAATTCGGTACATTCTGTGGTTCATGGTAACATCCTACATACTCATTTGCATATTCTGCTGTCATTTTAACAAGTAATTTCAAACGTTTGTTTTCACACCAGCAACATATATTCATATGGTGGGTTGTACTGTCCCTGTTTTCTCTTCAAAGTTTATAGTACATATATAAAACTGCAGTAAGATCTTTTTATATTTCACATGTTGTGAAAAACTGTACTTACATCACTCGGTAATGTTTTCAACAACGCTAATGGAGCAACGAACTATGGGATTTCTCTTCATGCTAATAATGATTTGCTTTCTAAACAATTTTTTTCCTCTTAGGGACAGTAGAATCTTTCTACATTTAGCACATTTGGCTTAACTTTGGATTGCTCAACTACATTTCAAAAGTGTCAGATTGTATTTCTACTTTCGCTATTGGCAACATTTCTATTCGTCATACCCAACATCTGCTGATGTTGCTCACTTCTGACATGGGTTAACGGTTACATTTTCTTTTTATCCCGCTGGTACCTGTAATTAGACTTCACTGGGCTATCTACGGTACACGTCATTTAATTAAAACGGGGATAATTCTCACTGTTTCATTTCTCTTTTGAAAAACATCTTTTGGGAGAACTTTCAGTGCCGCATGCAATTTTATGTGTGTCACTACTGATATATTACTCACTTTTCTGTATTTCTGATATTATACTTTTACTGCGAGTAGTTCAGTATCAACCAGGTGGGAGGGTGGGAAATTAATTGATGTTGAGTTATCTACTACATCGTGGCGATCACAGTGTGGAGTACTTTGGAATTGCAGCAGTGGCTCATGTCATGTGTTCCCTCTCTTATCTGGCAAACCTGTGGTACTACCTCAGCGGGCATTACTCTGGGATTAATCACTGCTGCGTTCTACCCACGTGTTGTCTTTACAGCAATAGTTTTCATCGATTTTGGGTAATATTAATTACCATGTTACAAGCAACAATATTGCTCCTTGGGTTAAATGAAGTTTTTGATCTAAAGCCATACTTGTAATGGGATTAATGGCATTTCTCTGAGTCTTTTCTGGGAAGGTAGGCATGTTTTAATGACATTGTGCCAGCAATTCACCGTATTTATTTCTTGTTTGATATGTATACAGAAAATCTATTAGATCTTAAATTCCTCTAGTCTTTACAATTTCTTAACATTTGTATGGTAATTGATTTTTATGACTGTTGATTCCATCCAGTATAGCTTGGAAAGCAAAGTACAGGAAATTAGTTTGGAAATAAAGTGACCTAAGTAGGGTAGGGTAGGTGTTGTTTGTTGCTGCTGCTGCTGCTGTTATGCTGTATCAGTGAAGCACACAGTTGTGACCTGTTATTTTGATTTGGAATTTTTACCAACAGGCAGTCACGCATTGTGAGTTTCACAGCTTTATGGTAAGACTAGTCTTTTTGACTTTTGGTGGGTTTGGATGCACCATTTGAGTGCCCGTTTTAGTCATTTTGTCAGCCTTTATCATATGGATTGGTTATATAGAATAGTGTTTTTCCATTGCATTTTTTTGTTCTGGAATTAATTCAATACATGACTAATTTGTTGTTTTAATGGGCTGGTGGTCACATGCACCCCTCCTCTTTCCTTCATATTGATAGTTCAATATGACACGTCTTGGAGGTGGTAGCTATTATCATTGATTTCCTCCAAACACTCCCTATTCTAAACTTCATGTTACAGTATATTCTCCCCTTTTTTCTAGAACTGCTTTCACTTTGTAATGCTTGAAATAGCCGATTCAGCTCTTATGGACATGAGAGCTCCCGTTTCTTTTGTGCTAATAAAATTATTGACCTGAAAATGTTTGACAGTAAGGAAACAGGTGAGTCTCATCCATTTGTAGGCCTACCATATCATGTATATACAGCATTCAGTTGTCAATATGCAGATAGGAACAATCATAGCAAATGGATATTAAAAGATTGAAAGTTTTAATTTGTTTTTTTTATATTATGGATTCTTAGCTATATTACATTATGTATGCACATTATTAAATTTTTTGCAGTGTTTTGCACGGGCTTTTATAATCTGCACACGACTACTATGTGGTCATGAATATTCATGAATTGTATTATAAAAAATGTATCTCCCCCCCCCCCGATGAAGCCTTGGTGAGTGTGTGTCTTGCCTACATCAAATTTATTTTGCACCACATCTTGGAGAGTGTGTCCGATTTTTTTTCACTGTGTGTCTTGAGCCTACGTTGTTTATCAGACAGCACCTTTAGGTGTTGCACTTCTGTGCACCTAGTTGCTCTTTTTTTGTGTGTTGCACATTGATTGGAGGCCAGTAAACATTTACTGCATTCTGCATTTTATGCCTGTGATACTTCCACTCCTGCAGCTGCTTCTGGCACCTGCCTTCACTGATATTTATGGCTACGTGTTGCTGGCTTTGCTACTGATGTTCATCAGTCTGTCCTTAACTTGCCTTTTGTGGCCAGAAATTATTTGGCCTTGACATTGAGCTCATATTGAAGGAGCTGAAGTCTTCAAAAATTACTTTTCACTTCTTGAAGTCTCTTGCTCCCCCAACCCTCACACGGGTGTAGTATTGATAATATTGGCAGAAGTTCTTGCTTCTCCTGTGTGTGACCCTTGTCAGTCTACTGTTGGGGCTTCTGCTGCCAAGCCTCAGTCCTCAGTTGCCAGTGTTAAGACCCCTAAAGGTCCTTGTGTTGGCTGTGCCCCCACTGCCCCCTCCACCTTCGTACTCCCTTCTGCCCCCCCCCCAAGAGATTCAGGAAGGGGACAGTATCTCTCTCTTTTGGACAAAATGTCAGGGGACCATGTCAGATTGGTGGGTCCTTGATAATATTCAAGAAGGTCTTGTGCTAGAATTCATAGTCCTCCCTCCTGTGCATCCTCTCAGTCCTTTTCTCTATCCTGCAGGGCATTTTTTGGTGCTGTTAACTTAAGTCCATTCTGTATTGGCCAAAAGGGCCATTCAGCCTGTTTCTGTTCAAGGTATTTCCTAGAGGATCTATGACCAGAGGTCGACAGTTTCGATGTCTGCCGCCGTTACAGTGACACCGTTATGTTGACCGCATTTGTGGTCGGCATAACAGCGGTCACTGTCTGCCATCTGTTCTTCAGGGGGCCTTTGCCCCCTGCACCCCCTCATGTAAAATAATCAACTCTTGAGTCAGAGTTAATTCAGGTACTGGGTGCAAGACCCCCTGAAAGCAGTGCCTGGGTCCAGTGCTGACACTACAGCAACCTGGTGCTGTTGTCGCTGTAGTGTCGGTCACTGTAGAAATGTTTCGGTAGGGGATGTGTACCTTTCCTAGACAACCATGACTAGTATATGGTCAAAACCAGGCTACATGATGTTCAGAAGGGACAGGGTAGGAAGGAAAGGTAGGAGAGTGACACTTTATAGGAAGGAAAGTCTAAAAGCAACAGAAATACAGGAAATTTTGGGGGGTGAGGTGTTGTGGGTCATCCTAGGGTCAGGAAGTAGAGCCATTATTCAAACAGGCGTGGTTTACAAGCCTCCAACACAAGGGGGGGGACTCAGATAAGGAAATGTTAGAAGCAGTTGGCAAAATGGCTGAAAAGGGGGAAGTGTCACTGGTAGGGGACTTCAGTCTGCCGGATGTAGATGGGCGCCTCCCTGCTGCAGCTTCAGCTGTAAGCAGGGACATTCTGGACTCCCTGCAGTGGGCATTCCTCAGGCAACTAGTCAGTGAAATCAGGCAATAATGGACCTGGTGCTTGCTAACTGGGACAGTGTGACTTCAAGGTGGGAAGCCATCTGGAGACCAGTGATCATTGTGCAGTGTGGTTGAACATAAGGACAGTGCAGAATCCAGCCATACAATGGTGAGGGTCCTGGACTTTGGAAGGGCCGATTTTAAAAAGATGGGTGAATGCTTCAGGAGTCACCTGACAGGGGCAGAGGACCGGGGGAAAAGTGGGCCAAACTAAAAGAGGTCATTGTAAAGGCAGAAAAAACCCTCTGTGTCAAGTTAATAAGCAAAAGGAAGAGGAGACCACTGTGGTTCTCAAAAGAGGTGGCAGAAAAGGTAAGGCCTGAAAGAGTAGCATTCAGAAGGTATAAGGAGACCCAGAGAGAGAGGGAAGTGTATCAGGGGAAGCAGAGGCAGGGAAAGCAGTGCGGAGCGCAAAGTGCAAACTGAGGAAAGAATAGATCAGGCAGTATCAACAGGAGACAAGACATTTTTTAGGTATGTGAGTGAGAAAAAGAAGAAAAAAGGAGGGATTGTACGGTTGGGGGGAGGATGTATGGAGGTGGATCAAGAACAGGCAACATCTTGAGCAAATACATCTGTTCACTGTTCACAGTAGAAGGGGAAGGGGAGGGACCACAAAAAGACACAAGGACCTTTAATGGGAGGGAAATGGACACTAGTCCTTTTTCTGAGGAGCGAGTCAGGGAAGTGCTGAAGGTGGACAAAACTATGGGGTCAGACGGGGTACCTCAAAGGGTTCTGAGGGAACTCGGGGAGGTGCTAGCGGCATCTCTGACAGACCAGTTTAACAGATCACTGGAGACCGGCATGGTCCTGGAGGACTGGAGAAAGGCAGATGTAGTCCCACATCACAGAAGTGGTGGTAGGGAAGAGGCAGGCAATTATAGGCCTGTCAGCCTGACATCGGTAGGAGTAAGCTAATAGAAACACTCCTAAAGGAAGGAACTGTGAAATATCTGGAATCCAGTGGATTACAGGATACAAGGCAATATGATTTCACAGGTGGAAGGTCATGCTAAACTAATCTGACAGATTTCTTTGACTGGGTGACCAAGAAGACAGATCAGGGAGGTACGGTAAATGTGGCCTACCAGGATTTCAGCAAGGCCTTTGACACCATTCCACAGTGGAGACTGGTAAGCACATTGGGTAGCTTGGGGGGGGGGGGTAGCAATAAGCTGGCAGCCTGGGTAAGAAACTGGTTAGGCGATAGGAGACAGAGAGTGTACTGGTAAACAGAGTTTGCTCTGAGGAAGGGAGGGTGACCAGCGGGGTGAATTAGGGTTCAATGCTGGGACTGGTCCTCTTTAATGTCTTTATAAGTGACAGCGGAGGAACTGGAAGAGAAGGTAAGCCTCTTTGCAGATAACACCAAGATCTGCAACAGAGTGGACAACGTGTGTGTGTGTGTGTGTGTGTGTGTGTGTGTGTGTGCGCGTGCGTGTAAAGGATGGGTAGGGATCTGAAAAAAACTGGAGGAGTGGTCAAATGTATGTATTACCACCCAGTCCCCTGGGGTTACTAGACTCCTATCAATATTAGAGATAGGAAGGTAGCAGGCAGCTGGTAGGGAGCTCATTAGGGGCTTCTTACATACTGACGTCATTGTTTACTCAGCTAGCCTGAGGGAAGAATGATTTAAGTTATTCGGAACTCTTACAGCTGCATAAGCCACACTGTGTGGACAACTGCTCTGGGGAGCTTAGAATGCTCCATTGGTAGGTAGTAGTCAGTTGAGTGAGGAGGTGAGTGGCAGAAGGACTGCCAGTTGGGCTCTGAGGTGAGGGCCCGGCATTTCTCAGCTTAGTGGAGTGTCATTTCCAGCTTCCATTGAAGTATTGGAGGCAAGTGCTACAGCAGGATTTCCTGATTTCTATTCCCAGTGAAGTAGAAGGAACTGCCTGTTCTCAGTGGACTCGAGGGGCAATCCCCTGAAGGTTCTGTGTGTGTTTCAGCTGCCTTGGAAAGGACTTTGAGAAACTGTTTGATCTGCTACCCAGGAGAATGCCTTTTCTTTTGTTGTTCCATGCTGAGTGGACGGGACAACCAGTTGTGAATACTGTTCTAGGAGGCAGGATCTCCACATAATTTAGGGGAATCGTAGTCTGTGGTGTGTGCCCATAGATAAGGCTGGATCGCACTTGTCAGTGTCCCTAGTTCACCCAAGGGAGTGAATGTTCTGTTTAATTGTTCACCTGGGAGCGTGCAGTTTGTTCTTTGGTCACCCCAGTGGGTGATGTATTTAAATTGTGGGACCTCTAGCATTTCAGTGGGTAATGGAGGTTTCAGTGGTGTAACCCTGAAGAATGGCAGAGACTGTCAGTTGGGGCCAAGGGTGGGAGGAACACCATCTAATTGCTTACAAGGCAGGGTTTCCTGGTTAGTAAAGGGCACCAGTTATACCTGAGCAAGGGCCAGTGCTGCAGGTTTAGGTGTGTGGCTGAGTTTCACTTAATTGCACCTGTGTTTGAAGAAGAGTTCTGAGTGTGTGGCTTAAATTCACTAAATGACATTCATGGGAGGAAAATGTTTGGGTGCGTGGCCAGATGTTTACTAAATGCACCACTGGGAAATGAGAAGAAGATGTTTTTTTGTGTGTTCATGAACTGTACTACATGCAAGGAGAGTTTGTGAAATGTACCTGTCCTGCCTAGACCGACCCTTGAGGTCCACTTTTGCTTTAAATTTCCGTCTGTTGAATAAAGCCATACTGCACAATCCTAGTTACTGGTTCTGGACATTCTGATTATTGCTTCTGGTTGTGTGGATTTACCGGGGCCCCCTCAGCAGTTTAGATCTAGCATATGCCTAGCAGCCTCCACCCAGGACCTGGGTTACAATGTTTACACAAGGTTCATGTTTGTTTCTGTACCCCCACCTCTCTCTTCCTCTAGAAAATGAGCTAGGTATACATCCTAACACCAAGGGTGGTACCAACCTTTTGTAAAGGAAAATGGTATGCCAGTATGTGGGTACCAGTGTTCCAGATTTTAATTGGGGGTGCTAACTAGTTAAAAAATGGCTGTGGGGGTTACAAAAAATGGTGGCTTATCCAAGGATATTTAATTTGGGCGCGTGCCGCAAAAAATTGGGGGCTCATCTGGTGATATTTAATTTGGTCAGCAGTTACAAAGAATGTGGCTCATCCAAAAGAAATATGTTTTGGGGTGAGAGGCATGCTGAGGATATGTCTAGGATCTTCCTATCTGGTCCTGGTGCACCCAAACAGAAGATTGTTTACCAGAAAGCAAAGCTGTGCCAAGAAAAATGCCACCTGAAAGTCTTTTGCTGCCCGAGTTTCTGTGGAAAAGAAAGAGGAGGAATTTGCTGCTTGTGTGTTTGCTTTGAAAATGTGGACTGAGAAATGATTGCCCTTGCCTTATAGTGAAAGCACTTAAAAAACTGTTCAAAAGTTACAAATTTCCAGAGAAAAGTATTTGTGGACTTAAAGGACAGTGTTTTCTAAGTGCTCAGAAAGTTTCAAGTGTGTACAGTGAAAACTGGGGGAGTTGCTAAGGAAAATGCACCAAGTACCGAGTAAAAATGCCTTAAAGGAAAGCAGTACAAAACAGTGGGGGCAAACACCAGGGCCGCAAAAACGCCCGTTTAAAACAACCTATATGGTTTAAACTAAATTCAGCTAACCTTTCTCCAGCTATGTAGCTTTTTAATCTTGCTCCTTGAGGCACCATGTCAAAGTCCTTGCCGAAGGCAGTGTGCCCTGGCATCCTGTCCTGTGCCGGAAGGCTCGTAAAAATAGTGTGAGGCACATCTACAGGAGAAAAATAAACATTGTGGCATAGTAGAGGTATGATAACTAAACCTCTATCCAATTCCTAGTGAAAGCGGGCCATGTAATGTACTTTACATCATTATAGAGATTGCAGCTCAGTTCGGTCATGCGCAGTAGCAAGATGGTGCTGCTGCGCGGTAAACTCAAACTGCAGCACATAATGATGTAAGACTCCATTTCACCGGGGTGGATAAGGGAGGGACTAATGTCTCTACATGCCGCAATGACCCTAATGAATGCCTCACTGGGTCATTCTGAAACCACTGGGGCCTGAGGGCACACGCCGGCTGCAATGGCGAAACAAGGAGCAGATGCATAACTGAAAAAGAGCTGGTGGTTAAACCATATAGGTGTTTAAACAGGCGTTTTGCAACCCTGTGTTTGCTCTAATGTCTTGCGCTTAATCTCTTGCCCGCTAAGATTTCAGGCGAGAGAAAACAGTGTCGGTTTGCAGTTTAGATTTTGCCTTCTCAACGATCACCATGCAGGAGTTCGCCTGAGAGAGAGAGAGAGAGAGAGCTCATTTGCATGGAGTGTGATTGGTCCCAATATACCTAAGCCCCGCCCTTGCCTGAGTCTCAGAGTTGTGGAACATTCGTGGAAGAGCAGGTGCGAGCAGTGTGTAGTTCGTGCAGCAGGCAGGAGAAATTGCTTATAGCAGAAGTGCTTCTGTACCAGCAGTTTTCTAACTTTTTCGCAGTTAAACTGGGCTAAACCTGTATTCTGACCGACTGGAGAGTGATCGAGGTGATCGTAGCGATGATCAGTGGGACTGCCAGCCCGTTTCACCCCAGAGGCCTTCGTTGAGTTGGCAGTAGGCAGTATTACATCGGTGGTAAAAAACCAGCTACTGCCTGTAAGTACCCTGTACAATGGAAAATGACTGGTGCCAAGGTCAGAAAACTGTAAGAACTTGAGCAAATGCAGCAAAAGCACTGCAAGAGAGAGTTTTGTGAACTGTTCATTCTTGGACTTTGTGTATGAAAGTGCTGTTTTCAAAGAAAGTGAACTTTAAGACAAACGATCCTTCTGGTCCAAGTGCTATTAAAGTAATGGATTGAGAAAAAGTCAGTTGAACTTGTGCTTAGAGAAAATCAGTTGAAATGCAAAAGATCAAGACAGAATCCTAGTAATTTTTAATTGAGCGTGATGCAAAGTTACAGTTGCCATGTTGGGGTGCAGCCAGCAATGTAATCGAAGCAGCACCATTTTAGGCAAGTGTTTTCGAACCCAAAACAAAGTTTCAAAGGATTTCTTGCTAAATGTTGTGGAATGCAATTGCAGCAGCCAGGCAGCCTGTTAGTGAACTTTTACCAGTGTGTTAAAACCAAATCTGAGTGCTTACAAAAATAGTCATTTTGGGACTTGTGTGTTTTTAATTTGCAGAACATGGTGCAGCAACTACCTGCTCCATGCCAGGGCATGGGTAGCCCAGCAGGACCCTCTAGAATTGGAACAGCAGCAACAGGCTGGGTGCAGTGAGAGACCCCAAAGAATTTGTAAAGAAGTTCTTGGACATTGTCTGTGTCGATGCTTTGCAAGGCCCAGAAAAAGTTAAGTGTTCCACACCTCAAAGGGTGGAGTTGGACGCTGCCAGTGCAGGTTCAGTAGATCTGCGAGTGGAAGGCCCAAGTCCAAACCTTGTGGGAGAGCCCGAGGTGGAGGAAGCGTGTTATAGGGAGGCCAGTGCCTCCAAGGACAGTGGAGAGTGGACAGTTTCAGGGATTGGCGCAATCGCCAGCTCCTAGGCAGAATGTGTGGAAAGGAAGAAGTAGCAATGACTTCAGTGGGACCCTCTGAGTCGCCATTGGCCTTGGTTTCCATGGAGCCTCCCGATGTCCGTGTGGAGGAAGGCTCAAGAAATGTGCCCCTGAGTGCAGAGGTGGACAGCTTTTGCTTGGCACTGTGTTTGTAACTGGCTTAACCAGGACTGGCCACCCTCAAGCCTTGCTTCTGGACTGGAGTTAGTTAAAAGCAGCAAAGAGGAGAGCATTGTTCGTGGGCGAGCTGTGGCCAAGTATGGACAATTGTACCCTTTCTACCCTTGACAAATATGGGAAGAAATTGAGAAAGACAGGCATGCCTGGTTGTGGGAGGAAGCTTGTGCCAACCTGCACCCTAGAGTAAACAAGTGGGTCCGAATTAAAGTGTGTAAAGAGAGACTGCAATTCTGGAAAGCGTGGCAGGACCTTGTTAATTAGCTCTAAGACAGTAGTGGACAAAGTTGGCCAAGAGACATTCTACAATGTTCCTATGGGGCGACAGTTTATGCCACAGATCCTGAGTGGTACTACCCCTGAAACTGGTGCCATTTGTCTGAGATTGTGCCCGTTTGCCAAAAGTGAATGCAGCCATGCCAGCTCAGCCACCTGCCACCGAAGAGACAGCAACCCAGGATAGAGGTGCCTTTCTTCTGATGATCCAAGTTCATCTGCAGCAGCATCCAGGTTTGGCTCCAGCAGCATCCAGGTTCGTCTGTGGTAACATCCAGTTTCATCAGCCCAGCAGTTCAGAGAAGATTTCCAGTCCGGGTCCAGTAGGAGGTCGTGGAAGCATCTGATCTGAAGATTTTGTCTACCCAGCAACCAAAGATTTCTAGGCCACAGGTACAGAGAGGAGGTGATGACATCCTTTTGTTGCCTAGAACTGGTAAGAGACTCTTTTCATTTTTTATTTGACTGTTTACCTGCAATTGAAGATATCCATGGAACTATAATTTCCAACAGACTATCCATCTAGACTGCAGTGCTAACAGGCCTTGTGCCTGTTCCAGAACTGTGCTTCAGCAGGCTTAGGCCTAGGAGAGACTCCTTATGTAGTGCCTTGACACTCTGGACTCTTCCCTAGATTCGGACATTGCAGGGATCCCCCCCCCCAAAAAAAATGTTTTTTTGTGTTCTATTTTTGTTTTTGGGCTTGTGCAGTATCCAGTGGGAGGGTTTTTGGTCACTGTTTTTGGCTTTAACAGTTATAGTTGTGTGCAGAAATGTGTTTTTGCAGTGTTTTCTTTTGCAGGTGTTCCTGGAAGAAGACCTGAAGAGGATTTTTTGGGACTCTGAGTCCTCTTTTGTATAGAGTTGTTCGGCTTGTGTAACTGTGTAGTACAATGTCTAACCTTTTTTCATTTTACAGGTGTGTTGGTGTAAAATGTGTTTTGAGTTTGGACACCTGGTAGGTAGCATAGGTCAGATAGTTTTACCCCCTAGAGGGTTGGGGGGGAAGGCAGGTTGGTGGTCCTGATTCACGATAGGGGTCACCAATACTGTTTGTTTGGACATGCTTCAGGCAGCTTCTTTGACCCACTGAGAATCCATAGATAGACAGTAGTAGTAGGATAGGAACTGACGTTTCTTCAGAGGGCCTCTGTCCTTTAGTGTTGCCTGCCTGTGCCTGGCACATACACAGAGGGTAGGATGGCCTGGTTCCGGGTGGGGACATGACTACGGACAGTCACTTGCCTGACAGGGGTGAGTGTAATCACCCAGTCCCCTGAGGTTACTAGAATCCTATCAGTATTATTGTTAGGAAGGTAGCAGGCAGTTGGTAGTGAGCTCATTAGGGGCTTCTTACATAATGACATCATTGTTTACTCCGCTAGCCTGAAGGAAGAATGATTAGGTTATTCGGAATGCTTGCAGCAGCATAAGCCACACTGTGTGGACAGCTGTTCTGGGGAACTTAGAATGCTCAGTTGGTAGTAGTCAGTCGTTGAGTGAGGAGGTGAGAGTGGCAGAAGGACTGCTAGTTGGACTCTGAGGTGAGGGCACATAATTTCTCATCCTAGTGGAGTGTCATTTCCAGCTTCCAGTGAAGTGGTAGAGACACGTGCTACAGCAGGATTTCCTGATTTCTACTCCCAGTGAAGTGGAAGGAACTGCCTGTTCTCAGTGGACTCAAGGGGCAATCCCCTGAAGGTTCTGTGTGTGTTTTAGCTGCCTTGGAAAGGACTTTGAGAGACCGTTTGATCTGCTACCCAGGAGAATGCCTTTTTTTTTTTTTTTTTTTTTTTGCTGCTGCTGTTGTTCCATGCCCAGTGGATGGGACATTCAGTTGTGAGTACTGTTCTAAGAGACAAGATCTCCACATAATTTAGGGGAATCGTAGTCTGTGGTGTGTGTGCCTGTAGATAAGGCTGGATCTCACTTGTCCGTGCTCCTAGTTCACCCAGGAGAATGCAGTTTGTTCTTTGGTCACCTCAGTGAGTGACGTATTTAAAGTGTGGTACCTCTAGCATTTCAGTGAGAAATGGAGGTTTCAATGGTGTAACCCTGAAGAATGGCAAAGACTGTCAGTTAGAGCCAAGGGTGGGAGGAACACCATCTAAATGCTTACAAGACAGTGCTTCCTGGTTTGTAAAAGGGCACCAGTTATACCTGAGCAAGGGTCAGTGCTGCAAGTCTGGGTGTGTGGCTGAGTTTCACTTAATTGCATCTATGTTTGAAGAAGGGTTCTCTGTGTGTGACTTAGATTCATTAAATGACATTCATGGGAGGAAAATGTTCGGGTTTGTGGCCAGGTGTCCACTAAATGCACCATTGGGAAATGGGAAGATGATATTCTTTTGTGTGTTCATGAACTGTACTGCATGCGAGGAGAGTTAGTAAAATGTACCTGTCCTGCCTAGACCGACCCTTGGGGTCCACTTCTGCTTTAAATTTCCATCTGTTGAATAAAGCCGTACTGTACAATCCCAGTTACTGTTCTGGACATTCCGATTATTGCTTCTGGTTGTGTGGATTTACTGAGGCCCCCTCAGCAGTTTAGATCTAGCGTATGCCTAGCAGCCTCCACCCAGGACCTGGATTGTAATGTTTACACAAGGTTCATGTTTGTTTCTGTACCCCCACCCCTCTCCTCCTCTAGTAAATGAGCCAGGTGTACATCCTAACGCCAAGGGTGGTACCAACCTTTTGTAAAGTAAAATGGTATGCCATTATGTGGGTACCAGTGTTCCAGATTTTAAGGGAGGTGTGTGCTAACTAGTTAAAAAGTGGCCGTGGGGGTTACATATGGTAGCTGGGTTTTAATGCAGAAAGGTGCAAAATAATGAACTTGGGCCATAGAAACCAAGGGGCAGAGTACAAAATGGGTGGAGTATTACTGACAATGACCAAGCAGGAAGGAGGCCTGGGGTAGTCACATTGGATGATCTGAAGGTGGCCAGGCAGTGTGACAAGGCAGTCAGGAGGGTGAGTGTGATTCTGGGTGCGCAGGAAGGGGTATCACCAGCCGAAAGAGGTAGGTGATGCCCCTATATAAATCCATGGTAAGATCCCACCTTGAGTAATGTGTCCAGTTTTGGAGACCACATCTCAGGAAGCACATAGAATGGAGGCGCTCTAGAGGAGGGCTATTAAAATGGTGCAGGGTCTGCATCAAAAGCCCTATAAGAAGAGGCTAAAAGAGCTCAATATGTACACCCTGGCGGAGAGAAGGGAGAAGGGGGAAATGATAGAGACCTTAAAATACGTCACTGGAGTTATTGAGGTACAGAAGGGGATTATTTTTTGTTGCTGTCAATTATTGACTGTTGACTATGCCTGTAATTTACCCAATATTGTACCCTCTCCCTGAGTCGCACCTGGAAATGATCCTCTGCTCAGTGTGCTTTTTCTGGTTACTAACTTATAAATAAATAAATAAAATTTTTCAGAAAAAAGGTGCTCAAGAACAAGGGGACATGCTATGAAGCTGGAGGGGTAGATTCAGGAGAGATGTGAAGAAGTACTTCACAGAAAGAGTGTTGGATTCCTGGAATAGCCTTCCAGCGGAGGTAGTGGGGGCAATAACAGTTGAGGGGGTTCAGAAATGCCTGGGACAGGCACAAGTGCATTGTAGGGGTAAAGAAAGGTGGGAAGACACAGCACCGTAGATTAGTTGGGTCTGCAGCAAAAAATAAAACAAAAATGTGCAGACTAGGTGGGTCAAGCGGCCCTTATCTGCCATCAGATTCTTTATTTCTATGTTTCATCCCAAAAAACACTGGCAGTCTAAACCCCATCTTGGATTTCATAAGTCTGAATGAATACATTGCATACCGTATGTTTCGCATAGTGTCTCTTCAGCCTGTCCTCTCTCTTTTCTCACAAGGGAATTCCCTTTGTGCTTAGAACATGCAGAAAGCATATCTGTATGTCAAGGTTCAGCACAGCCATTGATAGTACCTGCATTTCCTTTTGGAGTGTTGGCATTACCAATTTTGTGTTTTGCCCTTTGGCATATCCTCTGCTGCTCAAGTCTCCACCACTGATTCGCTGTGGTGGCTTGGCCATATGGTCAGAAACCCTATACGTATTCCCTCACCTGGATAACTAGCTCTTAAAGGAGTCATCCAGGGAAGCAGCTGTGCAGACTTGTTAACCAAAGTTGCCATTTTTTCCACCAGCTCGGTATCCTGGTTAGTGAACCAAACTCAGTTCTGACCCCTTACCAGCACTTTTAGTTTATTGGCACTGTCTTGGGTACTACTCAGGTAGAGGCATCCCTTCCAGACTGCTGTGTCAACACTTTGATATGCCATGTGGCACTGATTGCGTCCAGCACTCAGATCCCTATGAGATACATGCTCTGTTTTCTGGCCCTCATTGTGACTGTTCCGATGTCTCACTTCCACATGCACATTCCTCAGTGGGTGCTTCACTGCTAGTGGGCTCAGTCTTACCAATCCCTGGATCACCCTGTTGTGGTTATGCACCCCTTATATAGGGCTCTTTGCTAGTGGCAAGACTGCTCCCATCATCTTTAGGGGTCACTGTTTTTCTCTTCAGCCCCTGGGAGGTCCTCACCACAGATGCCTTCTGGATTGGTTGAAGTGCCCATCAGGGTGCACTAAAGACCCATGGTTTGTGGTCTCCCTTCGACCACTCTGTACCCAGTGAACACTCTAGAGATGAGATTGGTAGTTCTTGGCCTGTGGGCCTTTGCCCATCACATTTATGTGCAAATGCCCACAGGCCAAGGTTATACATAATAAACAAAACAACAACATTTGACACTATCCTCCGATAGTACAGATGGAATCCTTTGTGTAATTCAGTACCTCAAAAAAGGTGATACCTATGCCTACTCCCACTGCAGAGAAGCCATGTGAGTGTAGGAGTGGACCCTGATACATGGTGTATACACATCATTGCAACATTTCAGCTTAGCACTATGAATATCCTGGTGGACTCTCTCAGCAGGTTGATTGCTCAGTCCCATGAGTGGGAACTCCTGGACAGTGTGGTCAAAGAAATCTTTGTCCCCTGGTGTCCCTCAGAGCTGGACCTTTTTACGTCAGTACAGTGCAAAATTGGATGACCTACAGAGATGGACCCATCTACCGACCCCCTTGATTACTAGGGTTGAATTGGTTTGGATGAATATCCTTCCAAGACTCCTCTATCTGTTCCAGACTATTCCCCTAATTCCTTACACTACTTACCGACATGCTCACAGTGGAGCTGAGTGCTGCTGAGAAAACGGTCAGACAATGCAAAAAAAAAAATTCAGGTGTACACCAACTGCTGCAGAATACTTTTGTTGCAAAAAAAATAAGATTGCCACATTACAAATAGGCAGACAAGAAACAAACCCAAACTAGCCAGTTTTAGGCACCAGTGAACCCTGCGGTTGCTGGGGGCCACCTGCTCATGGGGGGTCCCCAACCAGAGCATTTTTAGTTTTACATTTTTTTTTTATCTTCTTAAAACAGCAATAAAAGACTGTGCTGCTCCTTCTGATGTGGCTTCATAATGTCATGAAATGACTCACCAAGCTATGACACAGCCGATAAGAGGCAGATGGGCAGCAATGGATGGGGTGGGATGAATAGCCCAAAGGAGTAACACTGCATTCTCCCCTAGAAAATACAGATATACCACTGGTTGTAGGAACATAGAAACATAGAAGTTGACGACAGATAAGGACCACAAGGCCTATCCAGTCTGCCCATTTCTTTTGCTACCTTATAAATGTGCCATCTGCCTTTGCTCTGTCAATGGACTATCTGTTCATACTCATCTGTATTGCTCCCTTATGTCTATCCCATGCCTGTTTGAAGCCCTGCACTGTATTCATATCCACCACTTCCTGAGGTAGGTTGTTCCATGCATCCACCACCCTTTCTGTGAAAAAGAACTTTCTCACATTACCCCTTTATTGGCCTCCCTCTGATCTCATGCTGTGCCCTCTTGTCCTGCTATTTTTCTTATACTGAAACATGTTAGACTCTTTCACATCGTTAATGCCCTTAAGGTGTTTGAATGTTTTGATCATATCACCTCTCTCCCTCCTTTGCTTTAGGGTATACATAGTGAGCCCCATTAATCTGTCCTCATATGTTTTCTGATGCAGTCCCTACACCATTTTGGTTGCCCTTCTCTGGACTGCGTCAATTTGGTTAATGTCCTTGTGAAGGTGTGGCCTCCAGTACTGCATGCAGTTCTCCAGATGGCGCCTAACCAGTGTCTTGTAAAGAGGGATAATTACCTCCCTCTTCCGACTTGTGATACCCCTACTGATACACTCCAACATCCCCCTAACCTTACCTACTGCTTTAGTGATCTGCTTGGATGATTTCAGGTCATCTGTGATGATGATGCCCAAGTCTTTTTCTTCCCTTGTGACTGCCAGCAACTCCCCTCCCAGCCTATAGGTGGCTTCAGGGTTTCTCTTCCCTATGTGCATGATCTTGCACGTCTTTGCAATAAACCCCAGTTGCTACGCTAACGTAATGAAACAAAACTAAAATGTTGGAAGGACTACAGTCAAGTATGTATGGTGACGGTGGGTCACGTGGGGGGGCCCCATGGCTTCACTAATCCTGCTGGGGACCCCCAAAACCCTAAAGCCAGCCCTTGGCTTCAACAAGCAGCTCAGTGACTGGATATTTAGCCCATGATTCCATGAATATTCATTCTAAAATTCCATTGTGAAAAAGGATCTGCCCAATTGGTGATTACCATAAATGAATATTAAACGCATGGCTCCATATCCAGTCATTGTCTTCTCTGCCCATGTCTGAAGAGTTATTGAACACTAATCCCAAAAATACATACAGCACTTTAACATCATTAAAAAAGTATTATGACTCTGCAGTAACTGAAAATTTTATGTACATAACCAGTGCATATCGGATAATAATAATAACTTTATTTATTGAGCACCTTTCAAATTATCAAGGCGCTTTAACAGAAGATAAACAAACTAAAGACATTAAAAACACAATACAATATGCATAAGATCAGTAAAATCCATAAAATTAGCTCAAGTAGGCTTTGCACCATAAATGTTTTATTAAGGCCTGCTTAAAACCCCCCACGGTCGTGCACTCCTGTAGCTGATGGGGTAGAGAATTCCACAGCGCTGGGGCTGCATACATAAATGTGCAGGCCTCGGATGACTTTAAGGATACCCTTGGAATCTCTAGCAACAAGAGCTCTTTCAGGTAGTCTGGCCCTGCCTGTGTTGGGCTTTGTAAGTCAGAAGCCCGACCTTGAAGGTGATCTGCCACTGAATAGGCAGCCTGTGCAGTTTGCGCAGCACAGGTGTAATATGACATGCCCGAGGGGTCCCTGTCAACAGTTGGGCTGCAACGTTCTGCACCAGCTGCAAGCAGTGGATATCAACCCCTGGCAGCCCTAAGTAAAGGGAGTTACAGTAATCAAGGCACAAGATCACAAAGGCATGGATCAGCATAGGAAGATTGCTGAACGGAACTAGATGCTTGACCCTGGCGATGATCTTCAGATGGTAAAAAGAGGACTTGACGACTGTCGACACCTGGGATCATAGTGTCAGCCCATCGTCAAGAATCAACACCAGGTCCCACACCCGTTCAGAGGTAAGAAGCTGGGTGTCCCCCAAGTAAAGCCTAGTAGGCTGTCCAGCCCCCAACTCCTCTATCCGGTGACCCGGATCCACAACCATCACCTCCGTCTTTCACGAGCTCAACTTCAGTCAGCTGGAATTCATCCAGTCCTGGATTTCAGTGAGGCAGTTATTACATACTGAGAGCGGACTATCCTGGTTGGGTGCGAAAGATAGGTAGAGCTGGGTATCGTCAGCATAGCAGTGAAACCTCAGTCCATACCATCTTACAATGTCTCCGAGGGGCAGCATGTAAACCACGAACAACATGTGAGACAACACCAAGCCCTGAGGGACCCCACATGGCAGAGAGAATGGGTCAGAGGAGAAAATCCCCAACACCACCCTCTGTGTTCTGCCAGTGAGGAAGGACTTAAACCATCTGAGAACTGTGCCGGACAGGCCACAGATGAACCTCAGGCGCTCGAGCAGTACCCCATGGTCCATGGTGTTGAAAGCTGAGGAGAGATCAAGAAGCACCGAGATGGAATGGTGCTTCTGATCTCTTGCCATCAAGAGATCATTGAGCACCTGAACCAGTGCGGTCTCGGTACTGTGCCTCTTTTGAAAACTGGATTGGAGAGGTTCGTAGATGTCATGGATGGTCAAATGGTTCTCCAACTGCAGTGCCACTACCTTCTCAGACACCTTCCCTAAAAAGGGAGGGCTAGAGATAGGTCTGTAGTTAGCAGGGCAGCCTGGGTCCAGAGAAGCTTTCTTTAGGACAGATGTCATATCCCTTTGCCTATAAAAATACTACAGTTTAGGCTGGGCCGGTGGCGCTAAGGGTTGAGGCGCTGGATGCTACGCCGGCGACCAGGGTTTGGGTGTGAGCCAAAGTCGTTGGGGGTTGACAGGGGCGGGAGAGGATTGAGCATCCAGAGGACAGCTCTCCTCTCCTGGGAGGGAAGGGGGTCTGCGCTCGGCGTTTGACTGGCCTCTGGCAGAGGCCAGTGGCACGGCAAGCACAAAGCAGATGTAGAGGGACGGGGAGTGGTGATCCCGGCAGTGATGTTTTGGCGTAGGGTGCGTGCCACTCCCCCACACAGAAAAATGGAAAATGCCTGCAGCTCCCGGGAAGAAGGAGTGCCCGGAGCATGCCTCCAGTATGCCCTCACCTGCCTGACTACCTCCGGTCCGATGAAATATGAGTATGGGGTGCTTGCCTGCCCCACCTTGGCCCCGCTTGGGGCTACAGCTACAATGGGGGCAAGAGAGGTGAGTCTGGGTAGGGCGAGTGAGGCAGGAGGATGGCCCCCTTGGTGGTCCCAAAGGGTCGGGTCTGCAGGATGAAGGCGGGACAAAAAAAGTGATTAAAAAAAAAAAATACTACCGTTTGTAACAAGAGGTGCTAATCACATCCAAACCCTTTACAACCATTGTCCCAGAAGCTGAAGAATATGCATTCATATTTATTTATTTATTTCTCAGAATTACAATACCTTTGAGCCCAGGGCTCTTTTACAAAGATTCCATGTCAAGGTACAAATTACAAGGAAACAAAATAACATGAGTAATCACATTTGATTGAGAATAAAAAACAAGCAAAGACCTACATAAAAGTAGAGCAGTAAACAATAACATGAGGATAAATTTGAATTAACGAGAAATTCAATGACAAAAAAATTTGAACTTTGGTAGGGAATGAGAGCAGCGAGAGTCTGGCCTTGTTAGGAGGAAAAGAGTAAAACGGGAAACAGGAGAGAGGGTGGGGGGGTATGAGGGAGAGCAGAAGGAGGGAAGAAAAAAGGGGGCGGGAGAGCCGAGAAGTGGGGTTGAGCAGAGGGGGAAGACAGTAGAGTAGTGAGAGAACCAAAGGCTAAAGAAGACGTGACAGAGTAGAGTGGAGCAGGTATAGAATGAGGGGGCATGGAACGGATAAGCTAGCAGGAGCAGTTACAATGATAAAGAGTGATAAGGTATTGACGCAACTTGGATTTGAAAGGGACAAGTTTTAACTCTGAGGTTATTTCCGAGGGAAGGGAATTAAGCCAGGTAGGCACTCTAAACTGAATGAGTGCTGGGCCAGGGAGGTGCAGCAGCGGGGGGACAAGGTAGAGTTGATTAATAGCGTTACCAGTGAGCTGTGGGTTGGAGGAGGACTGTGAGAACGCATGGGTAGAAAGGGGAGTGAGGTTAAGGCAGATATTTTTAGCGAGGAGGCAAGTTTGGTACTTGGTCCCTACCCATTAGATTTAGCCTGCCAGTCTGGGCATAGAACTCACAATTATGGGTGCGCTTGTGGGCTCCAGTTACAAGGTGATGGCAAGTGTTAAACGTCACCTGGATTCGGTTTAGGGCAGTGTCGGAGGTAGTACCATAAATAACGAGTCCGTAGTCAATAATGGACAGGACTGAGCTAGTGACAGCAGCCGGTAACACCTCAGGGGTAAGGCAGTGGCGGGTGACGATAAAGGGTGCCTATCCTGGCGTTGATCACTTTGAAGATCAGGTTGATGTGAAGGTGGTATGTAAGCGAGCAGTCAAGAGTAACACCTAGGTATTTGAAGTCACTGACTTGGCCTAGTGGGAGGTTTTGTTTGTTATAGATAGTAAGATTGGCAGATCTGAATTTATTGTGAGGGCCAGAGAACAGCACGGCCTTAGTTTTCTTATAGTTCATTAGTAATTTATGTTGAAGAAACCAGGTTTCTACCAAGGAAAAATTTGATTGGAGGTCTGCTGTAAGTGAGAGATGATCAGAGTGAGTCGAGAAAATGACCGTGTCATCAGCATAAAGGAGCATATGGTTGTTGCAGGCCTTAGGGAGGTTATTAATAAAGAGGCTAAATAGAAATGAATCCAGAATAGAGCATTGGGGGACTCCAGAGCAAACAGGGAGGCTGCAGGAGAGAGTATCAAATATCTTGATATGCTGAGTTCTGCCTTCAAGGTAGCTGCCGAGCCAACTGGTGACACCTTGTGAGAGGCCAAGGGCAGGGAAGTAGTGAAGAAGGAGCTGGTGGTTAACGGTATCAAATGCCTTAGTAAGATCAATATAGGTGGCACCAAGTAATTGACCTTGTTCCAGGGCCTCGTGGATGTGACTTGTATATTCTAGAAGGGCAGTGGCCATGCTGTGAGCTTTGCGGAAACCGTGTTACTGTGGACATTGGATGTAGTATTTTTCCAGGTATTCCATTAGTTGGTCTGACACGATGTGCTCTAAGGCTTTGGATATGCACACCAATATTGCATCATACACTCCATTTCATGCCTTCCAACCCCATTTGACACAATACTGTATCACACCCTCCATTTCATGCCTTCCCACCCCTTTTTATGTGCAATAAACAGAATCCAGAGTTAGTCACATCAATCACTAAATATGACATCATAAAAAGATCATATAATCAATCTCTTCATTCTAACCCACAGGTTGTAATGCTCTCAAATTAAAGATCCATCTGGATTCTTTTTGCAGTAACAATTGTACCCTGTCACCTCCTCTCAGTTTTTTGGGGACATGCTCAATTACAGAAAACTTAACTTGACTCTGATCTTGATCATACATATCAAAAAAATGCTTTCTCACCGCAGTGGTGATGTTGCCAGTTTGTATGTCCCTAATATGTTCCAACTGTCTTTCACTAACCTGTCTAATTGTTTGGCCTACATAAATGCATGGGCATGGACAGACTAAAACATATACAACAGAAGCTATATAATATGACATAAATTATCAAAACCTTAATGTCTAGTTCTGGTACCACCAATTCCTTTCTTCCCACCCCATAATTGCAGGCTGTACTATGTACACAAGTGAAAAAAAAACAAAAACTGGTAGGGCTGGCAACCAAGTCGGGTATAAGGTTTCTTGGTTTCTTCAGGAATCAAATGACTTTATGCTATTAAATCATTCAAGCTTCTCCTGCTAGTGAACGTTACTATTGGTCTCTTTTCAAATAGACCTGGACTGGAATACTACAGTGGCTTAAAAGTGACCAATTATTCAGAATGATGTTTTCAGTCCCTGGTGCCAGTGAGTTAAACTAAAGCACACACATATTAAAGGCCCCTCCTTAGATGTCTCTTTACCTTTTGGAACTAGCAGGGACTATTCACATTTCTGACTTTATTCAGTACCTCATCTGCATTAGCCATTTCCTAGAATTTTGTAAACATTTCAATAACAGAATAAAGAGATAATTTCAGAATAAAGAGACCATCGTGCTAAGGGACTTTAACTCCAACTGGCTTGCCAGCTCCAGCACTGTACACAGAGATCTAGTATCGGGACTCTGTGTAACGCAGATGGTCAAGAACTGCACCCGTACAAATTACTGCACAGGCTCAGGCACCCTGATTGACTGGGTGCTGACAATACAGCCAGAGCGACTAAAGAATGTCAAAGTACTCCCTGACACCCTCAGTGACCACTCACCTATTTTACGTGAGTGGTCGACTAAACAGACCAAGCCTCCCCCAAGAATTGGGAGGAATAGAGTCATTAAAAATAGTGCAATGGAAGACTGTAGGAAACACCTCAAAGGGATAAACTGGAACTTCCTTGACTCATGCACCGCTGTCAACACAGTCCTGCAGCTCTTCCTCAACCACTTCAACGCTGCAGCGGATACGTTCACCCTGTGTAGTAAGAAGCTGATTAAAGGCTGCAACATGGACTGGGTCACCCTGCAACTTCTTGGCTTGATGCGGCATTGGGACCTACTCTGGCAGCGGGCTAGGACATCTAGGAGTGCAACGGATGTCCAAAACTACAAGGTGGCCCGAAAGAGGTGCACTTGGCCAATCCGACAGGCCACAGTCACATACCACAAGAACAGTCAATTTCAGTGCTGGGATGATGGAAATAAATTTTGGGCCTCTTTAAAAAACCTCACTGGAAATGATGACCCCCCCCCCCCATGCTTCACCACTACGATGACTTAGAAACATAGAATTTGACAGCAGATAAGGACCGCTTGGCCCACCTAGTCTGCCCATTTCCCTACCTAACGGATAAACTGCAGATCCTAGTTAACCAACAGCCTACTTCCTCCTACCCCCACTAGAATTGCCTTATGTCTGTCCCATGCATTCTTGAATCCCCCCACTGTTTTTGACTCTACAACCTCCTCAGGAAGGCTGTTCCATGTATCCACAACCCTATCTGTGAAGAAATACTTCCTCGCATTACCTCTGAGCCGTCCCCCCTCTATCTTCAAATTGTGTCACCTTGTTTTTGCCCATCGTTTTTTCTGAAAGATGCTACTGTCTTGGACTTTGTTGATTCCCTTGAGGTATTTGAAAGTTTCTATCATGTCCCCCCTCTCCCTCCTTTCCTCGAGGCTATACATCTTTAGTTCCTTTAGTCTTTCTTTATATGTCTTCTGATGCAGACCCTACATCATTTTGGTTGCCCTCCTCTGGACAGCCTCCACCCTGTCTGTGTCTTTGCGGAGATGGTGTCTCCAGAACTGTACACAGTAATTCAGATGTGGTCTTACCAACTGTCTGTACAGAGGGCCAACAACTTCCTGTTTTCTACTGGTGGTGTCTCTCCCTATGCATCCCAGTATCCCCCGAGCCCTCCTTACTGCCTTCTCACATTGCTGGCCCACCTTTAGGTCATCTGATATGACTACCCCTAGGTCCCTTTCCATTTTTGTTGTTGTCAGTATCTCACCCCCATTGTGTACTATTTCCCTGGGTTTTTGTTTCCCAGGTGCATTACTTTGCACTTCTTTGCATTAGATCTAAGCTGCCATACATTTGACCATTCCTCCAACCTTGCCAATTCCCTTTTCATCCTTGCCACTCCACCTTGTGTATCAACCTTGTTGTAGATCTTTGTGTCATCTGCAAAGAGACATACTTTCCCTTCCAGTCCCTCTGCAGTGTCACTTATAAAGACATTAAAAAGGACCAGCCCCAGTACTGAACCCTGCGGTACTCCACTAGTGACCCTCCTTTCTTCACTGTGGACTCCATTTACTATTACCCACTGTGTCCTGTTGTCCAACCAGTGTTTTACCCAGGCTACCACCCTAGGACCCACTCCCAGGCTGGCTAATTTGTATATTAATCTTTTGTGTGGGACTGTGTCAAATGTCTTGCTAAAGTCTAGGTAGGCCATGTCCACAGCCCCTCCCTGGTCTACTGCTTTGGTCACCCAGTCAAAGAAATAAATTTGATTTGTCTGACGTGACCTTCCTGCTGTGAATCCATGCTGCCTTGGGTCCTGTGCCCCACTGGCCTCTAGGTACTCAACAGTTCTTTCCTTCAGAAGTGATTCCATCATTTTCCCTACCACTGAGGTTAAACTGACAGGTCTGTAGTTTCCTGCCTCTGTCTTGCTCCCACTTTTGTGAAGGGGAATCACATCCACCCTCCTCCAGTCCTCAGGTACCACCCCATCCTCTCATGATTTATTAAAAAGGGTAGTCAGTGGTGTTACTAGTTCTTTTAAAATTCTGTTGTGAATCCCATCAGGCCCCATTGCTTTATCCACCTTCAGTTTTAGGAGTTCTTTCAGAACCCTTTCTTCTGTGAAAGGACTAATATCAATCCCCCATCCAGAGTGCTTCTATTGACCAGATTAGGTATTTCCCCATGCTTTTCCATTGTGAATACTGAGCAGAAGTATTCGTTCAGTATCCTGCTTTTCACTGTCGCTCTCTGCCCAACCACCTTCCTCTTTGTTCAGCCTCAGTATCCCTGCCTTAGTCTTTCTTTGCTCCCTAATGTACCTATAAAAGGTTTTATCCCCCTTCTTAACCGAGTTGGCTATCTTTTCCTCGGTTTGGGCCTCTGCTATTCTGACTGCCTTACCCACTTCCTTCTGCTTTAACTGGTACAGTTCTCTGTCCTGCTCCTTCTGTGTTTCCTTATACTTCCTGAATGCTGTCTTGTTTTCCTTACCTTCCCCGCCACTTCTTTTGAGAATCATAGTGTTTTTTTCTTTAGTTTTGATTTGTTTATATGCTTCACACAAAGACTTGTTGCCTCTGTGATGGCGGTTTTGATGTTTCCCCATTGTTGCTCCACCCCACCTTCTTGCCTGTTTGCTAGTGCTTTTCTGAGGCACTCTCCCATTTTGACAAAATCAGCCCTCCTGAAGTCCAGTACCTTCACTTTTGTGTGGCTTGACTCTACAGCTAAGACTTAATACTAGATGCTGACACCATGGCCAATATTTTCAACAAAGCATTTATGGATTACAGTGTTGTCCTCCCCCCAAAACAGGCTACATACCCAGTTGGAAATCCGACCACTGACCACTCCCCCCCCCCTCCCAAATCTAGGACCTGCCCAACCTTTTACTTTAGACAGGTAACCATCAAAGAAATACCTTACAAGAGTCCTTGGCAAAATGAGGATGGGTGGTGATGGTATAGACATGAAGCTGATCTTTGTTGCCCTTCCTGAGGTCATCGGACCCATCAACAAGCTATTCAACTTCTCCCTCTGCCTGGCTACTTTCCCCTCCATCTGGAAAACTTCCCTGGTCACACCTTTTGACAAAGGGGGTGATCGAGCACTGGTATCGAATTACAGACCCATCTCAATTCTCACACCTCTCTCTAAAGCACTGGACAGGATCATAGCCAACCAACCCATGAATCACCTGCACAAATATGGCCTCCTGTCCTCCCAGCAGCATGGATTTCGCAGACTGCATAGTACTACCACCGCCCTAATTAACGTCACTGGATACGTACACGAGGCACTCGACCAGGGTCAGCTGGTCGGGGCAATCTTCATAGACCTAACCAAGATCTTGCTTTATGCAAATGACGCAGTGATATTCACTCGGGACTCCTGCCAAGAAGCGCTTACTAGGGAGCTGCAGCACAGTTTTAACAAACTACTGTGTCCACTTCTGGAGATCCCATCTCCGCAAGGACATAGACAGGATAGAGGCAGTCCAGAGGAGGGCAACTAAAATGGTGCAGGGTCTGCAAAAGAAGCCATACGAGGAGAGACTAAAGGAGCTAAATATGTATACCCTTGAGGAAAGGAGGGAGAGGGGGGACATGATAGAAACCTTTAAGTACCTCAGTGGAATCAACAAAGTCCAAGAGGGTAGCATCTTTCAGAAAAAAATGTGCAAGAACAAGGGACACAATTTAAAAGATGGGGGCGATTCAGGGGCAATGTGAGAGTATTTTTTCACAGAGAGGGTGATGGATGCATGGAACAGCCTTCCTGAGGAGGTTGTGGGGTCTAAAACTGTGGGAGAATTCAAGAATACATGGGACAGACATAAAAGGCAATTCTTGTGGGGGTAAGAAGAAATAGACTGTTGGTTAACTAGGATCTGCAGCTTATCCTGTAGGTAGGGAAATGTTCAGACTAGGTGGGCCAAGTGGTCCTTATCTGCCGTCAAAGTCTAAGTTTCTATGTTTCTGTGTAAGGCCTTTGACCTTGTGGATCACCAACTGCTACTTCACAGTCTAAGCAGCCTAGGGCTGTCCCTAGTCACGGTCCGGTGGTTCTCCAGCTATTTATCTGGGAGATCTCAGAAAGTCAAAATTAACGGTGCCATCTCCAACACCTGCGAGGTCTCAGTAGAGGGTCCCCCAGGGGTCCATACTGGGACCACTGTTATTCAGCCTCTTTGTGAGCCACCTCCCTGATGCCTGCCCATTACCTGAGAATCCTGCTTTATGCAAATGACACAGTGATATTCACTTGGAACTCCTGCCAAGAAGCGCTTACTAGGGAGCTGCAGCACAATTTTAACCAACTACAGGAATGGTTCCAGACAACATGCTGGTGCTCAACAGTGAAAAAAAAAACAAAAAACAAGACAGTGCTTTTTGACGGACGACAAATGAAGAGATCTACCATACCCCTCTCAATTATCTGCAACTCTCACGCCACCTTGGAGCAGGTGTCCTCGTTCCGATATCTTGGCCTTAATATTGATAAGTCCTTGTCATTTGACGAACATGTACGCAGTGTTATGACTGCAGCCAATAGGAAACTAGGGGCCCTAACTTGACTTATGCACTTTATTGTCTGCCTGGCTGTGTGTACTGTATCCCCATGTACCCTGTACCCACGCTCAGGCTATGTGTTGCTTTTGCTTTGATCACCTATGTATGTTGCTATTACCAATGTTATTGATTGCTACTGATCACATTATGTTTTTGACGATGCCTATTTAGCTGCTGTTGACTCCCAATCTTATGTATTTTCCCCTCCTTTCATGACGAGGATCCTTTTTTTTTTTTTGCTACTACTCCCCGGCCCTGGTCAGCCTCTCATCCGGCTGCCCGTCTCTAGCCTCCATTCCTTCAGGCCCTTACCCTTGTAGCCCCCATGGCTTATCCCCTGTGGCAGGGCAGCGGGGAGCACCCTTCTCACTCGCTCATCCAGGATACGGCTCAGAGTGTTACCTCCGGGAATGGAGCGCCAGGAGACAGCTATCAAGCCGCCACGACCAGCCAACAGAGTCTTTTTCCATTTTTCTCCCCTGCGGGAGCTGGCATACTATGACACCTGTGACGGACACATGCACACATCCGTGCGCATCCCTGCCAGGCATCTGCCATGCTCCTGCCCTATGTAGTGTTGGCAGCGCTGCACTGAGCCCCAGCCTCCGCAAGGGGTCAGACATGCACCGACCACAGAGTGCCCCCCTCCTGGGAGATGGAGAGCAGACGATCGGATGCTTGATCAAACTCCTTCCCTGCCGACCCCCGGCAACCCGTGCCCATTCCCAAACATGGGTCGCCGGCATGGCGCGTGGTGCAGCGACCAGCACCACGGGGCCAGCTACGAGGATCCTTTGTAAATGAGCTTTTAGCTCAAAGGTTGTAATTCCGATTACTCAATAAATAAATACAATTTCAGAGGATTGTGCCTCAAAATCCTCGATCCTTGAACAGTTCCAGTGCAGTCTAAGGAATCATCTGTACAGAATGGGGTAAATGAGGTACAGTCGTGGCCAAAAATATTGGCGCCTTTGCACTTTTTCAAATAACTCACAATTCCTCTAAACATAAGTTGAAATTAAAAACGGTACAATATTTGGTCTCCACAATTCTTTATTTCTCTGTTAATATTACAGAACCTTTGTTTTTGATTCAGAATTTAATATATCCTTTTAAATCAGAAAATGAAAAGAAATGGCATTGACAAAATTATTGACACTCTAGACTTAATATTTGGTAGCACAGCGTTTGGTCAAAATAACTGCAATCAACCGCTTCGTATAGCCATGGATGAGCTTCCTGCACCTCTCTACTGGCAGTTTGGCCCACTCTTCTTGTGCAAACTGCTCCAGTTCTCCCAGATTTGAAGGGTGCCTTCTCCCAACTGCTATTTTCAGATCTCTCACAGGTTTTCAATGGGATTTAGATCTGGACTCATTGCTGGCCACTTCAGAACAGTCCAGCGTCTTGTCTTGAACCATTCCTGGGTGCTTTTGAAGTATGTTTGGGGTCATTGTCCTGCTGGAATACCATGATCTTGACGGAGACCCAGCTTTCTGACACTGGGTTCAACATTCGCTCCAAAATGGCCTGGTAATCTCCGATTTCATGATGCCATGCAGTTCAAGGCACCCAGTGCCAGAGCAACAGCAACTTCAAAACATCACTGAACCTTCTCCATGTTTGACTGTGGGAAGGTGTTCTTTTCTTTGAAGGCTTCATTTTGTTTCTGTAAACATAGAGATGATGTGCTTTACCAAAAGCTCTAATTTGGTCTCATCTGTCCACAGGACATTCTCCCAGAAGGATTTTGGCTTGTTCAGGTGTGTTTTGGCAAACCCCAGTCGGGCTTTCTTATGTTTCTCTCTCTCTCAGCAGTGGGGTCCTCCTGGGCCTCCTACCATATAACCCCCTTTCATTGAGTTGGCGACGGATGGTGCGAGTTGAAACTGTCGTACCTTGTGACTGAAGGTCAGCATGAATCTGTTTGGCAGTTGATCAAGGTGCTTTCTCCACCATTCAAACAATCCTGCGCTGCAATCTTCGATCAAGTTTTCTCTTGCGGCCTTATCCAGGGAGGTTGGCTGCAGTGCCATGGGCCTTAAACATTGTGATAACATTACGTACGGTGGAATCAGGAACATCAAGGTCTCTGGAGATTGATTTGTACCCTTGAGATTGTCCATGCTTGGCTACAATCTTCTGTCTGACCTCCTCAGACAATTCTCTGGCTGTCTTTCTTTTCTCCATGCTCATTGCGGTACACACAGTGACACAAAACAGGAGAATGAGTCTTTTCTCTATTCAAACTGGTTGAATGAGTGATTTTTGTATTACAGGCACCTGCAACTCACCACTAAGTGAGTTCAGTTCAAAGTGAAGGAGAATCACCTGCCTGAAATTTAATTATTTCTAACTACTTCTAAAAAGTGCCAATAATTTTGTCTGGGCCATTTAAGGATTTCTGTGTGGAATAAGCTAAGACTTAGTAAATTTTTCTGCTTTTTGTGTTTTATTCCACTGCAAACCAAAGAAATACATATGTGGATACCAAAATATTTTTTAATTTCAACAATTTTCTGGAAGGAATGGTGCATTATTAGAAAAAACTGCAAGGGTGCCAATATTTTTGGTCACGACTGTATGGAGGATGGGCACTTTTAGCATGTAACACTGTGTGCTGCCAGTACTAGGTTTACTAAAACCAGAAATAACTACTTTTTCCCGTGGGTTTTCCTCCAGCTTCAAATCAAAAAACTCAGTGCAAGTGATATCAATTTTAGCCATAAAAAAGGTTATAAACATTATTTACTTCCTGAATGAAGGCCTCTGCTGACTGTTGTGCTCCACTCCAGACAATCAAAATATCATCAATAAAGCGGTGCCACTGCACCACCTGCCCACCAAACTGGTTTTCTGCATCATCAAAGATGCACAGTTCTCACCATCCCAGATATAAATCGGCAAAGGAGGGGCAGAAATCAGCAAAGGAGGGGGCAGTGGCAGCCCCGTTCGTCCTCCTCGACTGCAAAAAATGTTTTGCATTAAATGTGAAAAAATTGTGCTTAAAAATAAAGTTAGATGCTTCCACAAGAAAGTGGGTAGGTGGTGCATTGGTCCATTTTCGTCTCCTCAAAAAATAATACATTACTCTGAGTCCCATATCATGGGGTGTACTGGTATAAAGAGCAGCAACATCCAACCCTATCCATAAAAATTCAGGTTGCCAGACCATATCTTGTAGTTTCCACATCAAATGTATGGTGTCACAGGTGCAGGATCTTAAAGGAACACTGTCAATCTTTTTTGCATCACATTATTTCTAGGCAAAAACCCACATTTTATGATTGCTTGTCTTCTCTAAAATACACTGATGTTACTGGTTGTATCTGCATCCTTTCTTAGTAGAACTGAATGTATTGATACCCAACCTTATTTTGTTTCAAATCCTTGACCTACTCTTATTAGATACTTCCAGAACATTAGGGGAAAAAAAACAACAGTGAAATCACTCATGACTCAACAGGCTTCTTTCACTCCACTGCATTATGAGTGGGTACACTGTGTTGTGGGTGTACCCAACTCCAGGAAAGATGCAATGGGAGTTGATCAAGGGAATGCAAACAAACGTGTTTTTGTGCAGTAACACCAGTATGGTGGGCAGTCTGTTTTTCACTTTTTAAAAGAAAAATGGAAACAGAATCAAACTATCATTTACATAAGCAATCTCTACAGAATGTGACTAATACTAAATTGTGTTTTTTAAACTCGGTACATTTTAAGGCCTAACGAGGTTGACAAGGTCCCTTTAAATTAATGACTATAGGTTGTAAACAGTAGTCTACAACGTTATTTAAATTCTCTATCAAAGATACTAAACCTGAGACAGTTGGTTTCTCTGGTGGGTTTTGGGTATTCTTATGCAGTTTCCCCTACTTCCCCCAAGAGGTGATTTTAACGTGTCATCCCATTCGACAAGGGTGGTGATCCAGCAACTCCCGGGAAACTACTGACCAGTCTCCCTTCCTCCTGCCCTATCTAAGGTACAGGAACGCCTAGGATAAGCCAGACTGACCAATTTCCTCATTTCTACAAATTACTTCTCCCCTACCAATCCGGCTTCAGAAAACACCATTCCACCATATCCTCCCTTCTCTGTGTTACCGGTCATATCCAATCTGCTGCTGACAAAGGACACTTCACTGCCACAGTCTTCATTGACCTGGCAGAGGCCTTTGACTCCGTTTCCCACCCACTGTGCCTAAACACACTTGAGGATGCAGGGCTTGTTCCTCCTGCCATACAGAGGTTTACCTCGTACCTCATAAACGGATGTCAGTCGGTTAAGATAGCAAGCTCCTCTTCCCTCTCCCTCCCGATCTTAGAGGGTGTTCTCCAAGGCTCTATACTTGGCCTCATCCTTTTTGCCATCTTCATAAACAACCTCCCAGCTGTTTGCTTAAGTTGTCTCATCCATATGTATGCGGACAACACCATCCTATTCACCTCCGGCCCCGACCCTACCACGATTCAATCTGCCCTGCAGCAGGATTTCCTCTCTGTTCAGTCTTGGTTCCAAGCTAAACAACTCAAAATAAACGGATCAAAAACTGTCTCTATGACCTTCGGAACATCTCAAAAATTAGCCAGAGCTGTCCCAGCACTGCCTATCACTTCTCTGGACGGCACTCCACTTGCAGAAGTCTCATCCTACAAATATCTAGTCATCTGGTTAGACCCACCACTTAACTTCTCAAACCATATCAAATACATCACCTCTAAACTTCGCCCTAAGCTCGGCATCTTTTACCACAGCAAAGACTCCCTCCCTCTCCTTGTTCGACGTGAACTTCTGACTAAAATGATAACCCTGATTTTTGACTGTGCTGACATAGTTTATGGCACTGCGCCCACCTCCTCGCTTCCCAGACTTGACTCCCTCTTCTATGCCTTCTGTCATTTTGCCTCCAGCTCTCCTTTAAGGACACACCCTTGCTCCCTTCTTCCTTCCCTGGAGCTTCCTCCCCTTTCCCATCAGCGCCTCATCCACTCTTATCTCCTTTATCTCCAAATACTGGTTCAACCTACTCCCCTCCTACCTCTCTGTACACCTTAATCCCCACCCCCCATACTCCCTATGCCTAAGGGATTCCGCTATTTCTCCCTTCCCAAACCATCATCTAACATGGGCAATTCTGCCTACACCTATCAGCTCCCCCCTCTCTCTGGAACTCGCATCCTCCTCTCCTATGTAACTCTCTCTCTCTTACGCCTCAGTCAAATCTCAACAATGCAACCTGCCTACCCCGACATGCTCCCATAACAACGCATAGCACTTGCACTAGTTGTACGTCTGCATTGTACATACCTAATGCTGATATCATTTTGTACCCTCCTACCTAAATTGTCTGTAGCTACTATTCTATTTTGGTATACTGTTTTATTGTTTCCTGTATTTTGTTTTCCTTTATTTACATCCTGTATACTGTTATCCCATGCTCCCCTTCACCTGGAGACAAGCCTTGGCTCAGTGCGTGTTTCCCTGTTACCAAATGTTTAAATAATAAATAAATAACAGCTGGGATAAACAGATACCAAGGTTCCTCTGAGCGGGGGGAAAAGCCCAGAATTGCATACAACAAACTGCATTTGAACAAACACAGGAGATCTGGCCCTCCCTAATCTCAGGGAGTACTACCAAGCAGCTCTGTTCACCCATGCTCTCATTTGGGTTGATGCTTCATCGTCCTTACTTTGCAAGGAGCTTGAATATGATGATCAGGCTGCACAGATCAGTGAGCAAATGTTTAGACCATTACCATGTGCTAGGATCCAGACACAGAATATCGACTCCAATTATACAGGTCAGATGCTTGGTTCCTGGTAAGAACTGTTATGCTCCCCAGAACTCAGTCAGCCGGTTTTTGTTATTTTTTTAAGTTCACATTTCCCATCTGCATGATTGGATCCCACTTTTAGGCATTGGCAGGGCTTGGGGCTTACTCATAACTATCAGTACTAGGGGGGACCTTTAAGGCCTTCCAAGCACTTTTAAGCATCAGTTTGCCCTCCGACAGTCAGATCACTTTGGATACCTTCAGGTGAGACATTAACTGGTTACTACTAGACTTGGTCTGCGTTGGACGAAAGAGGAAGCTCACCCACTTTTTCAGTTGATTTTTATAGTCCAGGAAGGGGGGAATCCCGGATCATATAATTTTGCTCAGCTATAGAGATTCATAGTGTGTGTGTGTGTGTGTGTGTGTGTGTGTGCGCAACATCAGTGAAATCCCAGAAGAGTTGGAGGCAGAGATGGGCAGTACTGTATCAAAGACTGAACGGGCCACCATCTATTTAAGACGGCATAAGATCACCTCTTTTTATATTTGGAGGGAGTATGGATGGAAATGTATCAGTAGATATTTCAGAACCCCACAGATTACAGGGAAATTTGATCCCCAGAAGGATACGGGTGCGGGTGTGGAGAACAGCGTGCTACTCGCACACGTGTCTTCTGGAGCTGCCCTGTGCTGCTTCAGTATAGGCAGGAGGTACAGAAGCCAACTCAGGAGCTCTTCCCCCAGTGTAGGGATTCTTGCCCCCATGCTGCAGTCTTATTACACTTTCCAGACCATATCAGTAACAAGACAGCTTAGACCATATTAACCATCCTATTGATAGCAGCAAAGAAAGCTATCTCTAAGAAATGGCTGTAGCAAACGTGCCCCGCCCCCACCCAAGATGAGGCAGTGGGAGGACATAGTGCAGCAGATCTGTCAGATGGAAAAGCTGACAGTGGGGGGTGAACCTCGAAATTAAATAAACTACCAACTTCTGGAACAAGTGGCTACTCTGAGTAATGGAGCATAGATCAGACATTATTCCTTTAGAAATCCAGGAATAGAGCAACTGCATTGTCTAACATGATTAATGGTGCAGTGGTACATAATGTAGGGCCACAGTTTTGCTGAAATAATGATAAGGAAAAATGATTACACAGTGCTGAAAGACAATGTTCTTCTAATGTGCATGGTGTCTGTCTACAGATGTGCTACAGTGTTGATGTAATGCTCCACAAAAAACTCAGTTTGAATTGGGGGAAAAAAAAATTTAAACTGCCATATCCCTTCTGACTCTCTCAAGGGCCTTGTGTTTTGTGGCAAGAGACATTGTCCCTCTCCTGGAAGGAGAGGTTTCTGTATGCTTTTCCCCTAATCCCTCTGATTCAGTGGGTATTGATTAAGCTTCAGCAGGTGGGCCCACGGTGATACTGGTAGCCCCCTTCTGGCCCAGATACATTTGGTTTCCACTGCTCTAGCAGATTTGGGTGGATCCTCCTATTTCGCTCCTTCTGTGGGTGGGAGTGCTGTCATAGGGCAAGGGCAGTCTGTTGCACCCAGATTGTCAGCCCCTGCAAGTTTCTGCCAGGCTCCTGTTGGCTAAGCTTGGCTTAGGTCCAACCAACTGGTCCTAAATGCTAAGAAAACAGTCTCCATAACTTTCGGCACCCATCCGAAACTATCCAGGCTAGAAGCCCCCCCGTTTTCCACACTCTGGACGGAGCCAACCTAGAATCCTGCACCTCCTTCAGGTACCTGGGGTTTGGCTAGATCAACACCTTGATTTCCATGCTCACATTGACTCACTACAGAAAAACTACACCTAAACTAGGTGCACTTCACATAATAAAGGCAACCTTCCTACCTCAGTCAGGAGGAGCTAGTCTACAAAATGATCCTCCCATTTTTGACTATGGTGGCGTGGTCTCGTTGCAGCGCCCCATCTACCTTGGCCAGCCTGGACCCCTCTTCCATTCTTTCTGCGGTACATCCTTGACTGCCCACCTTCTACCCACCACTGCGACCTGTGGCGCCTTGCCTTCCCATCGCTGGAGTCCGGCGTAAACTGCACTGTGCAAATCTCATTTCCAAACACTGGTCAAATGCCTCCCCATCTCAGCTGTGCACTAGCAACCCAGCCCCCGGCATACCCCTCAGAGGCTCGGTTCAAAACAACTCCAAGTCTCTTTCATGCAACCTCAAAGGGCCAAATGGCCTTCAAGCATCGGATGCCAAAATTATGGAATGAGCTACCTGCAGATATCAGGCTCTCCACCTCCCACTGGCTTCTAAAATCTCGGCTGCTTTCCCACTTCTCAGCTGTATGTAGTTGCTACCCACAGTCTAGTCTTTCCACCAGGGGTATCCAAATGTTTCACAAATCTTAACCAAAGCAACAGGCTAAATTGTGCACCAATCCTCATAATTGCTTGGTCAGATTTAGCTGCACCTACAATCTCGCCTGTATTAACTCTACTCTCATCAGTTACAATTCCACTGGCTATTTTAACTCCCTGTTATGTATCCATTTGCAACTGTTTTATATGCAAATTTTTTTTTTTTTATTTTGCCTACTGAACCTGCTGTCTGTTTTCACTGCTGTATTGTGCATTCTGCACCATTTCTTGACCTATGTAACCCTAGGTCGCATCTGGAAACGAGCGGCCCCCCGCTCAGTATGCTTATCTGGTAAATCTCTTAAATAAATAAATAGAACTGTTGTGCTTCTGTGTCTTCCATGGATTTTGGGATGTTCTGGCGGCTTGTAAGCTGCTACCTGTCCTAATTCCTTGGAATGGAAATGTTTCAGTATTTGGAGTGCCTCTAACTCCCTGGACACTTTTTGTGTCTCTTACAGCACATCTTGGACTGCCTCCTGTCTGTATCAGAATTGGGCCTTCAGTACTCTTCTGTGAAGACACTGGTCCTAGTCTGGTTCTTGCCTTTCTGCCTCAAGGCCGCTGGCTCTGTGTTATGTGTGATTGGTGTCGGTGCCCCCCCTTTTCCAAGACAGGGCACGAAACTCAATGCTGTGATTTTTTTTCATGCAGCAGTGCTGGCACATCAGTCTCTGACATTCCCACTGCCTATTGTGATATCTTGGATGAGCAGTTTTGGCTATAGACTATGGCACAGTGGTCCCTGAGGGCATCCACTTCTTAGTCTCCGACCCCAGTCAGTCTTGCTTCCTGCATGGTTTCTTTTGTGAGACACCAAACACTGGTTTTCTCAGACTCTGTCTCTGCTGTTGCTGATGTTGCTTCAGTCCTTGGTGCTGGAGTTGGTTCTGGCCTTGGTGCTGATATCACTGCTGACCTCAGTTCTGACGTGAGTGCTGGCCTTGGTGCCAAGTTTTTTCAACTTCATTTTCATACAGTTTGCTTTTTCCTCCATAATGTGCATTTTACTCACTGAAGTCTGCATATTTTCGTACCAAGGGGTGGAGAGGCGGCAGACGTCCATGACTACAGTCACATGGACATCATTGTACGTCCACTCTCCAAAGGGGAAACCTCTACGAGAAAAATCCCCATCCTTGGGGATAGGCGAAAGCACCTCTGCCTGCTGGGCCACACTCCTGATACCAGACACCTACCTCTCCCAGGCCTGCTTGCCCAGCCCGGCTCACTAGATTATAAGATAGAATGTCCTGGGCGGATAGGGCGGCCCCAACTCAGGGGGTTCAGAGCTGGGGGGGGGGTCCATCAGGCTGGTGCGAAGGAGAAGGGTTATACTAGGTGGGAAGTAGAGTCTGGAGGTGGGGGATGCTGGAGAGAGTTCCCTAAGGACAGTGCATAAGGGGGGGGGGGGGGAGTCTGCATATTTCTTGCAAAGTGGCTTGTTACAGTTTGCCTTTTTTTTTATACCCAGTATGCATCTTTCCCACTAGTCTTACATGTTTCCATACTGGTCTGCATATATTTTATTCATGAAGTTAAAGTTTTATGTTACCTTTAACACCACATGGTTGGCATTTTCTCTCCATGCAATCCTGCATTATTTTTTATGCAGCTTTGTGTTGTTTTTAGTGAAGTAGTGCCATGCAATTGATATATTTTTCTTGCAACTTGCATTATTTTCCTTTAATTTGTGACTCTTTTATTGGAAACTTGTGTATTTTCGCAAGCAGTCTTGTGCTGTCTATATTGTCCTGCACGTGTAGGTCTTTATTTGTTTCAAACGTTTTACCAGGAAAGACATACTGAGCTTGTAGCAACTTATTTCCAGATGTGTCCTGGGGGAAGGGAATTAGAGAGTACATTGCAATTACAAAATTAGTGGTAGGCAGTAGTTTAGATTATTTTTGTATGGAAAGGGTCTCTTGCTGTGGTACGTGGGTCGATCAAAAAGTTTGCGGCCTAACACAGAAAGAAATACACTACGATCCTAGTATTATTTTATTTTTCAGCATAGTCTCCTTTCAGTTCAGTACACTTAGTCCAGTGTCGTTCTAGCATTATTATCCCCTCATGGCAGTCTTCTATGTCTTGGCCCCACAGAAACCCCTCCACAGCAGCTATCGCCTCTTTTGTCATCAGCAAATCTCTTTCCACGGAGTTCAGTCTTCAGTTTAGGGAACAGGTAAAAGTCTGAAGGAGCAAAATTTGGGCGAGTAGGGTGGGTAAGGAAGCAGTTCATACCCACATTCTGTTGTAGCAGCCACTGCAGCCTGTGCCGTGTGATGTGAAGCATTGTCTTTGCAGGAGCAAAACACCTCTCCTCAGTTTTTATTTTTGGCTTTTCTTTTTCTCCCCCCAGTCACCTCAGTTTTCCATAGTGTTTGGCTTTAATGGGTTCTCTCAGCTTGCGCAGTTGTTCAGCATCATACTCACCAGTTATTGTCCTTCCTTTTTCAACATAATCAATCATGATCACACCTTCAGAGTCCCGAAGGATGAGGCCATGATTGTGTCACTGGAGGCAGCCTGCTTGAACTTCTTTGGCGTTGGAGATGCATGATGTTTCCATTGCTTGCTTTGCTGTGTGTAGACTCCAGATCAAAATGGTGAACACAGGATTCATTTGTTGTTACAATACGACTGATCAACTTTGCTGGATCCCTCTTGTATTGTGCAAGAAGTTGGCTTGAAATGTCCCTTCTGGCTCATTTCTGATCAGGTGTCAACATTCTTGGCATCCGTCTTGCTGACACTTTGCTCATGCCCAGGTTTTCAGTCAAGATTGATTGTACTGCCCCAAAACTGATGCCCAAGGTGCTGGCTACATGCTGCATAGTTACTCGTCTGTCTTTCATCACCATTTGATGGACTGCTTCAATGTTCTCTTCAGTGGTCACCTCCCTTGGGTGCCCTGACCTGAGATCATCTTTAACACTTCTTCTGCAAAGCTTAAATTCAGCAGCCCATTTCTTGACAGTTGAATATGAATGGGCTTCTGTCCCTAGTGTGCTGACCATATCCTCGTGGATTTGCATTGGAGCCATTCCTTTGATATGGAGGTACTTGATGATTGCTCTGACCTCAGTTTTCTCCCTTTTCAAATGATCATCACCTATCAAATTTTGTCCGGCATGTACCTACAAAAGAAAACATTTGATCATTTTAGCAGTAGGTCATAGTTTGTTCATATTAGTATAACCATATATTGAAAATAATACCACGTTCATAGTGCATTTCATTCTGTGTCAGGCTGCAAACTATTTGATTGACCCTCGTATTTTACTTTAATTGCCGTGAATCATCACTTTTTGGCCAAGTGAGAAGAGGCTTGCTGGTGTCCGTCACAGATTGCTTTGCATTTGTGATCAACTGGGATGTTACAAGAACAACAAAACATTATTTCCTCTGATGCATGAAAAGTCCCCTTGTCATACTGTGCTGACCTCTGTTGACCGAAAACGTTGCCCGTCTTACATGCTGGAAAAGGCTTTACTTTAACAGACATTGCAGCATGGTGTGGCGTGACGGCTTGAAATAAAAAAACCTCTGTGTCTGCAGCATTACTTGATAGGTGGGACTGATGTGTTTAAATACAGGCTATACAGGTCAGGGTCAGTCTTGTAGGCACAAGTGCTGAAGGTGGCCATTAACAATGTAATTCAGCGAGACTAAGACTTACTTAATTAAAGACGGCAACACGTTAATAATGATAATGGGTGTTAGTCAGGTAATCAGTTGTAAGTTAGTCAGTTACTCTGCTTTCAGATAAGCCGTATGCAGCACAATTGAAATGAAAACTGACTGGAAGTACCGGGGGAAAGGGTGTGAACTGTAGATGGATTACAGTAAAGTGCTTATTTCACGGGGGTGGGTGGGTGGGTCTGTGTGTGTTACAGTGGGTTTCACAGAAATTGTGAATTGCATGTCGGAATTACAACCCTAGCCATGATCTGTGGTCAATTGCTATGTTATAGAGAGAAATACATTATCGGATTTTGTATGGTGCAAACATCCTATCCATGTAATAAAATATACAAGGTAGTTCAGGAGTGAACCAGGGTGGGACAAGTTGGAAGGGAAGCCCAGTTAGTGAGAATATGGGTCATGTGTCTCTGGTCTGAATGATCAGGTGGGGGCTGCATAGGATAGAGTGTTCAATATGCTACAGCCCATCACACTGCCATTGACAAAGTCACAGAGGGAGCACATGCTGCTCTCTGTTCGATTAGGCTGGGAATCAGTTGCTTTGCGTCCTGTCTCAACAATTCCAACAGTCCTTTTATGGACATCAGTTCATCATGAAAAGAGCTAGATCACTGAAAAAAAAGTAATTTTCAGAATTAGTGGTGACTTGGGGATTGAAATTCTGGGCATGGGGCTGCTGTGTGGAGGAGGGAAGCTAATCTGACCCCCTTGACCCCCTTGAATAAATACAGCACTTCAGGTACCTTGGGGTCACCCTAAATAGTCACCTCACCTATACACCTCATATCGAAAATGTAGCCAGAGCTGTCAGTGCTAGGATTGGTCTTCTCTATCGACTCAAAGTGTCTAACACCTGAAGCTCTCAGTCTGACGATTCACAGTTCGGTGCTCTTTATTATCGACTATGGCCTTGTCATTTATGGAGCTGCTACCGATACTGCTCTCAGAAGGCTCACTGTTGTGCTAAACAAGGCTTGTAGACTCCAAATGGGGGCATCCCACCTCACCCACACCTGCAATCTCTATAAACAGACTGGATGGCTTAATCTATCTGGGAGAACTAAATACCACACCTGCCTTCTCACTAAAAAGATTCTGCTTAGGTTCATGCCAAAGGGTCTGTGTTGTCTGCTTCACAAATCTCCAAAGACCCAACATACGTGCACCTCATCCACTGAACTCCTACTTGTCCCACAGTGCCGAACCACGCAACACCAATGCACCTTTGGTAGCAGAGCGACTTCCTGGTTCAATGGACTCCCTAATAGCCTAGCTACCCTTCCTAAACTTGGAGAGTTCAAACGTAAGCTCCAAACTCACCTCCTAACTGAAAACTCCTGTGATTGCTCCACTTAATTTCCAGGTCCCTTTCAGGACCTCCACTAGTCCATCCCCCCTCTTGGACCTCCTTTCACTGACACCTCTAGCACCCCTATCTTACCACCCTCCTCCCTGCCTTTGCCCCTCTTCCTCCCATTTCTAAGACTCTTTCCTCCCCCCTATCGTAGTTGCAACTTTACAAGGCTGCCTGGCTGCTCCTCTTCCTCTTGGTCCCCCCCCCCCCACTTTTCTTCCCTCTGCCTCTGATCAGGTTTTGCTTAATGTGTATATAACTGAAGCTTAATTGTCCTATACTATAATGTAAACACAAGTACATCTGTTCTGAAATATTCTGTATGACTTGTCTGTTTCCCTGCAACTGTTTGTAACCCTCCCTACTGATGTGGAACCTTTGTAAATGAACTGCCTGGCGCTCAAAGGTATTTGTAATCCTAGAATGAATAAATAAAAAAAAGTTATAGTCTGTGTGGGCCAAACTAGAGAAACTTCATCCAGTCTGAATCCTGTGTAGTTTGCAAGACTTGTTTTAAAAATATCTGGATCCGAGTCTGACTGGAGGATTTAATACTAGAAGGCAGGCAGGCAGTCAAGTCTGTCTCGGTGAGTGGAGAGTGAGAAAGAGAGAGGGAATTACAGCCTGCTCTTCTTTACTACTAAAAGAATACCTAAAGATTTAAAACAAAATAGGGAAAAAAGTCCATCGAGAGTTAGGGATTGGGTTAGAGAGGGAGCCGATGGGGAAAAAAACTGAATTGTCTACCAGATTTAAAAATCGAGTGGCCATAAAAAATGGCCACCAAAAAAAAAAAAAAAAACCTGGCCACCAGATTTTGATGTGTGCTGGCCACCACACCAGAAAGTGATTTGTCCCATCCTAAAGTGAACAACAGTGCAGAAGCTGAGTAATAGGAAGGAGGAAGTATGTGGTAGTGAGGGGGCATCGAAAAATTTATTCGCAATACTGTCAGGACTGGGTGATATGATAGAGGGAGCGATCGGAGGAGGAACTAAAAATAGTCCGGAGGAACATGGAACGGGCAGGAGAACAACTGGGGATGATTCAGCACTGGTGGAAGGGGGTACAGCTGTGCTGGAGGATGAGGGGGAGTCCGTAGGAAGGGGTTGGGATGAAGGGAGACCAGGGAATGCGGCTCATAGAAAAGAGGGTGGAATCCTAGTGCTGGGAGACTCAATATTAAGAGGAGTCAGGGAAGCAAAGGAGAGACATAGTCGCATATGGGTGGAGGTCATGCCAGGAATGACAGCGGAAAGGGTGGGTCAAGTCTGTTCTAAAATTTGCTAGGAGGGGTAGGGCGAAACCACATATAGTTCTGCATGTGGGGACAAATGACCTAACGGGAGAGACGATAGAGGTGGTTCAGGGGCGGTTTGAGGAGCTAGGACCAATATGTGAGGAGGCAGAAAGATCAGTAGCTTTCTCGGAAGTACTTCCAGTGCCCAGGACGAGCACTGCAAGGAAACTGAGAACAGAGGAATTTAACAAATGGCTAAGAACCTGGTGCCAATCCAAAGGTTATGGGCTGGTGGGTGAGTGGGGAGGGACTTGGGAGTACAGTGATCTCTATGGTAAGGACAGACTTCACCTAAGTGAGGAGGGCAAGAAGATATTGAAGCAGAGGATAGGGTACATAGCAAAAGAAGGGCATTTAAACTAGGAGCGGGGGGCAGCAAGTGGGCAGGAGGCATGCAGAATCCACAGGAAGGGAAGCCGAATGAGCTTACCCCCCCATGCTAGAAGCAATGGAAAAAAATGGAGTACTAGAGGGGATGCTAGGAAGGGAGAGCAGGAGGTGGGGAGGAAAAAGGGTGGAGAGTGGTCACCTTGAACGCTAGAAGCCTAGGGAACAAAACAGCAGAGCTACAGGCTCTCATGGCAGAAGGGGAGGTGGACATGGCAGCCATCACCGAAACGTGGGCCACCCATTAACAGGACTGGGACCTGGTGGTACCAGGGTATAAGATATTGTGCAGAGATATGGTAAATGGGAAGGGTGGGGGGGTGGCACTGGATGTGAGGGAAGGACTGAAGTGTGTTCGTGAGGAGGGGGAGGAGGGTAGTACAGAGTCATTATGGATGCAAATCCAGGATTCCAAGAATAGGACTGTCAGGATGGGAGTAATATACAGTTCAACATCTCAGACAAAGGAGTTAGACAGGGAACTTGCGGGACAGATCAGAATGACCTGTGGAAAGGGTAGCACGGTGATTGTGGGGGACTTCAACCTGCCGGGAGTGGATTGGTTTACCCCAGCTACCACAAATAGAAGGGAGCAGATACTTCTGGACACATCCCAGGATAGCTTCCTAATGCAAACGGTCAGCAAGCCAGCCAGGTTAGGGAACACTTTAGACCTCATGCTGGCAAATGGGAAGTTTGTGAGGGAGCTGGGGGTGGAAGAACCGCTGGCAGGGAGCGACCACCACTCAGTGTGGTTCACATTGAAAATGGGCAAGGAGGGAGTAGAAACAGGTACAAGAGTGTTGGACTTCAGGAAGGCCAAATTCGGGAGGATGGGGGAGGTAGTTAAAGGGTATCTAGCCAGAATCCAAACTAATATGGACACTAACCAGAGGTGGGAGGTCATAAAACTGGGTATTGAGGAGACAACCAAAACCTGCGTCAGGGTCCAGAGTAAAAGATCTAGGGCCAAGAAACCCAACTGGTTAAGCAAGGAGAAAGTAAGAAATAAAAGCGCCACCTTTAGAAGGTTCAAAAAAAACAGGAAGAGGGGAGGACAGAGAGGATTACCTGAAGGAATCGAAGGAGGTGATGAAGGCAGTAAGGGCAGCCAAGGCGTCTAAGGAGCTCAGGCTGGCACAAGGCATCAAGAAGGGGGAAAAGGAATTCTTCAGGTACAACAGGGAGAAAAGGAGTTGTAGGGACAGAATAGTAAGGAATAAGAGGGATGGGTGGAAGCGGGGCAGAGCAGGCAGAAACGCTTAATGAATACTTCTGCTCGGTGTTTACTAAGGAGAAAAGAGGGGTGCTACCGGGGAGGTCAGTCTGGGGTGGGATGCAGTTGACAGATGGGGAATCACAGAGGGCCGGGTACTGGAGGGTCTGAGGGTGGACAAGGCGTCCGGGCCAGATGGCATTCACCCCAGGGTACTGAGAGAGCTGGCAGAAATCTTAGCGGGGCCCTTGGCAGACCTGTTCAATGCCTCCCTGGTCTTAGGAAGTGTACCTCAGGACTGGAGGATGGCTCACATGGTACCCCTACACAAGAGTGGTCCCAAAGGTGAACTGGGAAACTACAGGCCAGTAAGCTTCACATCCATTGTGGGAAAACTGATGGAGACAATCCTGAAGGAGAGGCTGGTGTCCCTTCTGGAGACCAATGGGCTGCAGGATGTTAGGCAGCATGGGTTTGTCATGGGCAGATCCTGTCAGACCAACCTGGTGGATTACTATGACTGGGTAACTAGACAGTTGGACAAGGGCTGGATGGCCTGTTTCTGGACTTCAGTAAGGCATTTGACTCGGTGCTGCATGGGAGGCTGGGTAGTAAGCTGGCAGGTATAGGTACAGGGGTGAAAATGGTGGGATGGGTAGTAAACTGGTTACAGGGAAGGCAGCAGAGGGTGGTGGTGGGAGGGGAGCTCTCGTCTCCGAGGGCAGTGACAAGCGGAGTACCACAGGGCTCAGTACTGGGACTGGTGTTTGATTTGTTAATATCAGACATCTCAATGGCATCAAGAGCAAGATCAGTTTGTTTGCAGATGACACCAAGATGGGAGCAGTAGTGGATGACCTAGGAGGGTTGCAGGATGATCTGTCAAAATTGGAGACCTGGTCTGACACCTGGCAGTTGGGGTTCAATGCCATAAAGTGCAAGGTGCTACATTTTGGGGCAAAAAAAACAAGAAGGAGCTATCAGCTTGGGGGTCAGCTAGCCATAGCAGAGGAGGTTCAGCTAGCCATGGCAGAGGAGGAGAAGGATTTGGGGATGATTATAACTGGCTCAATGAACAACTCGGCACAATGCAGGAAGCCAGCTGCAAAGACCAACAAAATGCTGGGTTGTATTCCCAGGGGTATATCTTCAAGGAGAGGGGAGGTGATCCTGCTGTTGTATAGGTCACTGGTTAGGCCACACCTGGAGTACTGTGTGCAGTTCTGGTGCCCATACCTGAAGAGGGACATTTAGTTACTGGAGGGTGTGCGGCGCAGGGCAACAAAGATGATCCAGGGACTAGGGGACTTACCCTATATGAACAGGGTGAGGGAGTTGAACGTGTACTCACTGGAGGAGAGGAGAGACGGCGGGTATATGATTGAAACCTTCAAGTACATGAAGGGAAGAAACAAGACAGGCATGGAGGGACGATTAAAGTTAAGGGGGGGGGGTTCTTCTTCTTCCTCTTCCCCCTTGGACTCCTCGGACTCTTCCGACGGTTGCTTCAAAAGGGACGATGAACCACACTCTCTATCAAAGCCCAGGCCAAGGACTTCTCCAAAGTCGCCTCCGGAAGATCCTTCCTTTACAGAGTTGCTACACAAAATCTAGAAGGTTCATCAGTGGCAGTCTTTGGAACCAGACAGTCAGCGGTTGAAACTTGCCGAGCACCTGGATCTGCCCGTGACAGCTCCTACCTTGGTACCACCCTGGATAGAGCCTCATGCCGACCTCATTACCACCATTTGGAAACAGCTGTCGGCTCTAGCCCCAATTCAGCGGAAGTCGAAGAGGCTATACCAGGCTCCTGAGGGTGATGACTTCTTAGATTCTCACCCTCGTGCTGACTCGGTAGTGATTAGCGCCGCTTACGGCCGATCGGCTAGTCGGCTAACCCAAAACACCTTAGCTCGTTGTCACCTGACAAAGAATCCTGCCTACTGGACCATTATGGTAAGAAGATTTTTGCTTCTTCCATGCTGGGGATCAGGGCCCTGAACTATGTCGGTCATATGGGGGATTACCAGAAGGCCATTCTTACTCAGGTGGAAGCTAAATTGGACTCCCTGCCAGACTCTGAGGTCAAGCAGGAGTTGGCTGATCTTGTCCGCTCTGCACATTTGGCCAGTCGACACATGCTTCATTCGACCTTCGACGCATGCTTCATCGACCTACGATGCAGTGGATACTGCTGGCTGAGCTCAGCTTCGCCGTGAAACTGTTCAGTCACGCTTGGCTCCGTGTGTCAGGTTGGTCCGGAGTGCAGTCTGCTATCCAGGAAGCGCCTCCGTGGGTCGGTACTTTTCGGTGGTGATGTCGGTGACATCTTCACCGATCACAGGAAAGGGATGGCACTAAAGTCCGTTGACTCCATGTACCATCCCCACCAGCTGCAGCGCCGTCCCTTTCACAGATGGAATCGGCCCAAGGTGAAACCCCAGGGAAAGCGGGCCACAAAATGCGGGCTCCCACAGCTGCCAAGCCCCCGACCCAAAAGCAGCGGGTGCTTCAGCTGCGGCGCTGCCCCACACCACCTGACTCCTCTCCTCTCCCACAGCCTCCGGACTCCCTGGAGGAACTGGTAGGAGGGAGGTTTTCCCTCCACCTTCTGGGCTGGGAGAGGATAACATCAGATTCTTGGGTGCTCCATCTGATCGCAGAAAGACACTCAATAGAGTTTCTACAGAATCCGCCTTGCCACCCCCCTCTACAATCGTCGTATTCACGGGAACATCTTCTCTTGGTCCAGGAAGATATTTCAGCTCTGTTACTGAAAGAAGCGATAGAACCCGTCCCTCTTCATCTTCAAGGGACGGGTTACTATTCCCACTTCTTCTTGGTCCCAAAGAAGACTGGAGATCTAAGACCCATTCTAGATCTCAGTTCCCTGAATCTTTTTGTGGAATACAAAAGGTTCAGAATGCTCTCTTTGCAGAGCCTTCTGCCCCTCCTCCATTCGGGACAATGACTGTGCGCTCTGGATATACGGGATGCTTATCTGCACATTTCCATTCGCCCGTCTCACTGCAAATATCTTTGTTTTACGTTCCAGGGGGACTGCCACCAGTTCAAGGCACTTCTGTTTGGCCTATCATCGGCTCCCATAGTATTTACCAAATGCCTTGTGGTGTGGCGGTCAACCTGCATACTCGGGGGGGGGGGGGCAGGTTTTCCTGTACCTGGACGATTGGCTCTTGGCGGCCTCATCCAGGGAGGAACTCCTGCACTGCCTCGCTCTTACTCAGCAGGTTTTTGCCTGCCTGGGTGTTACCATCAACCATTCCAAGTCTCACTTGATCCTATCTCAGAGACTACAGTTTATAGGGGCGATTCTAGACACGACCATTGGCAGGGCCTTCCTGCCACCGGACCGGGCGTCCACCCTCCAAATTCAGATAAATCTGTTGTCTGGCCGCAGGCGGGTCAGTGCAAGATCGGTCCTTCGCCTTCTCGGGCTCATGGCGGCTGCTATCCCGACAGTCCGTCATGCTCAGCTCCACATGAGAGTTTCTCAGTGGACACTCCACTCCCAATTGGATCAGTCAGTGGACGACTTAGATCACCCAGTTCTGGTCTCCTCGCTGATACTTTGAGACTTGCAATAGTGGATGGTTCGAGAGAACCTGCTTCAGGGAGTTCCTTTCTTTCTTCCTTCCCCTTCCCAGACTCTAACCACAGATGCCTCGGGCGAAGGTTGGGGGGGCCCATCTCGGTCCCCATCGGATGCAGGGCTCTTGGTCCAAGCTTGAACAGACACTCCACATCAATGTGCTCGAGCTTCGGGCAGTGTTGTATGCTCTTCAAGCCCTTCACCCCTACATCCTTGCCGGCCACCTAGCCGTCCAGATGGACAATATGTGCGTGGTCTGGTACATCAACAAACAGGGGGGACTCGGTCCTACCCTCTTTGCAGGGAAGCAGTGAGGGTTTGGGATTGGGCAACACAACACGACCTTCGCCTCACGGCAATTCATGTTCCGGGAATCGACAACACCTTGGCAGACAAGCTAAGTCGCTCGTCCGCTCTGGCTCACAAGTGGGAACTGGACCAGGGGGTCCTAGAAGGTATCTTCCGACACTGGGGAACACCTCAGGTCGACCTGTTTGCTTCTCCTCTAAACGCAAAGCTTCCCGACTACTGCTCGCTCATTCCAGGCGAGGCATTTTCTGGAGAGACGCTCTGTCTCTGGACTGGAAGGACAGATTCGTCTATGCCTTTCCCCCAATTCCTCTTATCCCATGAGTCTTGCAGAAACTAGTTTCAGAAGGAGCACAAATGATTCTGATTGCTCCTTTCTGGCCCAGGCAAGTTTGGTTCTCTCTTCTACAACAATACTCAGAGGATCATCCTCTTCCTCTTCCTCTATCATGAGGTTTGCTGACCCAGGATCAGGGGGACTCTGGTCCATCCAGGTCTCAAGTCACTTCAGCTTCATGCATGGCTCCTGCAGACTTAGCTCAGTCTCACTTTGGGGTTTCTCCCCAAGTGGTGGAGATTTTGGTGGAGGCTAGAAAACCCTCTACTTACACCATGAAGTGGAAAAGGTTCACTATCTGGGCTGCTTCGAAAGACGTGGAACCCTTTTCCTGTTCGGCTGGTCTACTGCTGGAGTACCTATGCCATGTCTTTTACCTGGGTCTTAGTCATTCTTCTCTGAAAGTCCACATGGCGGCCATCTCGGCCTATCATGTTCCCTTTGCAGACAAGACATTTGCTCAACTGGAGGTCTCTAAGACTTTCCTTAGACGGGTCCTCCATCTGAGACCTCCTATACGTACTCCTGCCCCTCTTGGGATTTGAACTTTGTTCTTGAGAAACTTACTCTGCCTCCTTTTGAACCGGCAGCTTCCGCAGACTTGAAGTTCCTTTCATGGAAGAGACTCTTCCTGGTGGCCATTACCTCCGCTCTGAGAATTTCCGAGCTCCAAGCCCTTGTGTGTAAAATTCCGTACTTGATTTTTCACAAGGAACGTGTGGCTCTGCGCACTAACCCTAAGTTTCTCCCTAAGATGGTAGCAGAGTCTACTCTGAACCAATCCATAGAGTTACCTACCTTCTTTACGCAGTACTCCAATCAAGGGGAGTATTTACTCCATACTATGGACGTTCACCGGATTCTGAGATACTACACTAACAGGACGAAGGATCTCAGAAAGACAGATCAACTGTTTGTTTCTTTTGCACCCAAAAGAAAAGGCAATGCTGTTTCTAAGCAATGCCTTTCTAATCGGTCGGCTCATTGCATCACTTTCTGTTATGACAAGTACAACAAGACCCTGCCAGGTCAAGTAAGAGGCCACTCCACCAGGGGAGTCGCTGCCTCAGCGGCTTGTTTTAAGAATGTGTCAGTGGCGGACATCTGTGCTGCTGCCACATGGACCTCCGTCCATACCTTCACAAAACACTACAGTTTGGATATTGCCTCTCGCGGTAGAGCAGGCTTCGGGCTGGCTGTTCTGCAAGGCCTCCTTTCTTAAAGCTTGCACAGCTAGAGTTTCTACTTGGAGTAGATTTCCTCCTCCCGTGTGCCTTTTCTTGTTCCAGACTGCTTCGGACTCAGTCCTATATGTAATTACCTACTGCAAGAGCCCTCTCAAAGTAAGATAGCACAGTTATGTAAGAACTTACCGCAACAGTAGATTTTCGAGAGAGGCTCTTGCAGTAGGTGATACCTTCCCACCCTCCATCCCCCTAAGTTTTTTTCAGCTCTTTTTCCATTAAGGAAAATATCTGCTCCTTTCTTGTCCGGCCTCTTTTGGCCCATGGCGGGAAAGAACTGGAAGGCGGGCATCAGGGATCGCCCCTTTATATTGACGTCTCCTGACGCCGGTTACCTGATGTGGGGGCGGTCCCTCGCTAGGGATTGCTAGCTAGACATTCTTCCGTGGTGTCTTGCCACCTGCCGACATCAGTCCTATATGTAATTACCTACTGCAAGAGCCTCTCTCGAAGATCTACTGTTACGGTAAGTTCTTATGTAACTGTACTTTCCTGTTCACTTGTTGGCCAACTGCTTTTTGCTTGTAGCCTCTGTTGTGTGGTAACGTGGAGAAATGTTTTTGGAAAGATTACCCTTTGGTAGAATATCTACTCCAGCTACCCTCTTTTTTCCCCAAGGGTTCTTTAAGCTATTGTGCTACTGTGTCTACCACTTGAGGCAGGTCATGTAGGTCTTATGTAGTCTTTCCTCCTGTGGGAATGGCTTTTCTCAGTGTTTCCAGTAGGATTTGTTCTTTGGTAGCCGCAGTGGCTAAAACAATCCTAAGATTTTTTTTTTAGCGCCACCAAAAGTACTTATGGGTAGAACAGCCATAATTCAGAGAATGCTGGATTTTATATGGGTGGCTTTGCCACTCTGGCTAATTGGTTGGAAATTTCTTAGACACTTACTGTAGGAAGTTTTTTTTTTTTTTTTCTTATGGCTTCATGGCTAGTGCTAAGAGATACATATGGTCCTTGTATCCCCTGTAGGGTATCCTTTCCTCAGCCTCGTCTAGTGAAGTAACTGGCTCTGGTACATACACTTCCCTCTTCAGCGCTGTCTGTATCTTTTTTTTTTTTTTTTAGTTCTATTTATTTCACTCTCGGGACAGGGCATCTCTCAGAGGTGCCCACTCATCGAATACCACTACTCCCCACCTGAAGCCACTCTCTTCCTGTGACCCCCCCCACCAGTACCTTCCAGCCTCCTGGATCAGAGGGCCCGCCCCACCTACCTGGCGGCCTTTCTGCCAATTAGAGGGTTGGTCCGGTGAAGAGCCAAGGGGACCGGTAGAGAGATGGCCCAGGACTGGGGATGTGGGTGACTTCTCTGGAGCCCTCGTCACCTCCCTGATACAGAGAGGGCTTTTTCCTGTTAGTGTTTCCCTCAGAGCACAGACGTGCAGTGCCCGGCAGCGCACCTATGTGCAGCCAGGCTGCCGCTGCTCCACCCTTGGCGTAACTTCAAACCGTGACTACCTTGTAGAGCCCCCAGTCTCCAATGGGAGCTGCTGCGGTGTGGGGTACACCCCAGAACCCACCCCGGGAGGGGAAAGCAGTCCTCCAGATGCTCAATCCCTTCCCTCCCCAACGACGACCAGAGACTGTTCCCAAACCTGGGTCACCGGTGTGGCATCCAGCGCCTCAACCCTCAGCGCCACTGGGCCAGCCCGCGCTGTCTGTATCTTGTTTGCGCATTTTCTCCTCAAGCTGTCTACCTGCTACCAAATATGGATCAGCTTTAGCATAGCTACTAGGATATGGAGGCAGGGTGGTACCAGACAAAGACATCCTTTCTCTGAGGTGGCCTACCACTCCTTAACATCTACGTTTTCCCCTGCCCTTATGCCCCCTTTTTGAATGGAAAATCCCTTTCTCCACCACAGTGGTGCAACACCTGCTGGGCCTGTTCCTCTGCAGTCCCCCAGGATCTTGTGCACTCAGCTACTCAGCCTAGGATGAGGAAACCTTTGGTACCCTTACTCATTTTTCTCTGCCAAGGGCAGAATGACGAAGTCCTTCTTGGTTAGGATTGCACTCCTCCCTCTTTAAGGTACAGCTTGTTAGTTGAGACCAAAGAATGGGTTTCTGGAGAAGACTGATTCTTGAAAGATAGGAAAGTTATTTACCGTAACTCCGTATCTTCCAGAATACCTTCTCCATAGAGCCACACTCACTGCCCCACCCTCCCTTCTTTATACAAGGTTTCTCTGAGCTGGATTTTCCAATAATATGACTATTTCAGGTCTTGTAAACTGAGTAGGTGGATTAATCAGTGACGTTCTTTAATTGCCACTCACTTCACAATGCCAGAAAGCGAGACTGCTAAACTAGGTTGGGGAGTACTCCACTACCACTCTTTTCCCAAAGCCAGAGTCACCAGGGCACTGATTTCAGGCTTTTCTTTATGAGCTGTTGTGTTCATATAAAGGCTTCGTGTGTGTGTGTGTGTGTGTGTGTGTGTGTGTGTGTGTGTGTGCCCGTTCTCAGTACATAATGAAATATTTGTGAAATCTCTTAGAATTTGGAATCATCTCCAATTCCCTTTCATAGACCTCTGGATTCAAATTTTTTCTCTTGTTCTGAGGTTCTATTGAGGTGCTTGCATCTGCCTTCCTTTCAGGGTTGACAATTTTTCCTTGGGGATCTTTTTCTAGATTATTGTAATCCCATTTCTGGCTCTGCTTGATATAGGTCACAGCATTCTCTTATAGTTGTCGTCTGTTCTTCAGACCCTATCAATTTTTTTTTTTTTTTTTACTTTTACAAACTTTAAAAAAAGCTCTGTAGTTATTTTTTCCATTTAATAGTTGTTTTTTTCTCTCCATGGTAGAAAAGAAACTGAGGTGGTTGGGGCTGGCACCATTATTTATGCTGCCGGTACACGTGGCATCATACTTGAAGATACGGTGTTGAAGTAACTTGCTTTCCTTTTCTGGAAGGGCTCCTTTATCTGTGTCCCCTGGTCCATAGGCCAGTTCCAGTGTAGGACTTTAACTTGTTCCTGGAGTCTCTTACACACATGCCTTTCTAACCTGCTGTCACTTGTGCTGTGCACTTCTGATCATGGAAAACACTTTTTTCTGATGGTGATTACCTCTGCTTGGGGAGTTTCCGAGTTGCTGGCATTGGTTGTGGATTCCTCATATGGGATTTGTCACCAGAATCTGGTTTTATATGCCCCTACTAGGCTCCTTCCTAAAGTGGTTTATGAGTTCACATTAAACCAGACTATCTACCTTCCTGTTTCTTTTCCCCTTCCCCTTAGAATGCAGAATAAGTTACTTATACTCTGCGGTTCTTGTACTGCTTGGGAATCATTCTAAAGGGGTGATTCTATGGAGGAAGATGTCCCCAGAGAAGACACTGTAGCTTAGTTACATATCAGTAACTGCAGATCTTCGAGAACATCTCCTACAGAGAACCACAGCTCACTCTTCTGCCTACTGGATCCCCTGCTGTGTTTTAAGGTGGCAGGCTCAGAATGACATACCCATTACTGCATGCTTGAGCTTCCGCCTCTCCTGATAGCCTGATTGGGCTCTGGTCTTCATTCCTGTTGGTATGGTACATCTCTGAGCTTGTTTCTGGTGGGAAACTGTGGCAGTATGGGGCCGTCCATGTGACGTGGGCAGTGCCAAATTACATCAGAATGGGTAGTGCCAGCTAGGCAGAAGTTTCTGAATGGTCCATGTGCCACTGGCTTACAGTTCTAAAGGTATGGTCTTTGGAGGAGATTGTCTGTCTTGTACTGTTACTGGTGGAAAGTGAACTTTCTGTTACATCTCCGGTACTATTATCCCCATCCCCACTCCCACCCCCACCCAGATGTACCTGGAAATGAGTCATTGACTCGGTGTGTCTTTCTGGCCAATTTTTAAATAAATTAACAAATGTCTACTTCCAAGGAGAGCACTGTGCTGTCTATGACACCTAATACTATCAGGTAGAAAACCTTCTGTTTAGCAAAAGGAAAAAAGAAAAATATTTAAGAAAAAATAAACAACAGCTGTCTTACAACATTTTCTGTCTGTTATTGATGTTACTAAGTCTTTAAAGCTACTGCATAACTGTTTGTAGGAGTCTACTAAAACCCCTATGATTTCCTTATACTTCTTTTTTTAATTATTTGGTAACCGGGTGAAGCCCACTAGGTACAAGTGCCTGTTCTTAGGGGTGACCCGGAAGCACTGGGGAGTTAAGTGACTTGTTTAAAGTCGGACAGTATTCAGGTAGTGGTTGTGGAAATTAAACCCAGATCTGCAGTACATACCAAGTTCATTCACAGCTTGTTACTTTAACGTTTAGGCGATACTGCCAGCCCATAATTTTTCTTGCTCCTTTTTCTGCCCTGGCTCCGGTCTGCCCAAGTCCTCTGCGCATCCTAATCTCTGGCCACCGTCAGCTGCCACCCGGCTCCATTGCGGACCCTCACCCGCTACCCCCACGGATTACCCCCTGCGTTGGGGTGGCAGAAAGACCCCCTCAATCTCTGCCTGGTCAGGATCCAGTCCCCCGCCAGGCACCCGTGGAATGGGCATCAAGCCACGCGGCCGGTCACCACATTTTTTTCCCTTTTCCTCCTTACCCCTCCGGAGTGGGGTGTGCAAAGGCACCAAAGAAAGGAGGCGCATGCATCTGCGTCGCTCCTCTGGCGCCCGTGCTCAACTCAGCCCCCAATGCATGCTGCTAGTGCACCACTCCCAGCCTCCGCTAGCAAAGTGGCACCAACAGCTGGGAACCCCAACCCCAGAGAGGAGGAGTCACTTGGACACTCCATCCCTCCCCTACCCCTGCCGACCCCTGGTAACCTGAGTCCGCTTCTGAACCTGGGTCGCCGGCATGGAGCTGGAGCGAGATGTGGCATCCAGCACCTCAACCCTCCGCGCCACCTGGCCGGCCACTGCCAGCCCATAATTTCTCATACATACATATCACAGGGTGAGTGACGGAGCAGTAACAATACATCTTGAATTTTTCTGTTGCTCAGGTATATTTTTTAAAGGATACCTAAACTCCTAGATAAACATATTAAGAATAAAGTATTACTTTATCATCTTTGAAAGGAAAGGCTGTTATTAACATTGCTGAAGTTACATTTATTAATGCATTTTCATAACTTTTAAAAAATTAAATAAAAAGCCCTTTTCTGTTTAAAAAATCCTTCCTATTCTAAACCCTAAGATGGCTACCAACTTGCAGTGTGAGTATGTACTTTATAGAAATATAGAAACGTAGAATTTGATGGCTGATAAGGACCACTTGGCCTATCCAGTCTACCCATTTCTCCCTACCTACACTATTACATCAGACCATGCCCGTTTTACAGCTCTTTCTCTACCCCCTTCCTTTCCACTATGATTCTTTTGTGCTTATCCCATGCATTCTTTAACCTCACCACTGTTTCTAGGGACATGGATATGTTGTTCATCCACACTTATTGGCAGGTTCCTTGCCGCTTTAAATCTTGCCGGAAGGTCTTCAAGCCGGCTCCTCCCACCCACCCGGGTGGTAAAACTCTCGGCTCCGCCCCATGACGGCAGATCTTTCTTACCGCTTGGATGCTCAGGTTCCGTCCTTAACGCGTTGCGATTAAGACTGGTTCCTAATTCTTCGAAAAGTTCGAAATTAAAAGTTTTTTGCTAAAAGACTTCGGTCTTCTCTTCGTGGCTGCGATGGACAAATCGACTCCCGGTTTTCGGAGGTGCCCTTGTGGGCAGAAGATGTCTAGGACGGATCCGCACTCCACGTGCGTCTACTGCCTGGGCCTTGAGCATGACCCGCAGGCCTGCGACTTGTGCTCTTCCTTTTCGGCCTCGTCCTTGAAGACGTGCTGCCCGATTACAACTGGGCGCCAGAAAAAGAATTCCACGGTGAAAATCTAAAGAGGAGGCCCGATTGGCGGTGTCGGTGGCGGGCTCGGCGGATCAGCTAGAGCAGATGATCGCCCTCGAAGAGGAGGTGGCGTGGGCCGCTTCTACCTCGGCTGCGGCATTTGTCCACTCTCTCTCGGTGCCTCGTACTCTGCTTCTTTTAAGGAGCTTTGTCTGACCCTCTCGACCAAAGGTGAGGGTCCAACTTCTTCGGGACCTTTTTCCAGGTCCAAAAAGAGCAAAAGTAAGTCTCTCCATCAACGCTCTTGGGAGCGGGGAAGATCCCCTCCTTGCGACAGGCCGACTTGCCCACCCCTCAGCTCGGCCACTGGCTTCATGTTGTCCCGTCAGGCCAGTTGACGAGACTCCCGTCGACGCGCTCGAGATTTTTCTCGACCCGTTAGACGGGTTGTCGGCTGGAGAAGCTGAGAATCCCCTCTCCCCGTTTCCCCCGGTGGGAGTTGAGGATCCCGTCGGCTCGTCTGTGCCTCCGGTTCCGGAGCCTTCAGTGGGATCGTCCGAGCCGAGGGGAGTGCCGATTTCCGACACTTCTCCTCGCCTTCCTCGGCCTAGTCGAGACTCTCGGTCTCGGACATCCTCGTGGTCCAACCGATCCCGCCGTCATAGGCGGTCTGGGTCCCGCCATGACAAGCTGGCGCCGGCCTTCCTCTTCCTCGGACGAGGGAGGCTTTGGCTAAGTTGCGGCCGGAGGTACGAGGAACTTATGGCAACAGCTTCCTTTTGACCGGAATAAGCCGACCCAGTCGCCTTCCCCGCCATTAAGTGGCTGTCACCGAGCAGCGGAAACAACCCCTCGTTGTAGTCGAGGACCTGTTCTCAGGCCGGTTGTTCGCCAGTTCCAGCTGCCCCACCGATTCTGGTGGAACCTCCGCCCACAGCCATTGGTTGGGGCTCCACCAAAATTCGGTCGGCTTTTGGCTTTGCCCCATAGTGTCTGTCACCCCTCACTCCGATAAACCTCGGCAGGTGGAGGTGGCTTAGGCCCGAGGTAGCTCTTTGAGGACCTTCTGAGTCCGATGATGGTCTCTCTCCTCCAAGCGCATGGACTTTGGAGTCCTCGGGGGCAGTCAATGGACGATAGCCGCCGTCCTTCTTGGGGTTATGACTCATCTCGGAGTCCACCGAGATGAAGCTCAAACCCGCTTCTAAACGTGGCAAGGTATCCCCTCACGGAGATTCTGGACCAGGGATTCTCCCACGAGGCTCTCCGGTGTACGCTCATAGTGGGTCCGGTCTTGGAACTTGGCGGCGCCCTGCTTCCTGCCCTGCACCTTCAGCCAGGTTGTCCAGGAAGTATGGTCCCCACGTTCCCTGTCCGTTTTTGAACACCTCTGCCGAGGGTTGGTTACCGACAGCGTTTTCCGGCGTGCTGGAACGCCAGAGATGTGTGGACAAACCTCCCGACAAGGAATCCAAGAAATTGGATTATGCCGGCCGAAAAGTCTGTGCTTGTGCTCTTCTCGGCTTCGTCAGGCCAGTTCGGCCCCTCATGGCACATTTTTCTCAGCCCTGTTGGGCTCCCTGGATGAGGTTGTCCCTCATCTTCCTGCAGATCTGCAGACTACGGTCAGGCAGGTGCGGGACCAGGGCAGGGCAGTGGCTAAACAGCAGCTCCAGACTGCGTTAGACATCGGGGACTCATGTGCCAGGTCTGTGGCGGCCACAGTGGCCATGCGTCGTCGGGCTTGGCTGAGGATATCCACCTTTACCTCGGATACCCAGCACAAGTTGGCGGATGTTCCCTTTTTGGGGACTGACCTCTTCGGCCCTGGGGTGGAAGGTCACCTGCAGAGGATCGAGAAGTCCAGTGCTACCTTGGACTCGGTCTCTTCCGCTCAGAAGGACAAAGGCCGCAAGCCACAGCCTAAGCCCTTTCGTCCTTCTGCGCCCACGGCGCGCCCGGCCCAGCAACGTCAGGGCCAGCAGGCCCGACCTTGGTATCCCAAGCCCAAGCCATCCGGCTTCCTCCACAATGGTGCAGGCAAGGGCCCAGGAGGTCCCTCGGCCAACCTCCTCCAAGCCTGCCCAGTGACGGGCTGAGGGGTCGCTTCCCATCCCCTGTCACCTCACCCCTGGTTCTCTGTGGGGGACCTGCCCAGACACCTTTCTGCCTGGTCTGCTGTTACTACTGACAGGTGGGTACTGGAGGTGGTGGAAAAAGGCCCAATACCTCTGGTTCTAGGCAGGCCCCGCCTCTCTCAGAGTCGCAAGACTCAGGGGCCTCGTGGGTCCGCGAGCTTCACTGGTGGCTCTCAGCCGACATCGCCTCCTCCTCCAAAGGAGGTGATCACGGAGGTGGAGGACCCCTTCAGACCCGGGTTCAGGTCCAGGTATTTCTTGGTTCCAACGGATGGGGGCTGGCGCCCCATTCTCACTCCACACGACCTGAACAAGTTCCTAAGGTCTCAACCTTCAGGATGGTCACTGGCACAGATAATACCATCTCGAACACGGGCGTGTGGTTCCTGCTCTCTGACCTAGACGCGTTTTTCACGTCTCCATCTGTCCGTCACATCGAGATTCCGCCTGCAAAGGGAGGGATCCTCTTCTGGTTCCCGAGCCATGCCCTTCGGCTTATCTCCAGCTCCCAGGGTCTTCACCAAATGCATGGCAGTGGTGACAGCATTCCTGCGGCGCCGAGAGGTCCGGGTGTACCCTTACCTGGATGATTGGCTGATAGCAGCCTCCTCCAGACGGGAGGTGGAGCGGTCCAGAGATCTGGCCCTCCAGATTTGCTCTCTAGTTGGCCTTCTCATCAACGAGGCCAAGTCGGAACTCGAGCCGAAGCAGGTGATCCTGTTCATTGGGGCAGAGCTCGACTCTCTTTGAGCCAGAGCACGGCTCCCAGCGGACAGGGCCGAGGTTCTTACCTCCTTTGCCCAATCATTTATGGTTGGGCAATCGCGCCCTGCCCGGGACTTCCTGCACCTTCTGGGTCTCATGGCGGCCTGTACCAGCGTGATCCGTTGGGCCCGCTGGCACATGCGCCCCTTCAGTGGGGACTGGCCAGCCAGTGGTCAGCGCCGCGATCCTTTGGACCAGCTAGTGATAGTGACCCGGAGACGTGAACGCTCTCCAGTGGTGGACCGTTCCATTTCATCTGCAGGAGGGCATCCCGTTCGTCCGCCCCGAGCCGACGGTCTCTATCGACCGATGCCTCTCTGATGGGTTGGGGTGCCCATCTAGGGGAACACCAAGTGCATGGCCTCTGGTCCCCGTGGGAGTCCCGATGCCACATCAACCTGCTGGCGCTCAGAGCGGTCCGCCTAGCTCTCACCGCCTTTGCTCCGTTTCTCCGGGGTCAAGTGGTCCGAGTCCAGACGGACAATACCACGACCATGTACTACCTGAACCACCAGGGCGGACGCTCCATGCTTCATGCAAGGAAGCTCCTCCGCACTTGGTCACTTCGTGGTGCAGCCTGGAGGCGGATCTCCTGCCATTCATGTGGCAGGAGCCTCCAACACCCTGGCCGATGCCCTGAGCCGGATAGGGGCTGCATCTCACGAGTGGTCTCTCCTGCGGAGGTAGTACAAGATCTGTTCTCCCACTGGGGCACACCTCAGGTGGACCTGTTTGCCTCCAGGGAGACCGCCGCGCGTTGAGGCTGTTTCATGCCTGCCCCTCAGCAGGGGCTCGCTGCAGGGGATGCCTTCTGGAGGCTGTGGCCCCGGTCCTCTTCACGCCTTTCCCCCATTTCCCTTGATTCACAAGGTGCTTCTCAAAGCAAGGAGGGACAAGGCGCAGGTGATCCTGATAGCCCCAGACTGGCCCCGCCAGTTCTGGCACCCAGATCTCCTCAGCCTCAGCTCCAGGCTCCCGAGGCAGCTTCCAGCTCGCCCGGACCTGCTTTCAGTCAATCAGTGGAAGGTGTTCCATCCGGACCTTCAATCCCTGCACCTGACGGTCTGGTTCCTGAGCAGCTAGAGTTCCAGGCCTTGGGTCTTTCCGACGAGGTCCTCAATGTTGTTGAGGCGTCCCGTAAGGAGTCGCACCAGAATGCTGCCTTCAAATGGAAGAGATTCTCCATTTGGTGTCAGGACAAGGGCTTGGACCCTTCCTCCTGTTCCTTGGCAGCATTTTGGACTATTTATGGTCCTTTCTAGTCAAGGGCTTAGGTCGACGACCTAAAGGTGCACCTGGCAGCCATCTCTGCTTACGGGCGCGGGCTGGGAAGCAGTCGGTGGTGCAGGAGAAGGTGGTCGGGCGCTTTTTCAAAGGCCTTGATCACATTTCCCCTCCGTTGCGAGAACCTCCACCTCCGTGGGATCTACCGCTGGTACTGGCAAAGCTCATGGGCAAGCCATTCGAACCAGTACACAGGTGTGAACTCTCTCACCTGTCGTGGAAGACCACCTTCTTGGTGGCTATCACGTCAGCCAGAAGGATGGGAGAGCTCCAGGCGCTTTGCATCGAGTCTCCTTACCTGGTCTTCCACAGGGACAGAGTTGTCCCTGCCCCCACCGAAATTCCTTCCGAAGGTGGTGTCGGAGTTTCACCTTAACCAGGTGCTGACTCTGCCGGTGTTCTACCCCAATCACACCTCGGAGGCCGAATATAGGCTCCATACTCTGGACCCTAGAAGGGTGCTCGCTTATTATAAGGAGCGCACGGCTGAAATTCGGGGAGAGGTTCGCCAGCTGTTTGTCACCTATGCTGAAGCCGCATCTGGCAGACCTGCAGCCAAGCGGACGATAGGCAGGTGGGTCACCTCCTGCATAGATCATGCTATAGGTTGGCGGGCATGGAGCCCCAGAGGATAAGAGCTCATTCCACCCGTCCATACTGCTGCATCGGTGGCTGCTTCCAGGGACGCCCTATCCAGGAAATCTGCAGGCTGCTACCTGAAGTCAGCACACACCTTTATTACCCATTACCACATCGACCTTGAGTCACGCCGGGATGCTGGTTTTGGGGCTCGGTTCTCGTCTTTATTTCCTAAGTAGGGGTGTGTCTTGCCTCCTCCTCCGGAGAACTGCTAGAGTCTGCCATAATGTGGATGAACAACATATCCATGTCCCTAGAAATACAGGTTACTCACCTGTAACAGGAGTTCTAGGAATGGTATATGTTGTTCATCCACATGGCCCACCCGACCTCCCCGGCTTTGACGCACAACCTGAGCTTCCAGCGGGCCAGATCTGGCATCATGGGGCGGAGCCGAGAGTTTTAACACCCGGGTGGGAGGGAGGACCCAGCTTGAAGACCTTCCGGCAAGATTTAAAGCGGCGAGGAACCTGCCAATAAGTGTGGATGAACAACATATACCATTCCTAGAACTCCTGTTACAGTGAGTAACCTGTATTTTTGCCCCACCACCTCCACTGGAAGGCTGTTCCAGGAATCCGCTATTCTTTTTGTGAAGAATTACTTTGTCGCATCTCTCCTGAATCTACCCTGCCCAGCTTCATAGCATGTCCCCTTGTTCTTGAGCACCTTTTCGCCTGAAAACTATTCCCCTCCCTCCTGTACCTTATTTACCCCCGTGAGGTATTTAAAGGTCTCTGTCATATCTCCCCTCTTCCTCCTCTGTTCCATGGTGTACATATTGAGGTCCTTTAGTCTCTCCTAATAGGGCTTTTGATGCAGACCCTGCACTATTTTAGTTGCCCTCCTCTGGACTGCCTTCACTCTGTCTATAACTTTCCAGAGATATGGTCTTTAGAACTGGACACAATAACCTAGATGGGGTCTTACCAGCGATCTATACAGAGGCAACACCGCCTCTTCCTTTCTGCTGGTGATACCCCTCCCTGTGTACTCCAGCATCCCACTGGCCCTCCCTACTGCCTTGTCGCACTGCCTGGCCACCATTAAGTCATTCAATATGATTACTCCCAGGTTTCTTTCCTGCTTGGTGGTCATCTACACCACTCCACCCATTTTGTACTCCACCCCTGAGTTTCTGTGCTGTAAGTGCATTGTTTTGCACTTTTTGCATTGAAACCCAGCTGCCATACCCATGACCACTCTTCTAGTTTTCTCAGGTCATGCTCACCCTCCCCCTGGGAGTGTCCACCGGACAGATTTTGGTGTCATCCACAAAGAGGCAGACCTTCCCCTCCAGCTCCTCTGCAGTGTCACTTCTAAAGACATTAAAGAGGAACAGTCCCAGCACTGATACCTGAGACACCCCACCGGTCACCCTCCCTTCCTTGGGGTGAACTCCGTTTACCACCACTGTCTATCGCCTATTCTCTAACCAATTTCTTATCCAGTTTACCACATTTGGACCCACTCCTAAGCTACCTAGCTTGGTTACTAGTCTCCACTGTCTCCTGTGTGGAATGGTGTCAAATGCCTTACTGAAATCTAGGTAGGCCACATCCACCACTCCACCCTGATCTAGTTTCTTGGTCACCCAGTCAAAGAAATCTATCATATCAGTTTGACATGACCTCCCCTTGTGAAACCATGCAGCCTTGGGTCTTGTAACCCACTGGATTATAGATATTCCACAAACCTTTCCTTCAACAGTGATTCCATTAACTTTTCCACAACCAATGTCAGACTGACTGACTCCTATAATTGACAGCCTCCTCCATACTAGCACTTTTGCGTATTGGGACTTCATCTGCCCTCCTCCAGTACTCCGAAACCACTCCTGTTTCCAGTGAGCTGGTAAACAGAACTGTCAGAGGTGCAGCCAGTATTTCCCTGAGCTCCCTCAATACCCTTGGATGCACCCCATCTGGCCCTATTGCTTTGTCCACTTTCAGATTAGCAAGTCCCTTCAGGACTCTCTCTTCCAAAAATGGACTAGTGTCCACCTCCCTCTCTCCAAAGCTTTTGTTACTTTTTTGTGGCCCTTCCCCTTCTCATTTTTTGTGTGAACACTGAACAAAAGTATTTGTTCAAGATGTCTGCCTTTTCCTGGTCCTCCTCTGCACACCCTCCCCCATTCCCTTTTTAACCTTATAGTCCCACCTCTGGTCTTCCTCTTGTTACTTACATATCTAAAAATGTCTTGTCCCTTTTTGTTACCTCCTGGACTATTCTTTCTTCAGTTTGCACCTTTACACTCCATGCTGCTGTCCCTGCTTCCCTCTGTTTCCCCCGATGCACCTCCCTGTCCTCCTCCCTCTGAGTCTCCTTGTACCTTCTGAATGCTTCCCTTTTAGCTTTTTACCTTTCCAGCCACCTCTTTTGAGAACCATAGTTGTCTCATTTTTCCTATTGCTTTGGCAAACTTTTTGATGCAGAGGCTGGTTGCCTTTACTGTGCTGCCTTTTATCTTTGCCCACAGTTTCTCCACCCCACCCAGGTCACCCACCTCTGCTAGGTCATCCCTGAGGCATTCACCCATCTTCTTAAAATCTGCCCTTCTGAAGTCCAGGACCCTCACCCTTATGTGGTTCGATTCTACAGCCATCCTTGTATTAAATTACACCATACAGTGATCACTGGACCCTAAGTGGCCTCCCACCTTAAGATCAGCAACACTGTCCCCGTTAGTGAGTACCTGGTCCAGTATTGCCCCATCACGAGTGGGTTCACTGGCTAATTGCCTGAGGAATGCCCCCACTAAAGCAGTAGGTAAGGCTAGAGGGATGTTGGGTTGTATTAGTAGGGGTATTGCAAGTCGTAAGAGGGAGGTAATAATCCCTTTTTACAAGACACGGGTTAGGCCCCATCTGGAGTACTGCGTGCAGCACTGGAGGCCGCACCTGCACAAGGACATTAACAAAATGGAGGCAGTCCAGAGAAGGGCAACCAAAATGGTGCAGGGACTGCATCAGAAAACATATAAGGACAGATTAATGGAGCTCAATATGTATACCCTAGAGCAAAGGAGGGAGAGAGGTGATATGGTCAAAACATTCAAACATCTTAAGGGCATTAACGAGGTGAAAGAGTCTAACATGCTTCAATATAAGAAAAATAGCAGGACAAGAGGAGACAGCATGAGATTAGAGGGAGGCCGATTAAGGGGTAATGTGAGGAAGTTCTTTTTCACAGAAAGGGTGGTGGACGCATGGGACGGCCTACCTCAGGAAGTGGCGGATATGAATACAGTGCATGGCTTCAAACAGGCATGGGATAGACATAAGGGAGCAATACAGATGAGTATGTAAGCATTAATCCTTGACAAAGGAGGGCTCTACTAGAGAATTAATGCCTGATTTGGGGTTGGGGGGGTTGAGGCACGATTGCCTCCAACCACCAACTAGGCATTAATTCCCTAGTAGAGCCCAACTTTGGAGTGGATTAATGCGCTTGTAACATGGCAAACATGGTCTAATAAAGAAAAGAAGACAAAGAAATGTATATATTTTATGCATAGAAACATGGATATGCAAATACATCTATGTTCTGGAAATAAGGAACAAAACGACATTTTCACTGGAACCATAGTTAATATGGTGGTGATTATTTATGAAAAACAAAACAATGTGTTTGCTTTTAAGGCAACTATATGAATGTTTGCATAGGATATTTAAACAGGTCCAACACTGGCATAATAAACGTTTGATATGCTCCAAAAATACTGGTATCCATGCTTTACTATGAATTGTGGGATACCACAATGCTGGATTTGCATAATAATTTGCTTTCTGTAATACTACAACAATGGCGAGCAGGTTCACACACCTAGTTCTGTGATACGAAGTAGAATCTACTAACAGTGTCTACCATTACTCTTCTAAACATGAACTGCGGTTTTGGGTACAGGCATTGGATTGCCGAGATGTTGATTTGCGTGCTGCACCTCCTGCTCGGCCGTTACTGTCAGTATTTCTCAGTTCCCGATGGTAAGTTCTTCTGGTCTCTTTTGTGAGCTTTAAGTTTGGCAGTCGGGTTTTTATGCTGATTGATACGTGGAACGGTCTTTGCTTGCACAGTCACGTAGATGAGGATAGTCACGTAGATGAGGATAGTCACAGTTCCGTGGGTGGGTCGATGGGAAATTCCTATCCATTAATATACTGTGTGAGTGTGTTTCTGGAGAATGTTGCTGCATCTGCATTTGGATTACTTCTTATTTCTCAGCCATTTATTTGGAGAGATTTTTCTGTATTTTCAACACAGTGCTACAATTGGTATGTTACTGTAGGAGTAGCTAGATGTGCTTGCAGAGAGTCGAATATTACGTGAATAAATACTGGCGAAAATAATGTGGAGTGTAATGGTACTGCACCAGCGGGCGATATTATACACTCCAGGTCTTTTACAGTATTTTAAGCGGTACTACCTCAGCGGGCATTACTAGGGGATTAATCCCTGCTGAGTTTTAGTCACATGTTGTGTTTGAACAAATTCAATTTTGTCTTGTGGTGTGTGTATTAATTGCCATGTTACAGGAATAAATAGGCCATTGACAGAGTAAAGGACTATAGCACATTCATAAGGTAGAAAAAATGGGCAGACTGGATGGGCGTTGTGGTCCTTATCTGCCATCAACTTCTATGTTTCTGTATGTTTCTGCAGAGAGTCCAGGATGTCCCTGCTTGTAGCTGAAGCCACTGCTGGGAGGCTGCAATCCACATCTGGCAGGCTGAAGTCCCCTAGCAGTAGCATATCCCCCTTTTCTGCCATCTTGCCGATGGCTTCCACCAGTACCTTATTTAATTTTTGCCTCTATGCTGGATAACTGTAGATCACTCTAGTGCGAATAGTGGCTCCATTCTCCATCTCCAGGGAGACCCACAGTACCTCTGCCTCCCCTTCTATTCCCTATATGTCTGTGGCTTTTATACTTTCCCTCACATAAAGCACCACACCTCCTTTTCTTCCAACCCAGTCCTTTCTGAACAGAGTATAGCCCAGTATAGCCATGTCCCAGTCATGCTTTTCAGTGCATCATGACTCAGTAATGGCCACAATATCCAGGTCGGCCTCTGCCATGATGGCCTCTAGGTCTGGAATCTTATTTCCTAAACTCCTAGCATTCACACACATGGCCTTTCAGATTTTGATTCCACTCTACTTGATACCGCGCTTTTTGACTTTTTGCCCTCCCTCTTTCCCACCTCTTTTTAATGCTCCTGTTGCTTTCTTTATATCTACCACCCTGCTCCCTTTATTAATTTGCACCCTGGGGGATTCCTCTCTCCTTGTGTTCTCCTTACTCTCTACTTCAGCCTATGGGAGGAGGCAGTTTCTGACTCCCCGATTCCTTCTGCCTCCCCATTTGGCTGGTTTAAATGTTCATCGAAGTAACATTTAAACCGTCAACTGAGAACTGCGGGTTTCCTCCTGGATGGATGCAGGCCATCACCCCTGTATAGGCCCTTATCCTCCCAGGTGGGTCCCCAGTCCCCAGTGTTGCTGAACCCTTCCTGTCTGCACTATTCCTTCAGCTGTGAGTTGAAGTTCTGGGTGCGGAGTTCCCTCTCCTGTTCCCTGTCCTAGACAGGCATCACCTCACCAAAAACCACTGAGCGAGTTACCTGTCTAAGAACCCCTCCTCAGCTCCTTAACCTCCCCCTGCACTATCTCAGCCCCATCCCTAGCCAGGTCATTAGTCCCCAGGTGGACAATGACATCCAGCTCTCCATCCCATCCTGCTACCCTAACGATCTACAGTATTTGCTTGCCATCCCTCCGGGCCATGGCACCAGGTAGGCATCTAACCTGCCTCTTTCCCCCTCCTTTCCTATTCCCAAATCTATCCCCCTCACAATTGAGTCCCCCACCAGAAGTTGCTTTCTCCTCCTCTGGTGTCCTCTACCACCCTCCTTGGGGTCTCCACTACGGAGGTCCCCCATATTCCCCTTGGTCACTACCACAGCTGTTTCCTCTTGGCTGTCTCACCCCGCCAGAATGGTGTAGGAATTTTGTAGTGGTACTGGTTGAGGATTGTGCCTCTGTCCCACCACACCTGCCCTTCCAGAGCCAGCCATAGTCCACCCATTCCTCCTCATTGGCATCCTCTGAGGTAACAGTAGCAGACTTGGCAGGCCTCTGGGTGGGGGCAAGAGTTCCCAGAATCGTAGCCAACTTGGCCTGGAGTCTAGGGACCTCCTCCCTCAACCCAGAGATTTGACAAGTTTTGGCCTGGATAGACCCACTGAGCTGAAAAGCTTTTCCAGTGCATCCCAGGAGCACAGAACAGTTCAGTGACTTGCTCAGGGTCCCACAGTAAGCAAATGGATGTTGCAGGATATAAACCCATGCCTGCTAGATGTACCTAGCTCATTTACAGCTTATTGCTAACCTTTAGGCTATAACTGCCAGCCCTAAATGTAATCTTTTTTTTTTATTCTTTGGTAACCATGTAAGGCCCACTAGATGCAAGTATCTGCTTTCAGGGGCAGTCTTGTAGCATTGGGGTGGTTAAGTGACTTGTTCAGAGTCCCACGGTATGGAAGTGGAGGTTGTGGGAATCAAACCCAGGTGTGCTGGATGTACCAAGCTCAGTCACAGTTTGTTACTCTAACCTCTTGGTTATACTGCCATCCCCAATATCTATGAGAAATCCCAGCATCCAACAGTAATAACTGGCACAGATACACACTGAGACTTTGATTCATGACCATGCATAGAAATATAGATACTGCTTACAAGTGACTGTTTTCAGGGGCAACCCAGGAGCACTGGTGAGGTTAAGTGACTTGCCCGGAGTCACACAGAATGCAAGTGCTTCGTTGCTGGGCATTTAAACTAGCTGGTGGGGGAGATGCTATTAGAGGGAATGGAAACAGTACAGTCTAGCCCTTCAGGTTGGTAATGTCAGCACTGGGAAAAAGGAGGACAAGAGTTTAATGAATATGGATAGAAAACAGGGACAGGGTAAGGGGCACAATAAGAAACAGAGGGAGGAAGTAGTAATAGACGCAGGTCAGGAACAGTAGGACAAGAACAAAAATAATGGCAGAGAGACCAGGAACAAGATTTGGAACATAATGCATACAAGTGCCTGAAGTCTGGGAAACAAACTCCCTATTCTAGTGGCTTTAATGAGGGAGGCTGACAGACATAGCGGCCATAACAAAAATGTGGTGCACTAATAGCCATTCATGGGACACAACTATAGCAGGACATACCTTGCACAGGAGAGAGAGGGAGGGAAGGAAGGGGTGGCACTTTACATCAAAGAGACAATTAAGGCAACAGAAATCCAGGCAAAAATGAGGACACAGAGGAGTGTCGGTCACCCCTGAGCCAGGTAATGGAACGTCTGTTAGAACAGGAGTGATCTACAGGCCACCAGCTCTGGGGGAGGGGGTGGACACATTAATGCTGGAGTCGGTATACAGAATGATGGATAAAGGAGAGGTTCTGCTTATGGGCGATTTCAGTATGGCTGACGCAGACTGATCTGTCCCATCAGGAGCCTTGAGCAGGACCAGGGACATTGTGCAGTTCGTACAGGGAGCAGGCCTAAGACAATTGGTACAGGAGCCCACCAAGGACAGGAATATCCTGGATCTAGTGCTCACCAATGGAGACAGGATCACGGATCTCCAAGTGGAGTGAGACCTGGGGTTCAGTGACCATTGCATGGTTTGGTTCAAGTTGGACACAGGAATATAGGCCAGACACACAAAAGCTAAAATCCTAGATTTCAAAGGAGCTGACTTTGCAGAGATGGGAAGGAGGGTTAAAAAGGAGTTGGCTAAGGGGGGGACAGGAGGGGGCGTGGAGGGGCAGTAGGCACGCATTAAGGAGTCCACTGTCAGGGTAACCAATCAATGTGTGAGGGTGAAGAACAAGGGTAAGAGAAGGAGAAAGCCACTCTGGCTTTCTAAGGTGGTGGCAGATAAAAATAGGGGCCAAGAGGGTAGCCTTCTGAAAATACAAGGGGACACAAGAGGATGGGGACAGAGAAGAGTACCAAAAATGTCGGATTGAGGCAGGAGCAGTGGGTGAGAAGTGCTAAAGCACAGACAGAAGAAAGGCAAGCAGAATTAGTGAGGAAAGGGGACAGGGCATTCTTTAGGTACATCGGTGAGAGGAGGAAGTCCAGAGGGGGTATAGTCAGACTCAAAGAGGACAATGAAGAGAGGGTGGAAGGGCACCTAGAGAAGGCCACAATCCTTAACAAGTACTTCTGCTTGGTCTTTACTAGAGAGGGAGAGCGGCACAGGGACCGAAACCGGAAAACAGATGTGCGGAGGGGGAAGAATTGAGCTTCACAACATTTATAGAACAGAAGGTCCAAGAGGAAGTTAAAAACTAAAGGTAGACGAAGCAATGGGGCCAGATAGAATACATCCAAAGATCCTAAAGGAACTTTGGATGGAGCTGGCAGCACCTTTGGCAGCCCTGTTCAACGAGTTGCTGAACACGGGGGTGGTCCCGCAGGACTGGAGAAGGAGAAATGTGGTCCCTTTTCACAAGAGTAGTAGCAAGGAGGATGCAGGGAACTACAGGCCAAGGAGTCTCGCCTCAATAGTGGGGAAGATCTTGGAGACACTGCTTAAGGAATATATTGTGGATCACCTGGTATCCATTGGAATGCAGGATCCAAGACAGCACGGGTTCACAGTGGGAAGGTCTTGCCAAATCTGATAGATTTCTTTGACTGGGTGACCAAGGTGGTGGACCAGGGAGGGGTGCTGGATATTGCATACCTTGATTTCAGCAAGGCCTTCGACACAGTCCTGCATAGAAGACTGGTAAACAAGCTGAAGAATCTAGGGATGGGACACAGGGTGGTGAACCGGGTCAGAAATTGGTTAGTGGACAGAAGGCAGAGGGTGGTGGTAAATAGCACACAGTCGGAAGAAATGGGAGTCACCAGTGGTGTGCCACAGGGGTCAGTCCTGGGACCAGTCCTCTTCAATGTCTTCATAGCAGACATAGCAGAAAGGATAGAGGGAAGAGTATGCCTGTTTGCAGATGACACCAAGATCTGCAACAAAGTAGATACTCCAGGGGAAGTAGAGAGAATGAAGAGAGACCTGGAAAAGCTGGAGAAATGGTCTGAGGTATGGCAGTTAAGGTTTAATGTGAAGAAGTGCACGATCATGCCCGTGGGGAACAGAAACCCTGGGGGGAGCTACATGTTTGGTGAATTGTTGACGGTCACCAGGGAAGAGAGGGATTTGGGGGTCATTATATCAGATGACCTGAAATCCTCCAAACAGACCGCTAAAGCATTTGGGAGGGCTAGTGGAAAAGTATTAGGGTGTATAGGGAGGGGTATTACAAGCCGTAGGAGTGAGGTGGTGATCCCACTGTGCATGGCTGTCCAATGGGCTCACGCTCTGTGCAGTACAACAGATCACAGTCCGAACAGTCAGTGGTTGGCTGTGGCAGGGTATTGAGGGCTGTGCCAGTCACTGGCACGGGTGGTGGAGGGGTGCATGGTGGGGTCATGCCTGATGGAGTGGGGGCTGCTATACTATGGAAAATAATTGGCAGGCGTCTTTTATTCGCTCAGGGGGCTGGATCCAGGTATCGGTTGGGGGGAATCTACAGTTTGCAGCAGATATGTGGTGGGATTGTTGTGCGAAGGGGTATCAGGGTACCGGAGTTGGGGGATATTTCACTATGGAACAGGGACTTTGGGGCCTGTGGATGCACGGTTGGGGATCTGGTGTGGTGGGGTACACTACACTAATGAAATGGGGGGGAGGTTCTCTGTTACATTATGGTGACAGGCACTGGGTAGGCAGGGGGGGTTCCCTACACTGTGGAAAAGGGGAATTGTATCCATACATGGGCATAGGGGAACGGGGCTGGGAGGGGGATTGCCACTGGACTAACAGGGATGGCAGGCTGCCGTGCTGCTGTCTGCAGTACCGCAGCCTACCTATGAGCATGCTTTTTTCATGCCTAACTTTGCACGGCTCATCTTTTCTGAATATTCCATTTGGCAAAATATTCATGGGCAGGCCCCCTCTGCTTGGGCTGCATACATAAATTTTGGGCCATGGCCAGTCTCAATTTCAGCAGCCCATCTGCCCCTTTTAAATATGGCAGTTTGGAGCAACTTTTGAGATGGGCGGCTCATCTCTGTTTTTTTCAGAGATGCACCGCCCATCTCTTTTGAAAATGTGGGCCAATATGTTCAAGTTTGTGAGTTCAGATCATCACTCAGCTTGAGGCTGCTGTTTTAAATAAGGTTAAGCATAGAACCTTTTGACTCAGATACTCTCTGGGAGGGAATGTGTTACTTCAGGTAGGCCTGGCAGGATTCGGTGTCGTGATCAGGGCCTAGGCAAATAGCGCAAGAGGAATGGCTGTCTTTATCTGGACTCTGTTTACCGCAGGCACAATTAGATTTGCAGGACTCCGCTGAAGAAGTCGGCAATGACATATAGCTGACAGTAAACTAACGACGAAAGATATTTAATAAAATAACAAAAGTAAATAAAATAAAGCAAATGGTCAAAAAAGGAAGGTGATCGACTGAAGCAACATTCTGTAAGGTCCAACATTCGCAGGTCAACAGCGGGAAAAGAACTGGGGTGTGGATGGGGGGCTGCCCGCTTTATACCATAGGGGGGACTTTGGCGTGCCGATGTCGAGGGAGGTCCCCCGCTGTAGACTGTTAGCTAGAATATTTCTGTGTGGTCTTGAGCCTGGTAGCTTATTCCTAATGGTGTTGCCTACTGCAAGAGCCCCCTCGAAGTAAGATCTTGCTTCCTCTACAATGAGACTCTGCATGCTTGCAAGGCCTGTTGGGGCACTGCACAGTGCGATGTGGGAGATGGGTGGGATCAAGGGAGAAAAATGGAAAAACCCAGTATACCATGAACTGTCAGAATGCTGCCAGCACTCTCAGGCCCATCTTCATTCTGTATAGATCCCTGCAAGTCGCAATAGTCCAGCGGATGGATGTCAGACTGGACTGCGAAGCTGCCAGCTTGGAGAGAACTGACTGTATGGGGAGGATAGCTCAGAGCAAAAAAAACGCTATAAAAATTTTTTATATTGGGCAAGAAAAGGTAGCATTAAGAAGGGACCCTAATTAAGGACAAAATAAGGCTATTTCAAAAGAAACCCAAAACAATACATGGAATGTATTTAAAAGACTTCACGCACCCTCACATTTCTAATTATATTACTGTAAAATACAAGGTTTATGTTCCTTTTATAGGTATTTAATTGTAACATATTTTACCATGTAAAGCAAGCAGAATCCGGAATGGCTTGTTTCCAGCTATGACCGGGGGGGGGGTGTTTAGGAACAACAAGGAGATTCAATGCCGCCATTCCAGTGGAGGCAAAGAAAATAAATACAGATACAACAAATATTCAGAGTCACAGTATACAAAGGTATGAACACAGCTGCCGTGGAGTGGTACTTAATAAATGAATACAGATCCAACAAATGCTGAGAGTCACAGTATACAAAGGTATGAACACAGCTGGCAGGAAGTGGTACTTAACTCACTCTATCTTGTGCAGCCATTTTGGATCGGGTTAAGCAGTGGATGGTTCCAAAGCTATATGGTGCTACCGGTAAGAATTTAACCAGGCTACGTGGAGAGGATGCCAGAGGGTCCTGGAAGCCTATCTCCTCCAAAAGCTTGCTGCCATGGAAAAAGAGCTGCAGGCCCAGAGAGCATCTTCCTCCCCGTGGGCCTCATCTGAGACCTCCGCTCCTTCTGAAAAGAACCACAAGCGGGACAAACACTGGGACTGGGAAAGGTCTGCTTCTAGGATGCTGGGTTTCTAACCCCCCCCCCCCGGGAGTTGGTCCCTACGGCCATACCAGCCCTCTCTCTCCCTCTGGGCTACCTCTGGCCCTGCTGCCCACTCTAATTACTGTGTTGGGCGGTGCCTTTGTGTGTTCGGGGGATTCTTCCTCTGTCCCGCCACCCCTGTCATTCAGGCCCTTTACTCCAAAGGGTTCTCAGCCAGGGAGCTTGGCTGTTTCTCAGGATGTCAGCACTTCCACTGACGCCAGTCTGACGCCTTCTCCAGACCCTTTCTTGGGGTCCGACGATGGTCCTTCAGATCAGCACCCACTGTTGCCCGCTGTCATGTGGTCACAGCCTGTGCCCAAGGGGTCTCCACCTCAGGCACCACCTGCTACTCGGCCGCCACCAGTGGGCCCTCCTCCGGTATCTTCCCACCCAGCATCAGCCAGGCTACCGCCCACTGGTCTTTTACCACAAGACCTGGTGCCAGGCTGCCTGATGTTGGGATCCTCCAATCCTTCACTTACGGACCAGGCGCCACCAGCGCATCCGACTCCAGATCCCCCCCAAGGGCTTCAGGCTCTGCCTTCGGGTCCATCAGGTCCTGTGCCCGACTCCCAACTGCTGTTAAGCATGGGTCCCAGCCACTCTTTGGGTCCACAGCCTGATCCTCACCTCATTCACGAACCACCTTAGGCCATCTAGAAACATAATATTTGACGGCAGATAAGGACTGCTTGGCCCACCTAGTCTGCCCATTTCCCCTACCTAACAGATAAGCTGCAGATCCTAGTTAACCAACAGCCTACTTCCTCCTACCCCCCACTAAAATTGCCTTATGTCTATCCCATGCATTCTTGAATTCCCCCACTGTTTTTGACTCTACAACCTCCTCAGGAAGGCTGTTCCATGTATCCACAACCCTCTCTGTGAAGAAATACTTCCTCACATTTCCTCTGAGCCGTCCACCTCTATCTTCAAATTGTGCCCTCTTGTTTTTGCACATCTCTTTTTCTGAAAGATGCTACCCTCTTGGACTTTGTTGATTCCCTTGAGGTATTTGAAAGTTTCTATCATGTCCCTCCTTTCCTCGAGGCTATAAATCTTTAGTTCCTTTAGTCTTTCTTTATATGTCTTCTGATGCAGACCCTATATCATTTTGGTTGCACTCCTCTGGACAGCCTCCACCCTGTTTGTCTTTGTGGAGATGGGGTCTCCAGAACTGTACACAGTACTCCAGATGTGGTCTTGCCAAGTGCCTGTACAGAGGGCCAACAACTTCCTGTTTTCTACTGGTGATGCCTCTCCCTATGCATCCCAGTATCCCCCCAGCTCTCCTTACTGCCTTCTCACATTGCTGGCCCACCTTCAGGTCGTCTGATATGACTACCCGTAGGTCCCTTTCAATTTTTGTTGTTGTCAGTATCTCACCCCCATTGTGTAGTCTTCCCCTGGGTTTTTGTTTCCCATGTGCATTACTTTGTACTTGCATTGAATCTAAGCTGCCATACATTTGACCTTTCCTCAAACCTTGCCAAGTCCCTTTTCATCCTTTCCGTCCCACCTTATGTATCAACCCTGTTGCAGATCGTTGTGTCATCTACAAAGAGACATACTTTCCCTTCCAGTCCCTCTGAAATGTCACTTATAAAGACATTAAAAAGGACCGGCCCCAGTACTGAACCCTGTGGTACCCCACTAGTAACCCCCTTTTCTTCACTGTGGACTCCATTTACTATTACCCGCTGTGTCCTGTTGTCCAACCAGTGTTTTACCCAGGCTACCACCCTGGGACCCACTCCCAGGCTGGCTAATTTGTTTATTAATCTTTTGTGCAGGACTGTGTCAAATGCCTTGCTACAGTCTAGGTAGGCCATGTCCACAGCCCTCTCTGGTCTGCTGCTTTGGTCACCCTGTCAAAGAAATAAATTAGATTTGTCTGACATGACCTTCCCGCTATGAATCCATGCTGCCTTGGGTCCTGTGCCCCACTGGCCTCTAGGTACTTAACAGTTCTTTCCTTCAGAAGTGATTCCATCATTTTCCCTACCACTGAGATCAAACTGACAGGTCTGTAGTTTCCTGCATCTGTCTTGCTCCCACTTTTGTGAAGGGGAAATCACATCTGCCCTCCTCCAGTCCTCGGGTACCACACCATCCTCCTATGATTTATTAAAAAGGGTAGTCAGTGGTGTTACTAGTTTTTCCCTTAGTTCTTTTAGAATTCTGTGGTGAATCCCATCAGGCCCCATTGCTTTACCCACTTTCAGTTTTAAGAGTTCTTTCAGAACCTTTTCTTCTGTGATAGGACTAATATCAACCCCCCTATCCAGAGTGCTTCTATTGACTGGATTAGGTATTTCCCCCTGCTTTTCCATTGTGACTACTGAGCAGAAGTATTCGTTCAGTATCCCTGCTTTTTCACTGTCGTTCTTGCCCAACCACCTTCCTCTTTGTTCAGCCTAAGTATCCCTGCCTTAGTCTTTCTTTTGCTCTCTAATGTACCTATAAAAAGGTTTTATCCCCTCTTAACTGATTGTCTATCTTTTCCTCGGTCTCGCCTTTGTTATTCTGACTGCCTTACCCGCTTCTCTTCTGCTTTAACTGCTACAGTTCTCTGTCCTGCTCTTTCTGTGTTCCTATACTTCCTGAATGCTATCTTTTCTCCCTTACCTTCCCCACTTCACTTTTGAGAACCATAGTGTTTTTTTCTTCGTTTTGATTTGTTTATTTGCTTCACACAAAGGCTTGTTGCTTCTGTGATGGCGGTTTTGATGTTTCCCCATTGTTGCTTCACCCCACCTTCTTGCCTGTTTGCTAGTGCTTTTCTGAGGCACTCTCCCATTTTGACAAAATCAGCCCTCCTGAAGTCCAGTACCTTCACTTTTGTGTGGCTTGACTCTACAGCTACTGTAAGTTTATCGTGAACCACACTGTTTGGTGGTCGCTTGTTCCCAGATGGCTACCCACTTCAAGATCAAAGATCCTCTCTCCGTCCCCATTTGAGAGTACCAGGTCTAAGATTGCTCTCTCCTGAGTGGGTTCCAGAACTAGCTGTCTGAGGCATGCCCATGTAGGGCATAGAGAATTGCTCTGCTCTTGGATGTGGCTGCAGCAAAGGTGCTCTAGTCAACATCTGGCATATTCAGGTCCCCCATCAGCAATATCTTCCCTTTCTCTGCCATCCCAAGGATGCCTTCTGTCATTTCCTTGTCCATTTCCTCCCCCTGAGATGGGAGTTTGTATACAACCCCTGTGCGGATTGTGGAGCCATTTCCAGTCTCCAGGGTGACCCACAGTGCCTTCGCTCCTCCCTGTTTACCCTTTAGTTCTGTTGCTTTGATCCTTTCCCTTACATAGAGAGCTACTTCTCCTTCTCCTCTTCTTCCTTCCCTGTCCCTCCTGTAGATTGTGTACCGATGCCCTTTTGGCCATTGCCCAGCCCTGTAGCGTTTGATTCCTGTCATGGTCAGCTGACACTGGGTCCTTTGTTTCTGCTGACATCTCCTCAACCGTCATTGGCAGGTCTAAGTGAGCTGTTTAGCTCTTGGTGGGCATCCGACCAACATCTGACATCGGCCCCAACGGCACCGCTGTCAGCCCCTGCACCGATGTGGGACCTCCCTCATTCCTCCCCTAGAGTTCCTCCTTCGGTGCAGGGGATGCAATCCATTGCTGGAGCAGCTGTCAGTGCAGTCACAGGCCCGGCACGATGCCCTGCATCAAGCTCTGACTTTACGGAGGGTTAAGAGTCCGACTCTGTTTAGCCGCCAGACTCCCCCCTCACTCCTCTCCTGAAGAGACATGGATTAGGGAGACCCCCAGAGGATCCTTCTTTTCTGGAAGTGATGTGGCTCATTCAAGCTTCTCAGGGTTGGCAGGCTGTAAAGCAAGATCCTCAGTGTTGCCATTTAGCGGAGCAGCTCCGCCTCCCGGAACTTACTTCAGTGGTTATCCCACCCCTGGTGGCTCCTCATGGTGATGTTACATCCACCATATGGCAACAGCCAGCATCAGTCCCTCCAATGCCTAAAAAGGTGGACAGGCTGTGCCACACCCCAGAAGGTCGCCCCCATGATGGGGCAAACCCTAAGGCCGACCCAGTCGTATTGGCGGTAATTCACATCAGCTCCCCTAAGTTGACACATCTGGGTGACTTTCCTCCAGATAAAGAGTCCAAACAATTCGACCACTTCAGTAGGAGGATATATGCCTCCTCCAAACTTGCCTTGCGTGCCCAGAATTATCTTGCACACATGGTACCAACATGGTATCAACAGTTCTTGCTGGACCAAGCCATAAGTGTTTTGGATGCCCTACCGGATTCCTCCTCTAAGGCTCAGTTGGGGCAGTTCCTGCATTGTGCCTCCAAAGTGAGCTTCCACATCTTCCATGCCATGTATGAAAATATTAGACACCTTGACAAGGAGCACGGCCTCGGTGGTTTGTCTCTGCCATCATGCTTAGCTTCGCCTGTCGGACTTTACTCCAAACGTCCAGTCCTCCATTTTGGACGCTCCTTTTCAAGGCTCTGTCCTTTTTGGGGGAGAGGTCCAGGATATGCTATCCTCCTTGCAGGGCCCTGTGCTTGGGGCATCCCCTCTTCTGCACCCACCAGAGCGGGGTGCGCTCGACTTTATTCACTGCCCAGTAGAGTGTCTTGCCTGCTACCAACCTCCCAGATCTTTTAGAGACAGGCGGCCGGGCCCCCTTGATGCCCCTACCTCTAAGGCTAGTAGGGTCGGGATGGAGCGCCCTGTGCCCTCCATCTCCCCCTAAATCATAGCCTGAAGCTCCCTCACTCTCCGCCCTGGATTTTACCAGAGATGTTAGGGTGTTACATTATACACTACCCTAACGGATGGAGGCCAGTCTTTTTTCAGATGGTGGATAATTTTCTCCTTTGAGCCATTTTAGCTTTTTCTTTGACGTGGCTTCCCTATTGCAGGTACCCAGTTTCTTCTTTTATATAAGTTCATCCGGAGCCCCTTTCTGCAGGGAAGAAAGGGTATGGTTTCCTCCCCCACTCCCTTCAGAGGCTGGGGGGTGGGGAGGTGTGGTTGTTCTCCTGTTGCTCTGGGGCCTGGGTCATTCTGCCAGCTCCCGGGTTCTACCTCCTCAACGGGGAGACACGCCTGGAGTCCCCTGGTATGGATCATCCTTGGAGTCTGGTTTTTGTGCTCCCCTTTCATCGGGGCAACTTCCTGCTTCCTGTTATTCCTGCCTCCCACCATTTTCCCCTGACCCTACGGTCGGGAGGGTGTCTACTTTTCGACTTCCCACCTATGTCTCATCTGTTGGCTGCACAGAGAACTCAGGGCCTGAAGTCAGCCTGGGTCCTTAAGACTTTCAGCTGGAACAGTCATTGGTGGGGGCCCTGTCTTTGGGGATTCCTCCTTCCTTGCTGGCCATTCCTTCCTCCTGGGAGGGTCAAGGCCTGTACCCCATCCGTCTACCCTTTTGTTGCTGCCTCGGTCATTGTTGGGTATTGTGAGGGTTCAACAGGTTAGAATGGCACTCCCCGTGGGACATGTTCCCAGAGTTGACGCCTATTGCTAGCCCCTAGTCACCCCGTTTTGATGTGGCCACTGAGTCTGTGGGCAGTGACAACCTTTACGGTTCCCTGAAACACACCTCCTGTCACCTTTCTTGGCACACCCTGCGGAATTCTGGGAGTGTCGGGAGTTGGAGTCTGGCCTTTCCGGTCCGTTTCGAAGCTTGGGATGAAGGTGGTGTCGCTAGTCACTCCCCGCCCTTGGAAGGTCGTTGGGGGTACAGCGGGGGTATCTCCTGTAGCCCGACCCTAAAGTTCAGATGGAGGTGGTTTTGGGCACTCTGCTTTGCCTGGAGACCGTTATTGGCAGTACACAGGCTCCGTCTCGCAGGGTATGTCTGTGCCCAGCTGTGCATTGGACGGGCTGGGGGCGACCTCCTCTTCTTGGTCTGACCCCTGCCCATCGTCGGCCTGCCCAGTTTCTGCTTACTTTTCACCAGGGATTGTGGTTTCCTCATGGGACAGGTCATTTTGTTCCTTTCTTTCCCGCTTCTTTCAGGGGCTCCCCCTCCAACTACGGTTGGAAAAGGGGGTTATAATGTTTTTATAGTGTCATGCTGGCTGCGACTGACTTGTTCCCCTCCGCTTCCCATTTGGCCAAGGGACCCTTTCATTCCCGTTCCTCTCCTCTTCACCTTCTTGACCCTGGGAGGCTTGCACTCGGCTTGCTCAAGTTCCTTCTCCATCTGGCTGCCCCCCACCCCCACCACCATGCAGCAGCCTTTTCCTGCTTAAGAGGAGATTTCCAGGGTTTCTGTAGGGGTTTACATTCTCTCTCTCCCCCCCCCCAGGCCCATGCATTCTCCATGAGATGGGCCTCTGTCGGTTTTACCAACGTCCTGGGGCCGGGCAGTTCCTCTGCTCTGTGATGGCCTTTCTTCTCCTATTGGGCTTGTGTCTGGGTTACCCCAGGTCACCAGGGCATCCCGTCTCCCTTTCCGCTGGTCTATTCCTGGGTGGGGAGGCGGAGCCTCGGTTCCTTGTGGGAGTCCCTCACCCCCTTCTCGGGGAGGAGGGGTACGATGGGGGTGCGCGTTTCCCATGTCCTAACCTGCCTATTGGGATTGCTTTTTTTCCCTCTCTGTTTGTTTGTAAGTCCTGAGCCTCTTGGGGCTACGGTGCATCAGGTACTCTCTCATTTAGGGAGAGGTCTCTTCCAGTATCTCCTTATTCCCCTTGATTCTATCAGCGGAGTTTTTTTATGTGGATGGGTTCAGCACCCTGAGGTGCATTACCCCATGTCGTGCTATCAGGTAGGGTTCCTTCCCCTTCTTTCTCCCTTACTGATTGTGTGCTGTCTGCTGTTCGTGTACTTTGCCGGATGTAGGTTTTGGCCACCTAGCTGTTACTGCTTTATCCTTCTCGGCCCTTGTCGACAGGGGACTTCCAACATTTTCTGCTGTTAGTTGTGGGAGTCAAACTTCCAGTTTGACTGCTGTCCTCATGCCTTTCCACTTCTAGGGTTGGCGGGACCTCCCCTCGGTGGCTGACCCTGTTCTTTGGCTTCTCTTGGGACTACGCCTGCCACAAGTAGTGTTGGTCTGCCTAATGCCACCTTGTTCCAGCTGGGCATTCCTTCTGGGGGCAGACCTGGCCTTGGACTGCCAGTCCCTTAAGGCCTCCTGTTTCTCCTTATTTGAAGCAGATTTTTCTCCTCCTCCCGAGTCCTGTCTCGCCTTGTTGGCACTACTTGGGACTGAGTCCTAACAGTGCTGTCTACTGCAAGAGCCCCCTCGAAGTAAGATAGTACAGTTACATAAGAACTTGCCATAACAGTAGATCATCAAGAGGAGCTCTTGCAATAGGCATGTTTTTCCCTCCCTCTGTCCCCTGCTCTCTTTTTGGCCATTTCTATGGCTCCAGGAGCCCCCTCTTTCTCCCGTCGATCCCTTTTACAGGTCTCCAGAACGAGAACTGAGGTGTGTCTGGGGGACCACCCCCTTTATACCATAGTGGGGATGTTGGCGTGCTGACATCAGGGCAGTCCCCACTGTAGACTGCTTGCTAGAATTTTCCTGTATGGTCCTAGCGCCTGTCTGCTTAGTCCTAATGGTGTTGCCTACCGGAAGACCTCCTCTTGAAGATCTACTGTTACGTTATGTTCTTACATCCCTGTACCTTTCCTGGCCCTCCACAGGGATTGCCACGACTATGGAATCTAATGCTTGCCCTCCCCGGCTGGAAGTGCTGCTACACGACAATGCCACCGTAGCCTTTCAACCTGCCCAGCTAGCTCCTGAGTCTGCTTTCAGTAAACCCAGACTGCCAGCACTGCTGCGTGACGTGCTGCAGCTACACCATCGGATAGCCCCATTAGTAATCATGTTTAATTACTTATTAGTTCCAGAACAGGAGGATATCAGTTTAGTAGAAGAAGAGGGATGGGCAGCTGCTAGCTGCATAATCGAGCAGACTCGTTGATAGATCAAATGGCCTTTTTCTGTTGGCAAATTTTGTATGTTCGTATGCATGGAAAGCTTCACGCTAGACTTCAGCTCAAATAATGTCACTAGATTCTGGAACTCATAAGTAACAGAACAAGAGTTAACTGGCACTAACAATAGCTGGTTCAGCATTGATGAAATATGTAGTGCATCATAGGGTAAGAAATGTTATCTTCTGTTAAGTTTCAAATGTCCCCTGGCCCCAGATTTAGGTATTATTGATTGTTTTTTGCACATTGCTGGTCCCTGCAGTAACTAATGAAGAGCCTGTTAGGATACTGCCACAGATTGCCTAGGTACCAGAAGTGCATTCTGTATTGGCTGCCCTCCCTCAGCATGCTGTTTGGCTCTAACACTAGGTTATCTGTCACAGCCCTTGGGCCATAGGGCGGTATCCACCACATGCTTACAGTCTTCGGGGCAACAATAGTGTCCCACAGCACTTACCACAGGATTCAGGCAGTGTAGTTGGAAGCAGAGCCACGCAACAATATGAGCTCAGTCTTCCAGATACACTTGAAGGTGAGGTTCACCTCCCTGTTGAAGTGGTAATGCTTGATGCAGGGCTACAGCTCGAACCCGTAATTCTGTGGCTGCTGCATAACATGTAGCTGAGTGGAGTGGCAGGCACATGGGTCTGCTTGCTGGGCTTGGGCTCGCTCCTCCTGTTATAGCTAGAGGTCACAAGTGAGTGTGCGCCAAGGAGAGGAGATAATGTAAACAGCAGCAGCCCCCAAACCCGACCATAGAGCATGGCTTGCATGATGAAGCTGCATTGCAGGGTGGCAAGCAGTGAATAAAAATAAAATAATCTGAACGGCATGTGTGTTTGCTTCGGATGTTCTCTTTTTAAGACTCAGATGCTTGGGACAGTTGAGAAGGTCAGGGACGGTTTTGCAGCATTACTGTGGAGGATCACCGTAAGTGAACCAACAGCTAGTTGAAGTACTAGGGTCACATTTTGGGTAAAAGAAATTCCATAGGTGAGGACTCAGAGGTTGTTATGACAACCCCCAGCCAAGTCTCAATTTTTATAAAATCTTCGAGCCACTCCACTGCTCAGTCTGTTGTAGTAAGGCTCTGTTTGTTTCACTCTCACATGTAATGCTTTGTATATTGTAATTCATTTCACATGTAATGCTGTACATATTGTAAATGTGCTTTTTACTGCTTTATGTAAATTGTATCTTCCCCAACTCCCCTTTTCCCCCCCAGGACGCACCGTGAGACGAGCAATCTGTTGCTTAGCATGCCTTTTCTGCTGAAACTCTTAAATAAATAAACAAACTATAGGGAGTTACAGATCTTTAAGTACCGTGAGGGAGTGACAGATCATTAAGTACTCTGATTTCAAGTGTAGTCCCCCTACCTAGTCAGTGAATGGTATAGCATAGCAAAAAAACAATACAAATCTCATAAACTGCTGCACAAAGAATTGTTTAAGTATAGCAGTAACCTGCCTACCCATCTAATTTTACGAGAACAGGGCTAGAAATGTGTTTTAAAAAGTGGTGTATCGCACGGATTACCAGTCCCCCAGATTTGGTATTCCGTCCCAGAAATTGGTATACCACCCCTTTTTTTGTATACGTGCTATCAAAATGTCACCAACCATCAGTACATCCTTGTTTGATTAAATAAAAGATAATAAAAGGCAAAACCAAGTTCTGAAATCTCCATTCATTTTCTTTGTACATTTTTTTCTTTCTCTTTACCTCGCTTTTAGATAAGGTGTTGAACTTCCACTTTATTCTGTGCATGTTCAGAAAAGAGTGATACACAGAATGAATAGCAGCCAGCATTTACATACATTTTTCAAAGTGCTTTTGCAGCACTGACTGACAGCAATCTCATAACAGTTGACATGACACAAGCAGTGAAAAACAGAAAGTCTCTCTGAAATCCATGCAGTATAGACAGTCACAGTAAAGTTGCGGGAAATGCAACTTAAACCCCAAAATGCAGTACAAAACCCTGGCCAGTCATTGATTTTGCTGTCGGTGATGACAGTGAACTTACGCACAGCTAAAATGTTCAAACAGCAATTGACATTATTCTCTTGCATGAGTATCTTTTTGTCTTGCCTTTTGTCTACTCCATCATGATAAAGAGACTACGAAAAAATGAATCTGGCCAGTGTAAACAGAAGCTCGTGATTCAGTTATCCGACATGATTTGTTACAGCACATGACAATATGTGATAGTTTTATTACTGTGACATGACCAGTTTGCCAGAGTTTTACAAATTTAAATTACCTTGCTCCTAATCGTGATACATTTGTGTAGTTTTTTTTTTGTGAAATCCAGTTTGGCTAGAATGTTACTGTACCATTCAGTTATCAGATTTACTGTGCTGAGTGGTCCAATACGCCTCATGTCGGTGCGTGGACGCTCTGTGATTATTTTATTGTTGGGAGTCGAGGCTAACAATACTAGGGAAGAAAAATGATGAAGCCTGAAAGATACTCTGTTCTCATACCCAGATTCTCGACTGCTTGGTGCTCAGCTGCCTCCCTCAGATAAATTCCAGGCACATTTACTTGTAAGATAAAACAGTACCTGATATGGTGCATTATTGTTCAGCTGCCTCACCGACTTGCACTTAACGGCTGATGGACTGCGCTAGGACTGGCTAGTCTGTGCTGCTGCTCGACAAGTTGGCATTAGACTAGCATGTCTGTTATAACAAAACTGAAATTAGTAGAACATGGGCTGAGAGCTCACAGATTTGGCAAATTAGACTGTACTGATCTACTTTTTAAACCTCCTGATTTGTAAATCTGGCACCATGACCAGGCAATTATTTTTGCCACCAAAAACCTGGAGTGATGCATTTTAACAACATTGCAAATAGCAATATTAAACTGTTACGTAGGAAAAATGAAGACATTAGTCCAAGCAGGACTCAACAGTTTGGTGGCAAAGAAAGGCCAAACCTGAAATCTGGGACATGATCACAACATCATGTCATCATCTGGATGAGACTCTGTGATGCAAGAATCCCCCCTCTCCCCACAGTTAACAGCTTCCTGTGAACTACTACTAGTGCACAACACTAACATGGGAGTACATTCAAGTTCTTCATCAGAAATAACATGAGAATTATCATCAGACAAAGGTTTTTCAGAGTAAGTTTCAGATATGAAAAATTCATCTAGTTCTTTATCTACTTCTGACCAGTGGCGGAGCTGGGGGGGGGGGGAGGCAGTCGCCCCTCCTGGCTGCCCCAGTGTGAGTAGTGTCACCCCGCCACCATCTTTATTCACTGTTTAGTGCCCATTGTGGAGCCCGTTATTGATTGACTGACTGGCCCCCCCCCCCGGCACCCAAATGCTCCTAAACCTGGCTCCGCCACTGCTTCTGACTCTGAGCTGTCTCCCTCTTCTTCCTCCTGCTCATTGCCTTGTTTTTTGTTCCGTGGATCATATGGCTGCAAAGAAGGCCTTTTTTTCTGTCTACCACTTTTTAACCAGTACTCAACGACTGGAACTGGATCGAATTCCTGTTCACATGGTGTATGTAATGAGATCCTTATTAAGTCTATCAGACTGTCATTTCCTAACGAACTTCACCAATTGGATTTTATTCTTTTCATTAGGCTAACCCACGTTCACAAACAGCTGTACTTGCTGGTAGAGCACAAATTAAGGTTACTAGTCCCAAAATGTTGTGGCATTTGTCTTGGCAAGTCAGATGAATATCTGGCCACTTTGCTTCTACCGCACTGGCGTACCTTTGGGGCGGGGGGGAGACATGATTTACCCTGCCCTGACATGCGGCCTGACAATACATTGAGAATGTGCTGATTGTTAGTGGTAGAAGAAGAAATTCACCTTCTCTTTATGTGATTTTTTAGTTTGGTCCACTCTGCTACACACGTCTGGATCTATATTCTGTTCTGTGAGGACTGGTCTGAACTCCTCTACAACACTAGCTACTGCATCCTCTACATAATCTGAAACAAATTGAAAAAAAAAAACTGTCTTACCTCCACCTTGCTAAGCTAAAGATTCTCCCAGTGTCTCCTAGTCAGAGTTATTTGCCCACCCTAACTCACCTGTCAAGTCCACATGGCTTGTTGGCCACTGTTTAAAGTTCACAATGTGGTTCATGGCCACCATAACGGAGTCTGGCTGGTGCATGTCTTCAAACCTGTTCATGGCATTTAGGATCATGGCTGTCAGTAGTGTCTCTCTGTCAATGGAGAACTGGTCCGCTTCATCAACAGATAGAGTGTATCCATGGAATTCAGGTCCCTCCAAGGCATTGAGATTTCGTAAGTGCTTTACAGGTCTATTGCACTCGATATCAATATTTTTAGCCCTGGGCCTCACTAAAAAATTTTTTGCAGTGTTGCAGATTCAACTACAGGCAGATGTGAGGGGAGAATGTTGGGCTTTGTTATTCGTCCTCAGACCAGGTAAGAAAATGTGTATATTCCTGGCCAATTGCAAATTTGTTAACTGCCCAGAGTCTAATTTTCTGTCCCCCCCCCGGACAGGGTGAAGTCTGCCCCAAAAAAAAAAAAAATAAGCACGCTGCACAAAATAAAGCTGTTTCAGTGAAATACCTTACAGCCTATTGTCTTTTTTCAATACAAAAAATGTGAAAGAAATGTCTGGTGTGTCTTTTGAGGGGTCCTAAAAATATGGGAAAACATCAGGACTTTTTTGCCTCACGAAATCAGGGAGATTAGGGCATGATTGTTGTACCGAGGCAAATTTTATCCTTGTTGTTGCCTTCATTTATTTTGTGGCACAGTGCCCCTCCCTGAAAGGCAATGAATCTGTCTCTTGGCTGGCAACTTAATGTCCTGAGTACTACGGCAAAGTTTGTTTTTCCTTGACTTTTGTTTCCCTTTTTGCCTTTTGTGTTTTGTGCCAGGGAATGTGCCCAGAAAGGCTACATTTGTGTGTGTGTGTGTGTGTGTGTGTGTGTTTTCAGGCTTGTTGCCTTTGTTTTTTTTTTCTTCTTGGCAGTGCCCTCCCTATAGGCAAAAGTTTTCCTTCATTGTCGTTTTTCATTTTGTTCCTCCCTTTTTTTTAAGCAGTCTGCCTAATTTTTGAAAAGAAATTGGCCAAGTCTGTAAAACACAGCAGAATGGCACATTTGCCTCCGTTTATTCCAAGACCCCTCCCCGTCTGTTTCTTTAAAGCTCACCGATGCTCATCTGTCGCAGAAAATCCTCTCTCCCGATATCCACAACCCACCCCCCCAGATTCCTGACTGTACTGTTCCCTTTCCCTTCACCCTCCCGTTTCAGCCAGCCACCCCATGCCGATTTACCAGACCACCATGGAGCAGCAGTGATGTCCGGAGTGAGGAACCAGAGCGAGAGAGTCCCGTCAGTATGGTTGCTGCCCTGGGAGTGAGTGAAAGCGAGTGCACAGCGGCTTGGCCCAAGACCGAAATCTCGCTAGTGAACGCGAGATTTCGACCGGTTTCAAGCTGGGCAGACAGAATGCAGCATTCCGGTTGTCTGGAGTGTCTTAGAGGGCGCCAGATAGTCTCTAAAGCCAAAAAAGTTAAAAAAAAAAAACAAACAAAAAAAAAAACTTGGAGGCAAAATGTGGGCGCCCAAAACAAATTGGCGGCTGCCCGAACCTCGCTTCATAAAGCTGTATACACCACAGTTTACCAGGGGGCCGAATCTGGTGTTCTGTGCTTGGTTTTTGGTGTGCACGGGACACCATTTCAATGGGAATTTTGAGCCCTGCAGAAGTGGTTGTACAGTTGCTTCACACAGGGTTGCAAGCAAAATGGCTACACCTGCTATTCCTAATGTGACTCAAATTCAGTCATGTATCACAGCAAATGCTATGCAAAAATATTTGATAAAACGTGGGAGTTGTCAGTAGAGAAGGACTGCTTGACCCAACTAGTCTGCCCAGTTCGTCTCTGCCTGTACTGTCACCGCAGACCCTACATCAATGTTTCCATTCCCACCACCTTTGCTGGTAGACTATTCCAGGCGTCCACCACTTTTTCAGTGAAGAAGTACTTCCTGATATCCCTGATAAACTTCACCGCTTCCAGCTTCATTGCATGCCCTCTTGTCCTGGTGCACCTATTCCTCTGAAAAATACTCCCCTTCTGTATCTTGTTCACCCCCGTGAGGTACATACAGGTTTCTATCATGTCCCTCCTCTCACTCGTCTCTTCTATGATGTACATATTGAGCTCCCTCAGTTTCTCCTCACAGGGCTTTTGATGCAGTCGACTCACCATGCTAGTTGCCCTCCTCTTGACAGCCTCTACTCTGTTTATATCCTTCTTGAGATGTGGTCTCCAGAACCGGATACAGTATTTCAGATGAGGTCTCACCAACGAGCGATACAGTGGTTACACCACCTCTCTCCTTCTGCTGGGGATTCCCCTTCCTATGCACCCCAGCATCCTACTGGCCCTGCCTACTGCCTTTTCACACTGCTTCCCCACCTTGAGGTCATCGGATATGATAATCCCAAGGTCTCTTTTCTGCTTTGTGACTGGCAATACCCCCTTCCCCCTTTTTATACACCACCCCTGAGTTTCTGTGCCCTAGGTGCGTGATTTTGCACTTTTTTTGCACTGAACTCAACTGTCATACCCTTAACCATTCCTCAAGTTTTCTCAGGTCTCTACTCATTCTTTTCATCCCCCATGGAGTACCTACCTTATTTCAGATTTTGGTATCATTGGCATAGAGGCATACAGTACCTTCCCTTTCATCTCTTCTGCAGTGTCGCTTAAGAAGACGTTGAAAAGAACTGGTCCTGGCACTGAGTCCTGTGGTACTCCACTTGTCAGTTTCCCTTTATTAGAGTAAGTGCCATCTACCACCACCCTCTGTTGCCTATCCATCAACTGGTTCCATATCCACTTTACCACCTTGGGTCCCACTCCTAAACCACCCACTTTCCTTATAAACCTCCTACATGGTACAGTGTTGAAGGCTTTACTGAAGTCTTAAGTAAGTCATGTCCACGCCCTCATCCTGATCTATTTCCCTGGTCACCCAGTCAGAGAAATCAATCGGGTTTATCTTAAAATGAGCCCTGTACATAGTGGTGGGCTGCAGTAAAGTCCCGTGGATTAAAGGATTTACCATGGTGAGCTAGCTAGAACCCCCTGCTGCAAGAAATGGTGAAGCAACTAGGAGGAGTAAGACAGTACCAGATAAGATGTGCCAGGAGTCAGTCAGGCTAGATCTGGGGCTGAGAGTGTGAGCAACAAAGCTAAGAGAGGAGAGAACAGCTGCCCCAGCCTTCCTGGTTGGACCTGCTGGGTCTAGAGTGGTAGCAGGGCTCCAGGCCTGGGACATGACTCAGGTTGCTTTTCGGGTTCCCATAGGACCCCTTTCAGCCTGAAACATCAGAACGGCCTGGAGAGAGAGAGAGAGAGATAGAGACAGGGAGAGATGCAGAGCTGATGAGAGTGTTCAGAATATGTACTGTAGAAGCACACAGGAAAAGGTATGCGAGAATCTGAAATAGTGACTGAGAGAGCTCAGTTACAGAAAGCTATGGAGGATGCAGCTGGAGCCCTTACCTAGGGTCCATATTGGAGAGTGTACTGTACCTACAGTAAGAGGGCAAAAAGTGAAAGTGCAGAAAAAAGGGACTACCAGTTGTGTAACATCTTATGGAACAGAGTGGGACTGGCCCTACATTCTCGGGGAAGGTGGGGATTTTGCTGGGAATTGAGCCAGCCATTGGCACAGTAGAGGGTCAGTATTTCATACTTGGAGTACAAGGCAACAGAAGGCAGTAGCCCATGGAAGTTATCCCCACCATTCAGTGGAGGCCACCAGAGTAGCCAACTAACAAGTGTGAGTCCAGTTTTTTCTTGAAGTTCTCCAGACTAGGTGCTAGTACCACTTTGTCCGGCAGACTGTTTCACTTCTTTACAGTTCTTGGCTTGAAACTATTTTTCCATTGCTCAGTTCTACACTGCACTTCCACTATATGTTGGGCATTACCCCTTAGAAAATCATTTCTGTCTTTATACCTCAAGCCCAGTTCACTTAATATATCCTCCTCCTTAAGGATCCTATATAGTAGTGATAAGTCCCCTCTTACTCTCCGAAAATCTACGGGCCATAGCCCTAGCTTGTTTAATGTAACCTCATATGATAGGCCCCTCAGTGTTGTTATTTGTCTGGTTAATGCCGTCTGAGGCCTTTCTACCCTACCTGTATCCTTCTTTAGGTATGGATTCCACACTCCTGAGTAGAAGTCAAGTAGGGGTCTTATATACTGTTTATATAGTGGCAACAATATTGACTCACTTCTGGAAAAAAAAAGTTCTTCGTATGCAATTTACCAGATACATTGCGTTATTAGAGACATAAGTACTGTGTGTCGCAGACTTCAGAGTGCTTCCAATATGTACACCCAGGTCCTTTTCACAGGTAGATTCCCGCAACTTCGTTCCTTGTAAATAATATTCCTGGTGTATGTTATTCTTCCCCATATGGAGCACTGTGCATTTTTGTATACTAAATTCCATTCTATTATGCTCTGCCCACATTCCAATACTTATTAAATCCTGTCCCAGCTCAAGTTGATCCTCAAAGGTGTTGACAACACCTCCTATCTTCATATCATCTGCAGATTTAATCAGTTTATTCCTACTGCTCACCACTAAATCGCTCACAAAAATATTGAATAACAGGGGACCCAAAACGGACCCCTGGGGCACCCTACTCATAACCCTCACCTCATCAGATACATGCCCCCAAACCCTCACTCTTTGGGTCCTCCATGTCAACCATCCCTCAATCCAATTTGTCACGGAGTACTCCAATCCCATCTTTTCCAACTTCCGTATAAGCCCTCCATGTGGCACCTTATTAAAGGCTCGGCTGAGATCTAACATCACCACATCCACTGAATCTCTCCTATCCACATGGGTCCCCACATAATCGTAGAAACATACCAGATTGGTATCACATGATCTTTGTTTGGTAAATCCATGCTGTAATTTGTCAGTTAAATTATTCATTTCTAGATATCTCTTGATTTCATCTGATATCACCCCTTCAATTATTTTCCCCACAATGAACGTTAAACTAACCGGTCTGTAGTTTGACATCTCTCTCCTACCTTTCTTGAAAATAGGGACAGCAGTGGCTGTTCTCCAGTCCTTAGGCACACACCCTTCTCTTAATGATTTTTTTGCTAGTTTAACTATAAGTGGGGCCAATTCCTTACCCATTTCCTTAACAAGATGTGGATAAAGTCCATCGGATCCTGCTGACTTATCCACCTGCAGTGCTTGTATTTTACTATATACTTTGCCAACAGTGACAAACTCTTCACCATTGAGGACCTTATCCCTTAATACCATACCACATACTCCTTTGTCCTCTCTACTGAAGACCTGACTGAAGAACCGATTAAATTCCTCGGCCATTTCCCCAGGCTTAGGGAACAGAGCCCCATCTCTTTTCAGAGGGCCAATAGTTCTACTGTTTCTTCTTTTTCCATTTATATATGAATAGAAACCTTTTATCTCAGATTTAGAAGTAGCTAATCTGAATTAGACTTGTTTCTTAGCTTTTCTGATCTCATTCCTAAGAAGGTTTAGGGCCGTCCTGTATTTTACTTTAGTCTCATGTGATTGAATCTGTTTCATCCTGACTTAACACCTTTTTTTATATATTTTATTAAATTAAGAATTCTTTTATTTAACCAGTGAGGTCTTTTCCCCTACTACTATAAGCTATTTTGGCGGGCACATATTTTGCTTCCAACTGTTTGATTATATTAACAAAGGATTCCCAACATGATTCAGTAGCCATTTCCTCCATTATAACATTCCAATCTATATTTGCTAATTCATGGCTTGCACAAGAGTAATTTGCCTTACTATACATTTTATGTATTGTCTTTCCTTTTAGGACTCTGTTTACCGTACTATACTGAAAGGTAATGACATCATGGTCACTGGAACCTAGGGGAGGTGCAACATTTATATTTTGAATGCAGTGTTGTGCATTTGTTATAACCACATCCAGTAAATTCTTCCCTCTAGTTGGTACCTGTACACATTGCTCTAAACCAGCTATCAGCAAAGGAGGCATGCCAGCAGAAAGTAAGAGTGGCCAGACGTGTGTGTGGCAGAAATGTGTTCTGACCAACAAATGAGCCAGTCATGCCATTTTAGAGAGGGAGACAAAGAACAGCCCAGTAGTCTGTGGGAGAAGGTGCTTCTCTACAGCATCAGAAGGACAACCGTGCTACAGAGGTCAGCTCTATGCAAAAGTAAGATTTTCAACTACCAGTCTGCTGAAAGAGACTTTTGGTGAGAAGGACATCTTGACTAACAGATTAACTGTATGTAACCAAGACTTTGTTAAACACTACCTGAACTGCTTCATTTAACATTTTTGTAAACGTACGCTTAAAGCAATGGGAGTTTGCACCTAAATCTTGATTGCATTGACTCTCTTTAACTTACTACCCTCCCGCAGACTGGATACAGGATAGGGAATTGCAGCTGAGGACCCCAGTGGATCCTTCTAAACTGAAGTAAATGAAAGTTCCCAGAAAGAGACATAGCACATAGATTTGATCCCAGGTGGAAGAAGGGGGTGTGCTGTTGTGTAAGTACAACTGGCAGTAGGGGAGTCCGGGAGAAATCCTTCACCAAACCTGTTGAGTCTCTCCAGTTTTTCGTCATTGCAGCATCAGCTATTCCACTGCAATGAGGGAGTGACCCATCATTGCTGGGTGGTACCTACCTTGCCTGGTGTAACATTTCATCAACGAGGCGGCGGCTATGCTGCCTCAGAGCCCCATGAAAGCCGACATGGGTGCCCAGTCTCCCTGTCAGCATGCCCCCGACCCAGTTCATTTGCCGACAGGGGAGCCCACTCCCCATTGGCATAATGCCCCCATTTGTTGTGTGCTGAGGGAGGTGCCCAATCCCACTTGGCATCATGCCCCCCCCAACAGTCTTTCTTTGCCAACAGGGGGCCCAATCCCTGTCGGTTTCAGTCCCCCCTCTCCCAAAACGCAGGTGGCACACTGGGAGCCCACCCCAGTGTGCAAAAAACAAACCTGAAAAAAAAAACCCTTCCCGTAACGTCTTTTTCTCTCCCTGAAACCAAGAAAATGGTCCCTCGCGGTGTCTCGTGCCCCCTCACCCAACCTGCAGCCACCCTCTGCCTCCCTACACCCCCCCTCCCCATACTCTCCTCCGGAGCCCAGTGCAACGGTCTTGGGTGAACTGGGAACACTTCTGCACTCTTCAAAGCCGACCACGAACGGAAGAAATGCCGATAAGCTACATAATGGCATAAATAGGGTTTTTTCAACTTTGGTGCATATCTTGGGCAGTTTTGGGAATTTTGGCACCAAATTTTCAACATGGCGTTATTGGGACCCTCCTCTTGAATTCAGTCACTGTCATGGTGTTATTCGGTCCCGCAAGGTGATTTCATGGTGACTGTGTGGAATCACCTTTCAGAACCAATTAACAAAACGACAGTGCCACTGTTCATGAGGGTGGGCTCTCAAAAAGCCTATGTTGCAAATTTGGTGAAAAAAATCCAAAAAAATGACTGTTTTACGAGCATGTGTTGTGCAATTTCCATGCACACTCGTAACTTCGCGAATTTTGTAATATTTTAACTCCAAATTTTCAACATTGGCATTTTTCCACACCTCTTCATGAAGAGTACAGCTGTCATTTTATACATCCTGGCTGAAATGTGTTTTTGCAGGTCTGGCACAGAATAGCACGGTCGCTGTGGGAAATCAGTGTTTGGGACAGATTAAGAAAATGACAATGAAACTGTTCATGAGCAGAGGTCCTAAAATGCCTATGTTGAAAATTTGGTGATGAAAGTGCATAAAATTACTGTTACAAGCATGCGTTGCGCAGCTTCCACACAACCTTGTAACTTCGTAAATTTGTAATATTTTAACGCCAGATGTTCAACACTGGCATTTTTTCACACCTCCTTATGAACAGTACAGCTGTCATTTTTCACATCCTGGCCGAAATGTGTTTTCGTGCCTCTGGCGTAGAATAGCACGGTCGCTGTGGGAAGTCAGTGTTTGGGACAGATTAAGAGCGAGCGAGTGAGAGAAGGGGAGTGAGCGAGCTCAACAGAGCTCTGTCGGGACTGCAGCGGACTTCTTTGTGGGCAGAAAAAGGTACCAGCACAGGCAGGAGCCCAGTACAAAAGGGCAGCCTGCAGTGTCGGGAGAAACAGAATGAGCGAGCGAGTGAGAGAGAGAGAGGAGGGAGTGGGCGAGCTCAGCAGAGCTCTGTTGGGACTGCTGCAGATTTCTTTGTGGGCAGAAAAAGGCACCAATGCAGGCAGAAGCCCAGTACAAAAGAGCAGCCTGCAGTGCTGGAAGAAACAGAACGAGCGAGTAAGAGAGGGAGAGTGAGTGAGCTCAATGGAGCTCTGTCTGGACTGCTGCGGATTTCTTTGTGGGCAGAAAAAGGCGCCAAGTCAGGCAGGACCCTGGTACAAGGTAGCCTGCAGCGCTGGGAGAAACAGAATGATTGAGTGGGGGGGGGTGGGGAGTGAGCGAGCTCAACGGAGCTCTGTCAGGACTGCTGTGGATTTCTTTGTGGGCAGAAAAAGGCACCAATGCAGGCAGGAGCCCAGTACAAAAGGGCAGTCTGCAGCACCAGGAGAAACCGAACGAGCGAGTGAGAGAGGTGGAGTGAGCGAGCTCAATGGAGTTCTGTTGGGACTGCTGTGGATTTCTTTGTGGGCAGAAAAAGGCACCAATTCAGACAGGAGCCCAGTAAAAAAGGGCAGCCCGCAGTGCTGAGAGAAACAGAACGATTGAGTGAGAGGGGGAAGTGAGCAAGCTCTGTCAGGATTGCTGCGGATTTCTTTGTGGGCAGAAAAAGACACCAGCGCAGGCAGGGGCCCAGTACAAAAGGGCAGTCTGCAGTGCCAGGACAAACAGAACAAGAGAGGGAGAGTGAGCGAGCTCAGTGGAGCTCTTTCAGGACTTTAGAGTTGCCCACGCTGCCACCCAGGGTCCTGTGTGGTCCTGTATTGTAGCAGGGTCTGTGGGGTGGAGACAAAGCAAAGATTGGATACTTTTAGGATTGCTGTAATAATACAGATTTAGTTCTGTTTATTTCTCTAACTGAGCTGAGTAATACTTGGAGTGCAATAGGATTTCTAACTGGGCTAAGTGAAACTATATGAGGGCTGAGAACAAAAAGTATGGTAGCTGAGAGGTGAAAAATGGACAAGGATGCTTTAGGATTGCTACAGTAATACAGTATCTAACGGATGAGATTTGAGACTGAATTAACCCAGTCAGCAAGGGGGCAGTAGGGGGACTAGTTTGGGGGGGAGCAGGAATTTGAGTAAATAGGGGCCTAACAGTTGTAGTAGGCATACCTCTCAATTGCTATGAATTTCGCATAGCACTATGATTTTCACACTCAGATTTACCCTTGAACCGCACAGGTTTACTGATGTTCTTAATAATATTAGAGCTATTTCCAGACACACAAACTATTAAATCTCTGAACTAAGTTGACAGAAACATTCCTTATCACTAGCTATTTGGGGCCCACTATTTGTAGACATATTATTGTTTAAAGTAAGAAAGTGCTACATATTCTGGCCATTTGCTATGATTTTTGAAGGCCAATGCTATGATTTTTAATGCTGAGAGATATGGTAGTAGGGTACAGAAACTGGGAGTAAGAGCCAATAACATAAGATGGGGACCAAAATGGGGCAGGTGCCACATGTCAATAGGGTGGGCATCTTTGGAAGGGTGGTGGGTTGTACAGGGTGTGGGTCCGCCATGATCCTGGACTGGGCATGGAGGATGGGGAGGTGTATGATCTGTAGACAACTGGCTAGTTTGAGGGAGGAACTGTGGAGGTTGGGGAAGTCTAAGTGGCAGGGCAGATGAGTATGGTAGGCATCCTGGCTGGGGAGTAATGGGGGATGGGAAGGGGAAGAAAAACTAGGGACTGAAACCGACCCCAGTATCAGAGTCACGGACAGAAAAGAGAGGAGAAGGGAGAGGTGCCGAGGCGGGGGGGGCTCCTGATGGAGGAGGAAGAGACCATGAGGAGTAACAGGGAGAGAGTAGATGTTCTGTGGGTAGGGAGGGACCAGGTGGGGAGCAGGTGGGGCATGGGGAACAAGTGAGGAGGGGAACTGGTAGGGAGAAGAGATGTGGGAGGTACTAGGAATAGATTTGAGCCTCTGCTATTGGAGAGAGGGGAGCAGGAACATACTGGGGGGCAAGTGGGGCATGACAGGGATGGCAACAGGTAGGGGAAGAGATGGCGAGGACGAAGGGTACAAGGGGCTAGTAAAGAAGGAGGGGTGACGGGAAGGGAAAGGGGAGGGATGGGAGGCATCACTATCAGGGTCAAGGGAATGGGGCTGTAAATCAACAACAGTGGGGATAGGAGAGGTTGGAAATAAGCAGGGAGGAGGGAGGTTGACATGGAAGCCCAGTAGGAAGTAGTCAGGCTGGGAAGGTGTTCAAGGAGGATGGGAGGAATAAGGCAGAGAAAAGGGTGAGACAGAAGTGCGAGGGTGTGCAGCTGGCGGGGTAAGGGGCAGGGAAGAATGAATACTGGGGTGGTGGGAGGGCATTAGAAGGGAAAGGGGTAAGGGACAGGGGGTACTCATCCTGGGGGATTCTATATTGAAAGGGGTGAGATAGAGCGGAAGGGGGGGAAGGCACAGCTGTATTTGGGTTGCAGTTATCCCTGGATTGACTGCAAAATGGGCAGGGCAGGCATTGTTCAAGTGTGCAACAAGGGGGAGGAAGAAACCTCATTTAGTGTTGCATGTGGGTACAAATGACTTGGCGGGGGAGACTGTGGAAGTAGTGTGGGGGAGGTTCGAGGAGTTGGGCAGGTAGTGTGAGGTGGTGGGGGAGACGGTGGCATTTTTGGAGGTACTCCCGGTACCATGTGCAAGCAAAGGGAGGAAAGGTTAGGATTGAGGAGTTCAACGAGTGGCTGAGAGATTGGTGCCAACCGTGCCACACCAAAAATTATGGGTTAATGATTAACTGAGGTAGGGTCTGGGGAAATAGTGACTTGTACGTGGGGGACAGCCTACACTTGAGGAGGGAGGGGAATATTAAAGGCGGGATTAGAGGGGCATATCTTTACTAAGGTGGATTTAGGCCTGGTGGCACTGAGGGTTGAGGCGCTGGACACCACATCTTGCGCCATGGCGGCGACCGGGTTCGGGAACAGACTCTGGCTGCCGGGGCTGGCTGGGGAGAGGAAGGATTGAGTGTCCCATGACTGCTCTTCTTCCTCTGGGGTGGGTGGGTGTATGACATTGCGCTGCAGCGGAGGCTGGCTGCACTGCAGTTGCTTGCTCGAGAAGGGGCAGTGTGGCAGGTGTCTGCACTACGTGCCTTTGATGCCATTGCATGTCCGGCTGCCGGGGAGAAAATGGAGGTGGAAAATAGTGGGGCGATCTCGCCAGCTAATAGCCGTGCCCTGCACCTCAGGACACAAGAGCGGCGCACCCCCAGGAGTACAGCCAACCCTGGGTGAAAGGCGAACTTCTTTCACACGCACAACCTGGTCAGGGGGTGCGGGAGCCGGAGGTCACTAGAGCCCGCTCCGCTAAAGGAGAAATAGTGACATGATAAAAAAATCTAAGGTGGATTTAAACTAGTGGGGGGCCAAAAGACTGAGGTTGGTAGAAAGGTCCGGACCAGGGGCCTAATGAGCTCCTCCCCCAGATATAGGTAAAAGGCGGGCGTAGTAATCCTGGGAGGGGGCAGGCAGAGTGGTCTGTGTGTAATACAGAAGGCACCACCACCCGGGAAGAATGAGGAGGAGAAAGGGTGCAGACTACTGGGAGGAGAGACACAGGCCGAGGAGAAGGAGGGATACGAGTGGAAGGTGGTCTCTCTCAACGCAGGAAGCCTGGAGAACAAAACTGCAGAGCTTCAGGCACTCCTTTCAGAGCAGAAGGTGGACATTGCTGCAGTGACAGAGACTTGAGCCACAGAGTACCATGACTGGGGACTTAGCAATCCTGGGATACAGGATATACAGGAGGGACTGGGTGGTTGGAAGGGGGGGAGGGGTTGCACTCTGTGTGAGGGGATCAAATGCATAAGGGATGAGGGAGAAGAGGAGAGGACAGAGGCACTTTGGGTGCAGCTCCTGGACTCCAAGGGCAGAAAGCTGAGGCTGGGAGTGGTGTACAGACCACCAGCCCAATCCGGGGAACTGGATGGGGAGTTGGCAGAGCAGATGAGGGTGTGTAGAAGGGGAGTGTGGTGATGGTGGGGATTTGAACCTACAGGGGTTGACTGGAGCACCCTGGCCACTAGCAGTACCAGGGAGCGGGTACTCCTTTATGCATTCCAGGACGGCCTTCTGACACAATTGGTAAGTGGGCCTACAAGGCTCTGGACCTAGTACTGGCAAATGGGGAGGTGGTGAGGGAGGTAAGGATGGAGGACCCACTAGCGAGTAGCGACCACCAAACAGTGTAGCTCGTTCTCACGCTGGGTAGGGAGACAGGAGGCACAGGCACTAAGGTGGTGGCCTTTAGTAGTGTGGACTTCGGTAGGATGTGAGCAATACTGCAAGGGAGACTCCAGGAGATAAGGCCGGGGATGGATGCAGAACAGAAGTGGGGAGTCATAAAGACTGGGCTAACAGAGGCCACAGTAGCCTGAACCAGGGCCAGGAGTAAGAAGAGCAGAGCCAAGAAACCATTCTGGCTGAACAAGGAATTGCTGCAAGGGGTGAGGGCAAAGAGGGCTGCATACCAGAAGTACAGGGAAGGGAGAGGATAAGGAGGCTTATGGGAGTTGATCAAGGGAGGTCGCCAGGAGTGTGAAAAAAAGCTAAGGCCTCCAGGGAATTAAGGTTAGCACAGGGCATAAATGGAGGAAAATGACTTTTTTAGGTATGTCAGAGAAAAGAAGAAGTGCAAGGAACATATTGTGAGGATAAAGCGGGGAGGGATTGGGTGGAAAAGGGGAGGAGTATCGGGAAATTCTAAATGAGTACTTCTGCTCCATTTTCACTAAGGAAGGATAGTCCACTACCAACATGGGCTGGGGGAGGAAGGGGGAGGATGTGATGGACAAATTAATTGCAGGAGTAGGGGTGCTAGAGGGCTGAGGGCAGTAAGGGTGGACAAGGCAACAGGTCCCGATGGCATCCACTTCGGGGTGCTGAGGGAGATGGCGGAGCTGTTGGCTGAGCCGCTGACAGATCTGTTCAGCACTGCCCTGGAAACTGTGTGTGTGCCCCATGACTGAAGGGTGGCCCATGTGGTACCCATACACAAGAGTGGGCCTAGGGAGGAGCCAGGAAATTATCGGCTGGTCAGTCTCACATCCATAGAGGGTAAGCTTATGGAGGTGATACTAAAGGAGAGGCTGGTGGCATTCCTAGAGAGTAATGGCCTCCAAGATGGGCAGCAACACAGGTTCGTCTCAGGGAGGTCTTGTCAAACCAACTTAATAGAGAATTATGACTGGGTGACAAGGGAGTTGGACAGGGGCCATGTGGTACATGTCCTGTACGTGGGCTTTAGTAAGGCCTTTGATACAGTGCCTAATGAGAGACTGGAGGGGAAGCTGATGGCAGTGGGCGTGGGGAAAAAAGCTGACTAAATAGAGAACTGGTTACAGGGGAGGGTGCAGAGGGTGGTGGGGGGAGCTCTTGGCACACAGAGCAGTGACAAGCGGGGTGCTGCAGGGGTCACTGCTGGGCCCGGTGCTATTTGGGCTCTTTATCTCCGATATAGCACACGGACTGGGGAGCAGGGTTAGTCTTGTTTGCAGATGATACCAAATTGGGGGTGGTGGTGAATGAAGAGGACGGATGGGAAAAACTAAAGGGGGACCTAATCAAACTAGAGACATGGTCGGGGGAGTGGCAGCTAGGATTCAGTGCAAAGAAGTATAAGGTGATGCACTTCGGGGCTAAGAACCAGAAGAGGGACTATTGGTTTTGGAGGGGGTTGAGGTTGGGGATCACAGAGGAGCAGAAGGACCTAGGGGTGTTGGTAACTGGGAGCATGAACAACTTGGCCCAGTACAGGAGAGCAGCAGCGAAGGCAGACAGGATGCTGGGCTGCATCACAAGGGGGTTCTCATCCAGACACAGAGATATGATCCTGTCTCTCTACAGATCATTGGCCAGACTGCACCTGAAGTACTGTGTGCAATACTGGAGGCCATACCTGAGGAAAGATATAAAGTTACTGGAGGGGGTGCAAAGGAGGGCAACAAAAATGTTAAAGGGGATGGAAGGAAAGGAATATGAAGTTAGGCTGAAGGAGCTGAACATGTACACTGGAGGAGAGGAGGATGGGGGGATATGACTGAAGCGTTTAAATACCTGAGGGGGTTAAATAAACCTAGCACAGAGGGGGTCTTTATACTGAGGAGTGGAAGACAGATGAGGGAACACGGACTAAGGCTGGAAGGAGGACATTTCAAGAGGGAAATGAGGACCTACTTAACTGAGAGGGTGGTGTCTAATTGGAATGCGCTGCCAGAGGGGGTGGTAATATGTAGGACAGTCAACAGCTTTAAGAAGGAGTGGGATAATGCAAGAGTAAGGGGGACACAGACTGGGACAAGCGGGGGAGGAACTGAGGAGGAGAAGGCTGGGGCAGCTGCAATCTAGGGTGCTAGCTGCACATTTGGGCAGACTTAGATAGACCGATTGGTCTGTTCTGCTGTTAGATTCGTATGTTCATATGTAAAATCACAGTGACTCTGTTCATGAGCAGAGGTCCTAAAATGCCAATGTTGAAACTTTGTTGAGAAACGTCCATAAAAAGACTATTACAAGCATGCGTTGTGCAGTTTCCACGCACCCTTGTAACTTCACAAATTTGTAGTATTTCCACTCTATATTTTCAACATTGGCATTTTTTCACACCTCCTTATGAACAGTGCAGCTGTCATTTTTCACATCCTGCCCGAAATATGCGTTTAAACATCTGATGCAAAATAGCGTGGTTGCTGTGGGAAATCAATGTTCGGGACAGATTAAGAAAATTATAGTGACACTGTTCATGAGCAGAGGTCACAAAATGCCTATGTTGAAAATCTGGTGAAATAATTCCACTAAATGACTGTGTTACGTGCATGCGTTGTGCAGAGGCAGTATAGCACAGTGGTTTAAAGCTCTGAGCTGCAAATCTGGAGACCTGGGTTTGAATCCCACAGACCCCACTTGCATATACTGTGTGACCCTGAGCAAGTCACTTAACTTCCCTGTGCTCCCAGGTTGCACCTGTAAAAAAGCTTTCAGCTTAGTGTGTCTCACCTGGTTAAACAAGTGAAAAAAAAAAAGTTTCCAAGTACGCTCGGAAGTGCGAGCATTTTTAATATTTTCACTACAGATTTTCAGTGCTGCCATCTCTACACACCTCCCTATGAATGGTACAGTTGTCATTCTTCACATCCTGCCCGATCTGTATTTTCGTATATCTGGTACACAATTGCATGGTCGCTGTGGGAACTCAAAGTTTGGGACACATTGACAAAATCTCAGTGACACTGTTCATGAGAAGAGGTCCCAAATGCTTTCATGAGTTGGGGGTCACAGAAAGGCCATGTTGAAAATTTGTAGTGCAAATACCAACAAATGCCCAGGGTGTTAGGGTTTCTAACCATAACGTCCCACCCTGTACAGACTGACAGGCATCAGGGGTGTGCCTTTGGATTGCCGACTGTAATGCTCATGCCATTCCACCCCCCCCCCACCCTGCAGCCAGTGACGAGCATCGAGATGTGTCTTGGACTTTTCGGCTCCAGAGTTCACCCCATTCTGCTATATTGTACCCATTTCAGCATATGTCCTTATGCGACGAGGTGACTCTAAAGCCGAACACCCGAAGGCACACCTCAGCACTTGTCTGTGTCTGCAGGATAGGGTGAGGTGAAATGGCATGAACGTTATGGGCGATAACCCAATGCCTATTCATCTCTGCAGGGTGGAGGTGGGGTTGGCGTGAAATTCAATACTTCACTGCTGTTCCTACTCTGCATCTGTCTAACTCCTGCATTTCCAATGCCAATACCAGCAAGCAAACATTCAGCATTGAAAAATGCTTGTCTTCATTTTGAGTTTGTTTCAGCACTTTAAAAAAATGGAAATAAAAGGAGCACTCATTTGATTATGAGTCTTTTTTTTTTTTTTTTTTAGTATTTTATGTTATGAACACTCACTGGTTGACATCACTTTTCATGTGACTAAAATGAGCTGGCATGCAGCAGGCATCCCTACCTTATGGGACAATAGGAGTACAGAAACAGCTGAGAATACTGATGAAATCTTTGTCCGAGCTGTATCAAAAAGTGCTGTCCTTTTATTAGTTCAGATATTAAAAAATGTACTGAAGCAGACTCAAAATGATGACATGATGAAAAAAGGGTGTTGTACACAACTAGGGGTATGGGGCAATCCAAAATGGAATTAGCCAGTGTAGGTTAACATTTTCACTGCAACATGCACTGCTGCTTTAAGAGACTTCCTGAAGGTTGCAAAGTAAGTGTTTGTGGTGGTATTTGAATCTGTGTGTCCTGGTTCCCAAAACTGTGCTGTAATGACTAGACCACACTGCTTGCTAACATCTTATGACTACATTTTCAAAGAGACACAGTAATACAAGGTATGTGGTTTGTCTTTCCTAAAATCAGCTGTACTGAGCAACTCACTTTTAATGGTGAGAAAACACTGCCAGCATACCAGGTTTCACTATAGATTTATGAACTTTGGTTTAAGAGATGCAAATAAGCTATCACCTTGGGATTACTTTTTTTTTTTTTTTACATGCATCTCAGGTGTAAGGGGGATCACTATTCCCCTTTAATTCTGTAATTCTGTAAGTGTTGAAGTCAAGAAGAAAAACACATCATCATCACATAGACACCTAGACTAGTACTGTATAATAGGACAGGATGCCAAGGCTACTAATGGAAAAAAAAATAGTACACTGACAGACACGTGAAGAGTAGTAGCCAGATAAAAGTTCAGAGTTCTTATCTAATTTTATGGGGAAATTTTACCACTTTTTCTAATTTAGGACTGGCAATCTCTCCACAGTTTTTCAGTCTCAACATTTTATAAGACTGAACCATGGGCAGTGACTGTAAAATAAGGATATCGCCAGTCTCCTGATGACACCACTGTGTGTTAGGTATGTAATTCACAAGGAACCTTGGCCCTTTAAAGGAGCAGAATGCCACAGAGGCACATGCTTTTTCAAAGTCATGGGAGCATGCCTGGAAAATGAGGCTCTTCTGTACAGAACATTAAGTCATAAATCATCCTAATATTCTCACCAATAAATCTTCCACAATGAAAACCTTTTTGATACTCATTCGTTATTAATGACAAGGAGGACTTAATTCTGTTTGCTAACAATGGTGTTCCAATTTTATACATAACATTTAACAGTATAATGAGATATCATATCCATGTAAATTTTGTTTCTGCCTGTTTGGGCAGCAGGACTCTAGAGTGTTACTTTTCTGGTCGTCTTTTCATACCTCATAAAAGTTTCCTTTTTTAGCCAGGAAAACTTAAACATGATAAGAAAGACTTTTTTTGCCATAGGATACTGGTAATATACTTGTTGTGAAATGTTAACTAAAGGGGATTTATTCAAGGGTCCACCTAGAAGTATTCAGCCAGATTTAGTGAGACAAGAATGATCTAATTTAAATAATCATAAAAGAACATAATATCTGATATACAACATTGGTGCTCTGTTGGAAAACCTTTTACTCTGCATGGAATTTTGAAACTGATCACCTTTTCAGGGGGTAAAAATTTAACAGTGGCCCAAACCTAATGCCTTTCATGTTGGGCCACAGGATATCAGGAAGCACCTAGCCTTGTTGGCTAGTACCTTACTTAGCTATGATGTTTAGACTCACTCGTGCATATAACAAATAGAACAGTTATTTTAACAACTATCAGGGCATCTGGAGGGGTAGAGAGTGAGGGGTTAAAAAGAGTTGTGGCCTGCAACTCCCCCTCACAACTCTTCAACCCTCTCCAGATTTCCCACCCACTCGCCCTCATAAGAGCAGGGTTCCGGGTTGGCCAGGCTAGACTAAGGAACCCTTTGTCCCCTTAAGGGTGACTGCACTAGAGGTTTGGGAGGAGTTTTCAGGATTTTCCCCTCATAGTGTTTTTCCCGGGTTTATCAACTCCTCCTAAGGGTTTTGCCAAGATCCGGGGGTCAGGCTTAACTTTTTTATTTTTTGTACTGATCCAGCAGGGAAAGTGGTGCCATTTTACACTGCCCCCCCCCCCCTTCAGATTTACACTGGTCCCAAGCTATTTTGGAGGTTACGGGGGGGGGAGAGGGGTACTGCCTCTCTTCATCCCTTTCCAGTTACTCTCTGGTTTCCAGTGGCACCCTCTCTGTCCCCATTCTCTTAGTTTCTCCCTGATGTCCAGTACAACCTCCTTCCTCTCCCCATCCCTTTAAGTTCTCCCTGGTGTACAGCGGCACCCTCTCCCCATCCCCTAACATACTCTGTGGGGTCCAGTGACATGCCCACCCACCTGAGCACCCACACCCTATGAGCCTGGTCCCTGATAAAGACTCTGCTCACCTCCTCAGTCATCTGCCGTCTAACTCACACAACTGCAACATAACAAAAAAGCTACCTTGTTTTTTGTTTTTATTGGGTTCACCACAACATAACTCAGATAGAACATCTTAGGGTGGCTGGTTCATTCCACTGGGGTGTCACACAGACGAGGCACACTGATGAGTCCTGGTAGGACGAAACACATGTATGTGCCTTCTGTTAGCACCCTTTGCAGACTGTGTGAGAGACCTTTTGGTACCATGTATTTCTGTTTAAAGTTCAACCAGCATAATATTCTGTGGTGATTTACATATACAGCCCATGGTGCTTTGCATTATGGGAATTTGTGTGATTTTATATTTCTTTGAAACTTGGCTTCCCGGCCAGTACCCTTTGGGGTAACCTTTGCCTCAGTGCTTGCACGCTGAGGTTCTTTATCTTTTATCATAATTAATACCGTTACCTCATCAATCTCAGCCACCACCCTCCCCACCCATGTCCTTTTAGTCAAAAATGCACCCACAAGGTGACAGTATAAAAAAAAAGTTCTGAAGCAGCGTGCCACTGATCCAGTCTTAACAGTCTCATTGCCAGGGCCTGAATGCTGGTAGTGTCTCCCCACAGTGCTTTATGATATAGCGTGAAGGAGAGATTGCTGGCATTCGGGCCCGGCAGTGAGACTGTTAAGATGAGATCAGTAGTGTGCCCCCCCCCCCCCAAAAAAAAAAAAAATACTTGTCTAGCTGTGGTTGAGGTTTCTGACTAAGGGTACATGGGTGGTGAGGGGTGGTAGGTCTGAGGTGGATGGGGGGTGTTTTTTTAACACTAGTCCAGACGGGGAAAGTCAGGGGGGAGTCATTCTGGCCCCAGGTAGTTTTCACTGTGCCCAGGGCCAGTAAATTAATGTTAAAATGGACCCCTGAAAATTAGGTTTAGCATCTGACTGTTGCAGTCATTGTCCTGTGGTAGCTTAGTAGTCACTCATGGCAGTGGTATTGGGGGGAGGATTTTAATTCTTCTGAAAGACTCCGCGTCACTGTTTGGCATGAGGGGGGCCGTCATAAAACCTGGACCCCATCTGGGCGGAGGGGGTAATGATCTAACCTCATTGGGCTCGCCTGCGGGAGCTGTGCCACTAGACAGGGGTTGGTTGCTTGCTATCTGGCCACGTGTCCTCTGCAGTCACTGAGGTTGAGCCAGCCCAGAGAGGTAAATCATTCCCTAAGTCCGCACATGGGTAATGCCCTTCATAGTAAGGGGTGTGGGGGTGTGGAGGTTTCAAGGTGACTGGGGAGATCTTCCAGCTGCGCACGTCTATCCAGTTATGTAATTGAGTTCAAAAACATATGGCAACGGCCATTTCTTCAAGACCGGTGTTGTGTATGTTCTTCCAGGGATGGTGATTATGGGAATTAAGACAAATCATGTACAGCAGTAAAAGCATTTGTAAATACAAAATCAACAAATAGGAAAAGTAAAAGATGTGAAAACGGACATGAATAATAGCAGTAAGCAGTACAAAATGTGCAGCATAAACACAAATTACAAATGAGCAAACAGTAAATAAAAACATTTCCAAAAAAATTTTTCTCGTGTGTCCCTGATTTTTATCAATACTGTCTGGTATCCAGCAACTTTCTAATGCTAATTTTAATCCCTGTTTTGGGTGAAGTATTGTGAAATGGGTATACACTTTTGCGGTAGGGTTGGCATTTCGCTCAGCATAGCGTCTGTATGTGTTTTGCAATTCATTCTCACTGAATTTTAATCTACAGATTACTGACTCTGCCTTTATTTTTTTTTTACAAGACTATGGTTCTGATAGTCAAAGAGTTATCACTGTGCCAACAGGCTGTGTTCTGCAATAACTGTATTTTTCACGCTCAGATGTTTATGCGGCATTTGCCATTTTGGATGACACATCATAACTTAAATCTGTTAGCACATGAGCTTTAACTAACACTAGACGCAAATGAAAATGAGGGGTTGTGGCATGCATAACGAGCACACTGACGTTTTGGAATGTTTTCAGAAGCAGCATCAGGCTGTCTGCATAGTGCTATTAGTGCTTCCGAAAACATTCAAAGACATGCACAGTGTGTGCTGTCTGCCTCCCCTAGCAGCACCATCTGTTCCTGGCACCCAGTGGCACCCCACCATCCTGGTGCCAAGGCCATATAAGTATTCCTGTTCCTCCTCCCAATCCAGGAATCCGTATCCCCTTGATGCCCCCTCAGCTAAGCCTCCTTTTTTAACATCCCTAGCTTCTGGTGGTTCCTACTCCTGATCCCCTTATATAATTCTGCCTAGTGCCCTCCTGAGCCCCCAACTCCCTACTGTCAGGCCTGAGACTGTGACTGGTTTATATCCTCTGCTCACCTCCATGGCTGGCTGCCGTTTTCTGCATGCAAGTTCTGTGTCCTTATAGAAGCAGGTATACTGATACATGACTTATGGAATGGCTTTTCAAAATCTTGGCTGCATGATTTTGTAAAGATACTTCAAGAACTGTATTGCTAAACTGGCTTGAATAGTCATAGAGTACTTGTGTGCAGCAGCTGGCTGTGAAGTTAAAAGTGAGGGTACTGTATGTGCTGGCCTCTATCGCAGGACTGGGTTGGGGTTTGGGAGGCAGACAACAAATGGAAAATGGAGAATTATCTACAGGGATTGTGAGCAGGAGGGGATAACTGTATGCCAGGGATCTTAACACAGGACAAGTAGACCAAGAGGTTAACATTGGACACTAGGGACATGTTGTCAGGAGAGACTGTGGGGGTGGGGCCTCTCATACTCGCAGATCGAGCTGCAACTACAGCTGATGCGAGCTACACAGATAAAAATAGCAGAATAATACAGAAATGGTCACAGGAGGCTCCAAAGCACCTTGTTGACCAGGATTGGTTAACAGTTTTTTGGTGCAGTATGGAAAGCACCAGCTCCCTACTCTGGCAGGAGCTTGCTTGGAAGATCTACGGCAGGTTTTTTCATACCCCGCTAATCCAAGCAATATGGAACCCTGATCTCTCCCCAGTATGCTGGAGAAACTGCGGATAACTGAGAGACCACCCCACACATAGTCTGGTCCTGTCTGGTACTGAAGAACTTATAGTGGCAAATGTCAGCGGCCCTACAAACAATATATTCATTTTCGACAGAGCTCACTTTTCAACATATTATTTTGGGTCTGCCCCCACCCGGGGTTGACAGGTGCGAACCAGACTTATTTATGGAACATATCATGTCATCGCCAGAAAATGGCTTCAGCCTTTGCCTCTCTTGTTTCAGCACTTGACTGAAATAACGCAGATCTCTTCTATGGAAGAGCTGACGTATAACGTGGACCTTCGTTCTCTTACCTATACTAGGAGATGGGCCCGCTGGATTTTGTTCTGCGACGTGGTGACGCCTCCTCCCCCCTGACTCCATTGGCACACTGGTGTGATGAAGGGCGCTGGGCTGTTTGCTAATGTAAACTTGTTCAGTTTTTATTTTCACCACAGCAATACATTTCTATGACTGTCTCAAGTATAGCTGACCTAAACTATGATGATATAATTTTGTTTGTGATGTACCTAATATGTTCAATAAAGATGAATGTTAAAAAAAAAAAAAAAGGCAGAATAATGAGGATTCATGAGATAATAATGGTGGTACGTGCCTTTGAGCGCCCTGCATTTCAAGTGGCGTTAGTAGCATATGCAGTACAAATATTGCAGGTCAGCATGCCTCACAAACTACCTTCTGTTGGGTGGATTAGTGCAGCTGCAATATCATAGTTGTGGTGAGGACAAGATTAGAGCTTTGCTGTGGTGTATATATATTGGGAACCTCATTGTGCTGCCAGGCTGATTTCGGAAGATTTCCAATATACCTTCTATTGTATTAGAGATAATTGAACTAACCTTGAGCCTATTCTGGTCACCACATTTTAAATAAAAATGAAGAAAGAAATTATTGGAGTTCTGCAGTGAGGCATTGCACAGGGAACCAAGTCAATGCAAGCCACCTTGCTGCCCAAGGCCTGCATTGCCAGAGTCATGTAGACCTAAAGAGGAAAACCCTGCCCATATGTATCTGGTAGGAACCCCTGAGGTGTACTAAGGATTGCCATGAGTCTCCCATGGAGAGACTGGAGGTTCTCAATATGTATTCCCTGGAGGAGAGGAGAGAGAGAGAGAGAGGGGATATGATAGAGACTTTCAAATACCTCAAGGGTGTAAATAAGATACAAGAGGGTAGCTTCTTTGAGAAAAAAAGATGTTCAAGAACAAGGGGCCATGATATGAAAATAGAGGGGAGTAGATTTAGGGGTAACGTGAGAAAGTATTTTTTCACAGAAAGGGTGGTGGACCGTGGAACAGCCTCCTGGCAGAGGTTGTAGGGGCAAAAATGGTAGGGGAATTCAAAAACACATGGAACAGACATAAAGAAACTCTAGCGATAGGAAAGAGAGGGTAAGCCATAGATCATTTAGGATCTGCAATATATGAAACAGATAGGGAAAATGGGCAGACTAGGTGGGCCAAGCAGTCCTTAATTCTGTGTTTCTATGTTCTATGTCACCATGCTGTTTTTCCTATTGAAAACAAACCTGTGAGTTTGTAGCATGTGCACCACCTGAATGACATCCATCAGAGCCAAATTCCTTGACCCTGAACAAATTAACCAGTCATCCAGATAAGGTTACACTTTCAGGTCCTTCTGCCCTGGTGAGCGGTCAGGCACACAATTATTTTCAAAAACACTCTGGGAGCTGAAGAGAGATGAAACCGGGATTGGATGTTCACGCTCTGAATCAGTTGCTAAGGAAGCGCTAGTTCAGGATGGTCACATTGAACCAAATGATAACCATCAGAGGAGCAGGATATGTCGTTCTGCTCCTTGGAGCTCCAGGACGCATTCTTCCACATCCCAGTTCATTTGTGCCACTGGCGGTACCTCCGATTCTGCGCAGGAGGGGTGCTGTATCAGTTTCAGGTCATGCCATTCAGCCTCTCCTTGGCGCCCAGGGTGTTCACCAGGTGCATTGCAGTGGTGACAGCCTTCCTGTGACACCAGGATATCAAAAGTTTATCCCTACCTGGATAACTGACTGATGGCCAGGCAGTCCAGAGAGGCAGTGGAGTAGTCCAAGGACCTGAACATCCAGACCTGCAGAGACTTGGGCATCTTGGTCTGCCTGGCCAGGTCCGAACTGATCCTCTCACCAGGTGATTCACATCATCAGGGCAGAGCTAAATTCTCTATGGGCCAAAGCCCTCCTCCCAGTGGACTGGGTATTGGATCTTGCCCCTTTTGTCCGATCATTTCAGATTGGGTGCTTGCACCCTGCCCAGGACTTCCTGAGGTTGCTAGGGTACACTGCATCGTGCATCAGTTGGGTCTGGTGGGCTCTCCAATGAATGCGGCACCTGCAGTGGGAGTTGGGCTGTCACTACTCTCAGTGCCTTGAACACTTGGATCAGCCAGTCACAGTGACCCAGCCGATGTGGGATGCCATCCACTGGTGGCTGATCCCAGACTGTATGGAGGAAGGAGTCCCATTTGTCTGCCCAGAACCAACCATCGTCTTCTCAATGGATGCATCTCTGGTGGGATGGGAAGTGCAGTTGGGAGACCACAGGGCCCATGGATTATGGTCACCCAGGGAGTCCCATCACCACATCAGCCTGCTGGAGCTCCATGCAGTGTGGCTATCTCTGACAGAATTTGCTCCTCTGGTCAAGGGTCAGGTCATGCAAGTCCAGACAGACGCCACCACGATCATGTTCCACCTGAACAGGGGCAGAACGCACTCCCTTCTCTTATGTCGGGAGACGCTGTGCTCTTGAACCCTTGTGCGCAGCCTAGGTGCAGTTCTCCTGGTGGTTCATGTCACAGAAGCAGACAGTCAGCTGGCAGATACTCTCAGCTGGGTGAGTGAGATGTCGCATGAGTGGTCCCTGCATCACGAGGTGGTTAACCACCGTTTATCCCTCTGGGGCACACCTCTGGTGGACCTGTTTGCCACCTGGGAGAACACAAAACTGAGGCTATTTTGTGCCCTGCCCTCACAGTCCAGGACATTGGTGGGGGATGCTTTCATGAGTCTCTGGACCCCGGGCCTCCTGTACGTCTTTCCTACCTTTCCCTTGATTCACAAGTTGGTGGTCAAGGTGCAGAGGGTCAAGGCACGGATGATCTTCATAGCTCTGGCCTGGCCTCGCCAGTTCTAGTACCTGGATCTCATCAGCCTCAGCAGCAAGCCTCTCTGGCGGTTGCTTCTTTGTCAAGATCTGCTGACCAGACAACAAGGGAAGGTCCTGCAACCAGACGTTCAATCCCTGCACCTCACAGCCTAGTTCCTGAGTGGCTAGAGTTCCAGGCTCTGGGTATTTAAGAGAATGTTCTCCATGATGTGGAGGTTTCTCAGAAAGACTCATCATTGCCAATATTAAGCCTTCTAATGGAAGCGGTTTTCCATTTGGTGTCAGGGCCATGAGCTACAGTAGATCCCCTGGCCTGCCCTGTGGCTAGCATCTCAGAATACCTCTGGCACTTGTCCCAGTCGGGACTGTGTTCGACGACCCAAAAGGTGCAGCTGGCAGCCATCTCTGTATACTGGGTACAGGCTGGTATGCCGATGGTGACAGAGGGGAAGGTGATCGTCCCCTTCTTCAAGGGCCTTGACCCCTTATCCCTGCCAGTGCATGAGTCACCACTACATTGGGACTTACTGCTGGCACTGTCAGTACTCATGGACAAGCCTTTTGACCCTGTGCAGATGTGTGAGATGTCACACCTGTCGTGGAAGATGACCTTCTAGGTGGCCATCACGTCAGCAAGAAGGATTAGTGAGCTCCAGGTGCTCTCACTGGAGACTCCTTATTGGTTTTTCATAGGGCGAAGGTAGTCTTTTACCCACACCGGAAGTTCCCCCCTAAGGTTGCCTCAGAGTTCCACCTTAACCAGTTGATGAACCTTCCAGTTTACTTTACTAACCCATCTTCGGAGGCCAAACGGAGGGTCCATTCTTTAGACCTGGGGCAGGCGCTTTCCTACTATATAGAGTGTACAGCTGGAGTTCAGGGTGAGGTTTGCCAGCTCTTTAAGTGCCCTGAAGCCGTGCCTGATAGATCGTCAACTAAGCTGATGACAGGTAGGTTGATTACAGCCTGCATCAACCTCTGCTGTAGGTTGGCTGGTAGGGAGCCTCCCATAGGGCTTAGGGCTCATAACACCAGACATGCCACTGCCTCAGTGGCTGCTTCCAGGGACATTCTTATCCAGATCTGCAAGGCTGCCACCTGGAAGTCAGTACACACTTTCATCTGCCATTACAGCATCGATCTTGAGTCTCGTTGGGATGCTACTTTGGGGGCTTAGTTCTCCAATCTCTGTTTGTCAAGTAGAGGTGTGTGCCTGGCCCCCTCCTCTCAGAGAACTGCTGGACGTCTGCCATCGTGTAGATAGTGAATTATATCCACACACCTAGAAAAGTAGGTTACTCCCCTATAATCGTAGTTCTAGTAGTAGTATATGGTTCACATCAACTCCACCCTTCTGACATCCCTTGGCAAGTGGCACACGGATCCCTGCTTCCAGTGTACAAGATCTGATGTCATAGGGCGGAACTGAGGGACATACCACTCAGGTGGTGGTGGGAGGAGCTTTACTTTGAGATGATTCACAGTAAGTCTTTATCAAGACCTGTGATGATGTGGATGTGAATCATATGCTATTCCTAGAACTACGGTTACAGGTGAGTAACCTGTTCTTAGGGGGATGGGTATTGATTATGATTGATTTGAACCGTACAATGTGCCTGGTATGGCCGCAGCTGAGGTTAGGGCGTGATTCTATTAGCTGCCTATAGTGACTGTGTGCCTTGACCGGCTATGGGCAGGTGAAATGAAGTGCTAAAGAAGATGATCAGTCAATTACAGTGATCGTGGGGAGCTGCTGTGATATCACGGAAGAAAGATAAGATCTTTGGGGGTATATCAGTTATCAGGTTACACCATAGGAACCTTCGCCGTCAGAGACTGAAAATCCACATGGAAGATTTTCAGCAGTACAACTGGGGCCACCCACGCTGTCGACATACGCTGACGTTGCCAACCCTAAATAGGCTTGGGTGGCCCCATTCCCTCCTCAGTTCTTTCCCACCGTCGACTTGCAGGCATAGTTTCCACAGAAGAGCTGTCACAGGGTTTTACGGCTTTTTCGGCCTATGGACGTTTTTTCTTCTGTTTGCTAAAATCTCTTTTGGAGATTTTTATTTTTTTGTTTATCTCAAGAGTTAATCAGTCGTCTTCTCTTTTCCAGTGCTGCCACTGTAGGAAGAAGATTGCTTCTACAGACGAACACTTCGTTTGTGTCTACTGACTTGGGCCTGACATCGACATATCCGACTGTGAGCTCTGCCAGAAGTTTAACAAGACACCTTTAGGTGATGCAAGAAGGCTCTCAAAAAATTCCTGATAGAGAAACAGAGAGCCAACTCCGGGCAGCGGTCCTCTGTGGCCCTGGCTGCTCAGTCATCCACCAGATCTGTGAGTTCCCAGGCCCGAGAGAAGTCCTCGGTGAGGGGGTGGGGGCGTGGCAGAGAGTCACAAGAAAGCCAGGGATCACGACCGCTTCCCCGGCGGCCATCCTGTTCCTTGTCGGCCTCTCCTTTGGGGGGCGCTCTTCATCGACAACAGCTTCCCCAACGACGAGACCAGCTGTCCAGGTCTCTCTTCCTTCCAGACTCATACCGACAGCTTCCCTGCCAGATTCCCAGGGCGCCCGGCCGTTGTTCTCCATGTCATCAGCCCCTCCGACAACTGGCTCATCATTGAAGGCTACCCCGTCAAGGCTTGCCCCTTCTCTCTGAGGGCTACAGGCTTGTCAGGCTCTCAAGACGGAGGGCTGTCTACCTCTGTGCCGTTAGACCCCCCTCTGTCGATGATGACTATGGACCTGAATGAAGTACTTGTCAAGTTTACTAATATACTTATTCAGCAGTTCTCTGCCTTCAATAGGCCACTGTCACCGGCACCGCTGCTGCCGACTCCATTGTCGACACCTGTTCGTCGATCACGAGAGGCCCTCCGTGGACCTCCAATGACCACTCCGATGCCAGACCCAGATGAGGAGGTCAACGTCAAGGAGGAGTAGTACCATCCTGAGCTCATTCTCCTGGATGATATAGAGGAAGAGGAGGAAATCCTCATTTCTGGCAGGCCCACTGCCTCTTCAGTCAGTGAGGCCTGAGTCAAATATACCCCAACGTCTCCTCCTGGGGATGCTACATTTTTTAATGTCATGAAGCAATTATCTGCCACTATGGGCTTCCAGACTGAGGAGGACAATGTCATCAGGAAAGACCTGGTGAACTTCCTGGTGGTTCCTGAATCTACACCTCAGATTATCCCTTCTATGCTGCCAGCCCTAAAGAATGCTACAATGGCAGCCTGGCACAGACCTGACATGGTGCTAGCTATGCCATACAGGGTGGACAGGCTTTACAGTGCCCCTCAGGGCCTTCCTTATTTTACTGCCAGACCGAAACTGACTCGGTGGTCATCAAGGCAACTCATGACAGATCCAAGGCACTTAAGCACCTTAGTTCCCTTTCCCCAGATGACGAATCCCGCAGGATTGACCTCTGGGGTAAGAGTTTACGCCTCCTCTACTTTGGGCCTCAGCTCTGTAAACTATCTGTCACTTATGGTTAAATTCCAGAATGCCAGCTGGAGAAAGAGCAAAGCTGCCGTTCAGACCCTTCCAGGTGGTTCTCAGAAGCAGGAATTACTCCAATGTTTGTAAACTGTGGAAGGTGTCAGTAAACATCTCCTCAGGGCCCTATGTGACTTGGCTGACACAGTGGCCAGAGCAGCTGCCACGGGCATATGCCTTTATAGCCACACATGGTTCAGGGTCTCTGGATTTGCTGCCAATGTGCAAAATAAGTGCCCCTTTCAATGGCACAAAGTTCTTCGGCTCTGATGTCCAGGACCTCATCATTGATCTGCAGGCCTCTGGCATGGCCATCAAGGCTGTGCATTCTCTCTCTACCACACTCAGCCCTGTGGTAGAGGGCAGCCTGCTTTTCGTAGACAGGCCAGTAGGCCAGGCTTGGGTCCCCGTACGTCACGGTAAGCGCAGAGCCCAGGCCTCCTTGCCCACCCCCTCCAATTCTGGAGCAGTGGCCAAGTGTACCAGACATGATGGGCCAGCCTCCTCAGCTGGCCCCTCCTCAGCTTGACTCCCTGCCAGTCCTCCCTCTTCTGGCCCAGACCCAGGAGGTGGTGGTTGGAGGTCGGTTCTCCCTCCATTTGAATCAATGGGGAACCATAATTTCAGGTGCATGGATCCTACAGATCATAGAGACAAGTCACACCTTGGAGCGCATCCAACAGCCTCCCGATACCCCTCCCCAACCCTCCAACTATCCCCCCAGCTCACTTGTCTGTTCTCCGGGAGGAAGTACAGTCTCTTCTGCACAAGCAGACAGTAGAATTGGTGCCAAGGCAGCAGAGTAACCATGAGTTTTATTCCAGGTTCTTCCTGGTCCCCAAAAAGACCAGAGCTCTGAGACCCATTTTGGATCAGAAGGACCTCAGTCTCTTCATCCAATATGAAAAGTTCCGAATGGTAACTTTGCCAGGCCTCATGCCCCTTCTCAAGACCGAGGAATGGCTCTGTTCACTGGACATGCAGGATGCCTACTTGCACATTTCGGTCTTTTCTCCTCACAGGAGGTTTCCCCACTTTGCCTTTCAGGGCCAGCATTACGAGTTCAAAATGCTGCCCTTTGGCTTATCCTCTGCGCCACATGTCTTTACCAAATGCTTAGCAGTGGTCGCAGCAGTTTTCAGAAAAGAGGGGACAGTATATCTTCACTTACCTGGATGATTGGCTTCTCAAGGCCCCATCCAGGGAGCAGCTCTTGCTGACTCTGAAGCGCACCCTACAGCTCTTCCACTCTCTGGGTATAGCGGTCAGCCTGCCCAAGTCGGTGCTAGTTCTGTCCCAAAGACTGCAGTTCATTGGGGTGGTTCTGCAGTCTGAACGGGGAAGGCCTGCTTATCCCAAAACAGGACGGGGAATGCCTTAGCACCCAGGCTCAAGAGGTTGCTCAGAGTTGGTGCAGTCCTGTCAGACTGTACCTGAGGCTATTGAGGCTAATGGCTGAGGCTATTCCCACTGTTCCGTTGGCCAGGCTTCACGTGTGTACCCTTCAGCGGACCTTCAGAGTGCAGTGGGACCAGCATATGGACGAGTTAGACCAATAAGCCCTGGTCTCCTCCCCAGTTCACAAGGTACTGCAGTGGTGGATGGACCCCTTGAACCTTCTTCAAGGGGTTCCCTTTCAAATTTCCTCCGTGCATCAGAGTCTAACCACGGGTGCTTCAGGGCTAGGTTGGGGAGCACACCTGGGTCCGTTTCAAACCCAGGGCTCCTGGTCCCAGTGGGAATCCACCCTGCATATCTGTGTCCTGGAGTTGAGAGCAGTGCTCTGTGTCTTACAGGCTTTTCAGGAGCATCTGTCTCCAGGTACAGTCTGACAATCTGAGTATCGTCTGCTACATCAAGAAGCAGGGTGGGACTTACTCATACCCCCTTGACAGGCAGGCTATAAGAGTGTGCTATTGGGCACTAGAGCACAATCTGACACTCTCGGCAGTCCACGTGCCAGGTGTCCTAAACTTCCTGGCAGACAGTCTCAGCAGGACTCAGTCCAGCTTGTATGAATGGGAGCTTCTCTTATCTGTAGCAGAAGATCTGTTCGACAGATGGGGTCATCCAGAGTTGGGCCTGTTTGCGTCCCCACTCAGCGCAAAACTGCCCAGTTTCTGCTCGCTAGATCCAGGGCCTGGAGTTTTCTGGTGAGATGCGTTGTCCCTCTCTTGGAGCAGGAGATTTCTGTACGCATTCCCTCTTTCCACTAATACAGAGGGTGCTGATCAAGCTGCAAATGGAGGGGGCCAGCATGATTCTGGTAGCCCCATTCTGGTCTCGCCAGATATAGTTCCCTCTGCTTCAGCAGCTGGCAGAGGAAACTCCGGTTCCTCTGCCACTTTACAGGAATCTGCTGACCCAGGATCGGGGGACCCTGGTCCATTCCAACCTCTGGTCCCTCCATCTGCATGAGTGGCTCTTCAGGATATAGACGTTGCCGGGTTCGGGGTCTCTAACAGGGTGGTGGACGTCCTAGTGGCTTCCCATAAGCCTTCCACTCGTGCCACGAAATGGAAGCAGTTTGCCATCTGGGCCACCAAGCATTACCGCAACCCTTTCACCTGTCCTGTGAAGCATTTCCTGGGCTACCTGATTTCTTTATCTTACTCAGGCCTCCAGTATTCCTCCCTCAAGGTCCACCTTTCAGCTATTTCGACCTTGCATGAGCCCGTGGGTGACCGCACAATTGCTTAGCTGGGTATCTCCCATACCTTCCTTAGGGGCATCCTACATCTGAAACCCCCAATCTGTTCCCCTGTCCTGGCTTGGGACTTGAATTTTTTTGGGGAAAAGTTGACCCTGTCTTCTTCTGAGCCTATCGCAACTTGCGATTTGCACTTTCTGTTTTGGAAAGTATTATTTTTAGTTGCGATTACTACTGCTTGAAGAATTTCAGAGCCTCAGGCCCTCTGGTATGAGGAGTCTTATTTGATTTTTCACAAAGACATGGTGTCTTTGCATAGAAATTCTAAGTTTTTGGCTAAGGTGGTTTCAGAGTTTACACTCAATCAGTCTGTTCACCTTCCTGATTATTTTCCTGAGCGTGGCAATCCAGGGGGAGCCCTGCTCCATACTCTAGATGTATGGAGAACTTTGCAGTATTATCTGCTTCGGACTAAGGAGTTCAGAAAGTCTAAGCAGTTTGTTTCTTTTGCCTCAGGTAGAGAGGGTGATTCTTGTTCATCCAAATGGTTGCCAAAGTGCATTATAATCTGCTACAATAAGTATGGCAAGGAATTGCCTAGTGCTGGCAAAGCTTATACAGCCAGAGGTATGGCTACCTCTGTGGCTTGTTTCAAGGGGGTCTCAGTGGCTGATATTTGTGCTGCTGCCACCTGGAGTACAGTCCACACTTTTACCAAGCATTACAGTCTGGACATTGTGTCAAGAGCCTGTGCAGGTTTTGGCAGGGCAGTGCTGCAAGGTTTCCTGTCTTAAGTTTATGGAGTTTCAGCCTCCCAGACTGTTTTTTTTTTTTTTGCACTTGCCACTGCTTGGAATTCATTCCTGTGGTGTAACCTGATTACTGAGATACCCCCCGAAGAAGACAGAACAGTTACATAAGAACTTACCATAACAGTAGATCTTTGAGGGGATCTGTCATCAGGTCTGATTTCCCTCCCACCGTCCCCCCTTCTTGGGGCTCCTGTTCACAACCTGGCTATGTGCTGTATTCCATCATTTCTGTTTAGAGCCGGGTCCCTCGGTCTCTCCTTGGTTCCCCAGGGCGTTAGCCTTGCTCCCTTCATCTCCGGAAGGAAAGAACTGAGGAGGGAGTGGGGCCGTCTGTGTAACCTGTTAACTAAGAGCCCCTCGAAGATCTACTGTTACGGTAAGTTCTTACGTAATTGTCCTTTATTTTTATTGCTGAATAAATGTACAGCTTAAGAATTCTACCTATCAATTTGGACATTAATGTTATTGACTGCTGTGTTCTGATACCACCTGCCACCGGGAAAACCACATTATGGTGCCCACCCTTTGGATTTCCTTGGCACTAGTAACCTTGTCTCACCTGGGTGGGAGGGCCCATATGTAACCCAAATGCCAGGGGTTGACTTACACATAGTCATGGGGGGGTTCCCCCTGCAACTACTTCCCAATGCAAGTAACTGAGCAAGATGTCAGAGGATGTACCTCTTGCTATTCATGTTCACCGCCTACAGATCCTCTTGTAAACTGGGTTCTTGTAAGTAAACAAGACTACTGTATTCTGGTGTGGAAAACTAATAACTTGATTTGAAAACTGTTTTGAACATGTTGTTTTTAAGTGGGGACCTTGCTTTTACTAGTTATTAGTATTTGAAGCTGGTAGTGATGTGGTTCCCTGCATGCTTTATGCTCCGGCAGCATGTTGGGATGCATACTGTGTCCATGTGTTGAACAACAGGATTATGCTTCTCTACCTGGCGTCCATGACTTCATGGATTTCGGTCTGGAACCCAGATTTTTTCATTTCATTTTCCACATCTCACATACTGTATGCATGCCTGGGATTTGCACTTTCTAAGCGATATAAGGGAGCTGTACTGTGCCTTACCTAAAGTAGCTGAGCTTGTAAAGTAATTATGCAGCAGCAGAAACAGTGTAACAATAGTTAATGTTTCACGGCAACAAGGACACCGGTTTAGATGCTATTCTTGGAGCTGTGTGTAATTTCCCAGTCAAGATCATGTGACAGTCTTCATACAGTATGGTGAAAAAAGAAAGTTAATCGGATCTTGGGCCCTTCTCAAGGGTGAGCGTGCCCCTCCTCCCAAGCATGCATTCTCTCAGCTGTGAGGCAAGATTTGTTCCACTTTTCTGCAGTGGTATGGTGAGTGAATTCTCTACTGTTACAGAGGTTCACTGAACTCTACATAAATTTGACCCAAGTCCTGTACATTCTTGTCACTGTCATGAGTAAAATGAACGTTTAAACTAGACAATCTGCAGTTACCTAATAGTATTGTATTACTCAGTCAAGCCACTAACTGAGAGGGATGCTAGGGGGTGATAAAACGTAAGGTGGTGGGCGATGGACAGCTGGAGGAGTGGGGAACTGGGCCACTGGAATGGCATGAGGCTCAATAACTCTGCTCCACTAATAGGGCAGTCACAGAGCTAGGTAGGGAATGGGAGGACTGAATTGACTGTGTCTAACAGCTGTCATAATCTACGTATAAGTGTATATGTATGTATCTAACTTGTCTGCTTTCAACTTGAAACTCTCTGGGTTACAGCCGTCATTGGAAGTAGCCAGTGCAGCAGACTAGACTTAAAAAGGTTAACTGTACTTAGAGCTGGCTTTTCCTTTGGTCTTACTGTCACATATAATTTCTGCAGTTGTGCACAACTATTAGGAAATCACTATCAAACTATAATAAGACATCACTAAAATGCTTTTTGTATCTATATAATTTTTAGAACAACATTAGGTTAGCAGGTATTATTCTTTTTGTAACCCCTAGGCGGTGCTACTCCAAGGGCTACTACCCCTGCCTGTATGGCTAAACACAGGTTGAGGGGCCTGGATTCAATAATAAGGTGCCTTCACCCAGAGTAATGGTATTGAGGATGTTTACTGATTCTGCTGTAGCCCTCTGGGAAGCTATAACCCCCACCAACCCTCCTAGTGGCCCAATACCTGATGCAGCAGTAAATTCACAGTCTATATGAAACAGTAATCATATGCACACACCCTTCACACTTACCACCAGGGTTGGACTTGCAGCAGCCTCCTTGGAGACCCCTTGTAGAGTAAAGTTAGCAATACAGTTGTTCACTTCTAACACTGTGACCCAACTAATATTATGCACACTAGCCAGCTTAAATGTGAAAAAGACAATTGGGTTTATTTAGCGGCAGCGAACAAGGAAGGGGCATGAATCTAGTAAAATGATTTGCAATCTGATTGATTGGGTTCAGTTTTGGCATGCACTTTTTGTCCCAAACTGACAGCCACACAACACTGGGTACCCAGGATGGAAAGTCTGGTTAGCCAGAGGCATTGTCTGGGGGTGGCCGGCGTTACAGCTGATGTTGGGGCCCTTGGTGTACTCAAGCTACTAGGTTTCTGGTGGAATGCAGGCGATATGGAGACCTTGTGATGGTTACTGATGGGCATGGGGAAACAGGGCCAACACGATGCACCTCCTCTTCATGGACTTTCCTCCAGGTGGCTTTGTTGTTACGCAGGAGCTGGATCCCCAAAGTCGCTTTCTTGCCGAAACAGTCTCTGGTGCAGGAGTTGTAGCCTGGGCTGAACTGGTAAGGCCCAATCAGGATGAGCAGTCTGGCAAAGTTCGTAATCTTCTGCTGGTGAAGCCTCCAGCTGGCTTAACAGGTTTGGCCGTGGGCAAGCAGATCTCGACCCACATAACACATTTAGTACATTCAAAATAAGTAGCTGTTTCATTAGACAGTTTGAATGCAGTCCGGTTGCAATTAAGCAGCTTAACTGAGCAAATCTTTTGATCCGAGCTCGTGTCACACACAAGGTGGGCCGCTCGCTTCACAGGAGCAAGTCTTTGGTCCAAATCACAAGTAGCACTGGTAACACTTCTCTCTGTCTTCTGCCACAGTTCCACTTCAATTGAAGAGGTTTGACCTCTGCTATAGGCAGTCTCAGGGAAGGAGAACAGTGGCAGAAAGGCAAGGTGGACATCTTCACGGTGATTCCCCTACGCTCCTTCAGGAAGCAGCTGTTCGAAGGCTCGAGCTGTTCACACACCAAACTCCAACTCTAACTGATCCACTGCCTCTGGGCACACTGGCGATTTCCCTTATAAATCCAGCGTCTTGGTTGGCTGTGGGAGCTGTCCGTCACAGTTGGGGCTCCCCCTCCAGGTTACTTTCCATAGTGATGCACTTTTGCCATCATCTGTTCATTTGTGTGAAGTCTCATTTATGATTGTCTCTTATGCCTTTATTGGGCATTGCCTGTACTGTTCTCTGCTGCTCAGCTATTGATATGTTTTTGTATTCTATGTGCTGTGGTCTAAACTAAGCAATATATAATGCTGTTAAGCACTTTGAAATGTCATGTATGTTATGTTCCCTGGTCTTAACAAAATAATACCTAATGCTATTATGCACTTGTGAAATGTCATGTATGATAATACATTCTGTACTCTCCCAGGTTGTGCCTGAAAATAGTCATTTTTTGGCTAGTCCACTTACCCGGTTTACAAAAACTAAAATAAATAATTTGGCACCAACTTAAAAACTACAAGATTGCAGATTTTCCTTCCCACGGAACACTGGGGTTCGGATCCATTTTGGGCCTCCAGATTCTATTGGTCCAATTACTGGAAGTCCCAGGCCTAACATGGTGGCTTCCATTCGAATAAACGAGCTGCAAAGAAAGCAGGTTAAACAAACACCTCCCCATCAAATATAACAGTACACAACAGTAAATAAGCACAGTTCCTACATAGGCTCCCTCTGCACAAGCATCAACCACAGAGTGGAGCAAAACAGAGCAGTGTCTGGCCGGTCACAAGCCCTAAATCACTTGGACCCAGCTCAGATCATTCACTTAACACAGATAAGCTAGTTTATTAAAGGGACAGCGTGGAGGCTCAGCATGGCACTCTCACATAAATAAACAGGATCACACTGAGGCAGAACACCAGCCTGACAGTGGGCATTTAAGAACCAGGAAGACATCAAGTAAACCCCAAAATTTGTGGAGGGGGGTGGGGGGTTACATTTTGATTATATTTTTAGGGCTGTTTTAAATGTTTGATAATACAGGGGGGAGTTAATACTGAGTCCAGTGATTAGAGCGTAGAATTTTGAAGTTGTACATCCTGGTTAAAATCCTGCCATATCAACTGGCTCTGTGTGTAATCTGCTGAAAATCACTTGACATCCCAACATGTTCGTCAACATTGGCTGCAAGCAGCACCCTGTAAAGAGGTTATATCCCATCTATGGTGATTAAATAATTCTCAGTAGGTAAGTAATTAAAATAAATGTATTTTAACAGAGTTTTGGTTTGATTGTTTGGACCTTTATAAAGGACCAGGCTACCTCAGCTTACTAACTTGCTAACTTGGCTGGTTGCTAGAGGAAAAAAGGTACCCTTCTAGGGGCGTGGATATGGTTCACTTATCTGCACTTTGGCAGTTCTACTGGAATGCGATGATTGTCCAGAACATCTTTAAGATAAGCTCCACCTACCATCTGGGTGGATATATCTTCCCTGACTCTGCCCTGTGACATCAGATCTTTCTTTCCGCTGAAAGAACAGGTCAGCTCCTTTGCACTCTGCACAGGATTTTCTTTGCACCATTGGCGATCCTTGGTTTTCAGTTTTTGAAGTATTTCAGTGCAGTTTTGCAGTTCTCTTAACTCTGTCTTAGAACCAGTGATGGAACACAAGAAACCTGGACTTAAATTCTGCGTTTGGTGCCACCAGAAGATGTTGATCACCAATTCACACAGCACTTACGTGTACTGCCTGGGCAGGCAACACAACGTGGTCAGATGCAGCCTTTGCCTTTTTATGCTTCTTGAGTCCCTCAAGGACAGGAAGCTCTGTCTCATGCTGGCTTGGCCTTCAGAGTGAGATCCAAAGGACCACCCCAAGGGCTGCAAGAGGGCCTCGACTGCAGCTGGGTCTGCTGCTCAACTTGTGGCCCTTGAGGCAGAAGTGATGGCTGTTGCGGCAGGCATCTCCTTAGTCTTGGCACTGTTCCCACTCGGGGCCAGCATCGGAGGGACCTTCATGGACCACTTCTGCGATATGTGCAGGTCCCTCCGGACAGTAGGGGAGAGCCCTGTCCTCCGTGGCTCTAGGTCCAAGACCAAAACCAAGAAATAATTTTGCCAGCATCACCAGTCAGTTGGCTTATGACTTTCAGTTATGATGGTTGTCCTTTGACTCAGAGTTTACTTGAGCCAAGGTAAAACTCAGGTTTAGTCACTGGGTCAAATCTGGCTTTGGAGGAGTTCTAGATTCCACAAGTTTTTATCCCTTTCAGACATTAAAAGATAAGTACAGTATATTAGACCACGTGCAGGTCCACGATTCTATACTCAAACTGTTTTGAGAAAAAACCTTGTGCAGAAAACACAAAGCCGTTTTTATTAATGCAGTTAATAATCTAAGAAATAGTTACATCCAAGTGTACACAATAAGAATGTTGTAGTGGCATCGGTAGGAGTGGTTTACATTTGAACCAAGATCCCTGAGATGCAGATACAGTCTTATATGTATACTTTTGGTGTATTATTTTTTTTCAGCTGCTGATCGCCTGTACCTGCTCCGGTGCTGCTGGCAGTCAGTGGGAGTTTACTTTCATTTTTGGTGCACAAGACAGGAATAGTGAAGAAACTCACCATTACTGCCTTATTTATGGTGAGTTTAGCATCAAAACTCTGCAATAATACGAAATGATATAGCAACTTACTGACTATAAGACTGCAAAGGCCTGTAGTTTATAAGAAAATTAGTGTTCAAAAATAAAGCACCCACAGCCAAATATTCAGCGAACTAAGATGCCGCGCTGCACAGGCTCAATGTGCGTTCTACTACTGCGCACTACACTGAACCAACGCCCCACCTTCTGCCATCTCCGGTATCACAACCATTGGTGCATTCAAGCTTAAACTCAGGCAGCACCTCACTGCTGGAGACAACTGTGACTGCTTCGGCCAACCTTAATGGCACGCACAGTTTACTTACATCTCGGCCACCCAAAACTGCAGCACTTAGTGGTACCTCTAGTCCCAAGGGGCACCTAGCTACCCAGCACTCCAGTGGTTCCCCCTGTCTGCCCACCTTCCCTCCCCACAGAGAACCACTCTTCCCCCTGTGTTCAGCTTTGTCTGTTATCTTCACTGTCTCCAATCTCCCCTAAGTCTGTTCTGACCCACTTACGCAGGCATACATTGTACAGTGCCGTAGCTGTGACTGTTATACTCACTGTTTCTTTTCGCCTCATGTGTGTCTAACTCTCTGACGCAGGCATCCATTGCACGATGCTGTAACTGTCTAAATGTATAAACCACTTGCAAATAACTGTACCTTCACTGTAAACGCATTGTTTTGTTTAATACCATGACTATTAATGCATTGTTTTGTAGCTACGCCATATTATGTAAACTGATGTGGAACCTACAAAAGAGCAGTTGCTCACAGGTGTTTCTCCTAGACTTCAAGAAATAAATAAAATTAGACACTCGTTGTCAGAGTTAATACTGGGCCGGGCATGTGCCAGAAAAGGCGTGCACTGGGCAACGCAGCTCTGAGCTGCACACCGGGCAACGCAGCTCTGAGCTGCACACCTGACCCCAAATTGACATGTGGGGCTGAGATTCACAATTCCTATTTGGCTTGATGAATTGGAATGCTAGGGGAGGGGAGAGATTTGGTCTCACACCGGGCTTTTAGTTAGAAACCATGGCTGGTCTTAGAGTTGTCCTACAGTAGAAAGGAGGGGGCCATGGGATATGGCAGTTCGTGTACAGATTGCTGAATTCTGTAGGCATGGATGTAGTGTTTTTCAGAAAAAAAAAATTTCTACACGCTGCATCCTCGCCCCAGCTTCTGTGGCAAGGAGGGCTGGGGTCTGTGGTAGCGGGGCCTGACCAGGGCTTTTAGATTCCTGTCAAGAGGGGTGCGCACTGTTTATAGCAGCCTTCCACTCCCCACCCCTGTAACACTGTGCCGGCTGATTGCAAAAGGTTTCATGCATGTTAGGCTCTTCTGGTTCATTCCCTAACATATCCCACCCCAACCCTGTTTCAGCACCTTTGCTGGTTGGGAGAATTTTGTGGCACTGGAGGGCTTTTAGTGAATCCATAGGTAGCCAACAGACAGCCGAGATGTGCATAAGACATCTTTATTCACTGTGTATCATGGTGTGGAGGGCTGAAATTCAGTAGTGCATAGTGTTTTATATTTCTAATTTCTTTGCAGCCCTATCAACTCTATTGGTAGGTGAAGCAGACACCATAGGCTAAAATTGTATTAGGGTACCCTGTTACTAGCCGAAATTGGGAAATTGCCTGGCATGCTGTACACAAAACAATGTACTCTCCCTTTTGGAGGGGATACGAGTGGGACATTCTCACTTTATTTATTTAATTTTTAATCATTCCAGGCAGGCAACTTATAGTGGGTACTGCACTAACTTTGTCTTGCTGGTATAAATATGACAAGGTTATAGCAGCCCATTATATTTTTTGAGCCTGTCCTTTGTAAGGAAAATGGGCAATGTCAAATGGAATAAGAATATGCAATATGAACGTACATTGAATGGGTTCACATCTGCTTGACATCATGCTACACGTCAGAGCTTACATGTGCCTGATGTTTGCTTTAAAAACTGACTTCATTTTTATCACTTGGTATTATTGCTATAGGTTTTCATGCAGAATCACATTTCATGTTTTTTAAAGTATACTGTATTATTCTTGAGAACAATTATAATCTTAGTTATTGTTGAATGTAATCAACTTGTACACCACTGACAATCCCAGGTCATACCTGAAAATAGGCATTCCTTGTCTAGTGTGCTTACCTGGTAAACAAAAGCTAATAAATAAATAAAAATACCTGTTTGTATGTTATTGACATTCACTGTCTACTATGACTAGGGCTTTGCTTCTAAAAAGCAAATAAAACCTACAGAAAACTTTAAACATGATTCCACCTGAAAACGTGTTTCAATGTGAACATAAAAAAAGATGTTAAACAGTTTTCATATACACACTTTTTTTATGTTTGCTTGCACACATGAGCAAGAAACATTATGTGGCAGCTAAGGAGAAAGGAGGGTTGTGGAGGTGCGGCACTGTGGCAGCCAACACCGGCACTGCATTTGTGGCTTCGGCACTGTTCACCCAATGCAGGCCCAGTGTCCTGGTGACACGGCTTCTGCAGAAATGCCACCAACTTGAAACGATTTGGCTGCTGCAACAAGGGGCTGCCTCGTCATTGCAGTGTTAGCCATTCCGTTGCAGTGAGGGAGTGACCCATCATTGCAGGGTGGTACCTTTCCTGGTGTAACATGCCCCTAAATATGGCAGTAGCACAGTCGCTGCCGCCTCACAGCCCCATGAAAGCCGACTGACGGGGGTGCCCAATCCCCCTGTCGGCATGCCCCTGGCCCAGTTCATTTACCGATGGGAGCCCACTTCCTGTTGTATAATCCCCCAATTTGTTGTGTGCCGAGGGGGCTGCCCAATCCCTCAGCATCATGCCCTCAAATAGTCATTCTTGCCAACAGGGGGGCCCAGTCCTGTCTGCTTAAGTCCTCACCCCAAAGACAGGTGGCACACTGCGCCCACCCCAGTATGCCAAGAAGCCTGCAAAAAATAAAAACCTTCCACAACGCCTTTTTTTTTCTCCTGAAAGAAAAGAAACTGTCCAATGACAGTCGGATCCTGTCCCCAACCCGCACCAACCCACTGGGCACCCTGCCTCCCCACACACCCTTCCCCCCATACTTACCTCCGGAGCCCGGCACAACGATCTTCAGTGGACTGGGAACATGTCTGCACTCTTCAAAGCTGACCATGAACTGAAGAAATGCCTGTAAGCTGTATAATGGCATAAATAGGGTTTTTTCAACTTTGGTGCATATCTCGGGTATTTGGGGGAATTTTGGCACCAAATTTTCAACATGGGGTTACTGGGACCCCTCCTCATGAATTCCGTCACTGTCATGGCATTATTCGGTCCTGAAAGGTGATTTCGCAATCACTGCACGTGATCACCTTTCAGGACCGATTAATGAAACGACAGTGCCACTGTTCATAAGGTGGGCTCTCAAAAAGCCTATGTTGCAAATTTGGTGAAAAAAAATCCAACAAATTACTATTTTACTAGCGTGTGTTGCGTAGTTTCCATGCACGCTCGTAACTTCGCGAATTTGTAATATTTTCACTTCAGATTTTCAACATTGGCATTTTTCCACACCTCCTTATAAACAGTACAGCTGTCATTTTTCATTCCTGGCCAGAATGTGTTTTCGCACTTCTGGCGCAGAATAGCACAGTCGCTGTGGAAAATCAGTGTTCGGGACACATTAAGAAAATGACAGTGAAACTGTTAATGAGCAGAGGTCCTAAAATGCCTATGTTGAAAATTTGGTGATGAAAGTCCATAAATTGTGTTACGAACATGCATTGTGCAGTTTCCATGCACCCTTGTAACTTTACAAATTTGTAATATTTTCACTCCAAATTTTCAATATTGGCATTTTTTTCACACCTTTTTTATGAACAGTACAGCTGTCATTTTTCACGTGCTGGCCAAAATGTGTTTTTGCATTTCCAGTGGAGAATAGTGTGGTTGTTGTGGGAAATCAGTGTTTGGGACAGATTAGGAAAATCAGTGACTTGGTTCATGAGCAGAGATCCTAAAATGCCTATGTTGAAAATTTGGTGACACACATCCATAAAATGACACTGTTTACAGGTGATAGTTGTGCAGTTTCCACGCCCCCTTGTAACTTCGCAAATTTGTAGTATTTTCACTCCAGATGTTCAACACTGGCATTTTTTCAGACCTCCTTATGAACAGTACAGCTGTCTTTTTTCACATACTGGCCGAAATGAGTTTTCAGACTTCGACACACAATACCGCAGTCGCTGTGGGAAGTCAGTGCTCGGGACAGATTAAAAAAATCACAGTGACACTGTTCATGAGCAAAGGTGCTAAAATGCCTATGTTGAAAATTTAGCAACAAAAGTCCCTAAAATGGCTGTGTTACTAGCGTACGTTGTGCAGTTTCCACGCACCCTCGTAATTTCACGCATTTGTAATATTTTCACTCCAGATTTTCAACATTGCCATTTTTTCACACCTCCTTATGAACAGTACAGCTGTAATGTTTCATATCCTGCCCGAAATATGCGTTTGCACATCTGGCACAGAATAGCGCGGTTGCTGTGGGAAATCAATGTTTGGGACAGACTAAGAAAATCGTAGTGACAGTGTTCATGAGCAGAGGTCATAAAATGCCTATGTTGAAAATTTGGTGAAATAATTCCACTTAATGACTGTGTTACGTGCATGCGTTGCACAGTTTCCACGTACACTCGGAAGTGCAAGCATTTTTTATATTTTCACTACAGATCTTCAACATTGCCATCTCTTCGCACCTCCCTATGAATGGTACAGCTGTCATTCTTCGCATCCTGCCCGATCTGTGTTTTCATACATCTGGCGCAGAATGACATGGTCGCTGTGGGAACTCAAAGTTCGGGACACATTAACAAAATCACACTGCCACTCTTCATGAGAAGAGGTCCCAAATGCTTTCATGAGGTGGGGTCACAAAAAGGCCATGTTGAAAATTTGTAGTACAAATGCCGGGGGTGTTAGGGTTTCTAATCATAACATCCCACCTGTATAGACTGACAGGCATCAGGGGTGTGCCATTGGATTGCTGACTGTAATGCTCATGCCATCCCACCCCCAGCCATTGACAGGCATCGAGGTGTATCTTGGACTCTTCGGCCCCAGAGTTCACCCCATTCTCCTATACTGCACCCATTTCAGCATATGTCCTTATGGAATGGGGTGACTGTAAAGCCGAACACCCCAAGGCACACATCAACACGTGTCGGTGTCTGCAGGATAGGGTGAGGTGACATGGCATGAATGTTATGGGCGATGACCCAAACGCATACCCCAATGCCTGTCCTTCTCTGCACGGTAGATGTGGGGTTGGCATGAAGTTCAGTACTTCACTGCCATTCCTATTCTGCATCTGTCTTAACTCCTGCATTTCCAATGCTAATACCAGGCAAGCAAACATTTGGCATTGACAAATGCCTGTTATATCCTGTGGCAACCGTCAGCTACTGTATAAACAGTAATGTGGCATGGTGTAGCATAGAATAAGGTCACCTACAAGTAATCAGCCCCATTGTCAGGTGAAACATGCACTGCTTGTTTAATGTAATTTCGTTCTACAGGTATTATGCTATAAATCCCCTTTGAATGCATATAATTACATTACATAAAAACTAAACAAAAATAAACAGTACAATCCAGTTGACTCAGCTCTGTAATATTTTCCAGTCTACAAATTTTTATGGCAGTCTGACCCCTTGCTCTAAATGCTGTCATGTTAACTCAAATAAATGTACATGCAAACGTACGTCTACACAGACTCTGGCACGCTTGACAGTCTCAGAAGAAGATCTGCATTGCAGGAAGACTTGTAAAAGGTAAAATAAAATAGGAAGAAATAAATATTATGTGCCAGTAGGAACATTGGTTGCCTTATTTTAAGATTTTATACTGTATTCTGTGTTAGAAATAACATACTTCAGGCACTGTTCGCATAAAAACTTACTTTACATCAGTTTCGGGCTAGTTTAATAATCAAATGGAGCTTTTAATTCCATTGTACTGAAAGTTGGAAGGCATCTGTTTGCAACACTGCTGTGAAGAATAGTGGCATGCCCAAGTCCTGAAAAAAAATAGTTTTCTATTCAGTTTTCTCCCTAAAAAGCGTAACATTCTTGCTTGCTTCTGTGATCAGTCATTGCACTTGATAGGGTTAATAAGTCTCTCTGTTAACATTCAGTCTGGAGCACTTCATCATGTTTTTTGTACTATATTGCTGTACTGGCATATTGATGTTTTCACATATTGACAATATGAGGTTCTTTGTGTTCTTGTTCTTTCAATAAAAATATGATTAACCACAAAAAATGTATAAGGTTTGGATCTTTTGAGCAGTTTTCAGAATTCGGGAGTTTTGTGATTTATTCTAATTGGCATGGTGTTCTTACAGCACATTTTTTGTGTGTGCTTCCTTAGAATTGAAAACAGAACGTATCCAATTGACATGAGACTTAATTAAAATTAATATAATGAGCAGCTTTCTCTTCTGTTCCCCATGCTGATCTATGCAGGAATAGTTTGATTTTTATTTTCACACATTTCCAGGTCAATTTCAGAACAGGGGGCACACTTGTTTGTTCACTCATTTTGGTAATTCTATTTATCCAGGGCGAACACTCCCTTCAGTTTTCACTGTGTTGGCAAAAAGCAAGTATTGGGAACCCCATACCTCTCTATACTTTGAAGTGCCAAGTACAGTTTAGAGATAGCATCTGGTAACTTGGCAAGAGATACTAACACCTCCAAGTGCATTCCACCTTCCTTGGACCATTTTCGGGGGCAGAAAGGGTGGTCTGCTTGAATTTAAAAATGACTTTTTTCAGAACCTTTCAAGTTAGAGTTGTGAGATGTTGGTATATAAAGTGAGCTCCTTAGCCCTAAACATCTGTTGATGTTCTTTGACAGACCAGTGTATTGGGGTGCCTATAAGGGACCTCAAGGTTTTTGCAGGTGGGGTGAACATAAATGCTCTCAGCTGACAACCCTTCTTCTGGATGAGTTCTTTTTTGATAAGCAGCAATTGTGTTCTACATCCTCCCTCCTCTAGGTGTTGCACATCTGCCCATGTCAGGTATTTGCTGCCATGAAGTGCAGAGCATACAATAAAAAATTAGACAGTCTTAGGCCTCTTAGTTACTTTGGGCCCGCCAGCTGACTATAGGCCCTTCTAATTCATTTCCCGTACCAGTGAAACTTTGTAATCATGGCATGCAGACTTCTGAACCGGGGCAAGGGGTAATACCATGTTAGGCATTTTTATGGAATACAGCAAGCATGGTAACACATTCATTTTAATTATGTTAACTCTCCTCCATTGTGTTATTGGAAGGGAGAACCACTGTTGTAAATTTTGCCCAATACTTTTAACTCATTCATTCCCATAGACGCCATATGGCGTTGGAACCATTCATTGCTGGAATGGACCCAAAATATCCATCAGGAGCAAATGAGTACCAGGGCGTCCACGTTCAGTGCTTCCATGTCTTTATAAACCCAAGGTAGCTTGATTCCTAGATGTGTAAGATATTTGGGTACCCACTGAAGACCAAGATTAAGGATATCCTGCTGATTCCACATCAAGACTGCAAAATCAGTGACAGTGTGGTCAGTAACCCGAAAGGAAAAAAACCACGTCCATGCAAAATAGAGAAGAGCAAAAACTGTGTCGAGGAAACAGGTATAGCAGAATTGTACACATAACAAAAGAAACTCTGCTATTTGCCCTAGCTCACTACTTTGTAAAACTTTTTCCTTCTGTACTTCTCTCTTGAAGTAAAGTTGCAAGATTACATACCGGGCTTCTTAGCCCGGTACCCTGGGGCAGCAATAGCTCTTCTTTGCCAAGTGTAAAAAATTTAATATGCTCTGAAAAGTTTTGGAAGGGATCATAACTCTCGCTGAGCTGCCAGCCAGCTGATCCCTTCCCACTTCCTAGTCTGCCCACTCCATCCCGTGCTCCTCCGTATCGAGCGTTTAGCCAGGAGGGCGTGGGGGCCAGCATCTAGTATATGGGGCTACTTTTCACAACAATTTTGCACACTTTAGACTGCATATTAAGAAAAATGAAAGCTACCGCTCGACTAATAGGAACTTTATTAGTCAAGTGGTGGCTTTCATTTTTCCACATGAGTGGCAGTAGGGAGGAGGCAGGGAACTACAGACCAGTCAGTCTTACCTCAGTAGTGGGCAAGATTATGAAGGTACTCCTTAAGGAAAGGATAGTGTAACACCTGGAATCCATAGGAGCACAGGATCTAAGATGGCATGGGTTTACAACAGGAAGGTCCTGTCAAACTAATCTCATAGATTTCTTTGACTGGGTAACCAGAGTGGACCAAGGGGGTGCAGTTGATGTTGCCTACCTTGACTTCAGCAAAGCTTTCGATACTGTTCCACAGAGAAGATTGATTAATAAGCTAGGTAGGCTTGGGTGGGTCAGAAGTTGGTCAGCTGGGAGGCAAACTGGTTGGTGAGCAGAAAACAGAGAGTGGTGATAAACGGTGTACAATCAGAAGAGATGCATGTCACAAGTGGAGTACCTCAGGGATCAGTCCTGGGGCCAGTCCTCTTCAATATCTTCATCAGTGACATTACAGATGGACTGGAGGGTAAGGTTTGCCTGTTTGCAGAGGACACCAAGATCTACAACAGAGTAGATGATCCAGATGGGGTGGGCAGAATGAGAAAAGATCTGGAAAAACTGGCAAAATGGTCTGAAGAGTGGCAAATGGTTTTTAACACAAAGAAGTGCAAGATCCTGCATATAGGGAAGAGAAAGCCTGAAACTACCTATAGGTCGGGAGAGGAGTTGCTGGCAATCACAAGGGAAGAAAGAGACATGGGCATCATCATCACAGATGACCTGAAATCATCCAAGCAGACCACTAAAAAAGCAGCTACAGCTAGAGAGAAGTTGGGGTGTATTAGCAGGGGTATCACAAGTCATAAGAGGGAGGTAATAATCCCTCTTTACAAGACACTGGTTAGGCCCCAACTGGAGTACTGCATGCAGTACTGGAGGCCACACCTGCACAAGGACATTAACCAAATTGAGGCAGTCCAGAGAAGGGCAGCCAAAATGGTGCAGGGGACTGTATCAGAAAACATATGAGGACAGATTAACAGAGCTCAATATGTATACCCTAGAGCAAAGGAGGGAGAGAGGTGATATGATCAAAATATTTAAATATCTTAAGGGCGTTAACAAGGTGAAAGTCTCTAACATGTTTCAATATAAGAATAATAGCAGGACAAGAGGACACAGCATAAGATTAGAGGGAGGCTTATTTTTTTCACAGAAAAGGTGGTGGATGCATGGAACGGCCTACCTCAGGAAGTGGTGGATATGAATACAGTGCAGGGCTTCAAACAGGCATGGAATAGGCATAAGGGAGCAATACAGAGGAGTATGAATAAATAGGCCATTGACAGAGTAAAGGCCTATGGCACATTCATAAGGTAGAGAAAATTGGCAGACTGGATGGGCCTTGTGGTCCTTATCTGCTGTCAACTTCTATATTTCTGTGTCCTATAGTTCCTGGATAAGGTGAAATAAGATTGACCAGGCAATAACGATTATAACTTCCCTTTGCTAAGTACTGTCCCCTGCCCCGTATACCTGACCTACCCACTCCCATCTGAAACTCAACAGTTGTTCCCTTTCCAAATGAGTTTCGTGCAGACAGGCAATGCTTGGCTGTTACTCATGCCGACCTTTAGAAACTTCTGTTGGCTTTTGTAGCTCTGGATAAACTCAAACATATGAGTACCTCCTCAGTAATCTGAAGGTCGTTCAAACTCCAGAAAATCAAGCACTCCTTCTCCCCCTGCTTTGCTCATGCCCTGTTGATTCTCCCCAGCGATTCTTTGTGGTGTTGGGCCTGCACCTTGAGGTGTTCATGGGAATAGGTTAGAGAAAAGCACTAGGAGCTTGGCCTTTGCCTGGTCTGCTGAGGTACCACTTCTGCCCTCCATTGGTGGTGACAAGTTTCGCCGGCAGTAACATCTTGAATTTGATATGGGCTGCAGAAAGCTTAGATTTTATTTTATTGTAAGCCATCTGCTTCTGTCTCACTTTTGGACTGAGGTCCAGGAATAAAAATAGCCCTCTGCTTTCCCATTGTATCTCTTTGGCCTCTCTTGCCTTTGTGGACTTTATCAAAATAATTTTGCAGGTAAACACTTATCGGGCGGGGACCCACTCCAGCCACTGGTAATGGCCTCAGAGCCCAGTGAGCCCTGTGGATTATGTAGTATGGCCCATGTGGAAATGGACCCACTACTTTTTGACACTGCTTTTGCGTGAGGTGCAATGTGTCCAGCCCCTGTGTGTTCTGGCAGCCATATCAGTACCAAATTATTTCTCCTGCTGTAGCCCTCCTGATCTTCCAGTTGCTTCTCCAGTCTCAGTATTTTCCTTCTGAGAGTTATCACCTTGGGCTCCAGGTGCTCTTTTCTGTCTTCTGTGGAGCTTACTCTTGCTTCGGTATTCCCCATCTTCCTGCTTAAGTCCTCTGTTGTGGGTCTTATCATTTTGATACTGTGTGATAATTGGAAGGCTAGGCCTGTATTTCAACGGACAAGCAGCAAGCCACCCCAACTTCCTGATCTATATAAGCAGTTCCTCTCCGCCTCCTTCTGAAGCACTTTTTCTTTGCAGCCGGAGGCTTTGTCCATCTGTCCTTTGTTGTTGGCTGGGGCCTGCTGGGGTTCCCCCCTGGTTTGGATTGTGCTTGTTTTCTGCTGGACTTCTTGTCTTTCTGCTTGGTTTGTATTTGCCTCTGGCTGTGTGCTTCTCTGTGTGTTTGTTTCCTGTTCCTCTGTATTTCCGTGTCTTGTTTTACCTTCTCTTTGGGGGAGCTTTTGTCTGAACTCCTTGTGCATTGTTATCCAGGAGCTCATGTTATTTGTTACCACTACTCATGCATTCCACTTAAGTGTTTTCACTTGATTCGGGCCTTCTCTGTAATCAAGTCCACAGAACTCAATCCTGAACTAATACATGAATATACTGCTGCAGGTATTGCTGCTGTTTTCTATGCATTGCCCTTGGAACTAAACTGTGCTTCCTACACGAATACCAAGAAAGCCATTGTTGTTGATTCAGCATATTGCTTCTCTCCATTGTTCCCTGTTCATTCTGATTATTAACCCCCAAAGCTGAACTTCCTTGCTGCATATGCTGCTTATTAATGGACACTGCATTTACTCACATGCTGCTTTATTATACTCTGGAGGTCAGCTCTGGCTACTGCCAGTGCTGTAAACCAGTTTTAAATGCTCCATGTGGGTTATGGCGCTTCACCATGGCTTCTTTGTTTTTCCTATGGCGGGGGACTGGGGGGGTCTTGGTGAGTCATGGCCCCATGTGGCATATTGCCTCGTAATCGAATCTTGTCTCCACCACTAAAATCCTCTGAGTATTATGTCACCTTCTAATTGGCTCCCTCTAGACTTGGTTGGCTCGCCTTTGCTTATCTTATAGAAACATAGACTTTGACGGCAGATAAGGACCATTTGGCCCACCCAGTCTGCCCATTTCCCTACCTACTGGATAAGCTGCAGATTCTAGTTAACCAACAGCCTACTTCCTGCCACCCCCCACTACAATTGCCTTGTGTCTGTCCCATGCATGTTTGAATCCCCCCACTGTTTTAGCTCCAACAACCTCCCCAGGAAGGCAGTTCCATGCATCCACCACTCTCTCCATGAAAAAGATTTCCTCACATTACCCCCTGAGCCGTCCCCGCCTCTGTCTTTTAAATTGTGTCCCCTTGTTCTTACACATCTCTTTTCTGAAGATGCTACCCTCCTGGACTTTGTTGATTCCCTTGAGGTACTTGAACGCTTCTATCATGTCCCCCGTCCCTCCTTTCATCAAGGGTATACATATTAAGCTCTCTCAGTCTCTCTTCATATGATTTCTGATGCAGACCCTGCACCATTTTAGTTGCCCTCCTCTGGACTGCTTCCATCCTGTCTATGTCCTTGCATAGATGAGGTCTCCAAAACTGCACACAGTACTCCAGATGGGCTCTCACCAACTGTCTGTACAGAGGGATAACCACTGCCCTTTTTCTACTTGTGATGCCCCTTCCTGTGCATCCCAGTATACCCCTGGCTCTCCTTACTGACTTCTCACATTGCTTACCCACCTTTAGATCATCTGATATGACTTCCCCCAAGTCCCGTTCCATTTTTGTTGTTGTTAGTACCTCCCCTGCTATTGTGTACTCTTCTCCTGGGTTTTTGTTTCCCAGGTGCATTACTTTGCACTTCTTTGCATTGAATCTAAATTGCCATATGTCTGACCATTCCTCCAACCTTGCCAAGTCCCTTCTCATCCTTTCTACCCCCCCTTGTGTATCAACTCTGTTACAGGTCTTTGTATCATCTGCAAAGAGGCATACCTTTCCCTCCAGACCCTCTGCAATGTTACCTATAAAGATGTTAGAGGACTGGACCCAGTACTGAGCCCTGAGGTACTCCACTAGTGACCCCCCTTTCTTTGGAATGTGTTCCACTCACTATTACCTTCTGTGTCCTGTTGTGCAGCCAGTTTGCAACCCAGGCTACCACCCTGGGACCCACTCCCAAGCTGGTTAACTTGATTATTAATCTTTTGTGCAGGACTGTGTCAAATGCCTTGCTAAAGTCTAGGTAGGCCATATCCACAGCCCCTCCCTGGTCTATTACTTTGGTCACCTAGTCAAAGAAATCTATTAGATTCGTCTGACATGACCTTCCTGCTGTAAATCCATGCTGCTTTGGGTCCTGTGTCCCGCTGGCCTCTAGCTACTCAACAATTCTTTCTTTCAGAAGTGATTCCATCATTTTCCCTACCTCTGAGGTCAAACTTACAGGTCTGTAGTTTCCTGCTTCTGCCTTGCTCCCACTTTTGTGAAGGGGAATCACATCTGCCCTCCTCCAGTCCTCAGGTACCACCCCATCCTCCCATGATTTGTTAAAAAGTGTGGTCAGTGGTGTCACTAAGTCCTCCCTTAGTTCTTTTAGGATTCTGGGGTGAATCCCATCAGGCCTCATTGCTTTGTCCACCTTGAGTTTTAGGAGTTCTTTCAGGACTCTTTCTTCTGTAAATGGACTGGTGTCAACCCCCCCTACCCAGAGTGCTTCTGTTGTCTGGTTTAGGTAACTCCTCCTCATCTTCTTTTGTGAATACTGAGCAAAAGTAATCATTCAGTACCTCTGCCTTTTCACTGTCTCCCTCTGCCCACCTCCCCTCTCCCTTATTAATCTTCACTATTCCTCCCTTAACCTTTCTATGCTCCCTAATGTACCTATAAAAGATTTTATCCCCCTTCTTAACTGACTTGGCTATTTTTTCCTCAGTGTTCGCAATAGCTTCTGCAAGCTGAATAACTCCAGCAAACTAAATAAACAACTTCAGTATGCTAAATAAATGAATAAACAAAAAGAAATAAGTGAAATGAATGAAAAGAAATGAACAAAAAGAACTGAACAAACAGAAATAAAATTTTAAAAAATGCACCCATGTCAGAAATACCTATGCGAATATATCAGGCATGCCGACCTCGTCCTAGAGTTTCTCTGATGCAGGGTCCCCCCCTTGCGCCGACGGTCTCGCTCTGCACCACTAATCTGCATCTTGAGCATGCGAAGCTCGGGGCGGGGTCCTTCTCACCTGGTCCATAGCTGGGAATGTCCTCGCTCTGGGTGGACCTTCAGTCATCAACCGTTCGAACGGCACCTCAAGTTGTAGAATTTAAGACTCAGCAGTGAAGGGGTGGTGCTCTGCCGGGGGCCTCTTTCGCTGCCCGAGCAGGTTCGGAGGCACCCTTCAAGCTAGTCTCCCCATTACTGAGTCTGGTTCACCTGGTTTGTGTTTAAAGTGAGTAGGCCAGGTGAGTGCCTCAGCAGTCTTTGCTCTTCTCCTCCTGCCTTGGTTGTCCAATGTTGTAGAGTATCGCTCGCAACCTTCCACGGCGTTCCCATTAGAGTGATTGAGTGAGAGCTTTCCTCCAAATTGGAATATTTTCCACCTTCCTTTAATTGGGTTTCCAAATCGCAGCAGCAGAGCCATCACTAAACAAAATATCCCAAGCCTGGAGGGAGGGCGACCTAGGCCTTGGATCCCCAGTGATTTCCTCCTCAAAGTTTTTTTTTTTTCTCTCCTTCGTGCCTCAGGTTATAATAGTTTGTTAACGTAGTTAGTGTTCCTTAGTTCTTTTATGTAGGTTCTGCTGTTGGATCGAGGTGGGTGGGTGTCCCTGCCGTCCCCTCTCTCCTTAGGAGGTTCCCCTTTCAGTTATCAATATATTCTAAGCACTTCTGTAGCTATTTTGTTATCTGTCTGCCTCGTATCATTAAGCTGCATTGTTGTCATTCTACTCCTGTGCCTTATGGCCTGATTATTTCTGTCTTTGGTGCTACTACTACATTCTTTTTGGGGGATCTTCCTAAGGTACCTTTAGCCAAGGGAATCGACCAGCGGCACCTTTAGGGGTGGAACCCTCTTTGAGGGTTCCTTGCCTTTGGTACCCCTACAGGGTGGTAATTCCTCTGGAATACAGAGTGCGAACGGTCAAAACCTAAGTAACACAGTTGCACAAGCATAACACTATACTGGCCACATAGGCCATTGAATTGGAAGGCTAGGCCTGTATTTCAATGGACAGGCAGTCAGCCACTCCCACTTCCTAACCTATATAAGCAGTTCTTCTCAGTCTCCTTCTGAAGCACTTTTTCTTTGCCCCACCATCCTCCCCCCCCCCACCAAGTGGCAATGCCTCTGTACTTTCCTAAGGTACCTTTAGCCAAGGGAATCGACCCGTGGCATCTTTAGGGGTGGAACCCTTTTCAAGGGTTCCTTGCCTTTGGTACCTCTACAGGGTGGTAATTCCTCTGGAATAGACATTGCGAACGGCCAAAACCTAAGTAACACAGTTGCACAAGCATAACACTGATGGTGCCTTGCTCTTGAAAAAAGCACTCCTATATAAGTGCTTTTGATGGCGTGCATTGGGCGATAACGGTGACTTGGGCTTGTGGCATTTAGGGCCTTGCCACCTTTTTGGCAGTGATGGCAGCATTGAGACAGGCTCTCCCTGCTTCCCTTCAGAGTTAATCTCCAGTGCAGTTTTCAGGGAGAAAGGGGCTTTGGCCTTGCTAGAGTTGACTGATATGTGCAATTTAAAATAAACGAAGATTGCAATTATTCTAAAGCATCTATATCTTCTTCTGGGGTACGTCAGTTATCTGGTCACACCACAGGAACTTCACTGTCAGTAAAGCAGGATCCACATGGAAGATTTGCAACCGTACCTCTGGGGCCGCCCACCCCAACGTCACCTGCCGACGTCACCAACCTTGTAAAGGCATAAGCGGCTTTCCCCCCTCCCTCCTCAGTTCTTTCCTGCCATCAACTCTGTTCACATGGCTATGCATGGAAATTCAGATGCAGTTTCATGCCATTTTGCCTCCAAATTTTTTTCTACCTTTACATTTCGAGTCTCTTTTAAAGAAGAGATTCATTTACCTTGTTTATGTTGAGACTTACTTCCTCTGGAGCCGATTTTTTCTCCCCTGCTACTCCATTGAGGGCGCCACGTGACTCCCCGTCTAATTTATTCTCCCAAAAGAAACTGTTCACTGTTGCTTGAGAATACATCCTAATCCTCTATCAGTGACATGTGTAACTTTAGGGCCTTCCTGTGAGTTGTCAGTTACACTTGTTAAAAGATTGCTTTGTTGGATCTGCTGTTGCATTTGTAGTTGTGTACCTGATGAAGGCCTAGTGGAAACTTATTTTTGTAGTGATAAAGACTTCATTGTGCCATATAATACTAGCTGTGCTTCAGGGAGTTTTCCTTCAACAAGTCAGGGAGCCAACAAGGGGCAACAACCTGCTGGATGTGGTCCTGACAAATGGGAAAAGTGTGGAGGAGGTGCAGGTGGGAGAAGCCTTGGGCAACAGCGACCACAGCACCGTAATGTTCAGGGTCAGGGCAGGGAGGGAGACAAGTAAAACCAGTACTACAGTCATGGACTTCAGATGCAAGGACTTTGACAAGATGAGAAGGATAGTAAGGGAGACAATGGAGGGTACAGAGAATATAGGGGCAGTGGAGGAGTTATGACAGGCTATCAAGGGAGGGGTACTGAAAGCTGCGGAAATGTGCATAAAAAGGTTAGGAAGAGCAAAGAGGGGAGGGGACCACTTTGGTTTACAAAAGTGGTTGTGGGGGCAGTAGGGGAAAGGAGTAGGGCTTTCAGAAAATTTTAGAGGACACTCAGCGAGGAAGATAAGGAAGACTATAGGGAAAAGAGGAGTATGGCAGGGAAGAAGATCAGAAGGGCAAAAGCAGATAATGAGGAGAAAATAGCAAAAAGGCTGGGGTAAAACCTTTTCAGATATGGAGGGAGAAGAGAAGGGCAAAGCAGGGGATTACTAGGCTGAGGGGGGAGGGAGAAATAAAATTGGAAAGGGACTGTGAAAAAGCAGAGTTATTAAATAAGTACTTTAGCTCGGTATTCACAGAGGAGGAGATGGTAGAGGACCTGCGCTAATGTCGAATGGGAAGGCGGGCAAATGGGTGGATCTGATCCCATTCACTGTGTATAGGGTTGGGGCAGAGCTAGATAGAATGAGGGTGGACAAGGCAATGGGGCCTGATGTGTTACACCCCAGGGTGATCAGGGAATTGAAGGAAGAGTGGCCGCACCCCTGACAAGGCTCTTCAACTTGTCCCTGGATGCGGGGAGAGTGCCGGAGGACTGGAAGAGGGCAGATGTAGTGCCTTTACACAAGGGAGGTAGTACGGAGGTGAAGGGGAACTACTGACCTATCGGCCTCATGTCAGAGGTGGGGAAGGTAATGGAGCATTAATCAAGGAGAGAGTGGTGGATTACCTGGAGGAAAGTGGCTTGCAGGACAGCAGACATCATGGCTTCACGAAGGGGAAGTCTTGCCAGACAAACCTAATTCAGTTCTTTGATTGGGTGACTCAGGTGATTGACCGGGGGGGGTGGACGTGGCCTATCTGGACTTCAGTAAGGCCTTTGGCACCGTCCCCCATAGGAGGCTGGTGAGCAAGATGGAAAGCTTGGGGTTGGGTGGAAAAATATCAAGCTGGGTGGAAGCCTGGCTGTCCGGAAGAACTCAGAGGGTGGTGCTAAACGGGGTGAACTCCGGGACAGCGAGGGTAAAGAGTGGAGTACCACAGGGGTCCGTTTTGGGGTCCTTTCTCTACAGTATCTACATCAGTGATATTGCTGAGGGTTTGAGGGGGCGAGTGTGCCTATTCACTGATGATACAAAAATATGCAATAGGATGAACACCCCAGGGGGAATGGAGGACATGAGGAAGTACTTAAAGAGGCTTGAAAAATGGTCTGGGACATGGCAGCCGAAATTTAATGCCAAGAAGTACACTGTGATGCACATGGGGAGTAGGAACAAAAGAGCACGGTACACCCTAGCTGGGGAGGAAATTAAAGTAACAGGAGAGGGATCTGTGGATCGTAGTTGAACCTTGAGATAGGAATCCAGTGTAGCAGGGCGTCGGGAAAGGTCAATGGAATGTTGGCATACATAGGCGGGGGCATTACTAGCAGAACGAGGGAGGTAATAATGCCCATTTACAAAGCCATGGTGAGGCCGCACCTGGAGTATGGAGTTCAGTTCTGGAGGCCACATGTCGGCAAGGATATAGATGCATTGGAGAGTGTTCAGAGAGGGGTAACCAAGATGGCGCAGGGTATGCAGGGAAAGTCATATGAGCAGAGGTGTAAGGAGCTGGATCTGTAGACAGTGGAGACAAGGAGGGAAAGGGGAGACATGATTGAAACTTTTAAATATGTAAAGGGGCTCAGTAAAGTGATAGAGGAGGGTTTACTTAAGAGGAAGGAGGGGGTCAAAACTAGAGGGCATGGCCTCAGACTGCAAGGAAAAAGATACAGGGGAATGTGAGTGGGCATTTCTTCATGGAGAGGGTGGTGGAGCCCTGGAACAGACTACCAGACAGAGTGGTGGGGGCTAAGTTGGTGAAAGAATTCAAGAGGGCATGGGATGAGCATATGGGGCTGAGTATCGGGAGGAGGGGGCTGGCGGGGGGAGTGGGGAAAAAAAGGGCAGACTAGATGGGCCAGTATGTCCTTTTCTGCTGTCAAGCTTCTATGATTCTATGATAAAGTGGATGCCTGTATCTTCCAGCAATTTTGTTAGTAGTGGTTAGGGAACAAAGACATTTGTACATAAAGATTTATATAGAAATTGCGTTAGAGGGTGGGGTGCCAAGAAGGGGTAGTGTCACCACAGGGAAAGACAGTGGTGGGCATAACTAAAGCAACCAACGTATGTGTGAAGGATGAGAACAAAAACAGAATTAAAAGGAGACCATTTTGTTCTCCAAGGAAGTGGTGAAGGCTATAAAAGAAAAAAGGGTTGCATTCAAGCATACCTCTGAACTGTCCCACATTACGAAGAACAATTCCTCATTTTACTTCACAAAAGTTCCTTTTTTCACATTGCGAAGTCTTGTCCCACAGTCAGTGTTATGATTTTAAAGCAAAAATCCATAGTAAACGATGCAAACAATATATTATTCAATTAATAACAGACTTTCTGAACATAAAGGCAAACATTTTAAAAGTGTTCTGAGCCTCTTAGGTAAAGATCTGGTTAAGTCTTCCATATTTTACCCATTTGTTCTACATTTTGAGAGGCAATTTTCCACATTTGGGGGACAGAAGGTTGAGAGATATGCATTCAAGAGGTATAAGGAAATGCAAAGGGAGGAGGAGGAGAGGGAGTTATATGTAGTAAAGCAAAAGGAAGTAGGCAAGGCACAGTGATGGGATCAAAGGTCGCAAACAGAGGAAAGGATTGCCAAAGGGGTCACTAAAGGGGATAAGGCTTTCTTCATGTATATAAGGGAGGAGAGGAAAGCAAGGAGACAGATATTAAAGATTAGAAGGGCAGAAGGGGAATACTGCACGGAAGGGGACCAAGCAATAGCTGACATCTTAAACAGGTACTTTTGCTCGGTCTTCACATTGGAGGGAAGAGAGAACAGACCTCCAGGGAGAAGCAGCATTGGGGAGGGGAGGTAGACACAAGTCCATTTTCAGATGAATGAGTGCTGAAAGGACTTGCAGCCCTGAAGGTGGACAAGGCTATGGGACCGGATGAAATTCATTGCGGGGTACTAAAAGGGCGGTGCTAACTTCCACACTAGACAGCCTTGTTCAGCAGCTTACTGGAAACGGGTGTAGCCAGGGATTTCAGATGTGCACACCAAGTGGACTCACTGCTACCCCCTTGTTAGGGTGAGCTACCCCCGAGTGTAGCCAGGCAATATACAAATGTACACCAGGACCGTGTTTGTTGCCCTCATTTGCACAATAAATACAACTTTTGTATCTCATGACAGTGGTTGTTGCCATGCATGGGTAAATACAAATGCCATGCATTGTTCAGAAGACACCCACATACCAGCCCAGAGCTTGTAAAGTTGTATTGTCCTTTGATGCAAAGAGAGTATTAGTGACCAGTCCTTCTAGTTTTGACTCCTATGAATAAAATTACAGAAAGGTTTAGTATTTTCTTTGTTAGTTTTCATGGAAAAAGGAAGCAGTTCAGAGCCTATTTGCTACCCCCTTAAATAAAATTGTACACCATGGAGTGCTTGGAGTATGCCTGCCTACACCCTTGACTGGAAACAGGTGTGGTTCTGGAGGACTGGAGATGGGCCGACGTGGTCCCTCTACATAAAAGTGGCAGCAGGGAGGAGGCCACAAACTATAGGCTAGTCAGTCTCACTTTAGTGGTGGGGAAATTAATGGAAACTCTACTGAACGAAGACTGGTAGAGTATATTGTGCTAAACCACGGACAGCATGGATTCACAGGGATGGAGGAGGTCATGCCAAAATAATCTAATAGATTTCTTTCACTTGGTAACTAGGGAAATTGATCAGGGAAGGGAAATGAACATGGCATGTCAGGACTTTAGCAAGGCCTTCAACACTGTCACAGAGGAGACTGATTAGAAAGTTGACAAGCCTAAGAGTTGAATCCAAAGTAGTAAATTGTGTTAGAAACTGGTTAACAGATAGGTGACTGAGGGTGATGGTTAGTGGCACTCATTTTGAGAAGTGAAGAGTGACCGGTGGTGTACCACAGTGCTCGTTGCTGGAACTGATGCTGTTCAGTATCTCCGTAGGGGACATCATAGAAGTACTTGAAGGGAAGGTATGCCTTTTTTGCAGATAACACAGAAATCTGCCATAGAGTTGAGACTCGGGAAGGGACTGAAAAATGTGGAGGATTTTGGGAAACTTGAGGAATGGCCAATAACATCGGAGTTGGGGTTCAGTGCCAAGAAGTGCAAAATCATGCACCTAGGGAACAAGAACACAGGTGCTGAGTATAGGATTTTTGGGGGGGGGGGGGTTACTAACAGTCACTAGATAGGAAAGAGACCTTGGGGTTATAATATGTGAGGACCTCAAGATGGCAGGGCAGTGTGACAAGGCAATGGACAGGGCTAGCGGGATGTTGGGATGCATAGGGAGGGGTATCTCCAGCAGGAGAAGGGAGGTGGTGATGCTGCTGTGTCACTTGTACAACCACACCTAGAGTACGGTGTTCAGTTTTGGAGACTATACCTCAGAAAGGACATAGACAAGATGGAGGCAGTCCAGGAAAGGGCAACTAAAATGTTCCAGGGTTTGCATAAGGAGCCCTGTGAGGAGAGACTAAGGGATCACAGTATATACACTCTGGAAGAGAGGAGAGAAATAGGTGACATTGTAGAGTCGTGCAAGTATCTAAAAGGGATGAACAGCGTGCAGGTAGGGAGTGTCTTGCAAATGAGAGCAAGCACTAAGACCAGTGGGGGAATACAATGAAGCTGGAGGTAGAGAAATTCCAGAGTGATGTGAGGAAATATTTCTTCGCTTAAAGGGAGGCAGATGTGAAAAGGCTGAAACTGGGGGCTTAAACATACATGGGATAAACATAAGGGTATATTAGATAGGAGACAGGAGGTCACGGAGACCAGATGGGGTTCATGGAGACAGAATAGGCAGGGAACATTTGGCAGACTGGATGGGTCAAGCTGCCCTTTTTTGCCATCAAATCCTAAAGGTATGTGCTTAAAATGGATTTTATAATAAAAACAAATCTGATGTTTGGAAAATATGTTTGCAGCATGTGAAAGTAAAGTTCTAACTGCATCTTGAAGAAAGGAAATTTAATTATGTTTTGTTCAAACAGGCTGCTTACAATGTGGAACTAAATGCTTGCAAGCTAGTAAGAGCGATATTGAAAAGCCCTGTGGGGAAGATTGAAATAACTGGTTGTGAGAGAGGGGTACATTACATACATCTTCAGGAGGATGCAAAACCTGTTGAGAGGTAAGATGATTACAATTGTACTCAAAAATTATTTATTCTGTCAGGAAATTGATAGCATGTTGAAAACAGTAAATTAAATAACTTTTAATTATTTTAATTCTTCGGAGCAAAGTTAGGTTTTTACAGCTCGAGTGTCTTTGTAAAATATTCTCTTAATGAAAGCTGTGTTAAACATAAGTCGGCAAACTTACCTATTGTATGATTGTACTGACTGTTTATGCCTGTAAAGAGTATCAAGTTGACAACTACGCAGCCTGTAGTCCTTTATTTTATTTATATATATATATATATATATATATATATATGAGATGCAGTTAGTTCAGCTGGAGCGTAAGATTCTCTAAACTGTATCAGTATGCTTTAAAGAGGATCTGACACCTCTTTGAAGAACATTGTATTAGGATACAGTTCCACTTGTGTTTTATTTTCTGTATCATTTTTCTCTATGTTTGTCATACCTAAAGGGCATTTGCATGAAAACAGTATCGGAGTCCCTTGGCATTCATCTGCCTCTGCTGCTTATTGCTTAGCTTCATGATAGTGATTTGTTTTGCATGACAACACCTGTCCATTCCAAACTAAACTGAGATCACTATGCTGAAACTTATTTTACAGAATCCTTGACATTCTACCTACCTAGATCCAGTTCACTATCCACACTTGGACCGTAACCACTGAACATGTTCAGTTACCAGAGGTTTTCAAGCTTTGCTCCACCCACTGCCAAATCATGTGCCCTCTGTTCTCCACTGTTCCCAGAATTTTCTTTCCCTTGAAATAGACCGGTCAGCTCCTTAATAGCTGCTTCTAGTGAATGGATTGGATTTTCTGAGTTTTCTGGCTACTTTTTCATCCATTTCTCAACAGAGGTTGACATTCTCTTCATCTCTGTCTGTGCACTACTGCCTCCCTGCTCTGTCAAAGTTTGTGACGGGGATGAATAAAGCCCTGACCCATTTTTTATGCAGAAAGAGCTTAAATGTAAATGTCTGTTCTATCCTCTACTTCTCTGTCTCTTCTATGTCTGGTTGCACAACCAAATTTTCTTGTCAGACCTAGGAGCTGATCACTCAGACGGTTTTGCGATTCTCCACCCCTCGCTATCTCTCTGCCTTCCCTTGCTATTTCTGTCTTTTCTTCCCCCTTGCATATCTGCAGTTATAAAAATATATGTGAATCTTTGTGTGGAACCGTTAAGTGATACTGTGATCCCTTTGTTTGAAACGGTATCCCTAAGTTTAAAACTGTATATAGCTTTACTGTTGAAATGATTGCAAAAAGTTATTTGGAACTCAAGGGGTTAACCTGAGATGCAATTTTTAAGCCATTTGCAGAGATGTGAACAATAGGGCAGTTCTGGGACACCATGTACTGTTTTATTGCACCTGTAAGGAATGAAACTTACAAGAACATTCTGTAAACTTAAAATAACATTTTGTGAGAAGCACGCTCTCTTAATGAGTTCCCAAACAAAGGTTTATGAAAAGAACATCAATGCTGTTGCTACAAGGAGAGTGAGACTGAAACTTGGAATTAAGAGATACCCTCAGAAGAAGGACTAAGTTTTCTCTGTTTGTATTGCCTTTGTAAATAGTTATACTGAATAATTTTTTTTTATTTTGCTGTTATTGAGAAAAATAAAATGCTATTTGCGAATTTTGAAACTGCTCCTGGTTTTCCTATGCTTCCTGACCTGTGCCTCGATGACAAAACTGAGGGCCAGTAGAGGAAACCAGGCATTAAAAGGTACATAGTCTGTAAGTTCGTCATGTCTGTCATGGGTGAACATGATGCTTGCGGTCATTATCTAGGCTTTACTCATTGACCTGTACTTCTTAAAGGTTGGCTACCGTGTCCTCGCAGTCCCAATTACTCATCTCTTCAACTTATCCTTGTCCCAGAGTGACCTACTGGCCATTTGGAAAAATGCACTTGTGGTCCCTTTAAGTCAGGAGATCCTACTGACCTCAATAACTACGGGCCAATCTCCCTACTTCCAATCCTGTCAAAGATGCTGGAGAAAATAGTGAACTCCCAGCTTTGGAAGTACCTGGAATCAGAAACATTGCTCAACCCGTTACAATCCGGTTTTGGAGCAGGTTTTAGAACACAGCACAGTACAATCTCTGCTCTAGCTAAGGGGACAAACGACTGGCAGCTTGAATTAGACAAAAAAAAAGCTTTGCACAGTTTTCTTGGACCTAAGCCATGCGTTCGATAACGTTGATCACAGACTGCTTCTGTCGTCCCTCCAGAACATTGGGTTGGATTCCCTATCCCTTAAATGGTTTTCCAACTACCTCTCAGGACGACTTCAACAAGTAAAGGCAGAAAGGGAAGTTTCTCCACCAAAACCCCTATTGAGGAGTGTACCGCAAGGTTTCATTCTTGGGCCCTTGCTCTTCACCATTAACAACATAGATGCCCCCATCAAAGAAGCACAAATACACCTATTTGCGGATGATACGGTACTCTATGCTAGTAGCCCCACACCTGAAGCGGCCTGTAAAGCCCTTCAAAATGAATTTAATTTGCTGCAACATCAGCTTATAAACCAGAAACTGCTCTTAAATGCAAAAAAAAACCAAAGCAATGTTCCTCTCGCCCCTTCAAAATGCAATAAATCCTGGCAGATCACTACCATTCTAGGTGAGCAGCTGGACTGCGTACCAAAGTTCAAGTACCTGGGGGTCTGGTTAGACCATAGACTTACTTTCACAGATCACTTAGAAGAACTGGCAAAGAAACGTAGACAAAGACTTGGTCTGTTCTTTAATAATCTCCTCACAAGAGACGCTAAACTGAAACTGGTTCAAACTACCTTTCTTTCCCTATTGGATTACGCAGACTTTCTATTTAGTCAGAGACCTGCAGGTACCCTAGCCAAACTCGATATGCTTTATCACAGAGCCATAAGATTTATCACGGGTCTTCCATACTCAACCCACCACTGTGCATTGTACACGGCAGTGGGATGGTCATCCCTTGCTTACAGAAGGCAAAAAAATGCTGTGGTTTGGACATACAAAGCTATCTCAAATAAACTGCCCCAGTATATCTCTGTCTGTTTACCTTTGTGCTCTCTGGGGAAGTATGCTGAGAAGCATCTTGTATATCTACCTTTATGTTTACAAAGCAAAATCTCGCATTGGCAGAGCAGCCATCAGCTTTGTGCTCCCTCAACTGTGGAACAAGCTGCAAAAAACTTTGAAATAAACTCACCCCATCAGCCTAGCAGCTTTTAAATCTCTATATCTACATCATAATAAGGAGTCCTGTGACTGTCTATCCTAAATAGTGACTCCTATAAGTCCAAGCACTCTCTAATTACTACTGTTAAAAGACTGATCACATCTATAATGGACTCTTCCCTCTCCCCTTTTTCTACCGCCCTATCTGTCCCTTCCACATTCCTTTGACCCTGGTTCCAGCTCTAAATTCTCCATACCGTATCACTATATATCTTTTTATATTAGGTTTTATTTGTGTTCGGTGCACCTGATATGTATATTTCTTTACTTTTATGAAAAATTGTGTCCTACCCAAAACTAGCTGTATCTTCTGTTCCAAACATATACTACTGTCAATGTTACCTGCTGATACTTTGTATATACTATATTATTGTATCTCACTTTATTTGTATTATTACTATTTTCTTGTGTGTTGCATCCCATGTATATTGTTCCTTGTTAACAAACCCAGGTCCACCTCGAAAATGAGCTTGCTCAACGGTGATCGCCTGGTTAAATACTTTGATTGAGTGATACAAAAAGACTATCAGTTCATTGAGTCTGCCCTATTTTGCCTTATCTTGCCACTGTGATCTGTTGTCTAGACAGTTTTTTTTTTTTTTTTTTTTTTTTTATTTAGTATGCTTTATATCCTGCGTGCCTGCCTGTGCTGATCAGCCCCCACTCACTTGGTCTTCCCTCCTTGCCTCTCTGGGACTTACCTCCTCATGGGTCCATACCCCCTGGCTTGCCCCCCAGTGCAAACCCTCAAAGAGATGGGAGAAGAAAACTGGCAGAGGCGCCCACCGGCCTTGCCTCCTTGAATTGCCGCCCCCCCCCCAGGGTGGGGCGTGAGGTCGAGCTGGATTGGCAGAGATGGGATAGGTCAGCCACGGGAGGGTCACGGAAAGTGATCGGAGTTGGAGAGGCGTGGTGTCATGTGCAGTGGCCGCAGTTTATTTTTCTTGTAGATCCCTTGGGGCGGGGACGTGCAATAATGTCCTGTGTCCACCCTGCCCCCCTAGGTGACGGCACCGACACAAAGCACCCCCTAGCCTCCACCAGAGGAAATAATGTGCCGGACATTCTACCACCTTCCCCAGAGGAGGAGGACAGCAGTCCCTAGGATGCTCAGTCCTTCTCCCCCAGCTGGCCTTCTAACATCCCTAGTCTGTTCTTGAACCCGGGTTGTTGGCATCGCAGACTGATGCCGTGCTCTGCACCGTGGGCCGCCCTTTAGACAGGGTTTTCATCCTCACCTCCTCCCCTGTCCCCTCCCCCTGTAATTATTAAAGCCTTTACTCGGTCCCAGCTGTTTTTGAACATATTAATGTTTTTTATGCCCACCACCTCAGCCCAGTAGGCTGTTTCATTGCTCAGACACATTCTCTGTGAAGTAAAGTTTTCTCAAATCCCTCCCTTCCCCCCGGTTTCCACTCATGTGCCCTTGATCTTATTCAAGGCTATGTCTTTCATCAGGCCGCACCTTTGGAACTACACCCACATCAGCACTAGGACCATACGGAAACATTTGCAAACCAGGGGCTGCCTATGCCGATGTCATGCACCAGCATCTACATAAACATGGGTGACCCCGTCTCTCGTCATTTCCTTTCCTGATGATCATACTCATTGCACCTGCCACAGAAGCATCAACCGCTAACTCATTTATTATTTTTCTAACCGCAAATAATCACTAATTTAGAGATTTTCTGCATTTCTGTATGCTGCAGAAGAACCCTTGAAGTTCTTTCAGTATTGTGAGTGTGGAGAAAAGATTTACAGGAATGACTCACATGAAGTGTGTGTCTGCTGTTTAGGCCTCACTCACAACGTTAAAGCATGTGAGATTTGAGGGGCTTCAACTCTGCTACCAGCTGATGTCAGAAAGGAGCACTGGAAAAGTTCCTTTTTAAAAAAAAGTTTGGCAGCAGTGGAGAAACAAATGCAGGAAAAATCCACATCACCCACCCGATCGACCAGATCGTGGTCCCCGAAATTGAAGTGTGTCCTTGTCATCGGGAAGCCATAAGCATAACCATAGGGTTAAAGAAAAGGCCTCCCCGACAAGATCCAGGGTGCCACTGCGGCTGCCAGGTAACCCATCTACCTTGTCATTTTCCGCTTCGTTGGTGGTATCAGCTCCCTGACCGTCGACCAGACACCAGGGTTAGGGCTTTTCTTAGGCACTGCTGGGCCTGTTATGGATGGAACCTCACTGTCATCGCTGGGTCTTCACCTGCCATCGACTATCATAGTCATGACTCCTAATACAGGCGTTGTCGATGCACAAGCTGTGTTGGTGTCATTTTCAGAAATGATACGGTGCTTACTTACCAGGCTTACCCAAGCAGGCTATTCTGATGTCAACAGAACTTGCTGCTCTCCAGACCCTGTCAGTGCCTCAAACCAGCACACAGCAAAAGAGACTACCTCAGCCACCACCAGCGTCACTGGCGCAGTCTTCTGTTCCCATCGTCGAGGGAGATGACAACACTGAGTATAATCCATACCTCATATTAGAGGAGGATTATGAGGAGGAGGAAGGGTATGCTGAAGACCAACATTTACCCACCAGCTCCACCTTATCGTCATGTAGTGAGGACTCTGGTGAACACCCCAAGTCACCCCCAGAGGATTTTCCAATCCATGATGCAGAAAATGCAGGCTGCAATGGGCTTTACTTTAGAGGAAGAAGATTCACAAAGAAAAATTTGATGGAGTTCCTCGAGGTGCTAGAAACTCCCTCCCTTGTCATTCCCCCACCCAAATAAAAAAAATATCTAAATAATCTTGATCTTCTTTCCTGTTCACTGACTTTCATCCGCACATTGCTCAGCTGGGAGTCTCCACATAATTAAGGCTCACACCTGCCAGTTATGGACCTTGTAAATTGCAACAACTGTGGAACACTCTTCGCCAGAGCATTTGTCCTGGGGTGGGGCACTGTTCTATGTGCTTCGCCCTCAAGGACCTAAGGTCTCCGCTTCAGGCAGCATTGACTGAGATACACTACCTCTGCCAAAAACTCTCGTTGGTCCTCAAAGGGCAACAGTATAACATCGACAATCAGAAAACCGCTCTCACAGCCACCCCTACCCCAAAGGACAAACCAGCCAGGGGCTGGCGAATAGTGGAAACTCGTAGGACAAATCCTAAACCCATAACAAAGGAGGGATGCATACCTATATACATGTCAAAAAGATACATGCCACTGTCCGCCAGGACTACTAAAGCAGCAGGTGTTGAGGACTGTAGGAGCACGACACAGCACAAGGATGTGCACGCCACCCAAAAAATTAATAAAAAGGACATTAAGAAAACAGTACTGATAATCGAAGACTCCATGGTAAGGGGAGTAGAGTCTCAACTTCAGCATTACGACCAGGCCAGAGTTGCGGTCCGGTGCCTCCCTGGCACATTAGCATGGAGGGACACATGGACTGCATCGAGAAAATTGTATGCAGTGTGGAACAGGACACACAGGTCATTCTCCGCATAGGTACAAATGACCTAGCCAGTCATTCTGTGGAAGAAACGAAGCAAAATCTTACCAGGCTAGGTGACAAGATAGCTTGCCTTTTGTCCGCTGTCTCTTTCTCGAAGATTCTGTGTGTCTGGGGAAAAGGGAACAGCAGGCAGAAGATCAGAGAGAAGGACATCGCCGAACTTAACTGCTGACTGGAAAACTGGTGCAAAGAAAAAGGGCATCACTTTCTGGGAAACTGACGGACCTTCTGGGAAAGGGGCTTCTTTAATTTCAACGGCCTGCACCTCACTAAGGAGGGGACTTGAGCACTCAGATAGAAATTTGACGTCTCTATCGAGCAGTTAAACTAGTGGAGGGGAAGGAGCCACAGGCAACCCTCACATCACAAAGGTCACCAACTACCCCTCCCCCAGCATCAGATACCTCATTGCCTAGATACCATAAAGACATCGACAGCAGTGACAATAAAGACACTGCCCAGCCTGATCCACTAGGGAGAGGCATAAAGCAATTAAGACACACAAACTACAGTTCAGAATAAGGAAATGGTACATAGCACAAGGACTACCACGGGTGGAAGGCTATGTGCATCACTGCTCATAGTCTATGAAACAAAATCCCTGAATTCACAGCCTTGATGGCAGAGGCACGACTGGACTGGGTCACAGTTACAGAAACTTGATTCACCATCAACCACACCTCGGATGTTACTATCCCAGGTTACACACTTTTCAGAAAAGACCGTGAGGGAAAGAAGGGAGGGGGGTGGCTTTGTATGAAAGGGAGGGAATCTGTGCAGTGGAGATCCAAGGGAAGCACAGTAAAGCAGAGGCCCTATGGGTCGCCCTGAGGGCAAGGGAAAAGGCCCCCATCCAGGTGGGAGTTATCTACGGACCCCCAACCCAAGAAAATGAAATCGATAAAGAGCTCCTGGAAGCCATCTTAATGATGGCAGACAGGGGTGAGTTACTGGTTGTCGGGGACTTCAATCTGCCAGATTTGGATTGGACCTCATACACAGCATCCACAGAGTGGAGCAGAGAATTCCTGCCCATGCTGCAGGGGGCAGGACTAAATCAACTGGTGTACTCTCCCACCAGAGACAAAGCAATACTGGACCTGGTATTCACAAACAGCAGCAGGATTTCTGACGTTCATGTGGGTATCAATTTGGGGTCCAGCAACCACAGGTCAGTCTGGTTATCAGTAAACAAAGAGGGAGGTAAAAGTCACACTAAAATGAAGATACTTGATGTCAGAAAAGCAAACTTTCCCAAAATGAAATCCAGAATCAAGTCTATGCTAGACACCAGTAACAAGGGGGATGTAGAACACAGCTGGGATAACTGAATGCCTTAAATACAGTTACTGAGCAATGCGCATGACAAATCAGCAAATCCAAAAGAAGGAAGAACCCTCTCTGGTTCTCCAAAGAGGCAGCAACCAAAATCAAGGAAAAAGAGGGCTTTTAAGTAGTACAAGGAAGCAAAGACAGAAATGAAGAGGGAGGAATATAGGAACAAACTCAAGGAGGCAGGAAAAGCAATTCGGAATGCCAAAACCCAGAGGAAAAAATAGCACAGGGGGTTAGGAAGGAAAATAAAACTGTCTATAGATACATAAGGGAAAAAAGGAAGAGTAAAGGGGGAACAGCCCAACTTGCAACAAAGGAGGGCCTGCAGTTAGAGAAAGATGAAGACAAAGCGGAGTTGTTAAACACATTTTTCTGCTCAGTCTTCACAATAGAAGATAGTGGCAAAGGACCTCCATTAAGTAATACAGAGCAGGATAGTGACGGGGCAGACACAAGCCCCTTCACGAAGGAGAGGTTCTTAGAAGAGCTGATCAAACTTAAGGTAGATAAAGCCATGGGGCCATACGGTATCCATCCCAGAATACTAAAAGAACTTTGGGAAGAAATAGCTGCACCGCTAGTTGAGCTATTCAGTCAATCACTAGAAAGTGGCAGAGTACCTCAGAACTGGAAAAGGGCAACAGTGGTGCCCTTGCACAAAAGTGGAAGCAAGGAAGAGGCAGGAAAATACCACCCAGTCAGCCTGACCTCTGTAGTGGGGAAAAATTATGGAGACATTACTAAAGAAAAGAATAGTTGACTGCCTAAAGGAAACTGGAATACTTGACCCCAAACAGCATGGCATCACAGCAGGGTGATTGTGCCAAAAAAACATGATCGAGTTCTTTGACTGGATTACCAGAACAGTGGACCAAGGTGGGGCGGTGGACATGTGGTGTACCTAGACTTTAGCATGGTCTTTGACACCGTTCCTCACAGGAGACTTGCTAACAAGCTAGAACACACAGGAGCAGGACAAAAGACAGTAAACTAGGTTAGAAACTGGCTGCAGAATAGGACCCAGAGAGTTTTGGTCAAAGGGTCATTATCAAGGGAGGAAGGTGTGACCAGTGGCGTTCCGCAAGGGATTGGTGCTGGGTCCAGTCTGTTTGCAGACCATACAAAGCTCTGTAAAAGGGTAGACGCACAAGAGGGGGCATTAGGTATGGAAGCTGACCCAAGGAGACTGGAAGAATGGTGCTGAAATTGGCAGTTTAAGTTTAACGCCAGGAAGTATAAGGCAGTGCACCTGGGAAAGCAGAACCCAGGAAAAAAGTATGTACTGGAAGGGCATCAGTCACACTAGGCCGTGGTAAGTTTCATTAGCCCATTGCCAGAGGAGGCAGACTAGTCAATAGACAGCAAGGCAGAGGTAATGGCACTGGAGCCTTGCCAGCCTCCCTCCCCTCAGGTACCCATTCAGAAGCACCTAAAGGTGGTGGAGCCATTGGAGCTGGCCCCATCGGTTCAGCCTGACTTGCAAAAATATACCCCCAACCACCACTGCCCCAAGGGGTGGTTGTGGGGTTTGTCTCTCCCTTCACCAAAATCAGTGAAGGGAAACCACTACAGATAAATGAGTATTGAACATTATTCCAAAAGGCTATGCCCTGGAGCTTCCAGATACACTTCCAGATCATCTGCCACCTGTCTCGACTTTACCCCCTGGGACACCTATCCCTGCTGAAAGAGGATGCGTAGGCCTTACTCCAAAGATGTGCCATAGAACAGGTTCATGCCAGGCAGAGGAACAGAGGCTTCTACTCCAGATACTTTCTAGTCCCCCAAGTGGACAGGACATCTGAGATCTGTCCTAGACCTGAAAGACCTCAACTTCTGCATAGAGTACAAGAAGTTCAGTATGGTTTCTCTACAGACTGTGATTCCTCTGTTTCATACGGTACTGGATATGTTCCCTAGATATGAAGGATGCATACCTTCATATAAAGATCAGGAAATATCTGAGATTTAAGCTGGAAGGGTGCATTACCATTTCAGAGTATCACCCTTTGGCTTATCTTCTGCACCATGGATCTTTACCAAATACTTGGCAGGGGTAGCAGCAGCCCTCCACTGGGAAGGTCTGTATGTTTTTCTCTGCCTGGACGATTAGCTCTTAAAGGCCACTCCAGAAATCAAATATTACACACCCTGGCTTTAACAAGGAATTTGTTCAGTGACATGGGGCGACAGTCAATCTGCAAAAGTCAGTATTTATCTCCAGTCAAAGACTGGAGTACATAGGGTCAGTCTTGGACACAGCTCAGGGCCATGTGTCCTTGCCTCTAGACAGGGCCCAGCACCTCATGGCTCAAGCACAGATGGTATACAACAGTCAGTATGTCCCAGCCAGGGCTTTCCTACACCTTCTGTGACTGATGGCAGCAGCTAATGTCACCATGCCATTGGCTCATTTACATATGTGGATCCCACAATGGACTTTAAGAGTCCAGCGGGCCAATTGACTGATGAACTAGACCAACAGGTGCTGGTCACATTCCCCCTTGAGAAATGCACTGATGTGTTCGATGGACTGCAGCAACTTACTTCAGGGCATTCCATTCCTGACTCCAACCCCAACACAAACTCTCACCTCGGATGCCTCAGGATCGGGTTGGGGAGTGCATCTGGGCACACATCAGACACAAGGTACCTGGACCCAGGTATAATCAAGATTGCATATAAATGTCCTGGAGATGAGAGTAGTCTTACACAGTCTCCAGACATTTCAGAAGCCTCTGACTCCAGGTCCTCTGTTAATGCCGACAGACAATGTCAGTGTGATGCACGTAGGGGCTCATTTCTATCCGCTATGCAGGGAAGCAGTGAGAGGATGGTATTGGGCTCTGGAACACGGCCTAGAACTATCAGCTGTGCAACTTACAGAAGTCCAAAACATCTTAACGGATAAATTAAGCAGGTCACAGTCCATAGTGCACGAATGGGAACTGCTGACCTCAGTAGTGGAAGACCTATTTGCAAGATAGAGTCGTCAAGAGGTGGACTTTTTTTGCATTCCACACACGACACAAAACTGCCATGTTCTTGCTCGCTCACTCCAGGGCCTGGAGTTTTCTGGTGAGACGCATTGTTCCTTTCTCTGAAAGGGAGATTTCTGTAGACCTCTCTTTCCTGTAATACAGAGTACTAATCAAAGTTTGGGCAACCCTCTTCCTCATTGCCTCACTATGGCTTTGGCAGATATTGTGTTCACTGCTATAACAGTCTATTTTTTTTTTTATTTAAAACTTGCCTAAGATACAAGGTGAGTTCTGTGAGAAGCAAGTCTCATTTATGGAACGTCCCAAGTCATTGTGGTGCAAGGCAACATAAACTAAAGACACAAAATCAGCTACAGTAATAACAAGTACAAATGGATTGTTCCTGTAACAGCAGTCTTTTTAAACCATGTTTAAAAACACCAAGGGTAGGCAGAATTCTAAGCTGAATAGACAGGTATTCCGAGAAACTGGAGCTGCATATGAAAAACATTGTTTCCCAAAGTTTGTATGGAACTTGGGCAAGAAAAATAAAGCAAATTGGGGCACATCTCTGAGCCTGTATTAGTGTGCAGGAACTATAAGCCTTTTAGATAAATAAGTATGGGTCTGGCTGTTTGCAGTTCTGTTAATGAGAGATAACCAATGAAAACTGTGCCTGGAAAGGGATGACGGCTAGTTTAGTTGATGCAATAAAGTGCAGTGGTGCTTGTCCCAGTTTGATTTTAAGATAAAGCGAAGTAACTGATAATAAACAGTATTTACGAAGAGGAGATATGAAGCAGAGGCATGACGATATTTATTTATTTTTAATGTTGATGACCGGGTAAACCCACTAAGATCTTAGATACCTTTTTTGAGGGTGACACGGGATTAATTACATATCTAATATACCAAATAGTAGATGACATACATTAGGTGAAAGGAATAAACAGGAAATATTACACAAGCAGTATTGACAATTGAAGTGGCCAGCCTGTCTGCGCAGTGGCTGGATTTCTGCTTGCGACGCTGGCGAACCGGGTTCAGGAGCGGACTCATGTAGCTAGAGGGCTGGCCGGGGGGAGATTAGCTTGAGCATCCCATGACAGCTCGCCATCTCCAGTGGGAGGGTGGGGGGCCATTGACCACAACACACTTGAGTGACCTCGGGCGGAGGCTCGGGGACCACATGCCCCCACTAAGAGAGATGGGTGGCCAAGATACCACAGTGGACGTTGGCACGCAGTGCCTTGACATCAGGAGCTTTCACTGCATGGGGAGAAAAATGGAAAAAACACCTGCTGGCTCCCAGATGAGGGGCTTCCTGGAGCATGCCTCCGATGTGCCCCCGCTCACCCGGCCAACTCTCTGGACCGATGAAATGAAGGATTACTTGGTGAAGAGACCCCACCTCGTCCCAGCTTGGGGGGCAAGCCGCAGCTGTGTGTAGGTCCGGGTGGAGCATGTGGCAAGAGGATGACTCCTTGGATGCCCTGAAGGGTCGAGGTCGGCAAGTTGTAGGGCGGAAGAAGAGCAATTTCAAATAAAAAAAAAAAAACATTGACAGTTGAAGCTCCATAGAGGAAAAGTACACAACCTAGTTCAGTAACTATACCTTGAAAAAAACAAGGTAACAACATTATTAATTACAATGAGTTGTGGAGCACTTGTCACAAACACTAAATGAACTTATCATTAAAACAGTAATGCTTACTGCTACAGAACTAGGGAAAAGGAGAATTTAGGACAGGACAAACAAGGAATGCTGTTTTTACTTGGACCATCATACCGTGCTAATATGTACAAGGGTGTATGTGAACCAGAGAAGGAATTTTAATATTTTCTTAAAGAGCTCATATGTGGTGATAATGTCACCATAATCTTGGATAGGGAGAATGGTTTGCCCAATAATAGGGAGAATGACTTCACCAATAATATGTTTGCGGTCCGAGCTTGACAGGCAATGCCTTGCATGTTTTAGGCAACCCAGGCATTGACAGACTTCTGAGACAGTTTTGTCAATGTGTGTTTTATAGATCAAGGCGGAATCACCAGTGAGACCAGGGCATTTAAATGAATTTACAAGCTTGAGTGGGTGGTTGTTTAGGCAGATTGAAAAAGAAGAATTTGCCAGTGGCAAAGCATTTTGAAATCTAAACAGCATAGCTTGAGTCTTTTTACTGTTTACAAGTAATACATTATCAGAAAACCAATTCATGATTTGGTCTGTCGCCTTGGAGAGTCGAGGAGTGATGGACTTTTGTGAGTGTAGAAGAGGACCGTGTTATTTGCATAAAGTCTGACTGAGCAGTGAGCCACAACAAAATGTAGAGTATCTACAAAAAGATGAAATAAAATAGGACCAAGTGTAGAGACCCTAGAGGACCTCAGTGGAGACAGACAGAGGAAAAGAAAGCTAGCCACTCAAAAAAACAAATTAAGTTCTCCTGTGGAAATAGGATGAGAACAAAGTAATAACATTTGTGGAAAAGCCATAAGAAAATAGATGAGTTAGAAGCAATGAGTGATTAATCACGTCAAAGGCTTTAGATAGATCAATAAAAACAGAACCTACAAGACACCTTTTATCCAGCATCCTAGAGACAGTCATGGAAATTAGTTAGTGCTGTTTTGGTGGAGTAATTTGGTCTGAAACCTGACTGAAAAGTAGAAAGACCTTGACAATTAGCTATATATTCAGTAATATGACACAGAACGATTTTTCCATGAATTTAGACATTATTGGGGGCAAAACAAATTGAGTAGCAATTGTCTAAAGAGATACCTAGTGAGTGTTTCCAGGCTGAAGGAAAAGAACAGTTGACAGTGGAACCCTCAATACCTCTACCATTGTGCAAGGGATGGTTGTCATAGTACAAGAGGTCTGTGGTCCATCCAGGCCGGAAGTCACTACATCTGCATGCATTGCTCCTGAAGACAGCCTTGGCACGATTTGGAGTATCAGCTAAGGTGGTTGATGTTCTGGTGATTGCTAGAACCCCCCCCCCCAGAAATACTTATTCTTTGAAGTGGAAGTGGTTTACACTGTGAGCCACTTCCTAACAACTGGATCCATATACATGTCTGGTCAGTGCAGTGCTTGAATACTTGCTGTGACTGTCAGACTCTGGTTGGCACTATTCTTCACTCGATGCATTTGGCTGCTATTTCAGCTTTTCATGCCCATGTGGATGGCAGTATGGTTGCCCAATTAGAGGTATCCTGTACTTTTCTGAGAGGTATACTGAATATGAAACCTCCCATTAGAAATCCAGTCTGGACTTGGGGCCTGAATTTTGTTTTACAGAAGTTTACTTTGGCTCCTTTTGAGCCAGCCATGAGCCGTGGCCTACGCTTTCTTTCATGGAAAGTATTATTTTTAATTGCAACCACTTCTGCTCGAAGGAGTTCAGCGCTACAGGTTCTAATGTGTGAGCCTCCTTATTTGATTTTTCATAAAGACAGAGTGTCTTTACATATGAATCCTAGGTTCTTACTAAAGGTGGTTTCTGAATTTACTTTGACTCAAACCATCCACCTCTCAGTTTACTACCTGCAGTATGCCAATCCAGGGAAAGCATTACTTCATGCTTAGGATGTACAAAGAATTCTCAGATATGTGAACAGCACCAAGGACTGCAGAAAGTCCTCTCAGCATTTTGTTTCGTTCGCCCCTGGGAAAGAGGGCACATCTGTGCCTAAACACTGCCTGTCCAAGTCGTTGGCACATTGTATTACATTCTGTTATAGGAAGTATGGTAAGGAACTTCCTAGAGTGGTTCGTGGTCATTCCACAAGAGGCATAAACACTTTTTATTGCTTGTTTTTGCAGTGTTTTCTGCTGCTGAAATCTGTGTATCAGCCACATGGAGCACTGTCCACACCTTCACTAAACAATACAGTCTGGTCATTGTGTCTCATAGATGAACAGATTTGGCCTGGCTCTATTGCAGGGCCTGCTCTCATGAACGCATATGTACCATCCGCTCAGACTGTCGGCTTTTTTTGTTGTTGTTGTTTTGTTTTTGTTTGGTACTACTTGGGACTTGTTCCAAAGGTGTGGCCTGATGAGAGATTCTTGAAGAAGATAAAACAGTTACATACTTACTGTAACAACAGCTCTTAGAGAGAATCTCCATCATGCCATACCATCTCACCCTCCTTCCCCTTTGGTGCTATGGCAATGGATTTCCTGCATTGTTTCTGTACATACCTGCTTTTTCCAGCTCCCATGGTTGCCTTGTATGCTGGGAGTTGGCCTGATCTCCTGGTTCCCAAAAGAGAGGTCCTCTGAATAACAGTCAGGTAGGAGCTACATACAGGGATTATAAACTCGGGGCTCTCTGTTAAGTGGAGGGAGCTTTCAGCACAGCGAGCAATGAGAGGCAGGTGTGCCGGTGTTTTGTTAGTCCTGACAGGTAGAAGGGAAGCATTTATGATCAATTCACACACCAACTGTTGTTATGGCATTAGCTAATGGGTCTCTCTACCCTGCCAAATTGCAAGGTACTGCTTTTTCTTTTGCTAGATTTAGGAATTATATATATATATATATATGTCATATTGTAAATGCATGTGCACTTTAAGAATTCCTAGAAATATTGGTGTATTAGGTATCTGTTTTTAATATTGAAATGACTGTCTTTAAGCAGTTGATCAACGTATTTTGTACTACTGGTCCTAACTAAGAACATCTGTAAGCTGCAGTGCTAGCAGTTTGCTGCGGCAGAGCAGCATGTGTAAGAACGTGTGGTACTGAGACAAATTTAGTAGGCTAGGAAGACGTTTAATTGAAAAACTAATGGACAGTCCAGTTCTCTTGCCAGGTAACCAAATTTTAGATCTAGGTTGTCTGTTTACAAGTAGTTTACACAAAATGTTTCTCGGCCCCAAAACCTGTAGGTTTAAGTGACAGAGGTCATCATGCTGGTGCGAAGACCATGGTCTCTCTCTGTCTGCTTTCCTTCTCTTTAAAGTACATTCTGAACAGTCTCTGGTCTTCGTCCCAGTCAGGACTGTGAGCTGCATCCCTCAAGGTGCATCTGGCAGCCAGTTAGTGTAAGTTGCCAAGGCTGGTGTTCTGTGTCTTAGAAGAAAGTGGCTTTAACATTTTACAGAGGGTTAGACTTTCTATTTCCTTTAGTACTTTAACTACCTCCACCATGGGACTTATGCCATTCAAACCCAAGAACAATTATCACATGTCACAATTGTTATGGAAGGCTGCTTTCTTGATCGCTGTCACCTCAGCCAGATGGTGAGTGAACTCTGAGGGTTCTCCGTAGAGCTACCATATCTGGTATTCCACAAGGACAGTGTGTCCCTATGTCTTGATGAAAATCTTGCCCAAGGTAGCTTCTGCATTCCATCTGAACCAGGCCATTTCACATGTTGAGTGGACACGCCACTCCCTGCATATTTGCCAGGCACTGCTCTCCTATAGGGAGTGCACAGTGGAATTTCAGAGTTAAGATGTGCCAGCTATTTGGTACTTATGCTGAAGCTGCCCCAGGCAGACTAGCAGCTAAACAGACCATTGACAGGTTTGATCATGTCCTGCATTGTGCTCTGTTATTAGCTGGCTAGGAAGGAACTGCCACAGAAGATACAAGCTTAGTCCACTACACATACTGCTGCCTCTGTTGCTGTTTCCAGGTACATCCCAATTTTTGAGATACACAGGGCTACCAACATGTCCAGTGTGCAGATGTTCATTTCACAGTGCAGCTCTGACCTGCAGAAACTGTGAGATGCTGCTTTTGGGTCCTCTGGTCTCTTTTTGCTTGAAGCCTTGGGGTGTTTGCCTAGCCCCCTCCTCCCAGAACATTGTTTGGAGTTGTGTGTGGCTAGTGAACTGAATTTAGGTAGGTAGAAGAAGAGGTTACTTGCTTGTAATTGTAATTATACAGCTAGTATTCAGTTCCCCTCTACATGACCCACTCAGTATCCCCTGACCAGGCTTGCTGTTCAGCTTCTGTGTTCTTCCACCAGTGTTTGAGAACACGGTGGGTAGAGCATGATGATGACACATGACTGTGTGATGGGAGGAGTGAAGTGTAAAGACTGTTCTGGGGACTGATCGTGCTCAAAGGAAACTGTCTAAGTGTGAGTATGGACTAAATACTAGTAGTAGAACTATAATTACAAATAATATTTTCAAAATAGGCACTTGCCTAAAGGATCTTTTATGCAATAAAAACTAAACTAAGTAATCTTTTCCTACATCAGATAGCAATAACATTTGCTCACTACTGACCAGAACTGAATTAGAACATTTCCACACTATTTAAACATAGAAACATTAAAATTGTCGGCAGATAAGGACTGTCCAGTCTGCCTGTAAGCCCTACACCAGTTTGCAGCCTCTAACTCTACCTGGTCAATGGCTTTCCATCCCTCCTTCCCACCTCTAAGGTTCCCTTATGCCTGTCCCAGGCATGTTTCAATCCCTCCACTGTGCTTGCTCCCACCACCTCTTGTGGCAGACTATTCCATGTGTCCATCACCCCTGTGAAGAAAAACTTCCTCACATTTCCCCTTAGCGTGCCCCCTTCCAATTTCATATCATGCCCCCTCTTTCTTGAATTCCTCCTATATTGGAAGATCTACCCCCCCTTTGCTTGTTTATGCCCTTAAGGTGCCAGATGTTTGTATCATGTCCCCTGATCCCTCCTCTCCTCCATTGAGTACATATTGAGTTCCTTTAATCTCTCCTAATATGTGTTCTGTTGCAAGCCCTGTACCATCTTAGTTGCCTGTCTCTGGACTGCCTCCACCCTATTTATGTCCTTACGAAGGTGCGGCCTCCATAATTGCATACAGTACTCTAGGTGAGGCCTCACCAGCGTTTTATACAATGGCATCACCACCTCCCGCCTTCTGCTAGAGATACTTCTACCTATGCACCCCAGCATACCGCTGTCCCTCCCTGCAACCTTGGCACTCTGCTTAGACACCTTTAGGTCATCTGAAATGATAACCCCCAGGTCCCCTTCTTCTTTGGTGACTGCCAGTAACTCTCCTCCCATCCTGTAGCTCTCCCCAGGGTTCCTCCGTCCTGTGTGCATTATTTTGCACTTCTTTGAATTGAACCTCAGTTGTCATACCTCAGGCCATTTTTCAAGTTTCCCCAGGTTCCTCTTCATTCTCTCCACCCCTTCTGGAGTATCCACTCTGTTGCAGATCTTTGTGTCATTTGCAAACAGGCAGACCTTTCCCTCCAGCCCTTCCACAATGTCACTAATGAAGACATTACACAGGACTGGCCCAAGAACTGATTCCTGTGGTACCCCGCTGGTCACCCTCTCTCCCCGGATTGGATGCCATTTGCTACCACCCTCTGCTTTCTGTCCATTAGCCAGTTCCTCACCCAGTTTACCACCTTGTGCCCCATGCCCAGACTACCCATCTTGTTAAGCAGCCTTTAATGTGGGACGATATTGAAGGCCTTGCTGAAATCAAGGTAGGCGGTGTGCACTGCCCCTTCCCCCCCAACTTACCTTCTCTGTCACCAAGTCAAAAAATATCTATCAGATTCGTCTGACATGACCTTCCTGCTGTGAATCCATGTTGTCTCGGATCCTAGGCACTGTTGGATTCCAAATGAGCCACTATTCTTTCTTCAAGTAGTGCCTCCATTATCTTGCCCACTACTGAGGTGAGACTGACCGGCCTATAGCTCCGTGCTTCCTTCTTACTCCCATGACTACATGTGCCCTCCTCCGGTTCCACTCCTGTGTTGAGTGACTCGGTGAACATGGCTGCCAGAGACGCTGCCAGCTCTTTGTACAGCTCCCTTAATATCCTCGGGCATATGCCATCGGGCCCCATTGCTTTGTCCACCTTCAGTTTTGTGAGCTTCTTCAGGACTGTCTCCACTGTGAATTTCCGAAGTCAAACTTAAATTAGACAAGCACCTTAAAGAAAACGGGGTGACAAGGTATTCCCACAGAGTAGTTGGTCAAAGATCTTGATAGGATGGTGGTCCTCTTTTTTTTTTCTCCATATTTGTATGTTGGTAGTATCAGATTGTTTATGTACATGGCAAGCTCCATTCCAGTTTTCTTTCTGCTGATCTAATGTCCACAAGGACGCTGAGTGCTCTAGCTACGGGTAAAATTCAGAGAGCAGATAAAACCTAAGGACTTTAAATCAATACATGGCCTCTGTTAACAAGGGACTTATTCATATGACAAACTAGTTAAAAAAAATAAATGATGAAATATAAAGTAAGTTAAATATACAGCTTAAAGGCAAAGTTCCAAGTCATCAGGTTTTGTGTTTCTCTTGTATACGGCCCTGTGATCCCAGAGTCCTCGTTACTAGAGCTCATTCTGATGTTCATAACAAGTACTAAGCCTTATGAAACGTTACGGTATAGAGAACAAACTTTTGATTGGCTTATTGCTGGTCATTGTTTCTCAGGGAATGAATATATGTAATCAGATCAACCTTCTGTTATTGTGAGCATTATCCACAAAAACTATACCCTCATATCTTGTACATGTTATTTGTTTCCATGTCAACAGACAACTTTTTTTCCTGCAACTAATGGGGATATACATGTTTTCTTTAGTGTGTTTTCACTGTTGATGCCAGTCCTTGTAACTGTTTGGTGGGGCATTTATGCTTGTTGAAGTCCTTTGGGTTTATCATCTAGCTTGGTTCTCCAGAGTCTCATGACGTCAACAAATATTGTCTGGCTTATGTTCTGTTGTGCACTTAACCTTGCTCAGTCTCGATATTTGCTCTATTCTAGCTTGTGCAACACTTCCTTCCCCTCTAGTCAGTCTATTGCTCCGTTAATTATCACAGTGGCTTTACCTGTATTATCCTGCTGGTCAGCAACAGGCAGCAAATGATCAGCATGGCTGTCACTGATGCTTAAATAATTCCAGCAGCAGGATTTGGTCTTACTTGTACATTAAATACATCGGGCCCTATTTTCAAAACTGTGCAAGGCAATGGTTGAAATGTGGTTTCGCAGCCACAAGCCAGTAGGGTTAGTGGCTGGGAAAATCCATTGGCAACAGAGGCATTCCACTGGCCGAAATGCTGCAGTTTTTGAAATGTTCACTCTTTGCAAGTACTGATCAGCAGAGCTACAAATAGTTATTGGAGAGTTACTGGCCCGGTTCAAAATCTGCCAGCATTTGGCCATTAAGTGAGTGTAAGTTTTCAGCCCTGCAAGGTGAGTAACTTTTTCTTCTGTCCCCTACTTGCTTATCTCCAGCCACCTGCAAAAACATCCTTTGTCTTATTTCCCTTTTCTGCTGCCTTCCTGCCCCAACTCCCGTGTACAGACTACCAAACCCTATGTTTTGGTTTGTGCCTTCCAGTCTAGTCATTAAACATGCAGTACATACCTGCTGGATTTAGGATGAAACTTTGATTGCGGCCCATTATGCTTATAGACTCATGCAATACAGTCATTTGACCTTTCCTCAGGGTCCGGTTTGTCAATCAAACTGTGGTACAAATAAAGTCTAGTCTGTTAAACAAACTTTCCAATCATGACATGTTTTACATTATGTACTGTAATACATTATAATCTCTAAGGTTTTAGAAATTAGTTTCATCCAGTGTTTCTGTTAGAAGGAGCCATCTTTCAATGAAGAGCTCATGGGAAAGGCGTAGCCTGGCAGTCACTTCTTTCATGATCCCGACGTATACGTTTTTAAGTCACACCTGCTGCACAGTATTTAATAGGGGGTGTTTGTTTCATCAGATTCTGTGTTATCTTAATAGCTATGGTTACTAAGTTTCTCAGCAAACGTTGTCTGGTATTTATTATGCCTGTCTTCTCATGACTAAGGAACAAGTCCATAAGAGTTTTCTTTCTTTATGTAGTTGTTCTCCATTTAGTAAATCTCAGATCAGTATTGTTTGTTTGTGATGACTGCTAAAGAGGTTGTGATGTGTACCTTCTCCACAACCTGTTCAGCATCTCCTGAAAAGGGGAATTAATGCATCACTGACGGAGTAGAGAAGAACTAGATATGCACCTCCTCCCATCGAAACTCATGCAATGTAGGTAAAGTAGTAGTTGAGTGCAGAGTCAAAAATGTGATTGCATTCTTCCTGTGAGAGTACTGCCCCCTCCCCGTTGTCCTTTCCCAAACTGACACCAATATTCTCTGACAGATTACACACTGCTTTTTGAATGATGGTGGGAAATGCCTAAAAATGTACCTTGTATGACCAGGCAATGTACTCATTTTGATTTGAGAGGGTTGGGGGGCATGGGGCAGGATCAGTTTTTCTTTTAAGATTTTAGTGTTCATATAGTGCATTAACTTTAAAGGGACTCAAATAAGTAATATTTTGAATGTTTACATAACTATCTGTTGCACACACTATGTGCCACTAACACAATGTGCTCTACTACTGCAACTCCCTTCTCATTGACCCAGCTACCTAAATCTCAGCCTTCAAGATGGCACTGCCTGTCTCTCACTCACATGATCCACTTCATGATTGCCATCCCCACTGTCCAAATCCTACAGTGTTCTGCTTCTGCCTCTGTCTATCATATCATCCTCAGCTTCTCTCCTTTATTTTTGACTCTTTTTATGCGCCACACCTGGAACTCTCTCAGGCTGCCCCTGCTCACCGGCACCACTCTACCGCCCGCCTGATGCCCTGCCTCCTCAGAGTGTAGCCGCCCTCCACTGGCCTCCAGCCGGCAGACCCCTCCAGCTCTGAGCCCCCTGAGGTATGGTCGCCTCCACTCTGGCACTCTATGTACAATTTAATGTGCCAGCCGAGGTGGCGGAAGGATAGAGAGGGTGATGACAAGGGCCCGGTATTGGGAGTGTGGTGATGCGGCCCTGAGGGGAGCTGTCGCCTATCCAGGCATGGGAATTTTTGTTGTTGTTTCCCCCAGGAGCATGAGCGTGCAATGATGTCTGCATTGCTGTGCCGTAGACATCTACTGTGCTTCTCCCCTTAGCTGCTCCAAGCTAGTTGTACCCTCAGTCTCCACTGAGGGTCTCTACTGTGTCGGAGACACCCTGGATCCCTCCCCAGGGAAAGGAGAGCAGTCCACCAGACGCTCAGTCTTCTCCCTCCCCTGCCGGCCCCTAGTGTCTGAGTTCGTTCCTGAACATGGATCGCTGGCATGGCGCGAGATGTGGCATCCAGCGCCTCAACCCTAAGTGCCACCAGGCCAGCTTCTGCTTCTCTCCTTGCATGTGCGTAATTTTTTGTTAAACCTGTAATGCGGTTTCTGGTACATTTTGTATAAAAGACACTGTAAAAAATAAAATGGAATTGCATTATATTGTATCTTGGACAAAGTATAGCACTTTATTTTATTCTTTAAAGTCTGTAATTAGAATTTTTCATTTAGGATATTTCTCAACAACTATTGATACTAATATTTTAGCAGGGTTAGAATTAGTTGTTGGTTACTAGGAGAGTAAAAGAAGATGGCAGGCTCATTCTCTGTTAAATCCTGGATGATACTATGATAATGGTGAGATGCCTACCTCTGTCTAGTCTGCTGCTTAGTTTTATGGAGGGTAGAAATGGTGGAACACCAAATGCAGGGTACAGGCATGAGCTTCATGTACTGTCTGACTCCGTATGATTTTACTTAAGCAAAGTAGCAAGGAGTAGCTGATCCATTATCCAGAAATTACACAGAAACAGAGAAGAATGAGGACAAAAAAAGATCATGTGCTGGATTGCCGCAGCAATGGATGTGCCACAGACATGGCTCATCAGGCTTGTGGCAATCTTAAAGGATTTTCTATCCTGTGTGGCAGTTGCCGCAAGTTAGACCAGCTGTTTGGTCTAGCTTGCATCAGTCCTGGGGACCCTTTGTATGGTGCTTGCACCAGAAGTGTGGCACAGGCATCCGTAAATCGGGTAAACTGTTGCAACTGTGTCCGACCTACTAAAATTGGATGTAGTTGTGGAAAAAGTGTTTGGCGCACCACCAGCTTCAAAGTGTTGTGGAGCAAGGCTTGACACAAGCCCTGCACCACAATTTGAGAATCCTGCCCCATAAGTTCATCAAGTCTGTCCTGAAAACATATGAGGTATTACATAAGAGATAACATTCAGTTAGTCGGAGTATATGAAGGAATAAGTGGCTTATGTCTGTGGGTGACTAAATGCAGAGGCCGAAGTGTTAATCAGCCACAGAAGCCAGTTATTCTAAGCATAATCTGGCTAATGAAATGTTATTACTGTTATATGACAAGGAATTTTAAACCCAGGAGGTTTAAAGTTCTGTGGTAAAGTGGAACATGCTCCCCCCTTTTTGTCTGTGGAATAAATGGATAAACTACTGTAGATGTGTCAAAATGTGGATGACCTACAGTAGCCATGTTTAAAATGTGGATAACCTTCTGTGAGTTTGTCTAAAACGTGGTTGTTTTAGTTTGTGGGGTATCAAATGACACATTTCCTCTGTTCTGATTGTTTTACATTATACAATGGTGTGTGAAAATCCTGTAACCTAATTGGTCTAAACATGTCACATGACTGTTGGTAAATCCTGCATAACCCACGGCTGAGGAATGACATTTATAAAAAACATAAACACATTTTAAATTTATTTTACACATGAGTCCATTGTATAATTGCAGTAAGGCACTCCAGGGTGTGAGTTATTGGGTGATTTACTCACTTCTTGTGTGATTAAGTCACTCGGCTGCACCTCATGACACACCACACAAGGCGTGGGTAAATCCCCAATAACCCACACCCTGTTGTGCCTTATTGCTTAAATAGATAACCTGTCATCACTGTAATTCCTAATAACCGCCTTAAAGGTATCCCATTGTGTTTTGATCCCAACCATGGCCCCAGCATTGACCACATTCTAGATTGCAAACCAGAACAGGAACAGACATAAAGTTGTCATATGTCCAGTCCTAACCCACATATATCAGTCAGACTTTGGTTTGTGAGTTTGATCACAGTTCACTTCTGTTTTTTTATTTTTTATGTACTGTACTTTATACTGCCCGGCTACTGGCTGGCCCCCATCGGTCCGCCCCTTCCGCCCAGCCCCATCACCCACCTTCCTTGGGACTTACCTGCTGCCCCCAAAGTGCACACTGGCTTACCCCCCAGGGTGGGGCAGTTGGAGTGGGGTGGGACTTACCCCCGAACAGAGACACGGACTGATTTGGGGACAGAGTGCCTTGATCAGCAGTGTGGGGCCTGTGATGTGGGGGCAGACATCCTCTTGCACACCTTAGTGTTTTTTTCCTTTTTCATCCTGAAACCCGTGGGATGCCGGGGAAGCTACATGATGCGAGGGAACGGGGTGGCATTCCTCACATCGGAGCATGGCAGCTTCCACCCACCCTAAGTCTCTCAGCTCCCTTGCACCACCACCTGTGGTCACCCGGGGAGTGGTAGAACAGCGGGAGCTTGAACATCCACCCTCCCCGAGGTGGAGAGTGTCCTATGGGACGTTCATCCCACCTTCCTGGCTGACCTTCCAATAACCCAGGCTCATTTCTAAACCCAAGTCATCGGCGTTGCACTGGCCAGTTGCAGTCCACTTCTGACTGGCCATAAAGATCTTTAATCTTGGTCTGCACCCCAGTGCGATGGGGGTGGGCATAAGGAGATGAAATCTAGATGGCAACAACATTAGCACTCTGGCAGATTATATATTGCCATGTTCTCCCCACCACATTATGGTGTCCAGATTTCTAGGTCTTTTGCCTCCTGTTGTTGGCCAGGAAAGTTGTAACTGGTTCTTCTCCCAGCCAGATGGGCTTATCCAAAGGGGTAAATCTAAGACAGTCTGGGGGTCAGTAGTGAATGCTCCTGGGTGACAGCTTGTGGAGGGGCTGAAGGAGAGCTTGTTAACTGAGAAAAGAGGAAAAAAAACTATTTATAAGAAATGTGATATGTGAACATCAATGTAAAGAAACCTGATTTTAAAGGGTGTTGTTTCATTAGACCTCCTTCTTCTTTTCAGAGCAAGTCTCTTTCGAAAGTTGTGGACCCTTATTATTGGGTTAGTGGAAGCTCTGCTTGTGTTTTTTAAACACCGCAGTCCTTCCCATAACAACAGACTGATGTCACAGGCATTACAGCTGTGAGGTGAATTGTTGGTAGAGATTCATACATAAATACATGTGTAATGGTCAGCTTATGCTGCTGTATTGTATACTGAATTACTGTTGTCATTGTTCAGAGTAATAGGAAATAATTCTGGTACTGCTTTTCTTTCAAGTATAAAATCTAGACTGTCATCTTTTTATTGTTGTAGCATGTTTCTAGGAAGACTTTTAGGGTAAATAAATAATGTCAGTCTTGTTGCTATTGTTTTATAGTCATTCTGATTCCATATCTTAGATCTCTGTATTGTCAGTGTCGGAAGATTGGAGGTTGTGGGTTCCAGTTCCACAGCAGGAACTTGTACTGGTACATAATACAGACACTGAAGTGCAATAATAACTAGCTGTCTGTCTATCTCTCTCGCTCTCTCTCTCTCTCTCTCTCTCTCACACTCACTCTGTCATCCATTTACCTCCAGTCTCCTGAGCAAATCCTTCAAGAGGCCTTATAATAGTCTATTGACGAATTGCTTTAACCATGAAATTTGTGTACCATTACAGAATTATAGTGTAAACACCCATTAAAACTGATGCAAGTGATATCTTTGCATATCCTCTAATGCTTTTTGGAAGTGTTAATATGCTCAATGTACCGTACAGAGGTAGACAAACTCAAAACAGTTAGATTTAAAAGGTCCTTGTCATTGGCAAGACAACACAGGCATGGTACTAAATTACAGTAGTCCACTTTGCAATCTTTAAGACTATCCTATTTACAATTCTCAAACATTGCAGACAGTAAAGCTTATGTTTTACAACAAAACAACTGCAGCGCTAACAGTTTATGTATTGCTCCCCGTTGTGAATGAGAAGTTGGTACATATGGATAATGGGCACTTTGTATACATATGACAAGAATGCCCAATGCTGTCAGTTTTTGTAATGTGGGGGTAATCCATTCAGTAACTGACATCATGTCGAGATGGTGAGACACTAGTCACTTGAGATTACTGATTTTTTTCTGCCTTGGTTCTGTGTGAGACTTGTGGCCAGTGGCCAGGGGGAGGATTCAAAAGAGAAGTTCAGAGGTGAAAGGTAATAGCTTTAAGTTGAGTGTATTTTTTACATTTACGTATAGCTAAGTTACCATGCTTAGGGGAGTAAAATGAATTGTAATTTGGGCTCTTGATAGTGAAGGACCACTCAGCTGCTTTTATGTTCTGGACTTTGTCCACTTTTAAACCTTTTCTTAAATTTTCTTTCATCTTTCAGGGCATGTTTAGTCATAATTGTCCTGTTACTGCTCATATTTATTAAGTGATTATAATACCTGGGCTCTGTTTTTTCCCATGGGGAAGCCGGTTATAATTTGCCGTTATGACTAGCTGGGTATAATGGTATTCATGTGTCGGTTCCCCTCAGAGCTCACGTGCACACTCACACTGCTGCAGCCCAGCACAATTGCAGTGAAAGTCAAAAGTGCTAGCTGTCACATCCAACTCTCAGCCTGTGTGGAACTCGGGTGGTGGCCTGCTCTACGTGGGTGGGAGAGAGGGCAGAGTATGAGTGTTGGGTGGTGGAAGAGTAGAACAGTGGACTGCTTCAAACGAGGATGGGACAGGACAAGGGGAGGGGTGGAAGGGAGGGGCAGCTGCAGAATAAGGGGTGCTAGCTGCACATTCGAGCAGACTTGATAGACCTCTAGGCCTTTATCTGCTGGCGAATTTCGTATGTTCGTAAGAGGCAGGTGGGAAATGGGCAGACTAGATGGAGCAGGATGGTCCTTTTCTGCTGACACATTACTATCATACTGTGTCCTGGGATACGGTAATCTGTAGATGGGACTACTTTATCCCCTGACATTTTTTTAAAACATATTTTATTAAGTTTTATGAACAGACCATACAAACTTATATGAAACTTGCAAACAAGTATACAGAGCCTGTAATTTTTATATTAAAAAAAAATTGCCACTGATTGCCAGGCCCATGCCCCCATAACAAGGCCAACATTTTTTGGACAGGGTGCTACCAGCCCCAAATGATGTAGTGGTGGTGTATGCGTGTAAAGAGTTTTGAAGGACTCCCCCCCCCCATTGTCTCTTATGTGCTCCCAGCTGCCAAGTTCATTTATTTACAGATTCATAACTGTGAGAGGCACACTGAATAAGGCTCGCTTCTAGGTGCGACGGGAGGAGGGGGTACCATGCATAAGCCACCATCCAAATGCTGAGGATAGAGTATTAAGACATTGTCATGCCCTTTGTCATAGGGTCGCCCATGTGACTTTGCTGAACAGCTGGGATTGCATGGGGGATGCTCAAGGTGGGGGTAAATTATGTGCATCCTTCCTGGCCATGTTACATAGCTCAGGAATGTTTAATAAAAGAAAAAAAACCTTTGTGACTGGGAACCGCCATGAGAATTTAACACAAAAAAAAAAAGGTTTGTGACAAGTGTGTTGGCCGCAAAATATAAGTTAATTCTAATTACTTTATTCTTCATTGATCATTCCTAAAGACCATGTTCATTTTTTCATATTTTTCCTCTTGATAATGTATTTAACCTTTTTTGTTTTATTTTATCCTTCGACAGAATGCTAAAAAGTACTTATTTTGCTCCGAAACTGTCAACCTACTCCTCTATATATGCAGGCTGGGAGGATGCCGACTTGCTGCCCAATCTATAGTAGCAATTCAGTGTACACCCAGCTTGCACAACAAATTCTTGCACAGCAGTTTTTGGTTTTTTTTTATTTTTTATTTATAGCATTTTGTACATTAAGCATACAAATACTTTCATGCTGAACGGGTATAATTATTCGACACCTTGACAAGTAATTTTTATTTATTTATTTATTTATTTTTTTTGCACTTACACTTACAAGTGATACTTTCATGCATCATGTTTATATGTGTAGGTTAATTTGAGGCTTGATTTCAACTTGCAGTTTTACCAAATTTCAGGATTTTGTCTCTCATTATTTGTCCTTTAATATACCAGGACAATTGGAATGTAAGTTGTAGCTCATCTTACATGTATTAGAGAGAATGCCACTCCAAGGTTTTTTTTATCACTAGAATGCTTTCTTGGCATACTGAGACATTTTAAAATTTATGTGACAAGAACTCTCTGGCTGTAGAGAATTCTTGATAACCTTTGCCCTTCTGAGGCTCTTCAGTTTAAGCATATTGGTGTTAATTAGCTTCTCTGACGTAATCTTCTATTATGTTTTAAATGTATATGTTAAACCAATGAGAATTATTTCTCTTTTCTATATAATCTGGTGTTAATAGTATGGGATATTTGAAAAACTCCACAAAGCTTCTGAAGAAGGACCTGGTTGGTTCGAAAGCTAAAGCACTTTGTTCTTTTCTGTAACATCCATGTGGGTCCAATAAAAGGTATCAAATCATTTGTTTCTGGATCTGTTTTTTTAAAAGGACCAATACGGCACCTACAACATTTTTTTTACTTCTAATAAGATAACTTTATTTTCTCAGGAAGAAGAAAAAAAATAAAAAAAAAATATAGTAATCTATGAGATCTGTTTGTGTTTCTATTAAAATATGTTGAAACACCCAAATAAAGAAAGAGGAGTTCAGATCTCCCGAGTTTCCTGAGAAATATTAACTAGCTATAACAAACAGTCTACAACTAGGCAGGTTATATTTTAATTGTATTCCCTCCTGTTTGGAAAACTAATTGAGTGATTGTTTACATTACCAGTTATTTTTAAAGGAGAAGCTGCCTAGATACCAAAAAGGAGGAATATGAAGTCGCCAACAGTTAGTCTTTTAAAGTCTCAGTTTTCCAGTGCAGCCAGTTTATAAAGAAAAAAGACTTCATTAAATGGGCTTTAAGCCTTCAGACTTAAATTCCTACGAGGGGAACTAACCACGAAAGTCCCCGTAGTGTGGGGAACTACTGGCTCATCAAGAGGGGTAGAAATACAGGATATAAAGTACTTTAGTCCCACAAATAAAAGCTTCAGTCTCCTTCCAGATCTTCTTCCTCCGAAGTGCTTCTCTCTCGCTGTCTTTTAGCTGCAATTCTCTCGACGCAGGACCCAGCTTCTTTCGGGTCTGTGAAGCGGTATTGTCTGCGACCCTCCGTGAAGCAAAGTCAGGCCAGAAAAGCCAGGGTGAATGAGATACCTAGTTCTTTGAGCCTGTTTTTTACTCCATCAAATGCCTTTCTTCTGGTACGTGTAGCATGGGAGACATCTGGGCAGAACAAGATACGAGCCTCTTGCATATATACAGGGCCCCTATTTCTTAAGGCTCCGAGCAGCCTGTCCCGTTCACCCTGGGACTGGAGGGTGAAAAGGATTGTGTGAGGGATGTCCATGTCACTCTGGGCTCTTCTGGGAGTGATCCTGTAGGCTCTTGTTATTCGGAAATCTGTAAGTCCCGATATGTCCTCCAGCCAGTTTTGAAGGTAGGAGAGTAGGGCCTCTCCTTCCATTTGCTCTGGGAGGCCGAGAACCCTTACATTTGCAGCCCTCACTGTGTTCTCCAACTGTTCCACTCGAGTACACAGTGCTGCTTGTTCTTTTAAGGACATAGCTGTAGCAACTAGGGCCTTTCCCGCCGTAGCTTCAATCGTCTTTGTAGTCTCACCCATGGCATCTAATCTATTTTCCATGGTCTGAAATTTTTCAGTGAAACAGTTTAGTTTCTGGTCCATTTGTTGTACCGTTTTAGTTAGGGCATTTACTGCAGCCTGTAGAGTTTTCAAAGTAGCACCCTCCGAATCTGAACTTGTAGCTTGCAAGGGGCCTGTCGCCTCGTCTGGAGGTTTTGAGCTGGAAGCACGTGGTTGAAAAAAATCCTGCTTAGCGGTTTTATTTCGACCCATCTTCATTTGATTTTAGTTCTCTAGGTGCAGCAAGTCCTCCTCTATCAATGTATGTGCACAGCTAGGTGTTTCTTTTGGTAAATCACGACTTTTCTTTTGAATATTAAGCCTCAAATTGGGAGCTCCTCCGCCCCCCCTGCACAGTAGTCTTGATTCTGCTAACTGCACATTCTGATAACTTCTGAATGCCTGTCTATTTTCTTTATTTGTATGTTGGGATAGCTTTCTGTGGTAGGCACTGACCTGGTCTTCTAGGACGCACTGCAGACTATTTTCTTATGGGTTATTTCTGGGCAGGCTGCAACTTTTCCCCTTTTTTTCCCCTATCTTAATGCTTTCTCTGTGCAGTAGGATCCCCTTGGGGCAGGTAGTACCCTTCGAGAGAGACAGACGCTTGTGTTGGTTTTCCAGGCTACATAGAGCCCCAGCTTCCCAGCAGAGTTCTACTGACCGTTTTTTTTTTTTTTTTATTTAGTATGCTTTTTCCCTGTGCCCAGCTTGCCTCATTCTTTCCCTTCTCCAGCTCCATCGCACTGCTGTCTCTGGGACTTACCCAATCAGTCCACAGTGTCCCACGGTTTCCCCCTGTGGTGGAGCCTCCCAGGGGAACCCCATTTAGCCCAGGAGGAGATTAATTTGGATGTGACTGGAGAACCCAGTAAGCAGGTGTGGGACCTGCGAGGATGGGGCATCATCCTGCAGGCTGGGAGTTTTCTCATTTTCTCCCTGGGGAGGCGTGGTGGCATGCAGTGACGTAAGCAACGCACATGCCCGACATCTGATATGCCTCCCAGCCAGATACAGCCCCAGCAGTTGGACCCTGGCCTCCACAAGGAGTCAGTACCATGCTGACGACATCATCTCTCTCCCCCCTCACCAAGGAGGAGAGCAGTCCATGGGAGGCTTGATCCTCTTCCCCTAGTCGGCCCTCTGACACCTGAGATTGCTTCCAATCTCAGGTCATTAGCGCCACAAATGGTTTTTGGTACTGACTTAGTTGTTGCTCTCTGGCCTCCACGGGACTGCAGCAGCAGGGACCAGACACGAGGATGAGGCAGGAATCTTTGGCATCCCTGTGCCAACACAACCATGGATCTTACTTTAAAAGGGCTCTTGCAGTAGGTACTCACATATTGGACTAAGCCACCAGGCGTTAGAACCACATGGAAGCCAGCCCGCCGGCACAGTGGTTGGATTTCCACTTGCGATGCCAGTGACACGGGTTCGGGAACGAGCCCGGGTCACTGGAGGGCCAGCCAGGGGGAGAAGGATTGAGCATCCTAGGGACAGCTCTCCTTCTCCAGGGGGAGGGTAGGGGACTGGTCCGGCGCCTGCTGGCTCCTAGTGGAGGCTGGGAGTATCACAGGACACATGGCCCAATACTAACTGGGGGAGGAGCGGACGTCGGCGTATGCTGTGACATCACTACGCTGCCCCCAACAGAAAGCAAGGAAAATCGCTCACTGGCCCTCCGGATGACGGCTCTCTGTTCCCCAAGGGCCTCCAGCACCTTCCTGGTGCCTCCTGTTCCCCAGCAGGATCCCCATAGAATTTGATGGCAGATAAGGACCGCTTGGCCCACCCAGTCTGCCCATTTCCCTACCTAATGGATAAGCTGCAGATCCTAGTTAACCAACAGCCTACTTCTTCCTACCCCCACCCCCTAGAATTGCCTTATGACTGTCCCATGCATGCTTGAATTCCACCACTGTTTTTGACTCCACAACCTCCTCCGGAAGGCCGTTCCATGCATCCACAACCCTCTCTGTGAAAAAATACTTCCTTAAATTACCTCTGAGCACTTCCACCCCATCTTCAAATTGTGCCCCCTTGTTCTTGCACACCTCTTTTTTTGAAAGATGCTACCCTCTTGGACTTTGTTGATTCCCTTGAGGTGCTTGAAAGTTTCTATCATGTCCTCCCTCTCCCTCCTTTCCTCGAGGCTATACATGTTAAGCTCCTTATGTCTCTCTTCATATGTCTTCCAGAGCAGACCCTGCACTATTTTAGTTGCCCTTCTCTGGACAGCTTCCATCTTGTCTATGTCTTTGCGGAGATTGGGTCTCCAGAACTGCACGCAGTACTCCAGATGGGGTCTGACCAGCTGTCTGTACAGAGGGATAATAACTTCCTGTTTTCTACTGGTGATACCTCTTCCTATGCATCCCAGTATCCCCCCAGCCCTCCTTGCTGCCCTCTCACATTGCTTGCCCACCTTTAGGTCATCTGATATGACTATCCCCAGGTCTCTTTCCATTTTGTTGTTGTTAGTATCTCACCCCCCATTGTGTACTCTTCCCTGGGTTTTGTTTCCCAGGTGCATTAACCACTTCTTAGCATTGAATCTAAGCTGCCATACATTTGACCATTCCTCTGACCTTGCCAAAGTCCCTTCTCATCCTTTCCACCCCACCTTGTGCATCAACTCTGTTGCAGATCTTTGTGTCATCTGCAAAAGACATACTTTTCTTCCAGTCCCTCTGCAATGTAAGCTATAAAGACATTGAAGAGGATCGATCTAATACTGAACCCTCGTGCCCCACTAGCAACCCCTTTCTTCAGGTGGACTCCATTTACTATTACTCTCTGTGTCCTATTTTCCAGCCAATTCTTACCCAGGCTGTCATCTTGGGACCCACTCCCAGGCTGGCTAACTTGTATATTAATTTTTGTGTGGGACTGTGTCAAATGCCTTGCTAAAGTCTAGGTAGGCCATGTCCACAGCCCCTCCCTGATCTACTACTTTGGTCACCTGGGCCCTAGAATTACGTGCTGGGGCTACCCTCCCCCCGGTGCCTTCCCCTTCGGAGGAGAGGGACCCGCCCGGTGAAGGGATACACCGGGATATCCCGAGGGTCGGCTGCGATCTGGGGACTAGAGGAGGGCTGGGCAGGGACAGGAGAGGTCAGGGGGAACTTGGCAGAGCTTGAAGGAGTGGAGGACCAGTGAGCACGGGGGCAGAAAAATAGATAATACAAAAAAAAAGAACCACATGGAAAACTTATAGCTAGCAATGTCCAGCGAGGGACTGCCCCCGACATCATGTGACTCACGTCAGCGTGGCGCTATATAGGGAGCGGTCCCCACGCCCGCCCTCAAGTTCTTTCCCGCGGTCGACCTGCGCATGTCGGACCTTGCGGAAGAATGCTGCTACTGTCGATGCCATCTTTGGAGGAGTATATTCATTTAAAAGTCTATTTTTCTTACGAATTCTCGCCTTATTGTTAATTCCGAAATCGTTTGTGCATGTAATTTCTGACTCCTTCAGAATCACATAAGAACAAGTGCGACTCCTGTGGAACTCAGGTCCCTCACAAGGACGGCCATTCCCTCTGCCTTCTTTGCCTGGGCCCAGGCCATAAGGTTTTGGAGTGTGAACACTGCCAGTTTCATTCGGCCACACGCAAAAGCCGTCTGCAGTCCCTGGAAGCACATCTTTTAAAACAAAAGATGGCCAATATGGAGAAGGAGCTGAAGAAAATCAATCGTCGTCCTCTCAGGAGGGCCACCACAAAAAGAAAAAGGACAAGGAGAGACATCGGGACCAGGAAGGGTCCCCAGCAATCCTACCGCCTCTGTCCGGATTCGCAGCCCTTAAGGTAATTTCTCCTCCAGGGGATCAGCCTTCGACGTCCTAGCGGTACGAGTGGGACCGGTAAGTTGAATTCCGGCTCCTCCGGTTCTTACACAGCTATGGCTGCTGAGTCATCCACCGGCTCCTCTGAAGGCTGCACAGCCCCGGATCCTCAGTCAGGCCCCGATAACAGGCTTGATGAAGAGGTGACGGACCAGCTGATGTCAAATACGCAGCTGATAATGGAGATTACTCCGACTTCTCCGTTACTGCCAATCGAGACGGTACCTCCAGCTCCCCCTGTGGGGTACACGGAGAAAGGAGATCGCCGGCCGTTGGGGGTTTCGCCATCACTATGCTGGAGCCTCAGACATCTGAGCCACCGACAGACCAGATGAAGGTCCCTCTGACTCCCTCAGGCCTCTTGGTCCCTCAAGGTCCGCCGTCAAGCCCGACACCCGGACCATCAGGACCCGTTCAGGATCCCCCCTCGGGGCCCCATGCACTCCTGACTAGGTGTTGTCCAGATCCACCGATCCCGCCGTCAGGACTGACACCAGACCCTTCGGACCCTTCATCAGGTCCTATGCGGGGACTGTCTGGCCACCCTTTTGGGCAGCCGACGCCATGTTACCCTACGCCAGGATACCCGATGCCATGCTAACAGACATCGGGTTTTCAAGCACTGGGTTACCCTCTGTTTGGTTTTAATTACCCTTACTACTGGTACTCGAGCTAAGGATTCAGTAATCCACCACCACAATAAGTGGACTTATAGGCGGTCCTCAAATCGTGGTGGGCAGAAGCCAAGTCGCAGCTCACATTGGAGCTTGAGAAGTGCCAACGGCCGACGGCTCCTGTGCCAGCCCCAAGGCCTCTTTCTCCGGAACCTCCCCCGCCATCCGACCCTATGGCCCTGACGTTGGACAGACAACTGGAGCTTTTACCTAATCCATGGCCTTGGGAATTTTCCCGGCTGTCTGATTTTTCAAGGCCAGTTGACTTGCTTCTTCCCACCATCAGTTCACCCAACGGCAACCAATCGTTGGACTCTTGACAGTGATTCAGTCTACTCTGGCTCCAATTTTGACACCCCTAAGCTGCAGGACCCAAACCAAAAGAGTCTCCCAAGTCCCCTTCTGAGGACTGTTCCTTCTTAGAACTCCTCAAGAAGATCCAAGCGGCATATGATTGCCGTACGGTCGCTCAGGATCCGCAGAGACGGAGATTGGCGGCACACTTGGATCTAACAGACTCTTGTCCAACTCTCATTCTGCCATGGATAGAGCCACATGAGGACTTGGTCACAGCTATCTGGAAACAGCCTTCCTCACTGGCCCAGGTGGCCAGGAAAGCAGACAGGCTTTACCTATCTCCAGATGACAAGGACTACCTCAGCCTCCACCGAAGGCTGATTCAGTGGTCATTAGTGCGGCCCATGATAGGTCTGCAAAACCTAAACACCTTAGTGCTTCCCCTCCTGATGAGGAGTCTAAGGTTCTTGACCAGTATAGAAAGAAGATTTACTCTTCTTCCACTTTGGGAAGCAGAGCCTTAAATTACGCTGCCCATATGGGGGACTACCAGAAATCAGTTTTAGGTCAGTTAGAGTCCAAAGTGGACTCTCTTCAGGACTCATCCTTGAAAGAGGAAATGTCTGATCTAGTCAGATTGGCTAGATCTGCATGCAGACATATGTTATGAGCCACCTATGATGCAGTTGATGCTGCAGGTAGAAGCTTAGCATCAGCCATTAGCCTTAGATGTCATGCATGGCTTAGGATCTGAGGCCTGGCACCGGAGGTTCAGACAGCCATACAAGATGCCCACTTTGGGGGGGGTCAATCCTTTTCAGAGGGGATGTCAAGGACATAATTTCTGACCTCCAGGATAAGGGCAAAGCTTTACGCTCTGTACAGTTTATGTACAAACCACTCCAAAAACCAAGGCAGCCATTTTGGAGGCAGCAACTTCGTCAACAAATACAAAATCAGAACCAATGTCAAAACAAACGGGCGCCTTCGGCTGTTAGAGCTCCCCCGGCCAAATCCCACAAGGCCTCGGGCGTCATAGCCTCCTCCGTGCCTACCGCCTCCTGCCTCCACTGGTCTGCACCCCAGAGGAGCTGATAGGGGGAAGATTCTCCCATCACCTACCAGAGTGGAAGAAAATAACAGCAGACTCATGGGTGCCATAAGTGGTGGCAAAAGGCCACATAATAGAATTCATAGAGAGACCTCCAACAAATCTTCCAGGTCACTCATTCTGCCCACCTCACCACATACCCTTGGTAAGAGAGGAAATAAACTCTCTGCTGGCAAAAACAGCAATAGAGCCAGCTCCAAGAAGCATCAACGGAAAGGGTACTACTTGTACTTCTTCCTGGTACCCAAGATGACAGGCGACCTCAGACCCATTCTCGATCTGAGCTCATTGAACTTCTTTGTGGAGTACTAGAGGTTCAAAGAACGATGTCTCTTCCCAGCGTACTTCCTCTCTAACAGAAGGGTCATTGGCTCTGAGCTCTGGCTATGCAGGATGTCTACCTACATATCCCAATTTGTCCGCCACACCACAGATTCCTCCGTTTTTGTTTTCAGGGGGAGTATTTTCAATTCAAAGCCCTCCCCTTTGGCCTTTCATCGGCACCCAGGGTGTTCATGAAGTGCCTAGCGGTGGTGGCAGCCTTTTTATGCACACAGGGAGTCCAAGTATTCCCATATCTGGACGATTGGCTAATTTCAGCTATGTCGAGAGTTGCCCTAGCCAGTTCTTTGGCCCTTACCCTGGACATTTTTCAACGTGTGGGCATCACAGTCAGTTATGCCACATCCCACCTTGTTCCTACCTAACAGCTTAAATTTATCAGACCAGTGTTGGAAACAGTCCAGGTCAAGGCATTCCTACCGCAGGACAGGATGGCAATATTGCAGCAACAGGCACACCTGGTAGCATTGCAGAGGAGGACATCAGCCAGGTCAGTCCTTCGACTACTTGGGCTCATGGCTGCAGCCATCGTTTCGGTCCCCTTAGCCAGACTACACATGAGAGTCTCGCAGGTGGACCCTCAGAGTACGGTGGGACCAGAGATCAAATTATCTAAACCACGACATCCTAGTCCCTGTCCCGATGGCCCGGGACCTTTTGTGGTGGCAAAACCAGGACAACCTCTCCAGGGGTGTCCCATTCCATTCAGACAATCCCTCCCAAACCATGACGACTGATGCCTCAGGCCTGGGATGGGGAGTGCACCTGGGAAACCAAAGGACACAAGGTCCTTGGTCCCACAACGAACTGTCCCTTCATATCAATGTACTCAAGATGAGGGCAGTGTTGAACACCCTGAAGGCTTTCCAACACCTCATCCAACCGGGTCATCTCATGATCCAGACAGATAACATGTGCGTAGTCTGGTACACGAACAAATAGGGTGGAACCCGCTCTTATCCCTTTTGTCGGGAAGCGATGAGAGTGTGGTACTGGGCAGCTAGCCACAACCTTCATTTGACGGCAATCCACGTGCCAGGCATCCAAAACGTCCTGGCAGATACACTGAGCCGCACATAAGCCAGGGCACATGAGTGGGAGCTCAGACAGTCGGTGGTAGACGACATCTTCGGAAGGTAGTTATGGCCGCAAATAGACCTGTTCGCCTCCCCACTCAATGCAAAACTACCAACCTTCTGCTTGCTCATTCCAGGGCATGGTGTTTTCTGGCGAGACGCGCTCTCTCTATGCTGGAGGGGGAGGTCTGTTGATTCAGAGAGTGCTAATGAAACTCTAGGCAGAAGGAGCACAAATGATTCTCATTGCTCCCTTCTGGCTGAGACAAATATGGTTCTCGCTACTGCAACAACTGTCAGTGGAACCTCCATTTCCACTGACAGTCTCTCAAGATCTCTTGACACAGGAACAGGGGACCCCGGTACATCCAGGTCTCAAGTCCCTTCATCAGGCAGCCTGGTGGTGCTGAGGGTTGAGGCACTGGACGCCACACCTCGCGCCGTGCCCGGTGACCTGGGTTCAGGAGTGAGCTCAGGTGCTGGAGGTTGGCAGGGGCGGAAAGGGATTGAGCGTCCCCAGGACAGCTCTCCTTTCCCGGGGGGGAGGGCTTTGGGAATGTCTGGTGTCCCAGTGACCCTAGGTGGAGACCAGGGGTACTGCAGGATCACAGACCAAAATTGTGTGGGCTAGTGTGGTGGATGCCGGCAGGGTTGCTGTGCGCCATAGCGTCACTGCACGCTCCACTGGGGTATAAAAACCCCTTCGGGCCGGATAGGCGATGGCATCTCAGTGCCTGGCCGCCACATGCCCAAAACTGGACCTCTGCCTCTGCCCCTTGATCTCCTTGCAGACCTTGGCCTGGTGGGCCCGTGGGGTGTGTTAATGTCCTTGAGTAGGCAGGCGATCACAGTGGGCGATACAGCGGCAGGTGAGTGGACTGCCCGAGAGAGTTCTGGACCCCTTAGGAAATAAAAAGGAACTGAAAAGAAAAAAAAAAAAAGTCCCTTCATCTACATACATGGCACCTACTGACATAGTTGCTGCACATTTCAGGGTTTCCCTGAAGGTAGCACAAATTCTGGTGGAGGCCAAAAAGCCTTCCACTAGAGCCCCTTATACCATAAAATGGAAAAGGTTTTCCATATAAGCAGACTCGAAGGGGATAGAACCTTTCTCCTGTTCAGTCACACAGGTCTTAGATTACATGCTGCATCTCTACGATCTGGGTCTCAGTTATTCGACTTTGAAAGTCCACTTATCTGCCATTTCTGCCTACCACATTCCAGTGGGAAGCAAAACTCTGGCCCAGCTGGAGATATCCAAAACCTTTTTAAAGGGGATTCTTCATTTAAAACCACCAGTACAGAGCCAAGTTCCACCCTGGGACTTGAATTTCATACTAGAGAAACTCACTCTGCCTCCTTTCGAGCCGGCAGTGAGTTCTGACATGTGCTCCCTTTCTTGGAAAGCGCTCTTTCTAGTGGCCATCACTTCAGCTCAAAGGATCTCAGAGCTTCAGACCCTAATGTGTAAGGTACCTTACTTGATTTTTCACAGAGACTGGGTGGCTCTGCGAACCAATCCGAAGTTCTTACATAAGGTGGTATCAGAATCCACCTTGAATCAGTCCTGTGACTTGCCAGTGTACTACCCAGAGCTCTTCAATCAGGGTGAAGCACTTCTGCACACTCCGGATGTACACAGAATTCTTCGATACTACATGAACAGGATGAAGCCGGTCCGTAAAACAGACCAGGTGTTTCCTTTGGGCCCAAAAGAGAGGGTGCCACTGTTTCAAAACAGTGTTTGTCCACATGGTTGGCAGACTGTATTACCTTCTGTTACAAGAAGTGCAACAAGCCCCTTCCAGGGCAGGTCAAAGGACATTCAGCCAGAGGCATGACTGCTTCTACTTCTTGTTTCAGCTGCAGACATTTGCACAGCTGCAAATTAGTTTTGTCCATACCTTTACCAAACATTACAGTTTGGACATTGCTTCAAGGTGCAGAGTGGACTTTGGCCTTGTTGTTTTGCAGGGACTCTCTATCTTGAGTACCCTGTTCATTTCAGCAAACCAGTTCCTACCTCCCATGTCTTAGACTTGTCTCAGGTTACTGCTTGGGACTCAGTCCTATATGTGAGTACCTACTGCAAGAGCCCTCTAGAAGTAAGACAGTACAGTTACGTAAGAACTTGCTGTAACAGTAGATCTTCAAGAAAGGCTCTTTGCAGTAGGCACTGCTTTCCCTCCCACCTACCCTCTGGGTTTCTTCTATTCTTTCTCCTGTAATTGCTTTTAGCTCCAGGAGCAGGAGCCTACTCCTTCTCTCCTGTTGCACCTTTTTAGGTCTCCAGCGGGAGAACTGGAGGGTGGGTGTGGGGACTGCTCCCTATATAGCACCATGCTGACGTCTGTCACGTGACATCAGGGGTGGTCGCCCACTGGACACAGCTAGCTAGAAGTTTTCTGTGTGGTCCTAACGCCTGGCGGCTTAGTCCTACATGTGAGTACCTACAGCAAGAGCCTCTCTCGATCTACTGTCATGGTAAGTTCTTGCATAACTACTTTCCTATGCATCATGGAGCAGCTCTGCTGCTACTGATGGATGGATGAAACTGTAGTGTCTGCCAGCAATGAAAAGCACTGCCATCTTGTGCCCCCTACCCCCCACAACCATAGCAACAGAGGTCTGAGGTCACACCATCAGTCACAGAAGGACTGCAAGATTACTGGCACGTATAAGAGGCCAGTCATCTATTGAATGACAGACCTCCAGCCTGCGCTTCGAGTGACTGACAACCCAGCAGACAGATGGTGAGCTGACATTCCCCAGTGAACAGCAGGGGCTGTTTCAGGACCCAGTTGGTCTGTATGTGGCTGTATGGAGAAGGAGACTGGTAGAGCTGCTGCAGAGGCAGGCTGCGCATCTGTCAGAGACTGAGTGGGAAGCAATACTTCTACTACAGAAAAGGAGGAAATTGCATGCTACCTCAGCATGGAAGCAAAACCTGCAGTTGAGAGAGAGTTTTCTGTGCTGGAGCCCTGTCTGAAGCTGAATTGGAACCCCAGTTCATCTAGGAAACCGCCTGATCTGTACCATAGCCAGGTGCTGGTTATTGCCACCCTGGTGTGACTGGGTTGCTGGACTTGCTGGGAGGGAGGGATGGATCTGCAGAGATTGCCACAGGAGAAGTTAGTCTATGAAAGAAGATTAAGCTACCGATGGCTAGAATCAGGAGTGGTCTGACCTGCACCATAGTGACAGCCAGAGCAAGCAGGAGAGCGTGTGAAATCAGCCAGAGAGAGAGAGAGAGACTCTCCGTGAACTGGGCCATCACCCCTGTGCTTTGTGGGAGAGTCTTCTGGTTTGGGAAAACTGTGAGTACTCTGGGCATGCCGTGTAACAACCACCTTTGCGCATCATACTGTTGGGAATTAAGTTAACCGACTTAGGCCATCCAGCCAGGATTTATAAATACCTAATTTGGGTTGGCAGAGCATTTGTGTTTGGGGATTAATTTTCTAGCTTGCTTTATTTAAGTGCACCACTGCAGACTTACCAAGTGCAGCGTTGTTGGGTCTGCGTTTCCATTGCTAGTTACCCAGTGAAGCACCGGGAGCTCCCTAGATAGTATTAAAGGGATATTCACTGATATTAGTAGGGAAGAGGGTAGCACCCCCCAGTACAGCTGGGCTGGGAAATGCAGCTTTACTGTGCATGTGTGGTGTGGGGGCAGAAATGGTTGTGGGCTGAAACTAGGACACATAACCACAGTCCAGGGAGGAGAAGCAATAATTGGCTACACCTAGGAGGACATAGAAAAGAAGCCCCAGTGGACTGGGCCTGCATGGGCACTGAAGAGCCAGCCAGTGTTGCATCATATCCTGCTGCCTGACCTCCTTTCCTTTTGGAGTCTTGCAGTCCCTAAATAAAGTTCCCTGTTTTTTTTCTTTTATAATTCCTTGTCCTAGTGATTATTGTTGGAAGTAATAAGTTGCATGCTCATCTGAGTAATTGTTATTGCACTATGTTGGTTCACAGGTGTGGTGATCCCATGGGGAGGTAGGGTAGGTGTTCTGCATGCCAGACTGTACCATACTGACGCCAAGCCCATTTAAACCTTTCTCTGGGTGAACATATCATGCAATTTATTTAATCTTTGGATATGATTCCTCAGTCAGGAGTTTATCGACCCAGGCCCCTTAACCTTGTTTGAGCCCACAAAGCAGAGACAGTAAATGCAACATCCATAGTGACCTGATTACATTTGGATGCTCCTTCCAGGTCCCTCAGTGAGTGCAGGGCCTGAGACTAGCTTGGGGGGCCATCTACTTGAGTCATGGGTACAGTTTTCTGTGTTGTCCCCGCCCACGAAATGCTGTCATGAACCAGTTTTCATGGGTTCCTGCGAGCAGTTGCTTAATGTCCGAAGCTGGCCAGCATCTCTCATACCTGATGCTGCTCCTCCACCTTGCATCACCACCTGCAGTCAGGGAATTGGAGAAAAGCCTACCATAACATCTGAGGTATGGTGAGTGTTCACTGAGACACTCAAGCCTTCCCTCCCTGCTGGCCCTCAGTGCCCACAGGCTCATTCCCGAAACGGGGTTGTCAGCTTCGCAAGTGGTGGTACTGCTGCTGCACTGACTGGCCAGACATTCTGTTTTTTTTTTTTTTTTTTTCTTATTGACAGGTGAATTTTTGTTCGTGTCACAGTGGTGTTTCTGTTTGCTTATACATGCGTCATAATGTTCTGTTGCTGAAAGTAGTCATCTCAGCATAAATGAGTCACTGTATGAGTAAGTTCTTGCAGGTAATATGTTAATAAATATTCTAACAAAGAAACAGGGAGATAAAAAAAAAAAAATACAAGAACTTTTCATTTCATTAAATAGCAATAAAGCTCTTTGGTGAGGACATTCCCTGGTGGTTTACAGAATCCATCTTGGGTCCTCAACCCTACCATTAACTGTCTGGAACAGGTCTCAGTGTTAAGACACAAGGGTTGTTTAATTATATTTTGACAGTTGATGACCAGGGCTTAATTTGAGTGTTCTATCTGTTTTTAGAAAGTATCTTATTTTAGTGGCTTCTCTGCAAGATGTGTGTTTTGTTTTCAGCTTCATTTATTCTTTCTCCTCACTTTACTTTCATTTTGTTCTAAAAGCCTGTCTAAACTTTCTACAATCCAACATATTTGTCTTTATATATTTGTTACATATTGTGCTTATTTTTTTTTTTTACTTTTATAACTTAGAAACTGTATATTTGGTTGTCAGTTAACTATGAGATCGTACTTTAATAATCAGTTCATTTAACCAGAGGAAATGTTATAGTTCCACAAGCGTGTGAGTCGTTACAAAGAAAGCCTCAGAAAGGGTAAGGATGAGTTGGAGACAGTGCAGTGCAGAGTAACAAAAATGATTCAGGGCCAGCAGGGAAAATCCTCAAGGCACTAAATATGTACTCACTGGAGACGAGAAGGGAGAGGAGAGATAGGATAGAGACCTTCAAGTTCCTTAAAGGAATTAACAAAGTGAACTGCTGGAAACCATTTAACCTGAATACTAATTCACGGTCACGTGGACATGAATGGAAATTAACAGGAGGTAGGTGAGGAAGTACTACTTTACGGAAAGGGTGGTGGAATCTTGGAACAGTCTGTCGGCTGAAGTGGTGGGTGTGAAAACAGTCAGGGGATTCAAGCAGGGCTGGGACACAATGAAGGGAATAGTGGTTACTGGGGGCAACAGGACCAAGGAGGAGAGTAGAGAGAGAGAGAGAGGACGGGGAGGGTTAGTGCCCTGGAGGAACAGTAGGTTCCAGGGATATAGGGAACTTGGGCAGGCTGGATGGACCTCTGGTCTTTATCTGCCATCATTGTCTATGTTTCTATTACCAACAACGATTTCTGAATTTTGACTTTATTGCTAGCCTAATATATGTATGTATACAGTTTTCTCTGGAACAACCTTCCTACCCTCTCAACCTCTCCCCCTCCTATTACTTTAAGCAACTCCTTAGGGAGCTTTTCACTGTCTCTTGCTCATGCTGGTTCTTCCTGACACCATTTTGCCTACACCTAGTCACTTTGCCACCTGACTAATTTGCATCCTGTCATTTTGCACACTACTTATTTTTGCACCATTGTACATTAACATTTAATAATTAATGGCTATTGTTTTTTCCCATAGAGAAACCCGTAGTGTAATTTGCCGTTATGAAGGAGTGTTTATAACTGCAAACACGCGCTGGGTTTCCCTACATCCGTGCATGTGCCAGCTGCTGCTCTTCCCTTCCTGGTTGCCAGACACCGTGGCTTACTGCTGGAGACCACACCGCACTCTGATGCGGCAGTAAGTCAAAAACAAAACAAAACAAAACTGGGCTACTTCTTGAAAAACAAAATTACTTTTCTTTAAGCAGCCGCGTCCAACCGCAAACCCCACTGAAAACCAGTTGGGCTGCGGCTGCTGAAGATGTCTTAGTTTTTTAATTGCTGTGGCGATACTCAACAGCAATATAAGCTAAAACATGGAGTGATGGGTAAACTCAATTTTACACACACCTCGATGTTGGATGCTTGCACAACCCCATCAGGCTTTGCTCTGGGACGTAGTAGCATCCAGAACATTAGATATAAAATATACAATAATGGATGGGGAAGTGTGTCTTGAAATGTAGTGGTTGCCGAGGTGTGGGATGTTACATAAACCCTGAAGGCATAGCCCGAGGGGTTTATTAAAGCATCCCACACCGAGGGCAACCATTACATTTGGGTTTAGCGCACTTCACCATCTTTTATTATTTATTAGTGCTGGTCAGCAATTTTTTCCAGCCCTCTATTTCATTCATGCAGAGGTAGACACATACACACACACTATCTCTGACGGTGTTTTTTCACTGAGGTTTTTTTTTTGTACAGCTGTCTTTTTTTTAACTTTCACTTCATCTTAGTTTGTGCTTTTGTCCAGAACAGTTAGAGTTTTGATTGCGATCACAGCTTACCTGCAGTCAGCCAGGTCAGAGCCGTTCCCTGGTGTTGGTTCTTGTGCACTGTGGCTGCCGAGCAGCAGGATCAAGCAGATACATTTATTTTTTGGTTTTTAAATGTTAAACGGATTATTTAAAAAAAAAAAAAAAAAACACATGACGAGGACTTTAGTCTGGCAGCTCCTCGCTGCTTCTGATAAGGAGTCGCCATGTTTCCAAACACAATTTGCCCGCCCAGTAGGAGATGAACAGCAAATGAGGGAGCAGCTGTTTTTGATAGGCTGGGTGCGTGCTCGCCGTTATAATGACAAATTATAACTGGCTCAGTATATAGGAAAAAATTGCTGGCCACTTATTATATTCTTGTTATATACATCACCCCATTTATTATTTTATATTTTGTATGCTACTGTACTTTGTGTATCACTTTCTGCAGTACCCTTCCCCCAGGTCATACCTGAAAATGAGCCTTGGCTCAGTGTGCCCTTCCTAGTCACCAGTTAGTAAATAAAGAACTAATGCACTTTTTTTTCATCTGGAATCAGCTCCATTTTGTCCATTTAGTCCCCAGATCTCCCACTCCCAGTGCCTGTAGAGTACATTGGGGCAACTAGCCTTGATTGCAAGGAGGGTAGTTTGCAGTTACCTACAAAACCTTGCCAAGTCCCAGTCGTACCTTGTCCACAGGGAGTTATGCAGAGCCACATGCTGTAGCCCTCCCTCCCCTGAAAGTGAGCAGACCACCTTTGTTATGCACCTGCCCTCTGATGGCCTTGTATATGAGTAAGGGAAAGATATGAGGGTGCTCCCAAACCTGGATGTGTTGTATGATAGGGCAGAGCACTGTTGTCAAGCCACTTTGGCGGCTATATCTGCATTTTACACTTAAACACTCTTTGGGGTCATATAACTTGCATGTTGAATCTTACTGTTTTATTTCCAGAATTAATGTTTGCCTACAAGGGCACAAGTTACTCTCAGTGTCCAAGTTTGCCTTTAAAATTGTATGTTGCTGGCATTTGATTTAATTATGGGACTTAAAAGCATTTTACCTTTATTACATGTTGAACAGTTCCTGAGGTTCTGCTTTAAAAAATCTACCTTTTTAAATATATGGCTGTCGCTTTAATTCATGTAAACATATTAAAACCTTTGTAGATTACATTAGAAACTTATGTCAGCTGCCCTGGTTTTTTCTATTTATTAAAACTTTTCAAGCAGTAAAAACATTTTACTTGTTAATAAGGGGAAGTGGGAAAATTAATGACATAGAGCTTGGATCCTCCAAGATGTCTCCTTTAACCATGCACAACCAGCTCTTTTTCTACTGTACGTAGTTTAATTTCTATGATAAGGTTCAGTAAGCAAATGCAAATAGATTTAATGATTTGCATCAGTAGATCATTTCTCAGTTTAATATCCTTTGCTATTTTGGTCAAGGACTTTTTCTTTGGGAAGCTAGCTCTATTTCCTAGAGCAAAAATTATTAATATTGGTAACATTAAGTTATGTTCAAATAAAGAGTACGATGAATTTATCATGTAGTTACAGTCAAAGTCACTCATCTCTCCTAGTCAGGTTAATTGCACTAAAGAGGACTTGTACTGGGATAAATGCATGGGGAGTTGAGGAAAATTAATGACTTTTAATGAAATGTAACAATAATTTAAAGTTTCCTTTTAAATGGTGTGACAAATGTAGGGTATATGCCATATAGTAGTTGATTTAATGTGTTTGTTTTACTTTTTAAGGTATTCAGTAGCTATGCTCCCACCTATGTATATATTTATTCAAGAAGATGGAAATCTTATGTATAATTTGATAGGATACTTTAAGCGAGCTACTAAATATGCCCTACAACAAAGAAAAGCTTTCCAATTGGCAGTATGTGACAAAGTTGACTTTTTTTTCCAGCTAACCCCAATATAAATAATCAGAAACATTTACTTAAATGTACTGTCAAACCAATTTGTGTGATACATGCAGTACTCTGTTAATGGTACTGCCCTCTTAAATATCAGTAATTGTCATTCTTTGGCTTTGTACAGTACTTCTGTGAGAAGAAATAGCTAACTTTCTCATAAAGTACATCTCTCTCACGGTATCTTTTATTTTCTTTGTTAACCATATCACCAGTGTGAGGCTGACATTTCGTGGCCAGCACCACTTCCTCAATGCAGTATGTTGCCTTGAGGAGGTGTTACTGGCCAGAAAGTGTCAGTCCCAGATTGGTGGTATGGTTACCAAAGAAAAAAGATATCGTGAGACAGATGTAGAATTGAGCAAGTCGGTTTTTCCTTCTCACCAGTACAAAGTCGTGACCAGCTTCTCCATTTCTGAATTATACCCTATATAAGGGAGAGGTTATCTGGAACCTGTAGGTTTGCTGATTAATTCTTGGTGGAAAACGTATTTTATTATGATAGAGTTGAAGATGAAATTAGTAACTGGGAGAGGTACACTGAGCCAAGGCTGGTTTTTGGGTGTGATGGATGGGGGCTAGGCACAAAGTGGGAGAGGTGGTACAGTGGCAACCCAGTTTTAATAAATGACAGCAATGCTACATTATATTTGGGGAGTCTGCAGTTAATAAATTACAACGTGATAGTAAGATACAGTTGTGAAGAACCCAGGATTAGAACCACCAATAATTGGCAAATGTTAATGCAGTTAAACCTGAGGAGACTAGGTTTGGAAACATCCTGGGATGGTAGTGGATGTGGGATCTAGGTGAGAATTAGCACAAATAGACAGTAGAGGCAGGAGCAGACTGGGGTGTAGTGAACTCTGAGATGCTATTTGAGAGACATATAGGAGGAGGAGTGGCAAATGGCATGAGGAAAGGGAGTTCCAGAGGCAGGTGAATTGCACCAAAATGGACATTATTCATCTTAATCTATAGCTTTCTTTGTACGACCTTAGCCACAGCCTGAGGATATTGTATCTGCGGGAGGACTGGTTTTCCACTGTAAGTCAAAAGTCCCTTTCCAAATCTAGTTTATTAAACACTTTGGTTTAAAATGCTGCTTTCACCAAAACTGTTTATTAATGTAGTGTCTGACTTCCTGCACAGCGTTATTTGGCCTGTCAGGGTATGCACTACTCACACAGATTGTTTCATTGCTTTCTACTAGGGCAACAGTCTAAGAAATCCGCTGCCAACTAAACTTTCAAGAATAAATCCACAGCTTTTTACCTTGTCTGTAGCTGAGCATGGCTGCTTCAACCCTGTCCCCACCATCCCTGATTGGTGAACATCTCCACAGGGAACTCTGTAAGTTCCCCCACGGATTCCCCCTTAGGGGGCCTGGGGTAGGGCTGTCTTCCCCCCTACCCGGAGACTACATCCAGAAGTGGAGCTGGTGTCTTGGGTGGTGGTGCTGGTCAAGGGTAGGCATGGCTTCATGAATCCCATGCTGCAGGTTTCCATTTTCTCCACGAGTCCTGCCTACCACGGCATGCATGTCAGCGCATGCCATGTGGAGGCTTGCATGCATTGTGTCAAAATGTGGCCCTGCTTTTCACATCGTGTTCGCCTGTACTGCCACAAGGCCTCCACTTAGTAGCAGTGTACTGTGGCACAGCGAGGCTGGCCTCCCCACCCTGGCAGAAGGGAGCAGTTCATTGAATGCATGATCATCTCCCATAGGTGGGATAGACACAGGTCACTGATAGAGATATCAGCAAAAAGGGAGGTGAGCAGAGACGAGAAGGGCTACTAGGTTGCTTGTAAACAACAATAGGTACAGCAGGGCAGATCGGATGGGCTGCAGGATCTTTTTTTGCTTATAGCTTTTATGTTTCATTTTTATGGTAGTTTTTATTATTTTTCATGAACAGCTGCACTGTTACATCCTCATTCTTGGCCAGAAGTTCGAAATACACTTCCTTGGAAATACAGTGGTAAAATAAGTATCCATATTTGCTTACAGATTGAATGGTAGTATGGATGTTGCAGGCTATATCTATCATTATGTTTGTTAAACAATTCACTGTTAGAAAAGCATTTACGCGAACAATTTATAAATTGGTGTATGGAGTTAATACCCTTTAAATATTTTTAAGTAATACAAATATGTCACGCCTGTAATCAGGGGTGCCATTTGGGGGGGGCGAGGGCAGTCCCCCTCCCTCATTGCAGGCCATTGTTGTTTTTGTTTTAGACCTGGATCAACCCCACAGCCTCTCTGACTAGTTATTGCCACCTCTCGTTGAAAGCTGAATGGCCCTCTGCCAGTAATTACTGGTAACCAGGGTAAGCATATTCTGTTCAGAGGTAAGTAAGTTGCTGTTCAAGTGGTGCCAGTGGGAGCAAAAGAAAGAACTGAGCTTTTAGTGTGGTTTTAGTCTAGTTTCACTAAGGTAGTGTCTAGTTTCACGAAGCCAGGGTCCAGATTCATAGAAAGAGGTCTAATTTATCCATGAGATTATTGGTTAATTTTTTTCCATTTTGTATATCAGCTTGACCAGCGACCACCAGAGTTGGGGTTATGGGTGTTAGCAGCTTTTGTAATGGCTTTTTGGCCATTGTTACAAAAATTTGTATTGGATACTGTATATGATGATTATGTTTCAGATTGGCTGAGAGTATCATTAGTAAAGATACAGTAGGTTAGAATTCTAGATTATATAAGAGTATTTCTTGTAAGGCCTGGTGCAGTAATCACCAACATAATTGCAGATGCAGCCACCCCCCAGAATATATGTGTGTGTGAGAGGCCTTCATGTAGCTGCAGAGTCTCCTACAGTTAGGTGATACTGCTGTTTGGTAATTTGCCTGTATTACTGGGATGCGAAACTATTACATCATTTTTTTCCGAGCAAATTCTCTATAAGTGGGTGAGTATGTTATCTGGTGTGCTGCTGTTATAGTTCTCTCCCACTCCTTCTCTGAGATAGGGTTTGGTAATATCTCTATCCATTTGTCTCTAATAGGGAACTGGGGATCTTTGTGAGCAGCAGTAGCTATAACCGGGAGATGATGTGTGTGGGTATCCCATGTGACAGCGTTGTGGTTAGTAAGGAGTATGGTAGCAGTGGGGATGGGGAATATCCTTCCAGTGCTGTTGCTGCAAGCTTAGAAAATGGTTTGCCTGCAGATATCTGTAGTTGTCGATCTGGTGGAACTGGTAGCACTCCTGGAGTGTAGGAAAAGAGAGTTCTGGTAAGAGAGTATTAGTCATCTTGTGTAAATTCCAGTAGTTTCCTGGGGGCCTGGTAAGTAGGGTCTACACAGTATAATGCTGTGCAGAGTTGCGTTGCATTCAAGCATAGATAAAGTTGAGTAGGGCTTGCCATTCCTTGTGTCTTAGGGAGTAGTAGAATTTTGTACTTTATCTGAGGATGCTTTCAGTGACATAAAATCCATGAAATTATCTTGTCTCATTGTGAGAATGCCATGACGGTCAGGGCTGGAAAGAAGTATAAGCATTCGGTAAAAGCATAATACAGATTGCCTCAATATATTGTGCTGAGTTCAAGGAGAGAGTGGGCCATTTTTGGAGATCTTGAGTGATTTGCTGAGTCAGTGGAATATAATTTAAAGGGTATATATGGTTTGGGGAGGCTGAGAGCATGATCCCTAACTGTGTAATTGCTGACGGATCCCACTTGAAGGGGAATGCATTTTCTTTTGGTTGATGTGGGTGTATAATTAATGTGCAGTAACTCCATTTTTGTAATACTTATTTTGTAGCCTGATACCCAACTATAATGATTTAGAACTTCCCATTGGGGTGGCAGGGACTTGTATGGGTTTGTGAGGTAAATGAGAAGGTCATCTGCATATAGTGCAAGTTTGTGATGTGTGCCTTATTTTAAACTTGTATTCAGGGGATCCGTGTGTAATTTTTCAGCTAGAGTCTCAATAGAACAAACAGAAGGGGCGAGAAAGGGCACTCCTGTCTTGTACCTCTGATAAAGGGAGAAAATGTGGAGAAATGGAAAGGGGGAAATTGTTTAACCAGGAAAGGCACACTAAGCCAGAGCTTGTTTCCAGGTATGATGTGGGAGCACAAGGAAGTTGTGACTTACTCAGGGTCACACAGTATATAGTTGGGGGCTGATGGGATTCAAACCCAGGTATTTATTTTATTTATTTCAGTTTCGGAATTACAACCTTTGAGTCAAGGGACTCTTTTACAAAGGCTCTATGTCATGAACATAACAATACATTATAGAGAGTCTTACAGTGGCAGTAATAGTCAGGGTAATCAGATAGGATTAAATCAGTGGGACATGTGAAAAACAGAAAACATTTACAGACTTGGAAACAAGCAGAGTATGAACTAAATCCAGTGAAGAAGTCTCAGATAAAACAATTCCAACTGCTAAGTGCTGAGAATAAAGTAGCTAAGTGCAGCAGGTGGGAAAAAAGTAGCAGCCAGAAGTGGCTTTGTCATATAGGATTCCGAAGGGGTGTGAGGGGAGAGAGGGAAGGGGAGGGTGTGAGGTGGTGGCTGCCAGAAATGGCTGAAGGGTGGAGTGAGGGTGAGGGATCGAGGAGGGCAGCCATGCAAGGCCTCCAGGTCAGGAGCCTGGGCTTAGGGGGTGGCTTAGAGAGGGTTAGGAGGTGGGTGGGGGTAGGGGAAGAATTGGGGAAGAGGGCAAGATAAGAGGCCTGGGGTGGTTGCTAAGAATAGCAGTCGCATTTGTGGGAACCGGCCAGGTGACGTTGTAGGGCTTTCTTAAACGGGCCAGTGTTTTCAAGCTGCAAGACGGTGGGGGGGGGGGTAGGTCATTCAGCCACTGAGGGCCTCGGTAAGAGAGGGAATGCTGGGCCAAGGAGGTTCTTTTAAATGGTACATGTAGGAGGCCCTTAACTGAATGTCTCTTATTTTTGTAAGTTAGGCTGGGTTGGGAAAGTATAGATGATGATTCAGGTGTTGGTCCTAGCGGGGCTTTTTACCAAGTAGACAGGCTTGGTATTTGGCCCTTAAGGAGAGGGGGAGCCACTCTGTCGAGGAATAGAGGCTGCAAGTGTGAGTGTGATGATCAGCCCCCAAAATGAGCCGGCAGGCTTTATTAAAGAGAAGTTTTACTCATTTGAGTGAGATCTCAGAGGCAGCACTGTATATGATGAGGCCAGTCGATAATTGACAATATGGGGCTCTGGTGCTGGTATAGGATCCCAAGTTGGATATTTGAGAATTTATGACGTGATCAATATGGGAGGTGAAAGAGAAGAAGTCATCAATGTGTATACTCAGATATCTGAAGGCGGAGACCTGTTCTATGATGTCACCTTTATGACTTAGGATGGTCAGGGGGTAGGCATTCTTTTTGGACCGCTGAGACGAGAAGTGCATTGATTTAGATTTTTTGTAATTTAATAGAAGCCTGTTGTGAGATAACCAGGCCTCGAGTTTTGAGAAGCTGTCTTGTAGAGAACAGCATTTATATCTTGCAAGTGGTGACCTGGAACAGAGATCACTGCATCATCTGCATAGAGCAGCATTTTGGTAGGGCAAGCATTTGGGAGTGAGTTGATAAAAAGGCTGAAGAGTAATGGCCTTAGGATTGACCCCTGGGGAACCCCTGGTGTAACGTTCCTGGGTCAGATGTGACTCCATTTATCCTAACGCACTGATTCCTATGGGCGAGGTGGCTTGAGAACCAAGAGACTTTATTAGACGACAAGCCAAGGGTTGAGAGGTTAGCGAGCAAGATCTGGTGATCAACAGTGTCAGTTGCTTTGGTCAGGTCTATAAAAATAGACCCCACCGTCAGTCTAGGGTGTCGTATAGATGGGAGGTGAAGTCAGTGAGTGCTGTGATGGTACTGTGGTCTTTACAGAACCCGTGCTGTTGTGGGCAGAGTAGTTTGTATTTGTTCAAGTATTCAGTAAGCTGGTCCGACACCAATCTCTCAAGGGCCTCAGAAAGGGATGGTAAGATGGAGATTGGGCAATAGTTACCCAGGCTAGATCTGTCTCCATTTTTGAAAACCAGTGTGACTAGGGCAGATCTTACTTCGAGAGGGCTCTTGCAGTAGGTAATTACATATAGGACTGATGCCAGCCAGCGTCAGGACCAAACGGAAAAATTTCTAGCTAGCAGTCTCTGGCAGGGGACCACATGGAAAGCGGGCCAATAAACGTCGGGCTCCTCTGGCTGCCAAGCCCCCACTGCCCAAAAAAGCAGCGGGAGCTTCAGCCGCGACACTGCCCCACACCACCTGACTCCTGTCCTTTCCCACAGCCTCTGGCATTTCCAGAGGAACCGGTAGGAGGGAGGTTTTCCCTCCATCTCCCGGGTTGGGAGAGGATAACGTCAGATTCCTGGGTGCTCCAACTCATCGCGGAGGGACACTCAATAGAGTTTCTTCAGAAAACCCCTCGACACCCTCCCTGAAGGTCATCGTACTTGCAGGAGCATCTTCTTCCGATCCAGGAAGAAATTTCTTCCCTTCTCTTGAAGGAGGCGATAGAATCTGTCCCCATTCCTCTTCAGGGAACGAGGTACTATTCCCATTTCTTCCTGGTCTCGAAGAAAACAGGGGATGTGAGGCCGATTCTCAGCCTCAGCTCCCTGAACTTGTTCGTGGAGTACAAGAGGTTCAGGATGCTCTCGCTGCAGAGCCTTCTGCCCCTTCTACGGCCGGGACAGTGGCTGTGCACTTTGGATATGGAGGATGCCTACCTGCATATCCCTATCCACCCTTCCCACCGCAAATACCTGCATTTTGCATTCCAGGGGGACCACTACCAGTTCAAGGCCCTCCCATTTGGTCTTTCTTCGGCGCCCTGGGTGTTCACCAGATGCCTTTCAGTGGTAGCGGCCTACCTGCGTACCCAGGGGGTGCAGGTTTTCCCGTACCTGGACGATTGGCTCCTGGCAGCCCCGTCCAGGAAGGAACTCCTGCGCTTCCTTTCCCTTACCCAGCAGGTCTTTGCCTGCCTGGGTATTACCATCAACCAGGCCACGTCCCATCTGATCCCGTCCCAGAGGCTTCATTTTATTGGGGCGATCCTGGACATGACCTTGGGCATGGCCTTCCTGCCACCGGACAGGGTGGCCACTCTCCAGGCCCAGGTCATCCTGTTGTCCAGCCGCAGGCGGGTCAGCACCAGGTCAGTCCTTCACCTCCTCGGGCTAATGGCAGCTGTGATTCCGACAGTCCCTCATGCTCGGCTCCACATGAGAATCTCTCAGTGGACACTTCGGTCTCAATGGGATCAGCTAGTGGACAACCTAGATCAACTTGTACTGGTCTCCACTCCCATGGCTCGGGACTTGCAGTGGTGGATGGTTCAGGAGAACCTCTGCCGGGGAGTTCCCATTGTTCACCCTCCACCCTCGCAGATGTTGACTATGGATGCCTCCAGCGAGGGTTGGGGAGCCCATCTCGGTCCTCACAGGACCCAGGGCTCCTGGTCCAAGCTCGAGAAGTCCCTTCACATCAATGTGCTCGAGCTAAGGGCAGTACTGTATGCTCTTCAGGCTCTGCATCTATATCTGTCTCCCGGTCACCTAGCTGTACAGACGGACAATATGTGTGTGGTTTGGTGTATCAACAAACAGGGAGGAACTCGTTCCTACCCCCTTTGCAGAGAGGCGATGCGAGTCTGGGATTGGGCAGTGCAGCACAACCTTCACCACATGACATCTCATATCCCGGGGGTCGAGAACACGCTGGCAGACAGGCTCAGCCGGGTATCTGCTCTAGCTGACGAATGGGAACTGGATCAGGGGGTTGTAGACGACATCTTCCTGCACTGGGGAACTCCACAGGTAGACCTGTTTGCATCCCCTTAAAACACAAAACTTCCCGTCTTCTGCTTTCTCGCTTCAGGGTGCGCCATTTTTTGGAGGGACGCTTTGTCTCTAGACTGGAAGGGCAGATTCATCTATGCCTTCCCCCCGATTCCACTGATTATGAGGGTCTTGCAGAAACTCGGTTCGGAAGGAGCTCGAATGATTCTGATCACTTCTTTCTGGCCCTGGCAAGTTTGGTTCTCTCTTCTGCAACAGTACTCAGAGGAACCTCCTCTTCCTCGTCCTCTGTCGCTGTTTTTGCTGACCCAAGATCAGGGGACCCTGGTCCATCCAGGCCTCAAGTCCCTTCAGTTGCACGCGTGGCTCCTGCAGACGTAGCTCAAGCCCGATTCGGGTTCCCCCCCCCCCCCGAGTAGCTGAGATTCTGGTGGAGGCCAGGAAACCCTCAACCAGATCTACTTATGCCATGAAATGGAAGCGGTTCTCTATTTGGGCTGCCTCCAATGATGTCGAGCCCTTCTTGTGCTCTGTTAGCCGACTTCTGGATTACCTGCGATACCTCTTCGATCTGGGTCTCAGCCATTCATCCTTAAAGGTTCACATGGCAGCCATTTCGGCCTATGATGTCCCCTTTGCAGACAGAATGTTTGCTCAGCTGGAGGTCTCTAAGACCTTTTTGAGAGGGGTCCTTCACTTACAACCCCCTATCCGGGTTCCTGCCCCTCCTTGGGATCTGAATTTCATTTTAGAGAAGCTTACTCTGCCTCCTTTGAAGCCAGCAGCCTCAGTGGACCTAAAGTTCCTTTCTTGGAAGACTCTCTTCCCAGTGGCCATTACTTCTGCTTGATGGATTTCCGAGCTCCAGGCCCTGATGTGTAAAATCCCGTATTTGATTTTTCACAAGGAACGTGTGGCTCTGCATACCAACCCTAAGTTTCTCCCTAAGGTGGTAGCGGAATCGATGCTGAATCAATCCATAGAGTTGCCTGCCTTTTTTACGCAGCACTCTAATCATGGAGAGTACCTCCTGCATACTTTGGATGTTTACCGAATTCTGAGATACTACACCAACAGGACGAAGGATCTCAGAAAGACTGATCAACTGTTCGTCTCTTTTGCTCATAAAAGAGCAGGCAATGCTGTTTCTAAGCAATGCCTATCGAAATGGTTGGCTCATAGTATCACTTTCTGTTATGACAAGTACAAGAAGACCCTGCCGGGTCAAATTAGAGGCCACTCCACCAGAGGGATCACTGCCTCTGCGGCTTGTTTCAGGAATGTGTCAGCGGCTGACATTTGTGCAGCTGCCACTTGGACTTCTATCCATACCTTTACGAAACATTACAGTTTGTACATTGCCTCTCGCCGTAGAGCAGGCTTCAGGCTAGCTGTTTTGCAAGGCCTCCTTTCCTAAGGCCTTCACAACCAGAGGGTCTACTTCTGAGTAGCTTTCCTCCTCCCGTTTGCTTCTCCTTGTTCCAGACTGCTTGAGACTCAGTCCTATATGTGATTACCTACTGCAAGAGCCCTCCGGAAGTAAGATAGTACAGTTATGTAAGAACTTACCGTAACAGTAGATCTTCGAGAGAGGCTCTTGCAATAGGTAATACCTTCCCGCCCTCCATCCCTGTAAGCTTTTTCAGCTCCTTTCCCAGGAGGGGAAATATCCACTTCTCTCTCATCTTGCCTTTTGGCCTTTGGCAGGAAAGAACTGGAAGGTGGGCGTGGGGGACCGCCCCTTTAAACTTACGCCACATGACGTCACTCGCCTGATGTGGGGGTGGTCCCCTGCCAGAGACTGCTAGCTAGAAATTTTTCCGTTGGGTCCTGACGCCGGCCGGCATCAGTCCTATATGTAATTACCTACTGCAAGAGCCTCTCTCGAAGATCTACTGTTACGGTAAGTTCTTATGTAGCTGTACTTTTTCCATAAATCTGGAAATATGCCAGTCCTAAGGGAAATGTTGACTGGTTTAGTAAGGGGATAGGCTAGTTCTTTCAGCACAAGGGCAAGCACCTTCATGTCAATAGAGTCACTGCCCATTCTAGTTTTGCCTAAGACCCTCCTAACATATTTAATGGTTTCAGACCATGAGATCTGCTTGAAGTAGAAGTGGGGATTGTAATGTGTTAGAAGTATGTGAGGGGCGGGGACTGGGGGGCTTCCTGTCAAGGTTGGGGTCTAGGTAGTCTGGGGGTAGTACAGATCTTAGGTCCGTAAAGGCTAGATTAAATGTGTTTGCAAGGTCTTTAAGGTGTTGCACTGGGCCCGAGGGAGTGACAATGAGATTGGGTGGTGCTCTCGAGTCCCTCCTTGTTAGTGTTTTAATGTTACCCCAGAATTCTCTTCCTTTTCCCCAGCTCTTTCAATTTCTCTCTATAGAACATAGCCTTGGCATTCCTTATTAGCCTGATGCATTTATTCCTTGCAGGCTTGTAGGCAGTGAAGTCAGCCTTTGTACAGGTAGCTCTCGCTATGTGCCATAGATTGTCCCTTGATTTCATTTGCTCAATTAAGGGGCCGCTGAACCATGGGTTAATTGTTCCCTTAATTTTGGATGTTTTTACAGATGCAACTAGGTCACAAGCTCTGTTAAAGACTGAGGTTAAGTAGTCGAGGTCCTTGTTAGTGTCATTGCAATCATTTGAAGGGATCCAGTCAGCATCCTTTAGGTACCTTCTGAATAGGTGCAGTTGCCCTTTTCTCAGGGTTTGGCGAGTAGAGGGGGGTATTTTGGGCACTTGTTAGTCCAGGAGCAGACTATTGGTGAATGGTCTAAGATATCTGGGAGGACCAAAACGTTTTTAATATGTTCAGGGGACCTTGCTAGAAGCCAGTCAATTAGGGTGCTAGTCCTTGTATGGTAGTTCATTCTGGTTGTCTGATTGACGATTTGAGTGAGGTAGAGACTGTGTATTTTACCTCTTACAGCTACCGTGTCATGCGCTAGCCAGTTTGAGTTAAAGTCCCACAGTATTACTTGTTCCCAATCCTGTTTAGCCTTGCTGATGTGATCAAAGAAAAGGTGTAGCCCGATTCCTTGCTTACCAGGGCGAATGTACACTGTTAATAGTGTTTTGTGTTGCTGTCTGATAAAGAGTTTTAGTGATAATATTTGTGCTTCTTTTGTGTTGGTGTTACAGGGCATGGCCTAGAGAACAATTAACTTGGAAACTATTTGGTGTGCTGATTGGCATACGTAAGGTTAATTGAATTTCTACTGTAACTTGAGTTCTAATATTTTTTTGATTACCTGGTAAAATTGTTCATTTTGCTTTGCTTTTGGAGGGATCAGCTTGGTTCCTTGGCTAACTCTTCCATCCTAAGTATTTCTTCAATTGCTGGTGTAGCGGCTGGTGTTGATATTCTGAAAGCTGTACCATGGTTGTAAAGTGGGTTTTTTTCCCTTAGTACAGTTGCAGCAATTGACATGGTCAGATTTTTCCTGAAATTCCCTGCCTGCTGTACTACTGTAGGGCCACCAGAGAGAATCTCTTTAGGAACATAACGAATATCTGTAAATATCTGACCGTGTCTTTTGCTGAAACTGTACAGATAACCATTTTTGTGTTAATGGTGAACCCCACTTAAACAGTACTGCACTTAAACACCTGTGATGGCGCCTGTTTTTTCCCCATGTAGACTTGCTGTAGTGAACCTTAGCTGTAGGGTGCAAATCAGCTGGAACTGGAAGGGTTCACTATTAAGAGGGACCACTGTATGTGGTTGGTTTTATGCAGTGGCTTTTGTATCAAGCACATATTAAAAAGCTTCCTTGACTTGTACAGTAGAAATCCGAGGAAATGGGAATGGGTAGGGATCAGAGGAGGGCTAGGTCCTGGGATCTGGACCCTTGGTCTCCTTCTGCCATCAGTTTTTATATGTTTCTAAATCCTGTAGTTTCTGAATGTTTCCAAATAGTGACATTACATATTTCCATTTCTGAGTCCTGCCATGTGGTATTTTATTTTTGCATTTAATCCCATTTAGTTTCACCAGTGTATTTGGCATTGCAGTCATAACATGGCATCACATGCGCACACAGTTATTCACAAGGAAAGGTGAGAGTTTGTCTTTCAGTTTAATCAGATTGTTCCATAGGATGTGTTGTTTTTTATGTATTGCATTGTTATTTTATATTATATCCATGGATTCTTTTATGTATTTTACTGATCACTACTATATATGATAAAGATTAGATTCTAGGGGTGTGGATATGCTTCACTATCCGCACGCTGGCAGTTTCAGTGGAACAGTCTAATTGGCCGGCCATCTTAAAGCTGAGCTGCTCCCACCACCCGGGTGGTATATCCCCCAACTTCACCCTGTGATATCAGATCCTTCTTTCCATTGGAAGAACAGGTCACTTCCTTCATGGTTACTGCTTAGGATTTAATGTGCCACAGGTGAACATGTCTTTGAGTTTTCCTGAACTTATTCAAGTTATTTCATCAGTTCCTTCAACTCCCCTTGTCTATCTTTGATGGAACAATGGAAGCCAAAGTTCAAGTTTTTGCATTCAATGCCAGAAGAAGTTAGTTATCGATCTCTAACACTATGTGGCTGGCTGCAACCTTTGCTCAGCATATTTCCTGAGTCCCTCAAGGATACCAAGCTTTGGCTCTCACTGGGTCTGCCTTCTGAATGGGATCCAAAGGATCACCCTAAGGATTGCAAGAAGGACTCTGATGTGGCCGGGTCTGCCCAGCAGTTTGCAGCCCTTGAGGCGAAAGTGGCAGCTGCTGTGGTGGGCACCTCCCTGGTCTTTTAGTGCTGCTCCAGGCTGGAGCCAGCTTTGGAGGTCATTCACTGGAGGCTTCTGGTCTGGTGGAGAGCCCTGCCTACCATAGCCTGAGCACAGGCACCACTGGCACTGGTCATGGGGTTGGGCGAGATGGCAGTTCTCCTGGTCTCTCACTTTGCCTGACTGTTTGATGGTGGTCAAGAACCCCTCGGTTGAGGGACAGGTTGTGCAGGTCGAAGCCTCTGCAGTTCCCCTGTTGAGCCAGTTGACTTTGACTCTGGTCGAGCAGGCCACAGAACACTTCCTTGAGACTGTTGACCAGTTGACAGACAAGATAGAGGATTTGATCTTGCAGACCGAACTGCTCCGGCTCCTCACTCGAAAGGACATGGTCCGATCGGTGTCCCTTTCCGGTCCTCTGTGGTCACTGCCGTCACTGGCAGTCCAGTCTTCCACACTTATCCTGCTTAATGTGGGCAGGCACATGATTTACCACAGTCAACTTCAAGGTTCCCCTCAACGTTTATCTTCTGGTCAATGGTCGAGGTCATGGTCGATATCTCAGTTGAGGTATTCCCACTCAACCTGGAGGCATCACCATCAACGCTTCTTGGGTAAGGAGAGGCACTGCTACAAACTGTGCTGGTGCTGCGAGGAGCTCCTCTGGTGACAGTGAGCCATTGTGGGACAGGGTAAGGCTCTACTCTTGGACCCCCTGTCCCCTGGCAGAGTGCTGCTCATGCCAGTCCAAGCTACATGGATGCTTTCTGCAGTTGCTTCTCAACCTCTTCCAGTGGAGCCTCCACCACTGCAGCCGAAGGTTGGTGTTCTGAGCAAGGATGCTCATTCGACCACCTACTTGCTGTGCTAGTTTTTGGTGCACCCCAGGGGAGGATACCCGTTTTTGAGGAGTCATCAGACATCTCTGACCACTAGTCCATGGCCTTCTCTGTGACTTCTTTCCTCGATCGGGTTTCGGTCGGGAGCTGTCCACCGAGCATGGCCCAGTGTTCTTAGGAGCACTTTTACACCAAATCTGGATCCATGTCTGTCCTGGTAGATCCTGTCCAAGAAAGGGCTAAATACCCTTTAATGGACATTTTGGACTGGGATTATTCTCTGAGGGTTGCCTTTCCTGCAACTGAGGCCATGCTGGGACCGACCCTGGAGCTTTGGCAGCATCCTGCCCGGCACCCTCTACCCGTATGATCTGCAAGTATGCAGTCCTTACTGGGTCCTTTCCTGGATTCTCTGACCACCTCTCTGTGGAGGAGCTGGTCACAGATTTGGTGTTCCACAAGTCCAGGCACCAAGAGGACGTGAACAAGCCAATGGACAAGGAGTCCCATAAGATTGACCATGCCGCTAAAAAGATGTACGCTGCGGCATCCTTGTGTCTCTGTCAGGCTAGTTTGCCATATTGGTAGCCAACTTTGAACACTCCCTAATGGTAATCTTTGATATAGTCCTTCCTCACCTCCCTGCTGATCGGCAGTCGGTGGTGACGGTTATCAGAGACCAGGGTCAATTACTGTCTAAGGACCAGCTCCAAATGGCCTCGGACATAGGCGACTCGTGCCTGTACCATGGCAGTGGCCGTCTGCATATGTCGCATGGCCTGGCTGCATCTATCCCCCTTTATGGTGGACACCTAGCACAAGCTGGGTGATGTCACTTTCTTTGGCACCAACCTGTTTGGCCCTGGGTGGAGGGGCATTTCTGCTGTATTAAGAAGTCCAGTGCCACCCTGGATTCTGTGGCGTCATCCTAGATGGACCTGGAAAAGAAGCCTAAGAAAACGGTACTTTCCAGCACAGCCTCCTCTGCAGCATCCCCAGCAAGGGCAGTACCGGGCCTGGCACCCCAAACCTGAGTCTGAGGGCCAAGGTCCTAAGAAGGGGGGGCAGTGGTAGGGGTGCCCTTCTGGCTACAGCCATCGGTGGCCCTGCAAAAGCTGTCCAGTGATGGTTGGGGGGTGTCATCCCTCTATCCATCCTTTCCCTGTCTGCCCTTCTGGTTGGAGGTCGGGTACGTCACTTCTTGCCACATTGGTCCACTATCATAATGGACAAGTGGGTGTTGGATGTAGTGGCCAGAGGGTTGCAACTAGTGACACCACTAACTACCCTCTTTAACAAATCATGGGAGGATGGGGTGGTACTCGAGGACTGGAGGAGGGCGGATGTGATTCCCCTTCACAAAAAGTGGGAGCAAGGCAGAAGCAGAAAACTACAGACCTGTTAGTTTAACCTCAGTGGTGGGGAAAATGATGGAATCACTTCTGAGGGAAAGAATTGTTGAGTATCTAGAGGCCAGAGGGGCACAGTACCCAAGGCAGTATGGATTCACAGTGGGAAGGTCATGCCAGACAAATCTGATAGATTTCTTTGACTGGGTGACCAAAGTAGTAGATCAGGGAGGGGCTGTGGACATGGCCTACCTAGACTTTAGCAAGGCATTTGACACAGTCCCACACAAAAGATTAATATACAAGTTAGCCGGCCTGGGAGTGGGTCCCAAGATGATAGCCTGGGTAAAGAATTGGCTGGAGAATAGGACACAGAGAGTAATGGTAAATGGAGTCCACTCTGAAGAAATGGGGGTTACTAGTGGGGTACCGCAGGGTTCAGTATTAGGACTGGTCTCTTCAATGTCTTTATAAGCGTACATTGCAGAGGGACTGGAAGGAAAGTATGTCTCTTTGCAGATGACACAAAGATCTGCAACAGAGTTGATGCACAAGGTGGGGTGGAAAGGATGAGAAGGGACTTGGCAAGATTAGAGGAATGGTCAAATGTATGGCAGCTTAGATTCAATGCTAAGAAGTGCAAGGTAATGCACCTGGGAAACAAAAACCCAGGGGAAGAGTACACAATGGGGGCTGAGATACTAACAACAACAAAAATGGAAAGGGACCTGGGGTAGTCATATCAGATGACCTAAAGGTGGGCAAGCAATGTGAGAGGGCAGCAAGGAGGGCTGGGGATACTGGGATGCATAAGGAGGCATCACCAGTAGAAAACAGGAAGTTATTATCCCTCTGTACAGACAGTTGGTGAGACCCCATCTGGAGTACTAGTGCAGTTCTGAGACCCAATCTCCGCAAAGACATAGACAGGATGGAAGTTGTCCAGAGGAGGCATTAAAATGGTGCAGGGTCTGCACACGGAAGACATATAGGAAGAGAGACTTAAGGAGCTAAATATGTATAGCCTCGAGGAAAGGAAGGAGAGGGGACATGATAGAAACTTTCAAGTACCTCAAGGGAATCAACAAAGTCAAGAGAGTAGCATCTTTCAAAAAAAAGAGGTGTGCAAGAACAAGGGGCACAATTTAGATATAGAAGGGGAAGGCGGCTCAGAGGTAAGCTAAGGGAAGTATTTTTTACAGGAGGGTTGTGGATGCATGGAACGGCCTGAGGAGGTTGTGGAGTCAAAAACAGTGGTGGAATTCAAGCATGCATGGGACAGTCATAAGGCAATTCTAGGGGGTGGGGGTAGGAAGAAGTAGGCTGCTGGTTAACTAGGATCTGCAGCTTATCCATTAGGTAGGGAAATGGGCAGACTGGGTGGGCCAAGCGGTCCTTATCTGCCGTCAAAATCTATGTTTCTATGTTATGCCTCTGGATTTCGAGGATGTCCCGTCTTACCGCCTCCATGTGCCTCAGGAGTATAGGGAGTCTTAGGACATGCTGCCCACCTTTCAGGAGGTCATGACTTAGCTCCTTGCGAAAGGGGCAGTAGCCCTTGTCCCGGACAGCCTGGCCAGTCAGGATTACATGTTCACATACTTTCTGGTTCTGAAACAGATGGGAGTGGGGAGTGGGGTCTGCCATCCCATACTGAGTCTGCATGATCTGAACCAGTTTAGGTTTTGGATGGTTACTCTGAATCAGATCATTCCATCGCTTGAAGCAGAACATGTGGATCTTCTCCCCAAACCTCCAGGATGCATTTTTTTCACACACCAGTCCATCAGTCCCACTGCTGGTACCTCCATTTCCGAGTGGAAGGGGTCCTGTACCAGTTCCAGGTCATGCCCTTCTGCCTGCCCTCCACACCCAGGATCTTAACCAAGTGCGTGGCATTGGTGGTAGTCTACTGTGGCACCTTGGGATCCGGTGTATCCCTACCTGGACGACTGTTAGCTGGTCCAGCCAGAGAGGTCATTGAGAGGTCCAGAGATCGGCTGTCCAGTCTTGCTGAGACTTGGGCCTATTGGTCAAGCTGGGCAAGTACAAACTGGTGCCCACAGAAGTGATTAAGTTCATCGGGGCATAACTAGACCCCCTGTGGGCCAAGGCTCACCTCCTTGCAGACTGGGCACTGGATCTTACCTTCTTTGCCTGATAATTTTGGGTTGGGCTCTTGGGCCCTGTCCGGGATTTCCTGAGGCTGTTGTGGTACATGGTGTCTTGCACCAGCATGGTCCATTGGGCCAGCTGGCAGATGCACCACCTCCAGTGGGAGTTGGGCCATCAGTGGTCCCAGCACATAGGTCACTTGGACCAGCCGATCACTGTGACCCAGCCAATATGGGATGTCATCCAGTGATGGCTGATCCCAGAACACCCTAGGAAGGAATTCCATTTGTCCTCCAAGAACTGACTGCACTCGCAATGGACGCATCTCTAGGGGGTTGTGGAGTGTACCTGGGAGCCCACAGAGCCCACAAGTTGTGGTCACCCTGGGAGTCTTGTCAGCACATAAACCTACTGGAGCTCCATGCAGTATATCTGCAGCTGACTGAGATGTTGGGTCATGCAGGTCCAGACAGACAACAACACAACCATGTTCTACTTAAATAAGCAGGGCGGAACTCACTCCCTTACCTTGTGTTGGGAGGCCCTCTGGACCTGAACCCTCATGCACAGCCTGGGTTCAGATCTCCTGGTGATCTGGGTCACAGGAGAGAACAGTCAGCTGGAAGTCGCTCTCAGCTGCGTAGAAGAGATGTTGCATGAGTGGTCCCTGATTCAGGAGGTGGAAACTACTGTACCTGTTCTCCCAGTGGGACATGCTTGTGGTGGACCTGTTTGCCTCCTGGGAGAATACAAAACTGAGGCTGTTTTGTGCCTGCTCCCCACAGTCTGGGACACTGTTGGGGGGATGCCTTTGCGAGATCCTGGACCCCAGACCTCATGTACACCTTCCCTCTCTTCCCCTTGATCTTCAAGGTAATGGTCAAGGCCTGGAAGGGCAAGGCATGGATGATCCTGATAGCTCCAGACTGGCAGTTCTGGTATCCAGATCTCTTCAGCCTCAGCAGCAAACTTCTGTGGCGGCTGCCTCTCCACCTGGATTGGATGATCAGACATCAAGGGACAGCCATGCACCTGGACCTGCAGTTTGTTCATGCACCTCACAGTCTGGTTCTGAGCGGCTAGAATTCCAGACCTTTGATCTCTCAGATGATGTGCTCCATGTCGTGGAAACTCCTAAAGACAAGTCAACTTGCAGATGCTATGCCTTTAATTGGAAGAGATTTTCCATTTGCTGTCAGGTCAAGAAGCTTGATCCCCTTGCCTGCCCTGTGGTTAGCTTCCTGAATTACCGCTGGTCCCTCTCTTGGTTGGGACTGTGGGCGACTACTGTTAAGGTGTACCTGGCAGCCATCTTGGCTTACCGGTTGTGGGCTGTTAAGCTGATAGTGGCCCAGGAGAAGGTACTCAGTCTCTTTTTCAAGGGTCTGGACCACCTCCATCGTGGGACCTACTTCTGATGTTGGCTGTGCTCATGGGCAAGCCTTTTGAGCCTGTGGATATGTATGAAAGGTCACACCTGATCTTACTTTGAGAAACAGCTCTTGCAGCAGGTTACACCATTAGGACTGAAGCCGGCAGGCGTCAGGACCCCACGGAATTCTTCTAGCTAACTATCTTCAGCTGGGACCGCCCCCGACGTTGGTCCGGCCCCCGACGTCAGGCGTAGTACATAAGGGGGCGGTCCTGCCAGATTCCCCAGTTCTTTCCACGTCGACTTGCATGTCTCCGACCCTTTGGCTCGTTCTAGCCGCCGACGCCGGTTAAGTTCTTCCTTCGGGAAAAAGTTCGTTTTTGGCTCTTTGCTGTCTGATGTCATCTCCAACCTCTGCTGAAGGCCATCCTTTGAAGTGTGCCTTAGGGAAGCAAACCATTAAGGATCCGGGATTCGTCCTGCGTCCGGTGCCTGGGCCCAGACCACGACACCCGGTCCTGCTCATTTTGCCAGGGGTTCAACAGCCAGACCCGGATCCGTTGCCAGAACGCCCTTCAGGCAGATCCCTCATCAGGGACCTCTCAGTGAAGAAGACTGCTCCTGCCAGGCTGGTCCTTCGTTTGCTTGGATACATGGCTGCGACCATTCCAACCGTCCCTTTGGCAACGCTCCAAATGCGGGTAACTCAGTGGATGCTCAAGGTGCAGTGGGACCAAAGGCAAGACCACATGCAGCAGCCGGTCAGAATCACGAATGCTGTGATTCGAGACTGGCAGTGGTGGCTAGACCCAGGAACACTCTCTGCGGGTGTTACGTTCACAGCGCCGTCCCCGGAGGTGATTCTTTCCACAGACGCCTCAGGGCTGGGGTGGGGTGCACACCTGAACGGGGTGAGGTCCCAGGGAACGTGGACCCCTCAGAGGCTCATCTCCACATCAACATTCTGGAGATGAGGGCGGTCCTTTACGTCCTGCAGGCCTTTCAGTCAGAGATCCCGCTGAATACTCTTATGCTTCAAACAGACAATTCGGCGGTGATGTATTACCTCAACAAACGAGGTGCACACTCTTACCCCCTTTGCAGGGAAGCGATGAGAGTGTGGGATTGGGTAATCTGACACGGCGCGAGCCTGATTGCAGTTCACGCTCCCGAGTGGACAACACAATCGCGAGATGGCCTGAGTCGCTCCCAGGCCAAGGTCCACGAGGGAACTTCTTCAAGGGGTAGCAGAGAGGATCTGTTTCTTGATGGGGCACTCCAGAACTGGACTTATTCGCTTCCCCATCCAATGCAAAACTGCCCAATTTTTGCTCGCTAGATCCAGGGCCTGGTGTTTACGGGCGAGACGCGTTGTCCCTCTCCTGGGCGGACAGATTCCTCTGCGCCTTCCCTCCCTTCCCGTTGATCCAGAGAGTTGTTCTCAAACTGCGCAGGGAGCATGCAACAATGATCCTGGTAGCCCCATTCTGGCCCAGACAGATCTGGTTCCCGTTGCCTTTCAGCTCCCATCTCTTGTCTCAGGAGGAAGGTTCTCTAGTCCACCCGGACTTACGCTCACTGAACCTGCATGCATGGCTCCTAGAGACATAGTCATTTTGCGACACGGGGTCTCGCAAGAGGTGGCGGAAGTTCTTTCCGCGGCCAGAAAGCTGGCAACGCATGCGACGTATGCCATGAAATGGCGCCACTTTTGCTTGTGGCCGCAAGCACGCGGCCTTTCCCCTCTAGGATGCCCGATGAAAGTGGTGCTGGAATACCTGCTTTCCCTATTCCATTCGGGTCTTGCTTACTCCTCTATTAAGGTGCATCTCTGCGCGATTTCTGCTTACCACTTCCCGGTGGGACAGCGCACAGTGGCACTGCTTGATGCCTCTCGAGATTTCCTGAGAGGAGTGTTACACCTTAGGCCACCCATTAAGGATCCAGTTCCTCCATGGGACTTACTCTTTGTCCTGGAACAACTCACGCTTCTCCCCTTTGAACCTGCCGCGGATTGCGAGCTCGTTTTCTGTCATAAGCGTTATTTTTAGTTGCCGTCCGTACAGCAGGAGAGTTTCGAGCTCCGCTCTCATGTGTAAGGAGCCTTATTTAATTTTCCACAAGGACAGAGTATCTCTGAGGGGCTAATCCTAAGTTTTTGCCTAAGGTGGTCTCTGCCTCACTCTCAACCAGGACATCGATTTACCTGTATATTTTCCTAAATATTCCAGTAGAGAGAGGCATTGCTTCACACCCTGGATGTTCACCGCTGTCTAAGGTATTACCTGAACAGAACTAAACAGCTTCCCAAGTCGGAGCAACTATTCGTTTCCTTTGCTGAGGAGGATGCTGGGCCAACCAGTCTCAAAGCAGTCTCTTCTTGCTGGCTTGTCCAGTGTATCTCATTTGCTACAGACAGCAAACGAAGCCCCTCCGGTACAGTCCGGGGCCATTCGACAAGGAGGTGGCTACCTCGTTTGCAGCACTTGAACGTCTCCACCTCTGCCATTTGTGCGCAGCTACTTGGAGCTCTGTGCACATTCATTAGGCACTATAGCCTGGATATTGCATCACGGCGGAGGCGGTTTGAGCCTAGCCATGCTACAGGGTCTCCTGTCCTAGAGTCAGGACTTGTCAAAGATCTTTCCTAGTTTCCTCCTCCCAGAATGCTTACAGGCTATTGCTTGGAAATCAGTCCTAATGGTGTAACCTGCTGCAAGAGCTGTTTCTTGAAGTAAGATAGTACAGTTACGTAAGAACTACCATAACAGTAGATCTTGAGAACAGCTCTTGCAGCAAGCTCCTCCGCCCACCATTCCCCCTTGGAGGAGGCATGGCCTACCGAGCCTTGGGCAGGGGCTTTCACCCTTTGTCTTTTGATGACGGATCCTCGGTCTCCCATTCTGATGTCATTCTGCGGCCGGGAGTCTCCGGTGGGAGAACTGGGGAATCTGGCGGGACCGCCCCCTTATGTACTACGCCTGACGTCGGGGACGGGACCGATGTCCGGGGCGGTCCCCGCTGAAGATAGCTAGCTAGAAGAATTCCGTGGGGTCCTAATGCCTGCCGGCTTCAGTCCTAATGGTGTAACCTGCTGCAAGAGCTGTTCTCGAAGATCTACTGTTACGGTGAGTTCTTACGTAACTGTACTTTCTGGAAGACAGCTTTTCTGGTGGCCATCACATCAGCCAGAAGGACTGGGGAGCTCCAGGCACTCTTGGTGTAGTTTACTTACCAGATCTTCTACAGGGACAAAGTCGTCCTTCACCCCAACCCAAAGTTCCTCACAAAGGTTGGATCAAAGTTTCACTAATACCAGGTGATTAACTTACCTTGGGTCAGTAAAGTATACCGGTATACTTTACTGACCCATCTGCGGAAGCAACTGCAGGCTACCTACCCTGGACTTGCAGAAGGCAGTCTCTTATTATGTAGGGCGCATTGCTGAAGTTCACCAGCTGTTTGTCACTTATGCTGAAACCCGCTACTCGCAGACTGGCAGCAAAGTGGGTGATTGGCAAGTGGATCACCTCCTGCATTGACCTCTGCTGTAGGTTGTCTGGCAGGGAACCTCCTGTGGGGCCTAGAGCTCATTTCACCAAACATACCACTGCATCGGTGGCTGCTTTCAGGGATGTCTGTATGTGCAGGGCTGCTACCTGGACGTCAGCTCACACCTTCATTTCCCATTACCGCATCGAACTTGAGCCATACTGGGATGCTGGTTTTGGGGCCTCGATTCTCCAGTCTCTGTTCTCTAAATAGGGGTGCACGCCTTGCCGCTTCCTCCCAAAGAACTGTTAGGAGTCTGCCAGAATGTGGATATAACCATGCCCCTAGGAAAATAGGTTAGTCACCTATAACTATAGTTCTAGGAGTGGTATATGGTTCACATCCACTCCGCCCACCTGGCCTTCCCTAGCGTCACACGGATCCCTGCTTCTAGTGTGCAAGATCTGACGACACACGGCGGAGTGGGGTGATATACTGTCTGGGTGGTGGGAGGAGCTTAGCTTAAAGACGTCTGGCCAGTCAGACACTTACAGTGAAACTGCCAGAGTGTGGATGTGAACCACATACCACTCCTAGAACTACGGTTACAGATGAGTAACCTATTTGTTCTGTGTGTCCCTTTTTTGCTAATTCTTTAATCTTTCTTACCACCCTGTAAAAGTTTTAAGGCTAAATTCTGAATTATGCTGCATCTGATGTACTCCAGTCTGAAGGCTTGACTCCTCCTCATAACAGGCACACACTGCAGTCGATTCTGGCATCTTCAGTTTTTTTCACTCTCCAAGCAGGGGAGCAGCCATCCCAGCAACTGCAAAAGATTTTCTTCTTCTTCATCCCACCTTCTACAGAGCCAAGTATTCAGACTCAGGCTTTAGCTGCAGGTTGGGGAGCAGGTCCACATAGGCTGTTTTGGGTACCACTCTGAGGGCACGTCACGTCAACATTGTCGGCCCCAGCTCCACAAGCTTTATGCATACAGTATGCCACCTTCCTTCACAAGGCCAAACAAAATCCTCTCAAGGTTGAAGCTACCCTTAATTTCAGAGCCTCAATAAAGGACCCAGCCACAGGGTCTGTATTTAAGTTGCTGGCAGCCCCCTTCCCAATCAGCTGTTTTTAGATAGTGGTTTTGGGAGGGAGTTGCTTACTGGTATAGTGGTGGGCTGTCTTCAAATTAAAGCTTGAATCAGTGTCTTTTTGATTTTTTGTTAGTGATTAGATTTTCTCATTGTGGTGGTGGGCCCAATAAGTTAGCCCCATGTTGAGCCACAACTAAGTTTGCTTCCCAATTGCTCTCCAAAAATTATGTGAACAACTGCTCTTGTTTCCTTAGCTTTGGACACTTCCTCAGCCAAGAAAATGACACCTGTAGTGATTTCTACCTATTTAATAAGATATCACAAAACTTTTGTCCCTGTGCACTAGGCCTGCTTATTTTCCTTAGGTCTCTGTGATACACTACATTTTCTTCACTGGCCAGCACTCTGCTGTTCACTTCAGAATCTCACATACAGCCCCACCAAGAACATTCTACATGTAAGTATTTATAGGGCACTAAGTATAGGGAACCCTACCATTCAGTATGCAGGGCAATCCTAGAAAAAAAACAGTCAAAACCTTCCCCAAATTTACGTCACATGCTTGTGCATGGTATGCTAACTAGGGATAGAGTTTCCTAAGGCGACGCCCTTGTTTATGACCTTGTTGTTTTTTTAGATGAAGTTAAAGAGATGGCATTCCTTTCAGTGTGGTTTCTGATTTCTTTTTTTGTGCTAATTCGCTTATTTTCAGAATGTGGCACGCAATATGGCACAGTGGTTAACAAAACCACCACATTCACTGCTGACTACTGTAAATGCGCTGATGCAGATAGATTGTAGGTGAAACTTACATTTATTGGAAAATGGCCAGGATGATGGCAGGACATACAGTAGGTGACTGTACAAGCATAATGTGAGTGCTGAGCTTTGCCTGTATGAAGAGGCCTGTAACTGTTTAGCAGTCCTGTAAACTGTGTACCGCTGTCTTAAGCCTAAAATGAGAAACTGCTTACTGTTGTGACTAAAGCAATCCATTATTTTATTTTATATTATGCTCAAACACTTGCAGAGTGCCCTGACTAACTGAAACTGCCTGGTGCCAGATCCACGACAGGGCTCTGCCTACTACATAATTTGCACTGATCCAAGTTGTGTATACAGGGCATCTATTAGCAGTTTAAAAAACAAAGAACCTCGTGTTTTGTCCTACCAGGACTCATCAGTATGCCTCGTCTGTTTGACACCCCAGTGGAATGAACCAGCTACCCTAACATGGTCTGTCAGGGTTATGTTGTGGTGAACCCAATTAAAATAAAAAGCAACTTAAAAAACAAAGAACCTCTGTGCTCAAGCACTGAGGCAGTGGTTACCCCAAAGGGCATTTGGCCGGGAAGCCAAGTTTCAAAGAAATACAAAATCACACATGCCCCCACAATGCAAAGCATCATGGGCTGCATATGCAAATCACCACAGAATATTATGCTGGTTCAACTTTAAGCAGAAATGCATGGTGCTGAAAGATCTCTCACATAGTTTGTAGTAGCTGTTTCACTTGCTCCCTCTGGGTACCTGTTAAGCTGTAGAGCTGCTGTAACTGCAGCTGAACACATCCTGGTACAAACATGTTTAATTATTCCCTAACATCACAGTTCCTAGTGCCTGCTGCTATCACCAGTTTTTTTTCTGACATTATGCACCTGTCGTCGTCGGTTATAGTGCTTCTAATCTCTAGCTGAATACACCTTGCAACAAAAGGTGAACTATACCTCTGATACTATTTACCCGATGACGACTGGCACCTGACTTTCAGTTGGCCTACCCTCTTAACAATAGCAGCCCCTTAACCCTGAGCTGAGTTAGAAAATCCCCCTTAGGATCTACTACTCTCACCTAAGGTTTTACCTACCAGTTTTAATGACCCCTGCTCCACTGATTTAGGAGTGTAGTCTCTCAGTACACGCCGCTGCTTCCTGCCCTGGCTCACTCACAAGATTGAGACCCATAGGGGCAAACCTGCTAATGAGTTTCCTCATAAATGGACTCTTCTTGTTAACTGAGCTCAGTGCCCACATCTTGGCCATAGACCAAGCCACCCTCTCTCAGTTTGCACCCGCAAAAAGCCAGGCTTCCCTCCTGTCCCCAACTGAGCGCTGGGGGCCCCACTCTTACCCCCCCATTTCTCCTTGCCCTCCTTAACAAGAAAGAGCATCACCTCCTGGGTGCCTTCATGTCCTCACTCACCCACCCACCCACCCTGCGCTCCCACTCCCTGCGTCCTGTAGTCCTAAGCATCTCATTCCCATCCTACTGCTATTACTAGCAGGGGATGTTGAGAGCAGCCAGGGCCCAGTCTCTCCCCGTTACTCACAGTGACCCCACATGGATAAACAATCATGGGCTGAAAATTGTGCATCTCGGTGTTTGTAGCCTCCTGTCTGAATTCACTGAGCTAGAGGCGTAGGTCTCTGTATGCATTGCCAACATCCTGGGCGTCACTGAAACCTGGTTGAAGCTTGCCACTCTGGATATTAGTTGCTGCCTGAATGGTTACACCCTGCTAAGGATAGACCATCCTGGATCCAAGAAGGGAGTTGGAGTGCTCTTTTAATTCAAGTACTCACTGATTGCCACCCTTGCCTCCTGCAGCTCACCTGATAACTGTAGTAGCAAATGGCTAATTATTGAAATGTCTTTTGGGGCTACAAAAAGGATTAACTTTGGTTGCTGCTATAATCCCTACAAGAGTGGTATAACCGGCCTAGCCCACCTTCTGAACAGCATTGGTCTCCTCTCCCCCTCTAGGGAAATCATCATGCTGGATGATTTCAACCTGAACTGGCTAAACTACTCCCAAACGGAGCACAGTGACCTATTAAAACAACTGAATCTCACCCAGCTTATTACCACCCCCAACCTGCCCAAACACCTATTCCTTGAACCACTCCCTATTGAACTGGATACTGACCAGTCATTGGGACAGGGTCCTGCATGTTGGTGTCCTATCTGACTCCCATCAGTGACCACTCCCCGACTTTCTGCATCTGGTCCTCCAAACCCCCACCCTGCCCCCAAATACCTGACTTTTAGAGACTTCTCCAACTACGATGCCCCCTGCCTACTCTCAAACATTAGAGCAGTCAACTGGCCAGTCCTCCACACAATGACTGATGTGAACTTGGCCCTGGGCTTCTTTACTGCTGCCTGACTGCAGTCCAGGATCGGGGTGTGCAAATCCTATTGCCCCCTGTCCAGGGCAAGTAAATTTCCTTGAAGGGTAAGTACAAAAAGAAAGCTAATTTCATTATAATGAATAGGGGCAAGTGAAAATTCAGCTATAGTCATGGCTGGGCAAGTCTTAAAAATTTTGATTAGAACACCCCTGTCCAGGATAGGCACTTCCCCCTAACTACACAGAGAGTATGTGGGGGCAACTCGAGATGGCTCTCCAATGACTTCTTTAAGATGATGAAGGAGATAGATGCTACATGGGAAGTTCACAAAGACTCCTCCTGCTAGAATAACTGCAGATGCCTGTGAAACCTCTGCAACAAAGCAGTAAAATCACAAGGTTGAGTACCTTGGCAACCTCCAATCCCGCAACCTTAAGAACCCCAAACATTTCTGGCCAGCAGTAAACTCCCTGATTGCACCCGGGACCCGACAGGCTGCCATTCAACTTTCAACTGAGACAGGACCCCCAACTGAACCATCCAAAGTTGCAGCTGTCCTCAATGCCAAATTTACAGACCTGTGTGGCCATCTCGCCAATCTACCACTGTACGACCCCAGCCAGCTGCCTCCCGACCCACCCATGGAATGCTCAAGTATCCTTCCCTTTTACTTTAAAGCGATCTCCCCTCAAGAACCCACAAGCTCCTCATAGAAAAATAGAAACTGACGGCACATTAGGACTGCTAGTTCCATCTAGTCTGCCCATTTTCCCTGCCTTCTGTAAAATCGCAGACCCTACTTGATCTCTGTCTTTACCTCCTTGTTCCTATTGCTAGGGTTTCCCTATGTCTGTCCAATGCATGCTTGAATCCCCTCACTATGTTTGCCCCATCACCTCTGCTAGGAGTCTATTCCATGCATCCACCACCCTTTCTGTGAAGAAATACTTCCTTATGTTACCCCGTAGTCTACCCGCTTCCAACCTCATGTCATGCCCCTTGTTCCTGGACATCTCCTTTTGTGAAAGATGCTACCCTCCTGTACCCTGTTTATGCCTTTTAGATATTTGAAGGTTTCTATCATATCTCCCCTGTCCCTTCTCTCCTCCAGGGTATACATATTGAGGTCTCCCAGTCACTCCTCATATGACAAAGATGATCAAGGGGCTGGGGGACTTATCATAAGAGAAGAGGCAGAGGGAGCTGAACATGTACTTGCTGGAGGAGAGGAGGGACGGGGGACATGACTGAAACCTTTAAGTACATGAAAGGAAAAACAAGACCGGTACAGAGGGGCTGTTCAAAGTAAGGGAGGGGAGGGACACCTGGGGCTATGATATGAGACTGGAGGGAGGAAGGTTCAGGAGGGAGATGTGGAGACACTTTTTTACAGAGAGGGTGATAGCTGGGTGGAATGTTTTACCGGCAGAAATGGTATCCAGTAGAACAGCGGATTGCTTCAGAAGGCTCTGGGACAGGGCAAGGGGGTGGGTCAGTGGAGGGGAAGAGTGGAAGGGAGGGAGGGGCAGCTGCAGAATAAGGGGTGCTAGCTGCACATTCAAGCAGACCTGATAGACCTCTAGGCCTTTATCTGCTGGCAAATTTCATATGTTTGTATGACTTTTTATGCAGGCCCTGCACCATCTTTGTCACCCTTCTTTGAACTGCCGCCACCCTGTCTACATCCTTACAAAGATGCAGCCTCCAGAACTGGACACTGTATTCCAAATGAGGCCTCACCAATGATCTGTACAGTGGCATCACCACCTCCTTCCTTCTTTTGGTGATAACCTTTCACTATGCACCCCAGCATCCCACTGGCTCTCCCCACAGCCTTGGCACATTGTTTGGCCACCTGTAGGTCATCAGATATGATTACCCCCAAATCCCTTTCCTGTTTGGTGACCAACAGTTTCTCCCCCTCCATCATGTAATCCTCCCCTGGGTTCTCGCACCCCAAATACATGACTTTGCACTTTTTTGCATTAAATCTCGGCTGCTACACTCTGGACCATTCTTCCAGTTTACCTAGGTCCCTCATCATTTTTCTACCCCTCCTGGAGTGTCCACCCTATTTCAGATCTTAATGTCATCCACAAAGAGGCACAACTTCCCCTCCAGCCCCTCTGCAGTGTCACTTATGAAGACATTAAACAGGACTGGACCCAGCACTGATCCCTGTGGCACCCTGCTGGTCACCCTCCTTTCCTCAGATTGAGCACCATTTACCACGACCCTCTGTCTTCCATCACTCAAGCAGTTCCTAACCCAGTTTACCACCTTGTGACCCACTCCCAGGCTGCCCAGCTTGTTTATGAGTCTTCCATGTGGAACACTATTGAAGGCCTTATTGAAATCTAGGTAGGTCACATCCACTGCCCCCCGATCCACAAATTTAGTCACCCAGTCAAAGAAATCAATTGGATTTGTTTGACATAACCTTCCTGCTATGAATCCATGCTGTCTCGGATCCTGTGCTCCGCTGGCTTCAAGATGTTCCACGATCCTTTAAGTAGAGAGTCCATAATCTTCCCCACTATTGAGGTGAGGCTGACTGGTCTCTAGTTTCCAGCATCCTCCCTACTGCCACTTTTGTGAAGAGGGACTACATCTGCTCTCCTCCACTCCTTCGGAACCACTCCCGTATCGAGTGACTCGTTGAACAGTGCTGCCAGTGGTGGCGCCAGCACCTCCCGTAGTTCCCTTAATATTCGAGATGTATTCCATCCGGCCCCATTGCCTTGTCCACTTTCAGTTTTGTGAGTTCTTTTAGGACTGTCGCTTCTGCAAATGGACTGGTGTCCATCTCCCTCCCATATTTGTTCATGTTGCCTAACTGTGGTCCCTCACCTTCTAATACTGTGAATACAGAACAAAAATATTTGTTCACGATTGATGCTTTTTCCAGGTCCCCTTCCACACAGTCTCCTTCTTTCCTTTTAAGTCATACTACCCCACCCCTGGCTTTTTTCCTTTCACTAATGTACCTATAAAAAGTCTTGTCTCCCTTCTTTTCCTCCTGTGCTATTTTTTCCTCTCTTTACCTCCTGTGCTATTTTTTCCTCTGTTTGTGCCTTTGCACTCCTGACTACTTTCCCTGCCTCCCTCTGTTTATCCAGATATTCTACCCTGTCTTCCTCCCACTGTGTTTCCTTGTATTTCCTGAAAGCCAACTTTTTCGTCCTTACCTTCCCAGCCACTACCTTTGAGAACCATAGTGGCTTTCTCTTGTTTACTTGCCTAATGCAAAGGTTTGTTGACTATGGCTCCTTTCAGATGGGCCCACTGCTCCTCCATTCCCCCCCTCTTGTCCCTCCCTGCCAGGGCATGCTTGAGACATATCCCCATCTTAGTAAAGTCTGCCCTCCTAAAATCCAGGACCCCTCACCTTTGTGTGGCTTGATTCTGCCACTGTACTCATGCTAAACAACACTGTGCAATGATCACTGGATCCCAGGTGTTCACCCACTCTAACTTCCTCAATTCTGTCCCCATTGGTAAGTACCAGGTCCAAAATTGCACCCTCCCTGGTGGGCTCTAGCATTAGCTGTCTGAGGCCTGCCCCTTGTACAGAATACAGGATGTCCCAGCTCCTGGCTGAGGCAGTAGCTGGGATGCTCCAATCCATATCAGGCAGATTGAAATCCCCTAACAGCAGCATCTCCCTTTTAGCTGCCATCATGTGGATGGATTCCACTCGAACCCTGTCCACCTCCCCCCACTGTGCTGGAGGTCTGTATATCATGCCCATGTGAATGGCAGTGCCGTTGCTCATCTCAAGGGTGACCCAAAGTACCTGCACTCCTCTGCCCCTGCATTCCCTGTACCTCAGTTGCCCTAATACCCTCCCTGACGTAAACAGCCACCCCCCCTCCCTTTTTATCCTCCCTGTCTCTTCTAAACAGAGTATACTTGGTACGGCTACATCCCAGTCATGGTTTCCAGTATACCACGTTTCAGTGATAGCTACAATGTCAGCCTCTATTATCAAGGCTACCAGGTCTGGGATTTTATTCCCTATGCTATGGGCATTGGTATACATGGCCTTCCATGTCCTGCCATTTGTTCTTTTATCATCCCCCCTGCTGTTGTTCTGCCTCCTCTATTTGTCCAACCCGTTTTCAACCCCTTTTCTCCTGTTCTCAGCTGTTCTCCCTTTTATGGGTTTCATTTCCTCTGGTGATACCATAATGTTATGGTCCTCCATGTTGACTTCAGTAGCCTGTGGGGTGGGCAGTTTGGTTCCCCCTGCATCCTTCTGCCACCCCCCTTGCTAGTTTAAATGCTTGCCATTTAAGCATTTAAACTGTTCACTGAGGACAGCGGTCTTCCTTATACAAGGTCTCATTCCTCCAGGTGGGTCCCCAGTTCCCAATGAATTCAAAACTTTTTTCTCTGCACCAGCTCTCCAGCCAGATATCGAAGTCCTTGGTGCGGAGGTTCCTAGCCTCCCCTTTACCGTGAACAGGCAGCACCCCTGAGAAGGTCACGGAGCTTGCTGCCTGCGCAAGGCCCCTCCCCAACTTCCTGAACCCCTCCTGCACTCTTTCTGTCCCTGTATTATCTCCAGCCAGGTCATTTGTCCCCATATGGACAATGACATCAAGCTTCTCCTGCCTTGCTACTGCTTTAGCATGTGGAGGGGTTGTGAGATAACAAATGGACCAGACACCGAACTTTAAGTTCAACACGCAATCTCTGTGTGATGTTTATTCAAAATACAGGAGATAACCTTAAGCAATGGCATATCCCTTCTTCAGTACATCAGTTTGCAACAACAAACTATGTATGTCCTTTCTATGCACTTAGCCAGCACCTACTAACACTTGATCTCTGACCTAACTTAGCAGTTGAGATTCAGCCTCCAACCCTATGCGGGCCTTGTTTGCCTGGGTAGTGGGGGCTCAAATACAAAAAAAACAACAAACCAAGCTAAAAACAAAGAACCTCAGTGCAGAAGCACTGAAACAAGGGTTACCTCAAAGGGCATTGACAATAAGCCAAGTTTCAAAGAAACACAACATCGCACATACTTCCATAATGCAAAACATCATGGGATATATGCAAATCAACATGACATGTCAGATTATCTCAGTTTACTGCAATTTACATGCATTTTAAATAGCACAACTAACTTAATTTTTATAATAGTCATCTAGTACTTTTTACCATTATCAAAAACACCTAATGCCATGGTATTTTCAACGTTTACAGGTTTCATAAACATAAGGTATATACATTAAGGTATTTTATGACATAGTGCTATTACATACTAAATCCAACAATGATACACAACCTGTTTTACATACACTTGGAGGTCACTTCAATAACCTCTCTGTACGAGGACCTGAGAGGGAAAAGGAAAATTAAAGAGGACACTATAGCATAGTCAAGAAACGGAAGGGAGGGCCCACTGGAGGCCAGTCTTACGAACTAGAAATTGTAAAGGATAGATTAGGCTAAGAAACAGAAGAACTGTTGCAACAGATTTAAGAAAAGGTCAGTCCTCGAGTGGCAGGAGCTCCTTGTCACATAGCAGTTATCTGGATCCTCTCCCCGTCCCTCTGAGCTGTGCTTCCTGGTAGACACCTTACCTCCCTTTCCTCCACTGTTCTAGTTCCCTGGACTATGGAGTCCCCTACTAGGAGAAGCTTCTTCTTCCTTTGGGGTCCTCTTCCACCCACCTGTGGGGTACTCTTCTCTTGAACCTGCTTGTCCACCAAGGTCACAACTTCAGGTGTCCCAGTGGGATCTTCCCGCTCCTTCAGAACTGTGTAGGAGTTTTAGTTGCGCTGGGTGGGGAATGTGCTTTTGAGCCACCCGCCTCACCCTCACTGAGCACACTGTAGTCCACACACTGCTTTTTCTGGTCCTCCTTTGAGGTAGTGGGTGTAGACTTGGTGGCCATTGGGGGGGGAGGAGTTCCCGTGCAACCTAGCCAACTCAGCCTCAAGCTGGCAATCTCTGCCCTCAGCCCAAAGAGGTGCCTGCAGATGGGGCAGCACCGCAGTTCCCAGAACACCCTTCTGAAGATTGCTGCTCCACATCCATTGCACTGTACCACTCCCAACATGATTCCTACCTTCTCTGCTTCTGTCTGCTCAGGTCGCTATTAGGGAACCTCACTTCCCCTTAGTACTGTAACCGTTTTCCTAGGGACTATGTACTGCACCCCCTCCAAGTTTTTTTTTTTTTGGTTGTTTTTTTTGTTTACAATAGCAATCACAAGAAGATATCCTCCCATCTTATGCAGCACTGCCTGGCTGCCTTCTGTGGCACACCCAAACCTATTTTGTGTCTGAGCAGGAAGTTGTCACACTTTCCTTCCTAACCTCAAAAAGCTAGGTTAGTCAGGGGAGGATATGATTGGGCAATCCACCTGTTCTGTGCTGTGGAAGACAATCAGAGCAATCCAGTCTGAAGCTCTTTAGGCTTTGTCTGGCTCTAATGCACAACTCCACTGAGCTGCAAGAATGAAAGAACTCCTCAGCCACCAGAGAAAACTTAAATGTTTTTTGCAAACAGTCACCAAAATACTAGCAAACTACAAATAAGCCACCAGTCCACAGAAAAAAAATCAGTATTTCAAGCCCACTGGATTTAAAGTAACAGTTTACACATAGATCAGCAGTATTGCAAACCCCTCCTTGATTCAAACAGCAGAATCAAGTGTAAAATTAAAAGTAAGGCTCACCTCCCTCAGAATTCGAGCAGGGTTGTGCTTTCTTCCAGTTTCCTAGTTACCAGTTTGATTGTGTGTCCTTCCCAGCTCCAAGTTCAGTTTTTCAAAAGCAGCCTTTACCACCAAAAGTTAGGGCCTTTCTCAAGTTAGGGCCTTTCTTATGAGCCTCCCAAACCGGGGAAGCTCTGGTAGTGATGGCCTCTCCTCCAATTCCTGAAACTCGTAGCCCTCACCATTGTCAAACCCCTGACTACAGTCCTTAACCTTTCCCTCACCACATCAACAGCATCCCCAGTATGAAAACATCCCAAAGCTGTCCCCATTTTCAAATCTGGTGATCCTCGACGAGTGGAAAACTGCTACAGCCCTATATCTATTCTCTCCCACCTAAGATAGATTCTGGAAAAAGTCATACACCAACAAATCTCTGATCACTTGGGGAAGTACAACCTCCTCTGCCCCCAGCAACATGGTTTTAGGAAGGGCCACAGCGCCACTACTGCTCTTGCCTGCTTCCGTAACCATGTTTTTCGCAGTATGGAAAAAAGCAAATTCACTGCGGCCGTCTTTGTGGATCTTACCAAGGCCTTTGACCTGGTGGACCACAACATCCTCCTAAGTAAACTCGAGGGCTTTGGCTGTTCCCCCTCATCCACAGCCTGGTTCCGAGACTACCTCTCTGGTTAAACCCAAATGGCCTGCAGTGGGGGTACAACCTCCACCACCCATGAGGTACTTACTGGGGTCCCACAAGGATCTGTTCTTGGACCCATCCTGTTCTCCCTATTTGTAACTCCCTTCCCAAGGATAGCATCATATGCAACTCTCTATACGTGTCTATGTCATCTGTTAGCACCCTTTGCAAACTGTGTGTGAGGTCTTTCGGCACCATGCAATTCTGCTTAAAGTTGAACCAGCATAACATTCTGTGGTGATTTGCATATGCAGCCTATGATGCTTTGCATTGTGTGGGCATGTGTGATTTTGTATTTTCTTGAACCTTGGCTTCCCAGCCAGATGCCCTTTGGGTTAACCCTTGCCTCAGTGTTTGCGCACAGAGGTTCTTTGTCTTTTAAATAGTTTTTTATTTTAATGGGTTCACCACAACATAACCCAGACAGACCGTCTTAGGGTAGCTGGTGCATTCCACTGGGGTGTCAAACAGACGAGGCATACTGATGAGTCCTGGTAGGACGAAGCACGTGTCTATGTCATCTGTTAGCACCCTTTGCAAACTGTACATAGATACATAGACAGTGTCGGCAGATAAGGGCCTATGGCCCACCTAGTCTGCCCATTTGAGCTTGTAAGTTCAGTTTGTTTTCCTAGAAGTCTATTTCCCCTTACCCCTGACCTCTAGAATTCCTTTATGTCTATCCCATGCATTCTTAAATCCCGTGATTGTTTCAGCCCCCACCACTTCCTCTGGCAGGGTGTTCCACTTGTCCACCACCCGTTCTGTGAAGAAATTCTTTCTCATGTTTCCTCTGAATGTCCTCCCTCCAACTTCATCCCATGCCCTCTAGTCCTGAAACATCTTTTTCGCTAAAAATAGTGTTTTCCTGCACCCTGTTCCTCCCTGTAAGATACTTGTATGTCTCTATCATATCCCTCTCTCCTCCCTCCTCCAGGGAGTACATGTTCAGTTCCTTCAACCTGTCTTCATAGGACTTGTGATGCAACCCATGCACCATCTTTGTTGCCCTCCTCTGAACCTTCTCTACCCTGTCTATGTCCTACGTAGAGTATGGTCTCCAGAACTGTACACTGTACTCCAGGTGGGGCCTCACTAGTGTCTTGTATAGGCGGAATTATGACCTCCTTTTCCTGCTGGTGATGCCTGCCTATACATCCCAGCATCCTATTTGCTTTACCTGATGCCTTGTCACACTCTTTCCTACCTTGAGGTCATCAGAGATGACAACCCCAAGATCCCTTTCCTGCTTGTGTATGCTATATCCTCACCCCCAACTGATATATTGTGCCAGGGTTTTGTGCCCCATATGCATTATCTTGCACTTCTTTGCATTGAATTTCAACTGCCAAACCCTTGACCATTCTTCAAGTTTCTGCAGGTCCCTTGTCATTCTGTCTACACCCTCTGGTGTGTCTACTCTATTACAGAGCTTTGTGTCATCAGCGAACAGTGAAATTCTGCCTTCTAGATCCTGTGCAATGTCACTGATGAAGATGTTGAATAGGACCCGGTCCCAGCACTGATCCCTGTGGTACCCACTGGTCACTCTTCCTCTCTGGGTGACAGCCATTTACCACCACCCTCTGTGTCCTGCCACCCAGCCAGTTACCTACCCACCACACTACTGTCCTGCCCACACCCATATTCCCCAGTTTGTGTAATAGTTTTCATGTGGCACAGTGTCAAAGGCCTTGCTGAAGTCCAGATAGGCCATGTCCACTGCCCTCCCTGATCCACCTCCCTAGTCACCCAGTCAAAAATTCAATGAGGTTGGTCTGACATGACCTCCCCTGGTGAAACCATGCTGCCTTGGGTCCTGTAGTCCATTGACAACCAGATGTTCCACCAATCTCTCCTTCAGTAGTGCTTCCATGATCTTCCCCACTACCGAGGTGAGGCTGACTGGTCTGTAGTTCCCTGCTTCCTCTTTGTTCCCACTTTTGTATAAGGGACTACATCTGCTGTCCTCCAGTCTTTGGGTACCTCCCTGTTTCCAGTGATTGGCTGAACAGGATAGCCAGAGGTTCAGCCACCACCTCTCTTAGTTCTTTAAGGACCCTGGGGTGCACCCCATCTGGCCCCATTGCTTTATCAGCTCTTATTACTTCCAGTTCCTTCAGGACCCTTTCTCGTGTAAAGGGACTTGTGTCCATTTCTGCACCATTCTCACCCTTGTACTCCTTCAGACCCATTACCCCTCTTCCTTAGTAAAGACTGGGCAGAAATACCTGTTCAATATGTCAGCTTTACTGTTGTCATCCTCCTGCGCTCCCATCCTCCCCTTCAGTCTCACTATCCCTCCCTTTGTCCTTTTTTCACTTATGTACCTGTAAAAGGTTTTGTCCCCTTTAACCACTGATTTTGCAATGTGTTCTGTCTGAGCTTTGGCTTCCCTTACTGACTTCCCTGCCTCTCTTTGTTTCTCCTGGTACTTCTACCTATCCCCTTCTGCCTGTGTCTTTTGTTATTGCCTGAATGCAATCTTTTTGGCTTTCACTTTCTTTGCTACCTCTTTGGAAAACCATAATGGTCTCCTCTTTCTTTCCTCTTGCTAACCTGCTTAATGCATAATTCTGTTGTTCTTATAATCCCCATTTTAAATACTGCCACTGTTCCTCAATCCCTGATTCCTGTCCCATTCCCCTTAATGCCTCTTTCAAGCATCTCCCCATTTTCCCAAAGTCTGCCCCCCTAAAATCCAGGATACGTGTTTTTGTGTGGTTTGGTTCTGCTGTTTCTGTGATTTCAAACCACAATGACTGGTGGTCACAACTGTGTGTGAGGCCTTTCAGCACCATGCAATTCTGCTTAAAGTTGAACCAGCATAACATTCTGTGGTGATTTGCATATGCAGCCCATGATGCTTTGCATTGTGTGGGCATGTGTGATTTTGTATTTTCTTGAAACTTGGCTTCCCAGCCAAATACCCTTTGGGGTAACCCTTGCCTCAGTGTTTGCACACAGAGGTTCTTTGTCTCTGTTGTATGCTTATGACCTTATCCTATACTGTAGCAACAAAACCCTGGCAGAACTCTTCCCTGCACTTACAGACAACTTTAGTGCCACTCATTAATGATTTCAAACTAACAGACTCCTGGTCAATGCCAAGAAGACTAAAGCCATGTTCTTTCGATCAAAATCCAGACTAACTAGGGAAGCCAGGGACACTGTCCCCCTCAATATCCTTTCTTCTGATGGCTCTCTCCAGAACCAGTTACCTCCTTCAGATACAGTACCTTGGAATCACTCTTGACCCTGCACTGTCCTTCTTTGATCACATAGGTTTTACTGTTCGGCAGATGAATCAGAAAATAGGTGTCGGATAAATGCTTAAAGATTACCTGACCCCTGAAGCTAGGTTTGCCATAGCCCACGGCATTCTACTTCCCCTGTTGGACTACTGCTCACCCATCTATTCCCAAACCACATCTGCTGGACTCTCCAGACTAAACACAACCCACAATAACATCTGCCTGTTTGTTCTGTTGGACCCTTTCTCTGCTCACCACTGCTCCCTCTACCAGGCACTTGGATGGCTTACCTCACAGGCCCACCTCCTTGGCTGCCCTGTAAATAAATCTAATAGGGAAAAGATGTATCCCGTCTCACCCCCTTACTCCAGCCAAAGCTTTGCCTTCATGATCTCTGTAAATCTTTCAACCTCTTGTTAGAGTGCCCACAGGTCTCCACATGCATGGGCCAAAAGGCCTTCTGTACAGTTGCCCCAACTCTGTCGAACAGCCTAGCAGCCCAACTGAGGACTCTAGACTCTCACCCCCTATTTAAGTCTTACTATAAGTCTCACCTTACGGCAACAGTCTCCTGTTCCTGTCCCCTCAGTTGATTGCCATACTGTATCCGATGGTAGCCAGGCTGTCCAAACTTTTTGATCCTTGACTTGTTTGTATTGTATCCATAAGTTACTGGTACTAATTGCCTCCTGTGGTCCCTGCAATACCACCATACTGTTGGCATTGTACTTACTGGATTGTATTCACTGCTCACACTGTATGCACTTTATGCTGGCTCCAATTCAAAGGTAGACTCATGTACCAAACATGTTTACTATCCAAAAAAGTAAGCTTAGGCAAAATGCCCCGAGGAGTGCAAAAGCTCATTACCCCCACTATCAACTGTCGTTGCACCAGAAGCTCTGCTAGCCAGATTTTTAATATACCCCGCTGTCACACTTCTCTGGGACAAAGGTCTTTTGCCTACTGTGCCCCGCTATGGATGAACTCGCTGCACCATGACATCACGTCAGCATCCACCTTGGGCTCCTTCAAGGTTAAACTTAAGCAACAGCTAGCTGCTGATGCCAGTTGTGACTGCTTCCAATAACCTTCCTTATTGTGACCAGCACTTGTTCTAACCTTATGCCATCCTGGCCTTATGCATGACTGTTCTCAGCATGTAAATAACTGTTCTAAGTTGCTAATCATTCTCCTTTCACATTTCCTCTTGATCCCTTTCACTCTTTCCCCTCACCCCTCTATGGTTTTCCCCCATCCCCTCGCCCCGTTATATCTCCTGAGCTCACTTGCTCACTTTAAAATGCTTTGTCCTATACCTTCTCACCTCTGACGAGGCCTCTGGGCTGATGCCATCCCTTAACCTTGTTGAGTATTAGATATTAGGCAGTGTCTGTTCTCATTTTCCTGCAAAGGGTTGTTTCATAAGACACCACTCCCTCTAATACAACCCTTTGAATTCCAAGTTCTAATCAGATATGCACCATAGCATACATTGTATAATGCCACATGTATTGGAACTTCTCTAGTTATACACTCTTGTAATGTCTTGAATAATTCCTTGTTTTGTTTGTTCTCTGTCTCATACTTTTCCAATATGTATTGTTCGTCTGACATGGCAGCTATGAAGTGAGCTTGTTCTCAAAGGTGTTATCCGAAATTTCAATAAATAAATAAAATGCTCTTTTTGTTTTCTCAAAAGCGGTGCAACTCTGCTTATATGTATTACCTATGCACATTACTTACTGTGCTGTACTCACGTTTGTACTGTGTACACTATCTGCTCAATTTTGCACATAACTGTCTTGTATTACTTATTTGTCCCACTTGTTTTAGTATCTATCTTCAGTCATGTTACCTACTATACCTGTTCTGTAACTGCTTTGCACTGTGTTATTGTGCTAGCTTCATGGCCTGGGTCGTGCCTGAAAACTGTCCTTTGCACCCACCTGGTTAACAAATAAGTAAATACATACATAAATAAGGTCAACTAACTCTGTATACAAGAGCTCCCTCAGGGGGTGGAGACACGATACAACAGTGCTATTTTAAAGGGCATGTAACCAATTAATTTGTTTATTTATTTATTTTGTTTTTGTTGACCGGGTAAGTGCACTAGACAAATCCTGCCTATTTTCAGGCACGACCCGGGGAAGGGGGATACAGATGAATGCCAGCTGACCTTGAATCAGATTAAGCTGTTTGTGGTATTATTAGTGAATGAGGGAAATTTGACCAGGACACTGGGGAAATTCCCTTACTCTTTTCGATAAGTGCCATGGGACCTTTAACATCCACCTGAACTACCACCAATCCAGGCAGATGGGACCTCAGTTTAACATCTCATCCGAAAGAAGGCACCTCAGAAGTGCAGCACCCCTCTCATGCTGCACCACAGTGTCAGTACTGGGATATTAACCTAAGTGCCAGATGTGGGAATTGAACCCACAACCCTCTGATCTCCTGGCCTCTGATGCGAGTGTGCTACCTACTGAGCCACTGACACTGACAAGGAACAGCCAAAGGGTTTGAAAGTGCCCATCTTTCTGATCAACTGTGTATACCATGGTTTTAAAGTTCTTCAAATGTAATGTTAATGTAAAACATGTAAAGATGGGGGATGGAACAAGGAAAGGGGAGTGGGCGAAGGACATCCATCAGAGAATAATAAAAGGAACTATTGGATTGTTAAGCAAGCGACTGTCCCAAAATTAAAAATGATTTATAACATGGGTTGTGTAAAACATAGAACCCAACTGGTGGAGTCACTCTGCGTGGCCATGCATTAAATCCCTTTTTAATGCGATTTGGCAGAAGCGTGACTCTGCAACGCGCGGTCGACACTGGTTGGCTGTTTGAGAGCAAAGCGAGCAGGGCAGCCACTAAATATGTGGGGAAGTGAGTGAGCAAGGTGCCGTGAAGTGCCAGTTTCTCCAGTGCTGGCTGTCCCTCCAAGGAGACACAGTGTCCGCCAAGCATGTCACTGTCCCCACACCCAGACTCCTCATCCCTCTCCAACCATACCTGTCCCAAGAGCAGCATACTTTGCAGGCTGGCAGCAGTGCACCACAGTCGGGAGAGAGACACACACAGTGACAGTGAGCAAGAGACCAGGAGCGTGTTGTCCGAATTGCTGCAGTGTACAGGGACACATGCCGCCAGTCCAGCATACCGAGGGAGGGAGTGAGTGGAAAAGAAGTATATACAACTGTTGTGTCCCGATCGCTGCTGCAGCACCGCAGTGTGCCGCCCTCTGTGTCCCTGGCATACCTTGTGGGTTGTAGGCATCCCCCCAGCAGTAAGAGACATCACCTGTCATCAGCTTCCAGCCCTGCAGCTACCCTGTGCTGTGCGTGTCCCCCTCCCCCCAAGCTGCAGGTTCATTTTCTGTGGCAATCTTATTAGAACCCATATTTTCCAGAATTCATTGTCTCCCCCCTTCCGTTCTTCTGTGAAAAGGATCACTATGTTCGGGTAAGGAGACATTATTTGTAATTACATTCAATGGTGGTTCAGTGGGAAACATTTTTTTTTTTTTTTTTTTACTTACTCTTTGTTATTCTCCCCCCACCCCACCCATGGCTCCCACTCTTCAGGAGACACCTAGGGCCTTGCAGTCTCCACCCTCTTACCTGGAGCCTGGTGCAGTCCATCCTCCATGTAGCCGTGGCTATATCCCCCAGGCGGGCACGGGGTGGGGGTGTCCCCTTAAGTCCTTCTTGGGCTCGTTGGGATGCTGGTGCCAGGTCAGGTAGGGGCATTGGAGATCGGGGCCTGGTGCTCAGTCTACTGGGAGCACTGTAGTGTCTTCTTTTCCTGAAGTTCTAGGGGAGTGGCCTACGTGCCGACGTCTGCCACTCCCAATCCTCTCTGTATGCTCATGTGCTTGCTATGCCTCCGGCTTCCGCCAGAGGCCAGCCAGGCACCGAGCAGTACCCCGGGAGAGAGCTGTCCTCGGATGCTCAATCCTCTCCCTCCCTACCGACCCCCGATGACCCGGGCTCATTCCTGAACCCGGGTCGCCGGCGTGGAGTGAGGTGTGGCGCCAGTGCCTCGACCCTCAGCGCCACCAGGCCGTCTCAGTGGGAAACGTTTTATATGATTTATTCAGTAGTACTTTTCCCCCTCCCATTTCTGGCTGTGAGTCCCCATCAAGCAGTTCACCCAACAAATTAAAACTTAAGTCAGTGTTTCAGTGTGCATCAAGAAGTGACTACATGCCAGTATCAGCCTCTCCAACACCTGCTGAAATCTCTTGTGCAACATTAATACTCAAAGCAACAGTTTCATCAGCAGAAATGTGAGTCTCTGTTTCAGGACAATATACTGTGTTTAAACCATCTTTTTTTTTTTTGGTCTTTTTACAAATGCTGACCGCTTATAGTGACAGACATTTTCCAGGCATCCAGCTCACCATACCGCCCATGGTCATTCGTGTTCCCAGGCCTGAGGGCTCTGCCATTATTGCGTGCTGCATTTTGGCTGATAGGCACTGACCAGGAACCAGGTTTACTGTTATTGAAGTCGGGACAGTCGGTCATCCACCAAACTTGCTGTGTTCCTCTCTGGAATATTTGTGAAATATACCGATGATCCCTGTGTAATGTTTTGGAAGTCTTAAGTCCCTTGCTGGGTCAGGAACCCATTTTCCGTCAGAATTTTGCATCCAGTCTGCCTCACTCAGTGGTTTTTCTGGTGACCAATGTTCCGCTCTGGCAGGAGTTGCTTCAGTAGTAGAAGGTAAGGAAAATTCCTTTACAAGCTGCCACCTGGCTGTTGGTGGCTCATTCATTTCTTCTAGGTAATTGTCAGTTGTTGGCTCCTTTGAAACCAGCTGAGCATCCGAACTTGCAGCTACAGGCACTGAGTCAGTGTTCCACATTCCTTGAGGGTGTACCTTAATACAACTTTATTTAGCAGCAGACAGTCTTATGTTTTAGAGTGGCTTTTCTTTAATGGCATCTCTCCTCATCTTCTCTTAATCTCAGTAGGTTTCTTCTTCATTCCTGCAGTTCTGCCTCCAGTTTTCCATCTGCCAGTATAACAGACCTAGCATCTTCAGGTGTGTGAAAGGGTAGTGCAGAATTGCAGCACTGTGTGTGTCTGTACGTGTCTCTTTCTCTTGTCTGGGATCCGTCGTGCGAGACAAAAACACCTGTAGTCACTGAGGCAGATGGAGCTGCAATCCACAAGTCCTGGAGTAACAGAGAGAGAGAGAGTGTCACACAGGGCCAGAGACTGGTACATCTGTGTGTGTTGGTTGGGGGAGGGGGGCAGCAGCACAGTACTGGCCCTTGGCAATGTCAGACAGTGTTTTGAGGTGTCCAAAGTAGCAGACATGGAATCACTTATTTCCACACTCACACTTATTTCCACAGACCATGAGACAGAGTGAGAAAGTGGCAGAGGGAGACCCAGAGACAGCAAGCAACAGCGCCCCGTCACGGGGGAGCTGCAGTGTGGTTGGGGGAAACAAATAAATGTTGTAGGGATGGTACCAGAGCATAATGGGCCCTATACACACATGGGTGGAGTATCGCACCATAGGCGCGTACCCGCCCAGGAGTTCCCACACCTGTGGACAGGTGTGCCCGACTGGTAGCCACTACCTGCCACCACCTGTCCATGGCCCCACCCCAGCAACATGAGCGGAGGAGCATTTCTGCGGACCGGGCCCGCATCCAGTAGGATGTTCAGGACCGGTCCGAGAATAGAAAATACTTGTGTGCGGGTACGGAAAACAATGGAAGATCGATGTATGCGCCACAAGCCGGGGTGGAGGTGCCCTGTCTGCTGCCCCAGCCCTCCGTGCTGATCCATGGGCTGGGGGCGGCGTGGGGGGTCTGCAGTGCCCCCACGTCCGCACCACTGCCGGCGGTGGCAACCTGTGGTTCACTGATGTTCTACAGAGGGTAGTCCCTGTAGACTTAGCTCACACATCTCGAGGACCAGGAGCAGCTCTTCCTCCTCTTCCTCTTCATTCTCAGGAGTTGGGGGATATCCTGATAATAGGGATCTACCTCGTTTGCCTCCAGATGATCCCACTTTCATGGATGTCATGAGGCATATCCAGGCCACTAACGAATGGGAGACAGAGGACCTGGATCCAGAACGCTGGAGACAGCTCATTACGTGAGGCAGAAGAAGCCCAAACCCCTAGTGGTGCCTCCTCTGGTTGACACGTTCCAAGACCTTACCAGGACAATTTGGAAGCGCCCAGTCTCAGTTCCAGCTGTTCCCAAGAAGCCGGACAGGCTATACAAGACCCCGAGGGATGAGCCCTTTTTGGCGGAAAACCCTCAGGTGGATTCCATGGTGATTGCAGCTGCTCATGGCAAGTCAAAACAGCTAAAGCATCTAAACTCCTAGCCTCCCGACCAGGAGTCCCGTTTCTTGGACCAGGTGGGCAAGAAAGTTTATTCTGCTCCATCCGTTCCCTTAATTTCCTTACGCATATGATCCAGTGCTAAAATGTACTCTGGGAGAAGGGACAGGAGCTTATCAGTGCCTTGCCAGATTCCGCACAAAAGACGGAACTTCTGGATGTGTTGAAATCAGGCTCAGACATAGGCACGCATGTTCTGCGTGCCTCGTGTGATACTGCGGATACGGTGGCCAGGGCGGCGGCATTAGGGGTCTGCCTTCACCACCATGCGTGGCTGAGATGCTTCAGCTTTCAGAACGATCTGCAGTCCGGAATCGTGGACCTCCCGTTCCATGGTTCTGTCCTGTTTGGGCAGGTGACCGAGGGTTTGATCTCTCATCTCCAGGAATCAGGCAAGTCTGTTTGGTCCATCTGCCAAATGTATAAGGAGGACCAAAGACTCTGCCAGAAGTGACCCTTTCGTAAACCCTCAGGCCAGCAAGCCTGTGGCAACAACCAGGGACAGAGAGGTTGCTTTAAAAGGAAGGCCAGCAACCAGCAGCCTGGTGGCACACCTTTTTGAGGCCCCAAGTCCTCCCACACCTCTCTCCCCACTCCTGGCTCCACCCAGTGACTCACTACTGACCCCTGCTTCTCCGTCTGAGGCTTCAGGGGAAGCAGTAGGGGGTCGCTTCTCCCTCCATCTGGAGGGATGGAGCTCTATTACATCAGACCAGTGGGTCTTGGGCATCATAAGGAGAAGTCGCACGCTGTAGTTCACCCAGATCCCTCCAGAAAGTCCACCAAAGTCCTCCAGATACCCTCCTTGTCTCATTCCTCTCATAGAAGGAGAAATCAAGGCCCTCTTGTGGAAAAAGGCAATAGAGACAGTTCCCCTGTGGCAGCAGGGAAAGGGATATTACTGCCAATTTTTCTGGTTCCAAAGAAGACGCAAGATCTTCGGCCCATCCTGGACCTCGGCTCTCTAAACAATTATATAGAATACTGAAGGTTCAGGATGGTGACCCTTCCAGGACTCATTCCTCTGCTGCACCAGGGAGACTGGCTCTGTTCCCTGGACATGCAAGATGCTTACATGCACATCGGGGTCTTTCCCCCTCACAGGAAATCCCTAAGGTTCTACTTCCAGGGGGAACAGTATCAGTTCCGGGTTCTTCCGTTCGACCTCTCCTCCGCTTCTCGAGTCTTCACCAAATGCTTGGTAGTGGTAGCTGTGGCTCTAAGGCGCAAGGGACATTATGCCTTTTCTTACCTCAGCGACTGGCACCTAGCGGCCCCTTCGAGAGAGTGCCTGCTTCGAACTCTCAGAGACACTTACACATTGTTCCAAGAGGTGGGGATCACCCTGAACCTACCAAAGTCTTCCCCAGAACCCAGCCAAAGACTCACCTTTATAGGTGCGGTCCTGGATTCACCCAGGGCATGGCCTTGCTTCCTCAAGAAAGAAGAGATCGCCTGAGAGAGGTGTCCAGTTCGGTCCTAGTAACCCTGCAGGTCCCAGCCAGGATCTTTCTCAGACTTCTGGGGCACATGGCGGGGGCCATCCCACTAGTTCCCTTGGCCTGCCTCCACATGAGGGTCCCACAGTAGATGCTTAGGTTGCAGTGGGACCAGGGCTCTGACGGTCTGGACCATGTCGTCAGGATCTCTGAGCCAGTCAGGAGGACCCTACATTGGTGGTTGGACCCTTTGAATTTAGACAAAGGGATTCCTTTTCGTCAGGAGCCCCCAAGCCAGACTCTGACAACAGATGCCTCTGATTTGGGCTGGGGGCACACCTCGGGGATCTCCAGACTCAAGGGGTCTGGACTCCAGAGGAGTGCATCCTCTACATTAGTGTTCTGGAAATGCGAGCGGTCCTCAGTGCCCTAAGGGTCTTTCAAGAGGACCTCATGCCAGACTCTCTTCTTGTACAGGCCGACAACATGGCGGTTGTCTTTTACATCAACAAGCAAGGGGGAGCTCACTCCTACCCCCTGTGCAGGGAGACGATGAGAGTCTGGTATTGGGCACTGAAGCATCACATTTTGCTGTCTGCCGTCCATGTTCCAGGTGCCCAAAATGACTTGGCAGACAGCCTCAGCAGGTCTCTGTCCAAGGTACACAAGTGGGAGCTGCTACAGTCCATAGCGGACCAGCTGTTCGACACATGGGATCGTCTGGAGCTGGACCTCGTTGCATCTCCATGCAATGCCAAACTGCCAGTTTTTTGTTCACGAGAGCGTGCGCCTGCCGTTTTTTGGCCAGGCGCTTTGTCCCTTTGTTGGGCAGGGAAGTTTCTTTATGCCTTCCTTCCCTTTCCTCTCCTTCAGCGAGTATTACTGAAGGTACAGGCCGAGGGGGCTCGGATGAATTTGATCACCCCGCTGTGGCCCCAGCAGATTTGGTTTGCACTACCTCAGTGGTTGTCCTCAGAACCTCCAATTCTGCTGCCAGTATGCTCGCAACTGCTATTCCAGGACCGGGGCAGGCTGGTGCATCCAGATCTCCGGTCCCCACACCTTCATGCTTGGCTCCTGAGGACGTAGTCAAATCCAGGTATGGGGTTACTCAAGAGGTGGTGGTCATCCTCGTTTCTGCGAGGAAGCCCTCGACCTGCTCCACTTATGCCATGAAATGGAAGCGGTTCTGTCTTTGGGCTTCGTTCCACCATCTAGATCCCCTTTCCTGCCCGGTGAACTCAGCATTACAATATCTCCTCTCCTTATATCAGCAAGGCCTGAGTTATTCGTCCATAAAGGTGCACATGTGGGCCATCTCTGCTTATCATGTCCTGTTTGGAGACAGGACCCTGGATCAGTTAGACATGGCCCGCACCTCTTTTTACAGGGCATTCTACACCTACGACCTCCCATTAGGGATCCTATCCCTCCCTGGGATCTCCTTTTTGTGCTGGAGAAACTGATTCTTCCCCCCTTTGAACCCACAGCGGAATGTGAGCTGCGTTTCCTTTCCTGGAAGGTTTTCTTTTTAGTTGCTGTTACTTCAGCTTGAAGAGTTTCCGAGCTACAGGCCCTGATGTGTAAGGAGCCTTACATTATTTTCCATTGGGAAAGAGTTTCCCTCAGAATAAATCCTAAGTTCTTACATAAAGTGGTCTCGGAGTTGACCCTCAACCAGTCGGATGACCTTCCAGTTTATTTTCCTACCCCTACTAATCGGGGAGAGTCTGTCCTGCACACATTGGATATCCACAGGGCGCTGAGGTATTACCTTAAGCGGACAATGGCACACTGCAAATTGGAGCAGTTTGTGGCCTTTGCGCCTCAACACCTGGGCAAACCGGTGTCAAAACAGATCATTTCCCGGTGGCTGGTACGCTGCATTGTGTACTGCTGTAACAAGTACAACAAATCTCTATCTCCTTCGCCACCTTAAAAAATGTCTCCCTTCGACACACCTGTGTAGCTGCTGCTTGGGAATTCACTGCACACCTTCGTGAGCATTACAGTCTGGACATTGCTTGCAGGCACCAACCCAGTTTTGGCCCTGCAGTTCTTCAAGGACTCTTGTCCTGGTTTGCTGAATCCAGCCATAGGCTTTACCATCATTTCACCTATCATCCTACCTCTCGGGACTAGTAACCTCCTTGGTGCGGGACTGCTTGGGATTCTGTCCTAATATTAATAGCCTGCTGCAAGAGCTGCCCCTCGAAGTAAGATAGTACAGTTACGTAAAAACTTAACGTAACAGTAGATCTTTGAGAGGAGCTCTTGCAGCAGGCACTGCTTTCCTGACCTCCATCCCCCAGGAGAATTTTTCAGCATGTCTAGGACAGGCTTCGCCCGGTTTTCTCACTGAGGTCCGTTCGCGGGTCGTGGCGGGGGGAACTGAGGTGGAGCTGGGGTCTGCCTCACTTTTGTATTATGGCCGATGTCGGGGCAGAGCCGACATCAGGGAGGCGGTCCCCTCTGGGTACTGCTAGCTAAGTTTTTTCCAGTGGGTCCTAAGGCCTGCGGCAATAGTCCTAAAAGTAATAGCCTGCTGCAAGAGCTCCTCTTGAAGATCTACTATTACTGTAAATTCTTACGTAACTGTGCTTTCTGCTGCCACTAGGAGTCGGAGCAATATTTTCACTAAACATTACGGTTTGGAACTGGTCTCCTGTAGACAGGCTGGCTTCAGTCTTGCTGTTCTTCAAGGCCTCATGTCATAGGAAGCTGATTATACTCCTCTACCTGGCTTTCGTCCCGGTATACAGTATCTAACTGCCTGAGAATCATTAATTATGTGTGGCTATATGGAGGGAAATGTCCTTGAAGAATGTATTACCAGTAACAGTAAATCTTTCAGAGAATCTTCTCTACAGAGTCACAGCTTTCCTTCCCACCATCCCCTGTCTGTAGTGCAGGTGGAAGACCCGCTTGCTGCTGCACAGTTGGCCTTTTCCTCTCTATAACCCTCAGTATGGTTTGTATTCCCTCACTGCCTCTTCTGTTAGCATGATTGGGGTTTTTGGTCTCCCGTTTCTGTCAGAATAGTTCAGTTTCGAGTGTGTCTACAGCAAGGAAACTAAAGAGCTATGGGGCCGCCCATGCTATATGTGCTGATGATGTACGTTGTTGTGGGCAGCCCCAGCTAGACAAAAGTTCCCGAGTGGTAAAGCTGAGTTAGCTTACTGTTCAGTATGTGTTGCTGTGTGGAGGAGATTCTCTCAAAAAGCTACTGTTACTGGTAAGTAACTGAACTTTCATTGGACTAGAGTTTGTAACTACATATAATTGAGGAGGATATAGGACACGTACACTCCTGCAGAGAGATTATAGTTGGGTTTTTAAATTGTAGTCTAGCATTCACTGGGCTTAATGAGAAAGTGGACACGATTCCTGTTTTATAGCTTGGACGATTACGAATATGCATGGTTATAAATGTTTAAATGAATGTTTATCTCATAGACTTCTGTTTAACAGTGCTTTAAATTGATGTTGATTTTAAAGACAGCCAGAGAGTTTTTGTCACCTTTGTAGACGTATTGTAGCATATCGTAACTGTTCACTTATGCTTTATATTAATTCTGTGATCAGTAAAATTATGAATTTACACATGGAGACTAGTGAGATGTACCTGATGTTCAGTATGTAAAGCTATTTTTAAAAGTGAATTATCGCCAACTCTCAGCACAGCAGAAGGGCTACTGCTTGCGATGCGAGTGACTTGGGTTCAGGAACAAGCACAGGTCATCAGGGTTAGTTGTGGGAGGGAGGGAAAATCAAGTATACCAGGGACAGCTCTCCTCCCCCATGGTGGGGGGACTCTGATAGACTATTTCTTTTGCTTACTTTCATCAGAAAAGGACTAAAAGCTTATACTGTCATCTTTACATGGTGCTTACTTGTGCCACTAGGTTTTGTTACGCCCATCCTGCTGTGCTGTCTGCCACCTTGTACGCGTAACTCTGGCTCTTACTTTGAGAGGGCTCTTGCAGTAGGTAATAACCATTAGGACTAGAGACGTCAGGCACTAAGACCACACGGAAAATTTTAGCTAGCAGTGTCTGGCGGGGACCACCGACCCGATGTCAGCAAGACACTATATTTTATTTTGTTTTTGGTAACCGGGTAGGGTGCACTAGAGATAGAAATGCCTGTTTTCAGTCACGAGCTGGGAGGTTACAACAAGGTGATATGCAACATTGGAGGAAAATCCAAAAACAATATTAGCTGAGTTAAAAAATACAGTAGAGCAGATGAACAGTCAGTACATGATTTGCTTACATCTAGGATAGAAACAGAGTTACAGGGACAATATATAAAAAAGATAATGATATAACAGTAAATAAGTGCTATTTAATTATAGAGGACCTACATAAAAGCATTTGGAACTAGTAGCAAAACTGAATAGGAGAGCAAAAGGAGAGTAGGGTAGTGGCCAGGACCTAATTCGGTAGAAGGGAAACAGATAGGTGATGAGGGAGATGGGAAGACAAGAGTAGGAAATGAATGGATGGGTGAAATAATGAAAGGGGGAGGAAACTCACTGAGAGGGTATAAGGGCCTTATGGTGGATGGGAGCATGTAAATTGTAGCAATTAAGTAAGGAGTTTATTTTATTTAGTTTTGTATACCAGATGAGTACACGTGACATGAATATTGCCTACATTCAGGCACAATCCGGAGATTACAAAACAGAGGAGTGAGTACATACCGGAAATAATTGGGCAAGGCACAGTATGTATTTATGCAAAAAATTATGACAAAGACAGAGTTTACAAAATAGGGACAGAGACAGCCAACAAGGCAACTGATACAGAATAAGTAAAATACTTAAGTGTGCAGAAATAACATTAACTACATTCAGGCAGCAACCACTGGGAATTGTCTGTGGGGAAGACAGGCAGTAGTAAACTGAGCCACAAACAGAAAAAGCAGATATGGGGCAACAGTATAGTAAAGCAGAGATTCAGAGAACAGTAGGCTAAAGTGTGAGAAGCAATACACCAGCAATTAGAATAAGTGCAGGAGGGAATAGATAAAAGCTGGAAACCTGGTCAGACACCTGGCAACTGTGGTTTAATGCCAAAAAGTGCAAGGTGCTGCATTTTGGGGTGAAGAACCCAAGGAGGAGTTACCAGCTGGGGGGAGTGCAGCTAGTCAAGACAGAGGAGGAGAAGGATGTGGGGGTGCTTATTATAATGAACAACTCTGCACAATGTGGGAAGGCAGCTGCAAAGGCCAACAAAATGCTGGGTTGCATTGCAAAGGGTATATCCTCGAGGAGGGGGGTAGGTGATTCTGCCACTGTATAGGTCATTAGTTAGACCGCACCTGGAGTACTGCGTGCAGTACTGGCACCCGTATCTGAAGAGGGACATTGTTACGGGCGGGGGGTACAGCGCAGGGTGACGAAGACGATCAAAGGGCTGGGGGCTTACCATATGAGAGGAGGCTGAGGGAGCTGAACATGTACTTGCTGGAAGAGAGGAGGGACAGGGGTGACATGATTGAAACCTTTAAATACATGAAAGGAATAAACAAGACAGGTACAGAGAGGTTGTTCAAAGTAAGGGAGGGCAGGGACACCCAGGGCCATGATATGAGACTGGAGGGAGGAAGGTTCGGGAGGGAGATGAGACACTTTTTTTTACAGAGAGGGTCGTAGCTGGGTGGAATGCTTTACCAGCAGAAGTGGTATCCAGTAGAACAGTGGACTGCTTCAAAAGGGTCTGGGACAGGGCAAGGGAGGGTTAATGGAGGGAAGGGTGGGAGGGAGGGGCAGCTGCAGAATAAGAGGTGCTAGCTGCACATACGAGCAGACTTGATAGACCTCTAGGCCTTTATCTGCTGGCAAATTCCGTATGTTCGTACCATTTAGTGGAGCTGGAAAAGCTGCTAGGCATTAGAATCAGGAGTAGCAGAGCAGGAACAGATATCGGAGTCTATCAGGTAGGTTCGAAGACCCTTTTTGAAAACCAGGTGGAATTTAGAGAGTTTGACATGTAAGGAGAGGGAGTACCAAGTTTTAGGAGCAGAATATGCAAAGGAGAGTTCACCCATTTTAGTGGAACACCTAGGAATTTCAAGAGGAGGTAATTCAGAGGATCTGAGGGGATACACTTGAGAAGGATGAATTAACAAAGTTGACAGGTACCCAATCTAACTATATTATTAATCAGACAGCCAAAAGTATAAAGCCAGTTTGAAGAGGGAGATAGCCAGCCTAGACGGGAGTAGAGTTGACAGCGGTGCATAAGTCTAGGTGCCAAGAGTGCAAATCTGCAGATGATGATGTAGCAAGTGCTCCACTTAAGGAAGGCTCCTTTACTTGCCTCAAGATAGGCCAGCGAGCCATAAGTAAGATGGGGATGGAGAAAGCTTTGAGCAGTAGCAAGCCTGGCGGCATCATTAAGGGAGTATCTGATTTTATAAGCCTGTCCCAGTTTAATGTTGACTGCCTTACAAATGGCAGCAATATGCAGGTTGAAATCAAGAGATGTATCAAGTGTAACTCCAAGATACCTAAACAAAGTGACAGACTCTAGTGGGGAACCACCATATAGTGAGTGGTCCCCACACCCGCCCTCCAGTTCTTTCCCATCAACCTGTGCACATTGGACCACGCGGAGAACACTGCTTCAGTCGACTGCCATTTTTGGATGAGTATTTCATCACTTTATTTCTTTTTCTGTAAAACATTAAAAGGATTAACCTTTTTCGTGCATGTCTTTGCCGCCGCCTTATGAGCTGCATAAGAACAAGTATGATTCCTGCAGCACCCAGCTCCCCCATGAGGATGGCCATTCCCTCTGTCTCTTCCGCCTGGGATCAGAGCACAAAACTGAGGACTATGAGGCCTGCCAGAGTTTTAACCAGGCCCACGGAAACGCCACCAACAGGCCTTGGAAACCCACATTCTCAAACTAAAGATGGCATCCATGGAGAAGAAGCTGCGGGAATTGTCTTCCTCCCGGGGAGGGGGGGGGAGTTCTTCTGATTCCCATACCCAGAAGAAAGACAGGGAGAAGCACCAGGACCGCGATTGCTCTCCTTCCCTCCTGTGACCTCCTTTGGGGTCACGAGCAGCCTCCCGTGGATGCAGGTACCGCTCCTCCTGCCAGGCCTACTCCCTCCTACATGGAGCAGCCCTTGGCCCCCCTGCCTGAGCTAGTCACAGTTCAGGCAGGCGCCTCTGATTTTCCAGAGAGCTCCGCCACCCTTAGGCCCCTCAGAACTCCAGGGCCTAAGCCTGGTGCTGCGGCCATTAAGTCAGTCGTCGGCTCGTCTGACAAATGCCCAGCCCAGGCTGATAAGTCACACGCCAGCTCCTGTGGCATCCGCCCAGCCACTGCGCTTCCGTCGGGCCCCAGTAACAGGCCTGACATAGATCCTCCAGATCAGCGCAAGCTGCCACTTTTGCTGCAGCCCTCCTCAGAAGGTTCTCCCTCTCAAGATCCTCCTTCACTGCCTCCCCTGGTGGTGACTTCCAGCCCACCCATTCACTGTGAGCCAGAGTTGGAGGGGCATCTGCCCGACACAAACCTGGTGCCGGATCTGGAACACCCTTCGCCGGACCTCCATCAAGAGCCAGTGTCTCCTGCACCACAGGCTCCCCCGTCTGGGTCAGTCCCCCCACCCCAGACTCCAGTGGGACCCTCAGCCTCTTCAGGGCCGATGCCAGAACTTCCTTTGGAGGGTCTAGCGCCAGACCTACTGGGCCCTTCATACCCTCCATCAGGACCCCTGTCAGGTCCCTTGGCCCCTCCTTCAGTGCCTGTGCCTGGCTACCCACTGTCAGCCCCCGGCAGGAACCTTATCTCCTCCTTCAGGTCCTCACGCCAGGTTATCTGCCATCAGGGCTCAAGCCATTGACCTCGGCTGGGCTCATGCCAGGTTACCCTGCACCTCACTACTCTTCATCAGGGTATCTGCTGCCAGGGTATCAGATGCTAGGATAGCCCATGCCGGGGTGTCCAATGATGGGCTGTTCACCCTATGGTGTACTGGGCTTTCATTACCCAACACCGGGCTGTATGACACCGAGTTTTCCTTTCCAAGGCTACCTGCCCGTCTACCAGCCCCCTTTCACCTCCTCCTCCACCTCAGCCTACTGTGGACTTCAGGGATGAACTATAGCCTTGGTGGACTGAAACCAAGACACAGTTGGTCTCAGAGCTGGACCGGTGACAACCAGCTGCGGCTTCCATGCCCGTCCGCACGGACCTTATGCCGAGAACCCTTTCTGTAGTGAAGTCTCACCCCTCTACCTCAGGGCGACCTCTCGTCTTACCACGGTAGTTGGTAACGGCAGGGGCCTCGTGGTCTCCCTGCAGGAGATCCTGCTTCCACGGGCTTTGTCCCCGGACAGAAGCACGTCATAGGACTCTGACTCCACAGACTCCTCTGCTTTGGGCTTTGAAATGACGACACCCTCGAGGATCCAAACCCAAAGATTCTCCCACGTTTCCTCCGGAAGACCCCTTTACAGAGATCCTCCAGAAGATTCAGGAGGCTAACGGGTGGAAGACTGAGGATCAGGACCTCCAACGCAAGAGGTTGGCGGAACACGTGGATATGCCTGAGCTGTCCCCACTGCTCATTTCTCCGTGGATTGGCCCACATGTGGACCTGGCCTCCACACTCCGTCAACAGTCTTCGTCAGTAGCCACGGTCGCCAAGAAGGCAGATAGATGTTATCGTGCCCCTGAGCGCAAGGACCACCTCAGTTCCCATCCTAAAGCAGACTCAGTGGTCATTAATGCAGCCCATGACCGTATGGCTAAGCCTAAACATATGAGCACCTCCCCTCCGGTTAAGGAGTCAAGGCAGATAAACCAGTTTGGGCGCAAAGTCTGTTCATCTTCCACACTGGCCCTCAGAGCATTGAATTATCTGGCGCACATGATTGTGTACCAGAAATTTATCCTGGGCCAAGTGAAGTCGGAATTCAAGGCCTTTCCCGACTCTGAAGCTAAAACCAGGATCGTCCAGATGGTCAGGACAGCAGAAATCTCCTGCTGTCATTCCTTAAGGGCAACATATGATCCGGTAGATGCCTGCACCCGGAGTACCTCCACGGCCTTCCACATGCATTGGTTCTCTTGGCTGCAGGTATCCAGAGTGTCCCAAGATGTCCCGATGGCCATCCAGGATGTCCCATTTAGAGACCTGTCCTTTTCGGTTGTGACGTCAAAGACATAATTACTGAGCTACAGGACAGTGGCAAGGCACTGCGCTCTGTCCAGTCCATGTATAGCTCTAACACCAAGCCTAAACAGCCATTTCTTCACCAGCAAAGGCATCAAAATAGGTAATAGCCAGCCAGACATCAGAACAAACGTCGGGCCTCTTCAGCAGTGGCCACCCCTCCAGCCAAGTCTCAGCGGGTTGCCGGGGTGACACTCCCCCACATCCCCCTCCACCTCCTGGCTTGTGGCAGGGCACCCAGCCTCTGCCACCAGCTCTGGAGGAACCAGTAGGGGGCAGATTCACCAATCACCTGGCCGAGTGGGAGGCGATCACTACAGACATGTGGGTCCTTCAGCTAGTCGCTCAAGGCCACACCATGAAATTCACTGAGAGACCCCCAAGAAATCCTCCAGGGCTCTCTCACTACCCAGAAGGCCACATTCCTCTCATAAGGGAGGAAATTTGGGCTCTTCTGATAAATCAGCCATACAGCCCGTTCCTCAGGCCCAGGAGAGAAAGGGATATTATTCCCACTTCTTCCTGGTCCCCAAAAAGATGGGAGATCTCCATCCGATTCTGGACCTCAGCACGCTAAATCTGTATGTAGAGTACAAGAGATTCTGCATGCTGACCCTGCCGGGTCTGTTGCCACTGCTTCACCAGGGACATTGGCTGGGTTCACTGGACCTGCTGCTTCTTCCGCTTTACCTTCCAGGGGAACACTTCCAGTTCATAGTGCTCCTTTTGGCCTTTCTTCGGCACCCAGAGTGTTTGCCAAGTGCCTAGCAGTGGTGGTAGCGGCTTTATGCTGCCAGGGGATATATCTGTTCCCATACCTTGATGACTGGCTCTGGTCAGCACCATCGAGGGACGGCCTAGCAGCCTCCCTGACTGCTACCCTAGACCTTTTCCAGTAACTGGGAGTTGCGGTGAATTATCCCAAATCCTACCTGGTTCCATCCCAACGCCTCCAATTTATTGGAGCGGTGCTGGATACTGTTCAGGGTCAGGCCTTCCTCCCATTGGACCAGGCAGAAACCTTGCGTCAGGAGGCCATCCAAGTGGCCACCAGCCGATGGACCATGACCCATTCCATCTTACACCTTCTGGGTCTTATGACAGCAGCTATCTCCATTGTTCCCCTGGTCAGGCTTCACATGCAGATTACGCAGTGCACCGATGAAGGTCCAGTGGGACCAGAAATCAGATGACCTGGATCACAGGTTCCTGGTGTCCAGCCCCATGCGTCGGGATCCTTCTTTGGTGGAAGAATCTGTTCAGTCTCACCAGAGGGGTTCCTTTTCAGGAGCCCCCTCCAACTCAGACCCTGACAACGGACGCTTCCGGTCAGGGCTGGTGCGCTAATCTGGGTGACCATGGGACACAGGGATCCTGGTCTCAGCAGGAGCTATCTCGGCACATCATTGTGCAAGAGAAGTGGGCTGTACTTTACGCCCTTCAGGCATTTCAGCCTCTTCTCCTTCATGGACCTCTTCTGGTACAGACAGACAGCATGTGTGGTGTGGTACCTGAACAAACAGGGAGGCACGCGGTCGTATCCTTTGTGCAGGGAAGTGATACTTGTGTGGCTATGGACGATACAGCACAGACTACAGCTAATGGCAATGCACATCTCAGGCATTCAAAACATCCTGGCAGTCACTCTCAGCTGCACTCAGGCAAGGGCACATGAGTGGGAACTGAGGCAGTCAGTAGTCGAAAACATCTTTGATCAGTGGGGTTGCCCAGATCTCGATCTGTTCGCCTCCCCATCCATTGCAAAACTACCCAGTTTCTGCTCGCTCATTCCCAGTCGTGGACTTTTCTGGCGAGAAGCATTGTCTCTTTGCTGGACATGGAGGTTCTTGTACGCCTTCCCTCCCTTCCCACTGTTGCAGAGGGTGATTCTGAAACTACAGCAAGAAGGGGCTCACATGATTCTCATAGCCCCTTATTGGCCTCGCCAAGTGTGGTTCCCTCTGCTTCAGCAGTTGAGAGTGGAGCTTCCAGTTCCTCTTCCCCTCTGCCAGAACCTGCTGACTCAGGACCAAGGCAAGCTGGTCCATCTATTCCTCAAGTCCCTTCACTTTCATGCATGGCACCAGCTGACATAGCTGTTGCATGTTTTGGGGTCTCTTCCAGAGTGGCACACGTTCTTGTGGAGGCCTGAAGGCCAGCCACATGAACCACATATGCTATGAAATGGAAGAGGTTCTCCATTTGAACATCCACCAAGGATTGGGACCCTTCCTCTTGCCCTGTCCCATAGGTCATGGAATACCTGCTACATCTTGTTGACCTTGGCCTTAGTTACTCTTCTCTGAAGGTCCACTTGTCTGCCATTTCTGCCTACCACATTCCGGTGGATGGCAAAACCTTGGCCCAGCTGGAGGTTTCCAAAACCTTTCTGAAAAGATTTCGCCATCTGAAACCCCCTGTCTGGAACCCCATTCCTCCGTGGGATCTGAACTTCATTCTTGAGAAACTCACTTTGCCATGCTTTGAACCGGCCGCAAGTTGCGACCTGTGCTGCCTTTCCTGGAAAGCACTCTTTTTAGTTGCCATTCCTTTTGCTCGAAGGATTTCTGATCTTCAGGCCCTGATGTGTAAGGAGCCTTATTTGATATTTCACAGAGACCGGGTGGCTCTGCGTACCAATCCTAAGTTTCTACCAAAGGTGATTTCTGAGTTTACTTTGATTCAGACCATACACTTGCCAGTGTATTACCCTGAGCATGCTAATCAAGGGGAGGCCATTCTGCACATGCTCGATGTGCACAGAACTTTGTGTTATTACATGAACCGGACAAAATCAGTCCATAAGACAGATCAGCTTTTCATTTCCTTTGCGCCCAAAGAAAAGGTGCCACAGTTTCTAAACAATGTTTGTCCAAATGGTTGGCAAACTGCATTTTGTTTTGTTTTGTTATCAGAAGTATATCAAGCCCCTTCTGGGGGAAGTTAAGGGGCACTCAGCCAGAGACATGACTGCCTCTGCTGCTTGTTTCAGGAATGCGTCTGCCACGGACATTTGTGCAGCAGCCACTTGGAGCTCTGTCCGCACCTTTACCAAACACTACAGTCTGGATATTGACTCTCGGCGCAGGGCAGGCTTCGGACTAGCGGTCCTTCAGGAACTCCTGTCATAATCGAGTACCTACTGCAGACCTTTCCAGCCTCCTGTGCTTCAGCCTTTGTCTGAATTACACTGCTTGAGACTCAGTCCTAATGATTATTACCTACTGCAAGAGCCCTCTTGCAGTAAGATAGTACAGTTACATAAGAACTTACCATAACAGTAGATCTTTGAGAGAGGCTTTTGCAGTAGGTACCTTTTTCCCTCCCACCTTTCCCCTGCTTCTGTAGCTACTATTTCTAGCCTTTCTTTTGGCTCCAGGAGCCCACTCCTTTCTCCTGTCGCACCTTCTTAGGTCTCCGGTGGGAGAATTGGAGGGCGGGCATGGGGACTGCCCACTATATAATGTCACACTGGGGTCGTCGCGTGATGTCGGGTGGGCAGTCCCCTGCCAGACACTGCTAGCTAAAAAGTTTTCTGTGTGGTCCTAGTGCCTGACGGCTTTAGTCCTAATGGTTATTACCTACTGCAAGAGCCTCTCGAAGATCTGCTGTTACTATAAGTTCTTACATAACTGTGCTTTTCAGTTGCTTGTCTCTTCCGGTGTTTTGGCGGTATTTCCTGCCATCCAGAGTCCGGTGGTATCCTCAAGTTAATGGAACTTTGGGCTGCCATTATTCTAGATTGCACCATAATTGTTATAAAGTTCAATACAGAATTTGTTTAGCCAGGATTTTCCCTAACGAATTCCGTTGAAAACATTAGAAAATTCATCTGAAGTTATGCGCAGAAAGTTAACTCACAGACCTCCGAGTTGCTGAAGCAATTTATTAACAAATACAATTCTACAGGGACACACTTTGTTAACATTATGGTGCAATCTATTAAGAATAGCCATCGGAAGTTCCTTTAAAACTGTTTGCAAGGGGCGCTGTTGAACACACCTACTGATAGGATGTGTTCCTGTGTAGCTCTGCATTTCAGGGGCCCTTTTTCAATAAAAACCTTTTTTTCCGACCCCTCTGAACTACCAAATTGCTGTAGCATCTAACAGAGTGCATCGAGAAGAGCTGAGTGGTATCAACTTTAATGATGGATCATTCTAAGAAAGGAGGTGCTCGTGGTTTGTAACCCCAGGCGTCATCAGAGCTATAGGCCTCAGCCACCTCTAGTTGAGAACATGAATACAGAACCACCTTGGAAAGCTTTGCAGCTCTCGATGCAAGCTGTAGATTCCAAGGTCAAAACTATTCTGCAGAAAATTGGTGAGCAAGACCTTAAAATTAAGGCCGCAAATAAACCAGCAGCTGCCACAGAGTCGCAAGCCACTAGAGCCCTCTCTACGATGACCAAGCTAGTCCAGGAGAATACTCAGCTTCGGTATAGATTAGAGGCCTTAGAAAATGTGCACCATACCTCAAACGTGTGTATAGTAGGGTTTGCCAGAAAGACATGAGGATCCTGATATGTTGTTATTCTTAAAGAACTGGCTATCTGGGGTACTTCATCTTGAATTGGAGGTGGCAGATCATTTTTGCGGGGCCTACAGAATTTCTCCACAATTGGCTGATGCACAGCGGGATACCCCGAGAACTGTGATGGTGGTAACTGATGACGTTGTGATGAGGGATATGCTTTTACAGGTGGCAAGAACAGCCAATCAACTCAGTTACAGCTGTCATGTTGTTCGCCTGTTTCCAGATCTCTCATACACTTCGCGGGCCAGGAGGAAAACATTAGATGGAGTGAAAGCTAAACTTAGAGGCCTCGGCGTGACCCATTCATTGCTGATGCCGGCCCGCCTCCATATTTACTACGGCAGGCAAATGCACCAGTTCATGGATCCCGAGGAAGTTGGAAAATGGGTCCAACAGATCAAAAAGGAATTCAAGGCCACCAGCAGGGAGAATGTGTTGGAGGCAGACTCCGACAAGGAAGATACTTGACTGGGTGAGCTATTGCTTGTAAGAGAAGCTTTTGTACCGTTTGCTGAAATCTTCAGATATGCCACCCTGTGACTGTTCATTGGACGGTTTACTGTCCCTTTCCCATCCTGCAGGAGAGACTAGCAGATGCTCTGTTATTTGGACTCATTGGGGCTATACTGTTTCTTATCTTTTCTGCATGGACTTATTTCATGCTCTTAAGTTTACAGGGGGCAGCTAGTCCTTACTTTATTAGCTACAGAGTTGGGTTCCAATAAAAATGAAAATTAACGTGGTTTCCCTGAACTGCAACTATGTGGGGACACTATCCATCTTTGGAATGTATAATGTTTGGGATGTGGTCATTTTGGCTGACAGTGCTGAATTTTTACCTGATGTTGGGACTTTAATTATTTTAGACTGACCCACAGTCTTGTAGGGTGCAGCTATTTGATTTAGTTATTTGAATGGTATGCTTATGTAACCCCCCTACAAATAGGGTTCCTATATTGTCTTCCTAGGCTTGCCTAATGCCCACTTCCAGGATGGTGTCCTGTGTCTGCAGTAGATTCAGAGTGTCTGCATGAGAGTGCTCTATTTAGCCTCCGTACCTGTCTCTTTAAGAGCTATTTATTCTGTGTGAGATAATTGGTCTGGACTGGGTCCGAGTGAATTAAGGCTCACGACCAACCCGATTGTTATATTTCAGCTCCATTCTGCAGTCGCTATTAGTGCACAGGGAGCTTTGTTAGGAAAAGTAATTATTTACTGTTTATCTATAGTGCTAGTAATAATATAGGAGTTTGTCTACCCTGTTTGCATTTGCAGCACAAACATTTGGATTAGACCCACCATCTTGGTACTGGACTGCCAGTTTGGACCAATCGGGACATCAGGGGATCTAAATCGGAGACTGTCCCCAGAGGCCTTGTGGGAGTGAATTTCTGTAGGAATTGTAGTTTTTAGGGTTTGGCACTTTGGAGGGGGGAGCCCTTTCTGTGATAGACTGTTCCATCGGCCAACTGAACTTTTTGGATCACTGAGAAAGCCCAGAGCTGCCTACAGCAGTAGTCAGTCGATAGTTGGAGGAGGAGAGTGAACAGCTCGAGCCATTCGAGCAGCTGTTCCTGCATAGTAGCGCCGGGAATTGGCGGGAAGGCTGTGTTTGGTCTGCCTGCCACCATCTTCCAGTGTGAAGAAGTCTGTGAGAGTAAATCAGACTTCATTCTGATAGTTTTGATTGAGACCTGAAGAAAGAGAGAGTGAAATCGTTGCTCGCAAGCAGACTGAAGACTTCCTCCAGAAGCAATTGGCCTGTCAGGTACCGCAGTGAGCCTCAGAGTGAAAGATTTGTACAAAAACCCTGCTGAATTGCAAACAGACTTTATCTGAACTGTGGCATAATAGTTGTGTTGCTTATAAGTGTGCTGAATGTGCATGGTGGGTAGCAATCTGGTTCCCCACCGCCATTTGTGTTATACTAGCTGGAAGCTGCTCCAGCACTTGTTACAGACTGAATCCGAACTGCCTGCTCTGTCTGGGCCCTACCATCTCGGCCTAGACTGCCACTCCCACTGCAGAAATTTTTCAGACGAAAGACCTGCTTGGGGATTCGACCCCCTGTTCAACACCATTGAACAGGTAGCGACCACCACAGTGAGTCGTGTAGGCCCTGTGCTTCCCCTGGCAATCCAGTACAACATCAAGAGGTCTTCATCTCGTCAGTCCTGCCTCCTGGTCTGGGTAGCGTGAGTACTAAACAGGGTAGCTCCCTGCAACAAAGCTGCAATCATTGTGTGTCATCTGATTTACTTGTTTGGGTTTATTACACCAAACTGAACCATCCGGATCCGGATTACAAATTCTGGGTTGATGGGCATGTTAATTGTTTTCTTTCCTAAGGGCCCCAACAACAGCTGCAACGCCGGCCTACCCCGGGCAATGCTTCAGGCTATCCTGCTTAACAACTGGGTACCCAGGGATGTGTGACTGTATACAGTATACAAGGGACTCCCTGGACATACATGTTCAGCCTGAATTAATCAGATCTGATAATCATGTGCTAGATTTCTGCCCCACTCTTGTTCAAATCCTCCTGAATAAATCAGATTGTGGTTTTTCTACAGTTAACCTGGCTAGTATGTACCTTCTTGGTGGGGATATTGTACTGCCATTGAATTGTTGAATCACTGGTCTTGTTTTACAGGGGGTCTCCAGGGCACTTGCAGTGAGTCTAGCCCTGGTGGTAAGTGCAGAGAGTGTGGGTTCAGTATTGCTGTCATATGGCATATGTGAATGTTATTTTGTTGATCTGTGTAGGCCACTAGAAGGGTTGGTGGGTGGATATAGCATCCCGGAGAGCTATACCAACAGCAGTTATGCTACCCCAAAACCATGCCTACAGGTGGAGGCACCCATTCACCGAGCTCAGGCCCCTCAACCTGTGCATAGTCACGCAGGCAGGAGTAGTAGCCCATAGGATAGCGCCCCCTAGGGATTACACTTATATATGTTTTTTTCCCCCATAACCGTTACCTATATGTGAGACTATGTATTTCTGTTGCAAAGGATACCTCCTTTGTATTATTGGGATGTCTGACATTTGTATTATTGTTACTTGTATGTTGCTCTCTTTAAAAGCAATAAACAAAGTACAAAAAAAAACTGTCTGCAGAAGGTGGGGAGGTGAGATGTAACTGGGCTCTGGTTACCAGTTCACTGAAGTGAACGGAAAGCCCTAATTACATGGCAGGCCACAACGGAAGGAAACCTGCAAACCCAGAAAAGCAGGGAACGCGAAATCGGTGAGCGTTGCTTTCTGTTGCGGAATGCATTTCTTGTACATTGCAAAAATGTAACATTATAGTTGCTCTGTACTGCTCATTGCGGTACGGAGCCTTTCATGTAAAGGAGCCTTATGAGTGCCTTATGTAAGTGGACTACAGTCTGTACTAGGAAAGCATATATGGCTCAAGGCATCCCTGTGCCGGCTTATCACTGGGTTCACTGCACAAGGGCTGTGGTGACTAGGATGAAAGGGCAGATGGAGGCTTTGGTCCTAGACCTGTGCAAGGCTGCCAGTTAGCTCTTTTTTATTTATTTATTTTTAATTTACACTTGATGCCTCTGGCTTGACCTCACCCCTGGTTGGACCCATCCCCATTACCTGTGGGACTTTCAACCCCATGAACTTACCTCCTCATGGCGGAGTCCGACCAAGCTGGAACCAGGCCTCTGTCCCCTCCAGAGCTACAGGGGCAGAGGTTATCATGGTGTCCACACAGCAGGCAGTGGCCGTGAATGGGGACTGAGTGCACCAGGGAGTCCTGATGTACGGAGCTATTTCCCTGTTTCCTGCCCTGCCCACAGGACATTGGCATGCAAAGGAGCTCATGTAGATGCACGCTGCCATGCTATTCTACAAGCTGCAGCTGATGTCCTGCCTCCTGCAGCACCTGCCTAACTGCTACCTCTGGTCACCTGGGTGGCAGTTTTACAGTGGCATCAGCCCTTCCTCCCAGCAGGAGGAGAAGAGCATCCTCTGGGACCCTCAGTCTTCCTCCCCCTGGGCCAGTACTCTGATGCCCAGGCTCGTGCCCAAACCCATGTCATCAGCGTTGCAAGTGGTAGCCCTACTGCTGGGCTGGAAGCTGGTCATTCTTAAAAAATGTTTAGACATCAATATCAGATACAGTATGTTATGGACATACATTGCTAGAACAAAAGTGGTACAGCATTTACACCTTGTCAGTGTAGAACTCAAGTTAACACTGTTACATTTACTAAGTGTTGTTCATATTTATCAGACCTTGGTGGTTGCCAAATAGGGTTGTTCAGTTTATTACATGTATTTATATTATAAAAAAGTTTTCTCGATTAATATGCATTTGAGCAATAACTCCTTCCACAAAGAGTAAGTTGGAGGTACTGTTTTTTCCATGCCTTAGCACTGCATCTTATCACATTAAGAAGAGCAATATCGAGAAGTTTATTTTTTGGGCCAGATGGTAGCACTTAAAAGAAGAGGTACCTAAGATGCATAGCTCAGGCTCTGGTGCGTAACATCAGATTAATTATACAAAAGATTTGACACCAGAATGTAAACAAATATCTACATGAAGCCATTATGTGAGAAGTATTACTAACTTTTTCTAAATGCGTTGCACATATTTGAGAGACAATGGTTTAAACGTATTAAGCAGGTACAGGATAATAATATATTCTGTGCATTGTGTAGTATTGTGTTTGGTTCAGTCTATCATTTCTTCGTATTCACCAGGATGCACATATCTCCACCCATTTTTCTTCTGATAGATAAATGTTAAGTTCCTTGTGCCATCCTTTTTTTTTTTTAAGTTTACTTGGATCACCTTCTAGATTATTCATCAAGATTTTATGTATTTTAGATATTAACTTTTTCTATTTGCTTTATTTGAAATATCATAAATATCTGAGTGACTCTTAATTTGAAGTGAATTTCCCACTAATTCTGTTAATACTTATCTCAACTGGAAATACTGAAATAGCTGTAAAATTCCAGACTGAATTTAGCCTGTAGTTCATCAAATGACATTAGATATGAATTTTCAAAATGTTTTCCATTTGGTGAATACATTTATTAAACCAAATATTAAGAAATGTTTCATTAAACAGTGGGTGATGGCCATTTGCTTTTAGAGGAGTATGGGTTGAGATATGATGCTGCTACTTATGATCTGGTTGATCTTATTACAAATACCAATAGTGGTTGCAGCAACGAATGTATTACTCTTAAAGACGTTTTACCCTCTTTGTTATTAATATGTAAAATCTGTCTCCTTTGTATATAACTGGACTCTGTCTCACAGTAAACCCAGAATGTTGGAGACTCCAAAAACCATTTGAACTGTACATCTGGTCTGTGCAAGTGGAAAAGAAGTGCTGTTGAACACGTGGAGGCTCTAGGCCTGCCCTGATGTGCCAAATGATTTAAGTTTTTGGTGTTAAGGAATTGTCTTTTATTTTTCCACAGAAATTTAGATAGCATTTTATCTGGTTGACTAAAAAATTGTGAATCTGTCTCAGTTGGAGTGGCCTGAAATATGTTCAGTAATATTAGGAGTACATTCATTTTAATGATCTACATCCTCCCTTATAATGAGAGTGGCAGATATGACCAATTTAATAACACTTGTTTACTATTTATAATTAGTAGGTCAAATTGAATCCGTCTATATTTATTGCAGTCACTAGTGAGTTGAATTTCCAGATATTTGTTTTTTTCTTTCAAAATTTTAAATGGGAATTCCCCTTCTGTTACTGCCATCTCTGTAGGATTTACAGCAGGTGCCTCTGTTTTGGATGAACACACACCAGAAATAATTGTGGCACGTACACTGTGAGATAACAGTAGAAAACTTCACTGTATTAAAGAACACTGCATGGATTGCGACTTACAGCAAATCAAGTCCGCTTGTATCCTGTCAATATGCAACATATAGAGGAAACTAAAAAATGTCCTTCATCCAAACGTGAAGTGAGTGCTGCGGAACTTGAGAAACACAAAAGTGCAGAAGCAGTGGAAAAACTCACTCAGTGCTTCACAAATCAAATATCTCTTCATCAGGGGTCCTCTGATGAGATACAAGTGGATTTGAACTGCCTTAAGTCACAATCCTTGCAGTGTTTCTTAATAAAGTTTTCAGTTGTCATCCCATGGTGTACGTGCCGCAGCTATTTTTGGTATGTGTTCGACTCATGGTTCGATTGTGAGTACCCCTTGTCCTGAGTACTGAAGAGTGATTTTTCTTCTTATAGAAGAAGGTGGACTGTTTGGGGCCTCTGTTTTGGACCAGTTTATTTTTAAGCCAGAGTGATTACCATAATCATTTATTGTTTTCAGTAGTAATGGGATTTCAGATGTGAGTTTGCTGACATTCAGCAGTATGTCGTCTGCATACAGTGACAATTTTATATTACGTGTACCAGTAATAAAGCCTTCTATTAGTTCTGTGCCACGTATTTTGTTAGCTAGTTGTTCTAATGAGAGAGAGAGAGAGCAAATAGCACTGGGGATAGAGTACGGCCCTGCCTGGTTCCTCTAGTTAACTTAAAAAAACTAGTGAGATCAATTTATTAGTAATAACATGAACTGTTGGTGTATTGTGTATATACACGTTTTCCAGTTACAGAAGTTTTCATCCAGTCCAGCTTTTTGCATTACCTTTTCCAGATAAGACCATTCAAGGCTATGAAAGACTTTTTTGGTATCTAGGGACACCACCAAAACATGTATTCCCTTTATACCCTTAAATATATTTCTTATATTATTGTGCCCCCTCCAACTCTTGATGAAGGCTGAATGGTCCTGTTTAATTAAGATAAGTAAATATTTTTGCAGTCTGTTTGCTAACATTTTTGCCAAAAAATTATAATCTAAGGTGAGGATAGAAATATGTCTGTAAGATGAACTTTTGGTTGAAGGGTGCATCTTGTTTTATGTAGAGTCAAAATTAGGGCCTCATCAAAGGAAGGAGGAATGTGGTTTGAGGTGTGGAAAAAGTTGAATAGAGACAGCAGAGCTGGACCAAAAATTACATTACATTCCTTATAAAAGTTAATTGATGAGCCATCTGGGCCATGAGCTGTGCCACCATCCCATCATTTGATGGCTTGTGAGACTTCTTCCAATGTTGTTGGATTATCTAGACCTTTTTTATTCTTTAAGCTGGAGGGATGGTATATGTCCATCCCTATTGCCTCTATCTCCCTCTCCGCATTCTTGTTCTGCAGTAAGTAAGATAAAATGTTTCCTGATTTTTCTGAATGAAAATAATATTTTGTTTTAGTCTGCAAAACTAAGCTTTCCACCTGTTCATTTTGGATCTACTTATATTTTAATGTTACATATTTCACTTGTTATGTAGTTGTAAACCTGTTTCAGAGAGTTTTTGTGCATCTGAGATTTGTGTTTCAAATTCATCAAGCCTATTTGCCTGATTTTCTTTCTTCATATGCTATATGAAACACTGTTCTCTTGTTGCTGCCCCATATTAGATTCAGTTGTACGCCTGATGTTAACTTTGTGTCAAAGAAAAATGTGGACTAATTTATTGGCGTTATATACGAGTCTTCTTTTAGTAAAACGGGATCTTGATTCCATTTTCTTGCACTTTTTGTGGTGTCCCTATATGCTAGTTAGCTGAAGTGGTACATGATCAGTATATGTCCTGGGGTAATGTATGTGTGTGATTCAGGGATTAAAGTGTATATAGAGGTAACAAATCAATTTTAGAATAGGTATCGCGTCTATGTGAGTAAAAACTGTATTCCTTCTTATTAGAGTTGAAAAATCTCCAGGTTTCACATGATCTTAGTTCTTCAAACTTCCTTTTAGTAATTTAACTGATTGAGATTCATGTCTTGCTCATGAGGTGGTGTCAGGTGTTTTATCCATAACCTGGTTGAAATCTCTTCATATGAAATCATGTTGGGGAAGTTTTATGAAGAATTCTGGGTTATCTTTATTGGTTCATATACAGTATCTGATGTTAATGTATTATTATTAAATGTTACTGAAATTATGATGTACCTTTCCTCTGGGTTTATCTTTGTATTATTTAAGTTTAAATTTTTTGGGCCCCATTTTCAAAAGGTTAGCTCGGCACAAACCAGTTTGTGCCATGCTAACTTGGAAAAGCACCAGCTGTCAGGGTTGTGCCCATATTCAAAGGGCACATATGCAGGGCACACCCCCAACAGTGCCGTTGCACAAAATGTTGTGATGTTCCTATGCAAATGAGGATTCCTCATGTATATGTGGCACAGCACAATATTGAACATTTTCAGAAGCGTTAAATAGCCGCCAGCAGTGGCAACTTTTGATGCTTCTGAAACGCAGCCCATAACAGTGTGCAGACCTGTGTGTTCAGTGTCAAGGGCTGGGTGCCCTGGTGGTTCAGTGGTCCCTCCCTAACCCCATTCCCTTCTCCGGTATTTCTTTTCCAGTCGCTGGTGGTCTAGTGGTCCCTCCTTTGCCCTGATCCCTTCACTGGTAATTCAGTTCTGATCCCTGGTGGGTATAGTGGTCTCTCCTTAGCCACGATCCCTTCCCCAGTAATTCAGTTCTGATTCCTGGTGGTCTAGTGGTCCCTTTCCCATTCCCCGATTGCCATACCCAGTATGAATATTACAGTCCCTGGTAGTCTAGTGGTCCCTCCGCCATTCCCCGATTGCCATCTTCAGTTAAGATAGTAAATTCCCTGGTAGTCTGGTGGCCTTCTACCCCCCCCACTCCGGCAAGTAGTGATCCACCAACCTGTCCCCCACCTGACCTGTGCCAGTGACTGGCACAGCCCTCCTCACACTGCCACGGCCAGCCGCCAACTGAACTGTTTAATGAGTGTATATAGTTGAAAGTATGCACTCATTGATCATCAGAGATTGTAGTATTCATTCCAGGAATGGCAATCAGGGAACGGGGGAGGGGGAGGGACCACTAGACTACCAGGGATTGTAGTATTCATTCCGGGAATGGTGATCAGGGGAGGGGGGAGGGACTGCTAGACTAACAGGGATTGTAATACTCATACTGGGAATGGCAATCGGGGAACAGGGGAGGAGGGAGGGAGGGACCATTCGATCACCAGGGCTTCATTTATTTCAATATACTGGGGAATTGGGGCTGGGGAACGACCGCTGGACCACTAATGTTTGTTTTATCTTCGACTGTACAGGGATTGGGGCTGGGGAGGGAGCACTGGACCACTAATGCGTGTTTATTCACATGAACAGGGATGGGGCTTGGGGCGGGGGACCCAGCCCGGTGCACTCGACTGCCACGCTGTCATGCTGATGAGCCCATAATGTGCATGGAAATGGCCCCTTAGTGCTGTGCATGTCCAGTGGGCTCATCTGCATGTTTGGGCTGAATATCACCCATAGGGGCCACGGTGCTAACCAGTGTGTATCGTGCTTGATCCCTATGGTCGGTCTTTGGCCCAGTACTCTGGTAGCATGGCACAAAACATAGTGACTGATTGCCGTGAGCTGCACTGCCATTTATTTATTTATTTATTTGGAGATACACCTTTGAGCAGCAAGTGCTCTTTTCCAAAGGTTCCACATAGTTTGCATTACATTACATTTAGGCACATAGTGTAGCTCAGGGGAGCTCGGTCAAAGGATAACATTCAAGAGACAAGGACAGTTCCAGTGATGGCCCAGATAGGGCCTAGTCTGGTACATATGTTATCGCAGTTAGTGGAAACCCTGACAACTGATACATTATGGGGATACATACATTATTAGCCCAAGTGGGGTTTGGCCTATGGGGCAGCAGGGGTTTTAAGGTTTTACTGTTTTGGGGGTAGTCCTCTGGTGGTGGCAGCAGGCAGTTGACAGTCACTATAGTTTCACGTGTAGCAGCAGCATGCTATCATCTTTACGAGTTCTTTTTTCAGGGACGACATAAATTGCAAAAATCTTGGGTAGGCCCCGTATTGGTTCTGGGAGATCATTCATCCAGTACACAGCTCGGTTGGCAAATTAGTATTTCTTTAGACTTGTTTTACAGTAGCAGACTTCAAGGGCTTGTCTAGTCATACTCCTGGTTGAGTAGTTATTTGTAACCGAGCAAAGAAGGTCACTGATAGCTGATGGGGTGAGGCACAGCTGGGCTTTTCTTGTCAGGAGGCATGTCTGGTATTTTAGCCTTTCACGGAGTGGGAGCATCCAGTTTGGGAGTACAGGGAGCATGTGTGTGTTAGTCTGTCTGCATTGCAAACAAAGCGGCATGCTTTATTGAGGACCAGGTGTATCCTATTTAGGATCATCTCACAGGCTGCACCATATATGGGGAGACCGTAGTCTATGATGGGGAGTACTGGTGTGGAGACTGCCAGATGTCTTGCTTCCAGGGTAAGGTTCAGTTTTTGCCTGTAGAGTGCGCCAAGTTTTTGATTAGTCTGGTTTATGTTGTCAACATGGGTGGCAAATGAGAGGGTGTCATCTAGGGTGATACCCAGGTACCTGAAGGTTTCTGCTTGTTCCAGGGCTGCGCCGTGTGTATTGAGGATGGCCAGCAGGGGTGCCTTTTTGTTATTATGTTGCCCCGTGAACAACATCGTTTTAGTTTTTTTTGTAGCTTAGAACAAATTAGTTCCCTTCAAACCATTCTTCGAGGGCCTTGAAACTGGTTTGGTACTGTTGTAGATTACCGCATCATCGGTGTATAGTATCATTTTGGAATGGGGGCAGGCTTTAGGAAGTCTGTTGATGAAGAGGCAAAAGAGGAGAGGGCCAAGTATTGACCCCGTGGGACCCCAGCTGTGAACCTTTTGACATTTGAGAGTACCCCCATCGATGTTCTGTGATCTTCCTGAAAGGTAACATCTAAGCCAAGGGAGGGTTTCAGTTTAGAGGCCAAGTGTGGCTAGCTTATCCAGTAACAGTTGGTGATTTATAAAGTCAAATGCCTTTGTCAAGTCTATATATGTAGCACTTACCAATTGGCCTTTGTCAAGAGCTGTGTGTAGTCTGTTGGTGTATGGTACTGGTGCTATGGAGTTTTTGGAAGCCATGTTGTTGCTTACAGAGCAGGTTATATTGGTTTAGGCAGGTGACTAGTTAGTCAGAAGCAATCTTGTCTAGAGCCTTGGACAGAGGGGAGAGGATGAGATCAGTCTATAGTTGGCTATATTAGTGCGTTGTCCACTTTTGTGGACTGGTGTGACAATGGGGGCTTTCCAGGTTTTGGGGAACTGGGAGAGTTGTAAGGACATACTGAAAATTTTGGACAAGGGAATTGCTAGTACATCCAGAGCTTGGGTTAGTAGCTTCATATGTACCATGTCTCTGCCCATTCTTGTTTTGCCTAGGACCTTTTTAATATAGTTAACGGTGCCCTTCACTGTGACATGCTTGAAGTAGAACTTTGGGGATCCATTTCAGTGCCAGTTGAAGTGCTTTGTCCAGTGTGTTGTTCTTGTTGTTGCTTGGAGCCTGGTCCGGGGAATGTGGTCAGGTCAGTGAAGACCTCATTGAAGATATCTGCTATTTTGGAGGGCTTGATGGTGCTTTTCCCCTTGGGTTTAGCATGGAAGGAGATGCTTTGGTGTTTGCTGCCTAGGAGGTCTTTTGGGCCCCACATTCGAACAAGCATAGATCTGATTCGGATCACGCTATCTGTTTGAATATGGCGCCAGAGCCATACGGCCTTTTTTTTCGCATACACCCGTTTGGCGCTGCGTGAAATGGCCAGCTCTGGAAATGGGTCCCCGAGTCTATTAAAATGGCAACTCCTCTTGATTTTGAATTATACGTTGCATGATATCCTTTACCTCCCTAGCATTTTGAAAATGTATCCGCTGCTTGAGTGCTTGTGTGGATTTCCTGACAAAATAAACAGTGTATATTTTTTTATTTGGCATGTCTTATTGCTTTCTTTCTTTTTTGTGGCATTGTGTAAGTCGTTAATATTCTAGGTTAACATTTTCAAATAATTCCTCTCCACCTTTATGAAAGATTAAGTAATACAGATGGCAACCACTTCTCCTGGTTAGAAGAGTACCTTCTGAATTTGTGTGAAAATAAACAAATGAAGCATTACAGAGAACCTGAGGAATTACATATTTTTTCCCTCATTTTTTTCTCCCTTTCCCTCCCAACCCTCTCTTCCATCCAAAACATACTTTAGTAGCCTACTTATTTGTGTTCAGAGTAAAGCCTGTTTTTTTTTTTCTACTTACTGTTTATACTCCCCCCTACCCTGCAGTGCTCCCACTCTTCAGGAGACACCTAGGGCCTTGTAGTCTCCACCCTCTTACCTGGAGCCTGGTGCAGTCCATCCCCCCCCCATGTAGCCGTGGCTATATCCCCCAGGCGGGCACAGGGTGTGAGCATCCTCCAAAGTCCTTCTTGGTCTCATCGGGATGCTGGTGCCAGGTCAGGTGGGGGCATTGGAGATCGGGGCCTGGTGCTCCGTCTACCGGGAGCGCTGCAGGGTCTTTAACCGATGTTCCTAGGAGAGTGGACTACACCCCAATGTCAAGATGTCTCTGCCGATGTCCGCCACTCCCAACCCTCTCTGTACGCTCAGGAGCCTGCTATGCCTCCGGCTTCCGCCAGAGGCCAGTCAGGCACCGAGTGGGTTCCCCCCTCCCCCTGGAGACGAGAGCTGTCCTTGGACGCTCTATCCTCTCCTTCCCCTGCCGATGCCCCAGGCTCGTTCCCGAACCTGGGTCACCGGCATGGAGCGAGGTGTGGCGACCAGTGCCTCAACCCTCAGTGGCACCGGGCTGGTCTGTAAAACCTGTTTTAACTCCCTCAAAACAAACTTGTACCTTTGTGCAAACCATTAAGGTTCCTGTCCTCTCTCCCAAGTTTCCATTACAAACCAGTTAACTGGATCCAACACCTTTGTTATTCTAGCCCAGGATGGATTGAACAGTTTACCTTGGAAGCAGGTGAGCCCTCAATTCTTCCCTCTCCCCACAGTATTCTCCCTCTGTTAATAAATAACAAGTATGTACCTCAGATCTATGTGGTATGCATGATAAAGACAAAGAATGACCCTGGAAAAAAAAAACACCCAGTTCAGTTACCATATGTTGTGAGGTGCTATATATATATATGTTTTGTTTTTTAAAGGAGAATTGTGCTGAATCTGTAAGTCAGTTTTCCCAGTAGAAGCCGTTCTTTAAAGAGCTACTGATGCCTCAAAGAAAACTTCAATAAACATAATAATTGGGTACAAGTCTGCCTGCATTCCATTTATACTTTGTATATTTCTCCGCTCCATTATTTACTACTAAGGAAATTTGTATGAATATATGAGTTTTATCCCTTAGAGTTCCTTTAGAGTCCATTTGCCTCTATAGTTTACTCCCTACTTCAAGTCATAATCCTCTGTTGTGACATCACAGTCTGTTGCCATGGGAGTAAATGTGATATCACAAGCAGTGCTCTGTGACTTCATGTAGGGAGAAAGCAGCAGGAATAGACAAACTCTTCAGGAGCAAAGATCCTGTTTTCATACAAATGACCTAATAAATAATGGAGAGGAGGAATACAGCACTACTGGGAAATACAAGCGGGACTGTGTCTAAATATTAGGTTTTGTTAAAGTTCTCCTTAACGTATCACCAGCTCTTTAAATACTAGTTCAGATTCTGTTATTGCTCTAGCTATCCAGGCTTTTAAGCTGTCGTAGTGGGTGTTTCTGATTTACATGCTGCTGGTAAGAACCATTTGAGAACTACATGATATAAGTTATGCCCCTGTTCTACTCTCCTATTGTTGGCACAATGCATGCATGTTCTGTTATAGAACTCCATTGGCTGAGAGGGACATGAACTACATCATACAGTTCCAAAATGGCACTTAGCACCAGCGTGTAAAGCAGAAACACCCACTGAGGTTACTAAAAGGCCTGTATAAATGGAACAATAACAGAAATGTAACCAGTACTTAAAAAACAGCTTCTGTTGGGGGAAAAATGACTTACACGTTCATGCGGTTCTCCTTTAATGTATATTTTTCCTCATGCAACTTTAGTTTCTATATGTCTAATAATTCTGTCTTATTTTCCTCTGTTGGAACTCTGGGTCAATATAAAGATTCTGACTGTCCTCATAATATCTATTCTGTACAACTGTCTGTCTTTATGTCTGTTCTTAAAATGCTAAGCTGTTGAATTTAGTGTTGAAACTTAACCATGTCCTGTATCAAAAGCATTATATCTAATTTCTAATACCTGCTAGGTTTACCACCTTTTAGGAAGCCCAAAGTGGGACATTTCTTACTGAAACATGATTTTTCGCAGGACAATATGCAACCTCGACCAATGCATCAGACATGTTTTCTCTAAATAATCAGAATTAAGACTATATGTTATAGTTTTTTAGTTGTTTCCAGTGTTTCTTATAATTTTAAGGTTTTTTAGGTTAAGTATTATAGTTTTTTGCAACATTTAGAAGAAAGTCAGAAAATCTTTTTTCTACTATAATGTCAGGACATTTAGTATTTTTCATGTTTTTTTGCAGGACACAGCTGCCTAAATCAGGACAGTCCTGCGAAAATCAGGACAGGTGGTAACCCTAATACCTGCTACACTCCCTTACTCTCCCCCTCCCATATTGTTCTGTTTTCCTAGTTGGTAGTTGATGCGGTCCTTACACAACCACTATGGGGTGGATAGTTTCAGCTCTGTTTTTACTACCTTCTGCATGAAAATACTGCTGGTGGTGATGCAGCATTGAGTGCCATGCAGAGGGTAGGGCAGGGGGATTCCTGATTGTAGTACCGTGTATACATCCCATTGGTCTGAATTGTATCCAGTGCAGCAGAACTGAATCAGTTCCTACCACTAACTCTGGTTCTGCTAGCTGTGATGATAGTTTTGATGGCCGTCCCTAAATTCAAATTGGCCTAAGGTGTTAGATCATCAATTAAGAAAAAAAAAAGGTCATGTACACATTTTCTATGGTTTGTATGCCTTTTAGTGATGTATTTTGAGATTTGAGCTGCTGTTTGGGAAGAGTTAGGAGTGAAGATCCTGGGATTACTGAAGGTGCAAAGTGTCAGTGGCATAGTAGATAGCACACTTGCCTCTGAGGCAGGGAGATCAGAGGACTGTGGGTTCAGTTCCCACATCTGACACTTAGGTTAATATCCCAGTGCTGACACTGTAGTGCAGCATGAGAGGGGTGCTGCACTTCTGAGGTGCTGTCTTTTGGATGAGACGTTAAACCGAGGTCCCATCTGCCTGGATTAGTGGTAGTTCAGGTGGATGTTAAAGATCCCATGGCACTTATCGAAAAGAGTAGGGGAATTTCCCTGGTGTCCTGGCCAAATTTCCCTCATTCACTAACAATACCACCAACAGTTTCATCTGGTTCAAGGTCAGTTGGCATTCATCTGTATCCCCCTCCCCCGGGTCGTGCCTGAAAATAGGCAGGATTTGTCTAGTGCACTTACCCGGTCAACAAAAACTAAATAAATAAAATTTCAGTCATCTCTGGCTCTGCCTGCTGAAGGGAGGAGTCAACCCTTCATTCTAGACTGTTGTCGGAGTTATCAGAACCAGAATTGCTGCAGTGAACTGCTTCCAAATGTCCAGCACAATAATTCCAAGCAGATTCTGAAGACAATTCTGTGGAACCTTAAATATCATTAATTTGACACATCAAGCAACTCTCTTTCAGTATACAATATATGCTGTACAACAAAAGGATCACTTATTCAGACCATGTGATAGAATGCTGAGGCAAACCAGCTAAATACAAGAGCCATGTTGAAAATGAATATTGAATGATACATAAATATTTACAGAAGTCCAATTGCCTGAAACGCCCAAATATTGCTTAAAGCAGCAGTGCAATGAAAAAAGTTATTCCAAAAAGCTAATTTTCTGCCATGGTTATAAATAATATTGGCAGAACTGTTGCTTTGGGTTTTCTGGATGCTTCCTATTCTGTGTACTGTGCATTTGCATTTTTGACTGGACTCTTCTCCTCCTCGGGTCCTCAGTATTATTTCTGTGCAAAAATGAGGCGGCCATCTTTTTTTCTTGTGAAATAATTACCTTAAAACGTTCATAAAATTCTAAAATGATAATGAAAACTGAAAATGTCACCACCAAAATAAACTGGAAGACATCTGGCATCAATTAGGATGAAAAAAAGGTAGGGTAACATTTTAGCCCATTTTCTTTACACTGCTGCCTTAAAGTCCAAGACGGGAACTTGACTAGCTTGGTCTTCCATTGGGAAACCGCTGTTGCTCCGAATTCAGTGTAAAAGAACAGCCAATCTACTATCAGCTTTGCAGTTTGCGCTCTTATACAAAGATGAGTAAAACAGAATTGTGCTGATATCTGATATGGTCAAAAACAGTATCACAAGTGTGACTTTCAGTGTGCCTAGAGATCTTTTGTAATCCTCTTGCATTATTAAACTTGAGTTGTTAGGACAGCTGGTAATAAAAGGAAAAATTACATTTATCTATCTAATTGTCAAGAGGCAAAGTAGTATAAAGTAAAATACTGACGTCCTAGTTTTAAAATAGTATACAAACATAATAACTGTTTCTCATTTTCAGTGACATAATAATTTGCTTTGAACACTTATGAGCCACTTTTAAGATGATTGCATTAACTGTTGATTATGTCACGTGCACTGGATAGAAAGAATGAAGGAAGCTGTTTGTCTAGGAGGTACTTGGAGCCCTGATTAAACCCCACCACATAATCTCGGTTTCAGAAATATTCAGTCACAAGCCTCTTTACTAACCAGAAATTCATCCGACAGCGACACTGTCCATGCCCATGACATCACTTCACACAAGGCCACCAAAATGTATGCCGACAAGAGTAGTACTGCACAAAAAAAAAACAGGGCAAAACATTAAACCTCACTGCCCTGTACAGAGATGGTAAAGAACACAATCTCTCTGTTTACCGCGGCTGTAAACTACACTCCCGTTAACAAAAAACTATTGATAGCTCAATGAGCTATGGTGCATCTTAGTAGGCAGCTTTCTGACAAAAACAGAGTACCCGCTGCATAGAGAGCCACAGAGGCAGAGCTTTGTCAAGGGGTGTGTGTGTGTGTGTGTGTGTGTGTATATACACACAGGGAGACACCCAAACACTACTTTCTACCAGTTCCTACTACAGCACCATCTGCTGACCTCAAGCCACAAAGAACACTTTTTTAAAACTGTACTCCTACAGTATCCCATACAATTCATTTCTTCTTCCTTGTGCTGGTTGCAGGGCTCTAGGGCCACTGGGATCTGCTTCCTGTGCTGAACAATAGGCAGGAAACTGAAACTGCAGCAGTGGGACAGCAGCTCCTCCCACCGAGGATTGAGGCAGTCTACTTCCTGCCTTCATACAAGCAGGCACTTGCAGCAGTGCTCTGTCCTGGGAGGCAGAGCTGAAGTTTTCCTTACCAAAGTAGCCATTTACAAAATTCTACAAGATCGAGGTTACAGCTTCAGCAGATCCTGCTTATGGCCGTAGGGTTCTACAGGCTATGGTGGACACATCAAGTACTTTCTACATTCTTCCCTCACTGGGGTTCACTTGTCTTACTGCTATTATATATGCCAGTGGTCCTAGAGCCTTGCGACCAGCACAAGAAGCAAGCAATAATACCCAACAGGGTGGGCAGTATTGTGCTGCACCGGACTGCCAAGGGGCGTAATGAGCCTTATAGCCCTTGGAAGGTCTGGTATAGCACAGTACCACCCACCCACCCTGGAGGGTATTATTGTGCTTAAAAAATGGGCACTGTAAAAGAAAATAAGTTTAATAAAAAATGTTAATCAAACATTAGTTTAAAATTAGTTTTGTAATAAAATAGTTCCTCCGCCTGCATTTAAATGACGTTTTTTTTTTTTTTTTGCCCTATGTAGTTGTGCCTATGTAGCTGGCTGTCATGGTAACTTCTCACACCCCCACAGTGCTTTTGGGTGCAGTGGGGCACTGCTGTTTGTTTTTTATGTCTCCTATTGCTCATCACCTCTCTGACAGTTTCTTCTGCTAAACATCTCTCCCCCCATCATCCACACACATTTTCTTTTCCTTTTTTTTTTTGTGGTTAACCTCCTTTCATTTATTTATTTGTTTGTGCTTTGGGAGACTAGCAGCTAACAGAAGCAGGGCGGATCTGGGAATGGAGATGGAGTGTAAACGGTGGGATGAGAGCTGCTGCGTCATTGTCAGAGAGGTATGTGTGCTCTGTCGCATTAGAAAAGTTCAAGTTGATTTACCTATATATTATATAAAAAAAAAAAAAACATTTTTAGTTCTGCTAGGTGAGCGTGGAGTAGGACTAGTCAGGGAGAAAACAGAAAGAGCTGTGTAGCAGTAGCGCTAAGCATGGAGGTGCTGGCGCTAGTGATGTTGAATGATGGCGAGGTCTTTTTTTTGGTAATATGGCAAAACTGGCACTGAAGTTGAAATGACAGTTGAGCACTATGGGAGGCCAGCATAGCTATGCAAGGTTGCAAGAGATAGACAGATGTAGTGCTGTGACACCCTACCGCATCAAAAATGAACTGCAGTTTCAGTTAGTTTGTCCCCCCCCCCCCACTCGGTGAAAAACAGAGCATGTTAGTGGCTATCCTTTCCGTGAGTGGCGGTGGTTCCGGAGTGTGTCGGGGGGGGGGGGTGGTAGTCTGTCTGGTCCAGGTTTGGCAATCAGCTACCTTTATAAAAAAAAAAAAAAAAAAAAGTCATTGTTTTACTGAGCCTAAAAATGTAAAACAGAGGAATGGAAGACATCGGGAGAACAGCTGGAGGACTGGGGTCAGGTCTCGCTAAGCAAGACAAAAAAAAAAAAAAGGCTGGCATTTTAAATTGAAAATTCCACTTGCACCTTGCTATTGGTGATCAGGTTGGTCGGGACTGGCATTTTTAATACCCAGGCTCTGTTGTCTGATAGACGCCCACCTTGCCAGGGCTATCAGCCAATCAGAGCCCAGGATTTTCTTTGCCCATTTTCTTAGTGAGAAATAGAAACTGGGTACCTGTACATTTTCTTTCTCCGGCTGCTGGTCACAGGGCTGATTCCTTCCCACGGATGTGCAAAGTTGGCTTTTTACCTCTACTTAGTTCTAAACTGTTATCTAATGTTTGTTTCAGGAATCAACAAATTTCAAAACGATGTGCTACTCCAAGGACAGCTGGCCTAGCCAAAAATTGTAGTCCTAGTGTTTCAAGTGGTAGTCCATGGTCGGAAGGCTATATTTCAAGGGAAATTTTTAAAAACTTGCGTAGCAACACAGTACATGGTGTGAGTGTTGTATTAATACTATGTATGTTTCTTGCCTGTTTTTGTAATGTTTTGCCTTTTTTTGTAATGTTATATTTTACAGCCTTTTATTTCCATAATCCTTAGGCAGCTTTTGCCTTTTTATGTTTGCTTGCACGCATGTGCAAGAAACATAGTTCCATCATCCGAGTTTTCGGGGGTGTGGCAGCTCTCTTCCAATTCAGTCAATGTGTTTGCAGGCGCGGCTGCAGTTCTCCAATGCCTGCTGGAGCTGTCTATGACAGCTCCAAATGGTGGCGTGACAGTTGAAAGGGGAGCTACGCTTCAGTGAGCAGCGATAAGATATCGCCTGCTCATGCACGCTCCCCTACACACACACACACACATACACACACGCGACTGCGCGGCTTGCCCCCACGCATGTATCACACCGTAGCCGACGGGGTGCCCAATCCCCATCAGCTGTGCTGCGCCCCCAAAGCAGAAAGACAGATGCCACGCTGGTGCTCACCCCAGCGTGGCTGCACATCGATAGCCGACGGGTGCCCAATCCCCGCCGGCTCCACGCCCCCCCACCAGTTGTCCTTGTGCCACGCTGGGAGTCCACCCAGCGTGGCAAACATCCTGCGCTATCATTTAGAAAAAAAAAAACCTGAAACTTAAAAATGGTCCTCGTTGTCTCTGCCCCCACCTGTGCTCACCCACTGCGCACCCGCCTCCCCACCCCCATACTTACCTCCGACTCCAGTGCGATCGATCTTCGGTGGACTGGGAACACGCTCTGCACTCTTCAGAGCCGACCGCTAACTGAGGAAATGCCGAAAGCTGTATAATGGGATAGATAGGGTTTTCAACTTTGCTGCATATCTCAGCCATTTTTGGAATTTTGCACCAAATTTTCAACATGGGGTTTTGGGATCCCTTCTCATGAATACTCTCACTGTCATGGCGTCTCGGGCCCAAGGTGAGTTCGCAGTCACTGCGCCAAATCACCTTCGGGACCGAGTAAGTAAACGACACTGCCGCTGTTCATAAGGTGGGCTCAAAAAGCCTATGTTGAAAATTTGATGGAAAAATTCCTAAAATTACTGTTTAAGAGTTGCCATTATGCAGTTCCCACGCATCATAAGTTCAAGAATTTTCAATATTTTCACTCCAGATTTTAAACATTGCTATTTACCACACCTCCTTATGAGCAGTACAGCTGTCATTTTTCACATCTTGCCCAAAACGGGTTTCTATCCATGTAGCGCACAATGGTGCAGTCGGTGTGCGAAATCAATGTATGGGACACATTAAGAAAATCACAGTGACACTGTTAATGAGCAGAGGTATTAAAATGGCTATGTTGAAAATTTGGTGAAAAAATTCCTAAAAATGACTGTGTTACGAGTGAGCATTGTGCAGTTTCCACGCACCTCGTAAGTTCATGACTTTGTAATATTTTCAGTCCAGATTTTCACCAGTGGCATTTTCCACACTTCCTATGAACAGCACAGCTGTCATTTTCTAACATGGCGAAATGTGTTTCACACTTTCAAGCGCTGAGATCTTGCGTGATGCGCTGTGGAAATCATTGTTCTGGACAGATAAAGAAAATCACAGTGACACTGTTCATGATCGGAGGTCCCAAAATGCCTGTGTTGACAATCTGCTGTAAAAAATCCCCAACCTAATTGCATTACGGGTGTGCGTTGCACAGTTTCTATGCCTGCTCGTGACTTCACCAGTTTTTTTAATATTTTTACTGCAGATTTGCAACATTGCCATTTTTTACACCTCCCCATGAACAGTACAGCTGTCATTTTTCACATCCTGTTCGGAATGTGTTTTTGCACCTGTGGTGCTAAATGCCGTAGTCGCTGTGCATAAGCAGCTTCCGGCTAACAAACTGATATTGCCACTGTTCATGAGGTGAGGGTCACAAAAAAACCATGTTGAAAATTTGGAGTGAAAATACCAACGAATGCCTGAGGTGTTGGGGTTTCCAACCATAACGCCCACCCTGTAGAATGACAGGCATCAGGGGTGTGACTTGGGATTCTTGCCTGTAATGCCCATACCATTCCACGTCCTGCAGCTAGTGAGAGCGCCGGTATGCCTTGGACTCTTGACCCCAAAGTTCACCCCATTCTCTGTACCGCACCCATCTCACCGTATTTCCTGATGGAATGGGGTGCGCATAAGGGCCAAAGACCCCTAGGCACACCGTGACACTTGTCAGTGTCTGCAGGGTAGGGTGTGGTAAAATGGCATGGCCGTTATGCCTGACGACCCAAAGGCACACCCCAATGCCTGTCACTCTCTGTAGGGTGGTGGTGGGGTTGGCTTCAGTTCCATACTTCACTGCCATTTCTATTATGCAGCTCTGTAACTTCTGCACTACCAATGCCAATGCCAGCAAGCAAACATTCGGCAATGACAAATGCTTGTTATTTTAGTCACTTCTTCTTTTTCAGTTTCTTTTCTTTTACTTTCCCAGGACAAAACAAAGCCCAACTCTGATCCTCTTCCTTTACCGTCAGTACTGGTAGTATGGTCCTCCTTTCCTTTCCTTTCCCTTAATGTCTTATTTCCTTTGGCAGTTTTTGGTTATTTATTTTGTTTCTTGTTCAGTATGTCCTTTCCCCTCAGTGAAACTCTCTTTCTCCCTGCTAGTACGCTCCTGACGCTGCATCTCAAATAACGCACTACACTTAAAAGTTTTCTGTGTTTTTTTTTGTTTTTTTGTTTTGTAATTTGCCTTTTTTTTTTTCTGTCCATGAACAGTTTTGGAGAAAGCAGTTGGCAGACCTGACCTCGCTGTTGGGTGTGCCTCGCGGTTACTGCCCTTCTCCCCAGCTCAGTCAGTCACCCTTCCTTGCCACTTTTCAGCTTTTCGTGTTTGTTTTTATTTCAATAGTTTTCTTTTTGGTGTCCAGATTAACTGCAGAGGGAGCTCAGCTCTCCCCTCAAGAGGCAACAGAGGCATAGCAGTTGTGCCGTTCATCTTGTCTCACAAGAGACGGCCATGGTGTGCTTTCCCCTCGATGGAGCTCTCTTTTGTCTCTGCTAGTACCTGACCCCTCCTGCCACATCACACACATACACAGAGTTCTCTTTTCCTGTCCATTTTTGGTCAGTGTGGGAAGTTGGCAGACCTGACCTCGTTGAGCGCACCTCATGGTTCCTGCCCGTCCCCCCCGCCGGCTCACCACCAGTCAGTCACCCTCACCTCCCTTGCCTTCAGCTTTTTTTTATTATTATTTCATTAGTTTTCGGTGCCTAGAACTGCAGAGCTCATGTCTCCCCTGAAATGGCAACAGCTGACAGGCTGCAAAGCCAAAAAAAAGAGTTGCACCATTCCGTCAGTCTCACACGAGACTGAGACAGCCCCCCACTTCCTTCCCCTTCGATGGACTGACAGAAAAGTGCACCTTTGAGTCCTTCGATGTTACTGTGACAACCACCAAAGTCACTGCCACAGCCACTAGGTTCCCTCTCCCTGCATACCTGATCTTACAATTGGCCCTGCTGCTCCGACGGCTGGCTCCTGGCTTTTCGGCTTCACCAGCTCCTGTCTCTCTCTCTCCCTCTCTCTACACCGCACTCACTCTCTGCCCTGCGGTGATGCTCCTGTTGCATTCCTGGGCTTCTCCTCACATTTCTCCGCTACCTGGCGCTCCGTTAGTCACATGGCCACGGGGACGCAGAAGGTTGGACTTGGCAGCACCCTGCTGGACAGAAAGGGAGTACACAAAAAAGATAGATATTTTTTTTAAGCCGCAGTACTTGTCCGCAGACTGTTGTCTTAAGAAAAAATACTTGCCCCTGACTCTGCATTGGTAGCCCAGGACTTCGGACTATCGGATTTGTCGGACCCTGGGTTTGTTTCAAGTTTTTCATTCTAGGAGGATTGTCTGGTTTAGTCATCTGACTTCTGTAGTTGCTTTGGAACCTACTGGCTCAATCCTCAGTTAGAGGAGCTGTTGTCCCACTGCTGCAGTTTGTTTCCTGCCTATTGTTCAGCACAGGAGGGAGATCCCAGTGGTCCTACCATTTCTCTGTCACCAGCAGTCAGAGAAAGAAAATATACAGGTACCCAAATTTCTATTTTTCATATACAGCGGTGCCAGTGAGGATGCAGGACAGTAATTCTGCAGTATATCACAAAATGCCTCAGTATGCTGCAGCGGACAGTGTAATTCAATGGCAATTAAGCTGCATATAAACTTTTTAAATTTTTTTTATTTATATCAATTTTAATCTAGTTCATAGTAGCAGTGCTACACTCCAGGATGTGATATATCATGGAATATCATCACTTCTTGGTGCTTGAGACACTTGGCCTGTGGCCTTATGCCTCACAACACACCCAAGTTGTGACAGTATCCCAGAATGTACCACATCCTGGACTGTATTATTGCTTAATTATACTAGGCAAGGCAATGTTATTTATGAAGCACCCTATACCAAGGTCTCGGGGTGCTTCACATACATATAACAATAACAAAAAATATAAAATAAATATTACATAGTAAATAAGTACAGTCATAAATACTGTAGCTATAAAAAGAGAAGGATACTATGCTATAAAATCAAATATCAGTCTATACTATACACTTTAAGAATCCTGCAACCTGGTTGGTCAGGCGGCATCTTTACCTATGGGAAAATCTGCCCATAATTCACGAGTAAAGACGAAGCTGACCACCACACATTTTTCGCAGGTTGTATTCATACACTGTTTTACAAAATGTGTACTGCTGCTTTGCTTTTTCCCCTTGTTCAACTATGCTTCTTCTGTCAGTCGTAACATCCAACAACCCATAACAAACAGTATACACATAAATCTGATCACGTGCAGCATTGTGTTTTTTATCTTTATATTTGTCTTCTTGCTTGGAACTGCTGTTGCACTCTCACAGCTCCCCTTTAGCACCGCTTTCACTCTCCCAACCCCAGAAATGCCTCGCTTTCTTCTAACAATAATTAATGCAACCCGCATGTGGCCCATTAAAACTTACTGTCTGAAAACCACTCACGTCTATGTCGGCTCAACCCAGTTTGAACTAGTTAAAAAAGGCTGTGTTTTTCTCAGACTGTTTTTGCACTAGTGTGATTGTATCACCTATCCCAGCATACCTTGCTGTTCAGCAGACCACCCTCATCTAGCTTGACGCTGCCCACTCGCAACCGCTCTTGTCTCTTGTAGCTATAACCCAGTTAAGACTATTTAAAAAAAAAAAAAGGGTTGGGGTTGCCCTGATGGCCCAGTGGCAGCGCACCCATGCTGTGAAGGTGACGTGGGTTCTTGAATGAACTCAGGATGCCGCATCACGAGAGAGACCAGACCGCAGTAGCTGCCATTCGGCAATGCACCACAGTTGGGAAGGGATGGTATTGGGCTCCAGTGCAGTAGCAAACCCTGCGGAGGGCCATGGGAGCTTGCTCCCTCCACAGGGTGTTGATGCATGCAGCCAAAGCTACTCGATGGGCTACGATCACACCAGGGGAGGAGGGAGGAACTAAGGGTTAAAAAAAAAACAACATATCTGTCTATATGACAACCTGCTGCTCCCGGGGCTTTCCCTGGGTCCTAGTGCCCACCAAAGCTGGATTGTAGTCTACACAGTGGTCTGCCTCATGGGGAGGACAGCCCTCTTCTGGAGCCCCTGACATGTTGGGTAGACCTGCAGGAGATGTCTAGAAGCCAGGGCCTCGGGAGAGGGAGAATGGGGATCTACAGACCATAGAAGGGAACATCCCTGTGAGTAGTGTATATTTTCTTTATTTCAAAAGTTTTTCTAGGGAAGACATAATGAGCTGGTAACAGCTTGTTTCCAGATGCATCCTGGGGAGAAGGGGATGAGGCGAGGGAGTACAGTACAACTCTGGCAAAAAGGTGCAATAAAACAAATGTAAATATGCAATAAAATACTGTAGCCATGATCAATGGAACAGATATATCAAATTCACAGGATGAACACTTGAACTAGATACTAAAACCCAGGGTTAAGCTGCGGTCAGAGAGTGGGTGATTACTAGAAATGCCTGAAGCCAGGAGCTCACATTGCAGTGAAGGGTAGTTACAGGAGTGAGTTGTGAAGTCATGAAGGAGGGTTTTAAAGTAAAAGAGGGATAAGGCAGAACAGATAACGGGGGAAGAAAGACTAGAGCTTAGGGAAATGGAAAGAGAAAATAGCTAATCCTGCAGTAGATTTAATAGGAGGGAAGGTGAAAGAATGCAGATTGGTGTCATGAAGGTAGTAGTTGATTGTGCCGAAAGGAGGGGGAAAGATGTTGGGGGAGGGTGCTAAGCTAGAACTTGGAGATAAAGTGTGCACTTTGGGAGAGGCGCCTCGCATCAAGGGAGTGGAGGCAGAGGGAGCAATGGTAGGTGCAAGGAGGACAGTCCTGAGCAAATCAGCAGAAAGAGTAAAAGAGGGGTTCCAGTCTGGTCAGTGTGAACTTGAGAACTGCACTGTAAACATGTTACCGTAATCAGATATAGAGAGGATTATTCTTCAGAGGATTTCTCTGCGGGCAGGAAGCGGGATACATGCTTTATTCTTGTAAAGAGCCCAAAATTTAGGGTGGAGCTTCTGGTGCATGGTGTCCACATGCACAGAGAAATCAATGTGAAGATCCAACCGTACCCCAAAGAGATGTCCTCAATCACTGAATCATCAACTGTATGGAAGGCAGGGGTGTGCAAATTCCATTGCCAGACGTCCAAGGCTGACCTAAAACTACTGTCGGGCAGATCCTTTGATCTGCCGACTGCAGCCCAAGGACAAGAGTTTTTTTTCCATCAGTTTTTTTTTTTGATGCATCGTTTTTTTTTTCTCTCTGTCTTTCTTTTCCCCCTGATTCCCGGCCCAATGCCACTCCAAGGATCCACTTCCCTACCCTCCGCCACTCCAAGCCCCCCCTCCCACGAGCTTCGGATTCGCCAGATGTATGCCATTCGGTGGTTCAGCCCCTCTGATTTGTTGCTGCAGGCTGGCGTGTGTCCATTGGCCAAAATTAGCTTGAAGGCAGAGAACCTTTGCCACATGTGGGAAGGACCAGCTAGATGTGTGCACCATTATCAGGAGGAAGGTCACATCGAGAAGAGTGAATTATCTGATGTGAGGAACGAATAACAAGATGGCTGAAAACCTACTCCTGGTCCCTATTAATAAAGCAGCATCCAATTCATGCAAGTGAAGTTGGCGTGGGTGGCTCATCACTGGCGGCTGGCAAAGAAGTGGAACAGGAGCGGACAGAGGTGGGTGAAAAAAGTGTCACTGTTAGGGCACTCACACTTGTGCACACACTGCTGGCTAAGGTATTAGAGGGTAAAGAAAGTGGTTGGATTTATGTGTTTTGAGCGCCCGGACCAAGTTACTCCATTTTTTTTTTTTTTTTTTTATATTTGTGTCAGTCAGAGATGGAGTGAGAATATGTCTCCTGGATAGTACAGTTGGGCTGAGGGATGGTTACTGACTGCCATGCACTGGGGCTACTCTGCAAGTGCTGCAGCTTGTGTAAGTGTGCGGAAGTTCGTTTTGCAGCTCGCAAGTTACTGTGTCCTTAGCATGTGTGTTTTACACTGCTAGCACTGCCGGCCTGGTTATTCTTCAGCATGTGTATATGGGTAGTGGTATGTCTGGCCTGGTTAGTTAGTGCAGCTAGCAGCATTTAACCTGGACAAGGGGGGGTCTCTTCAAGCCTCGTGCAGTTTGTGATGGCCTGCCGCCTGTGTGGCAAAGTGTGCAGCGCGATCTGCAATGCCCTCACCGAACCCAAGGACAAGCTTGCTTGATCTTATTCCGTTGCTGGCTGCTGAAAAATCCGTGCAAAAAAGACACTGCTGGGGCATTCAAGTGAGCAATGTGCTGCCGCACTTTCACATGAAATGGCACTGTGCGGCATCCGCTATGTTCCTTCATGCCGACTTTACAAACAGAAATTAAACCAAGGTAAACAAAATGTTTGGGCTTGTGAAAAGTCAAATAGCAGGGTAAAGGGGTAAGGCTTTGGGGGGACTGTTGGCATTGGCAGGGGAGAGAGAGATGGAGGAACCCTTTCCAGAGGTGATGTAGGTGGTGTGGGTGTGGTATCTCCCTGCAAAACTAGAACAGGCTCACAGATCAGTTTTTCCTCTAACTTGATTCTCCTGTAAATAAAATTTTTGTGGATACAAAATTGCTGTATTTTAACCAATACAAGATCATGTACAGTGAAATGACTTGCCTGTAAAAAACTGTAAAAATGGGTAACAGCAGGACCTCACTGACAACAATGTTGCATCTTAGCTGGGCTGCCCTGGGTAAAGAATCTGGGGAAACGTGGCTTACTGAAGGTGGTACTTGATTTTTTTTTTGTGGACTGTTTTCCCCTCCGTTCGCTGGCTACTTGGGCATCTCTCCAGCAAGGCACACAGGCAGTATTGCCTCTACTGCCCACCATGCTCTTTACCCGGCCAAGGAATCGGGTGCTGGGTCCTCCCTCCTGTGACCCAAAATGGGGGGGAGGGGGCAGGACCACGGCGAGTCAAGCTGGTATCCGAGCCAGTGTTGGGTGTATGGGTGCAACCTACTCGCCCTACCTTCACCTCCAAAGCGGCTGGGGTTTTTCCACCTAGGTTGCTCCCTCAGAGCTCGGTCGTGCAATGGTGTCTATGCATGGAGTGCCAACGCCCGCCACAGCTCTGCCCCTACTTGCATGAGCGCTGCTTCATTGGTGTGCTCCTGACCACCACCAGAGGCCGCCTTTGAGCGTTGCATTCCCCGGAGCCCTTCCCAGGAAGAGAGAGCAGTTCTCAGGACGCTCAATCTCTTCCCTCTCCTGCTGACCCACGGCGGCCCGAGTCTGTCTCTGAACCCAGGTCGCCGGCGGTACTTGATTTTTAATGAAGCCTCATCCTGTTGTTTACATTCTTACTGCTTTTAATCTTCGTGTTTTTCTGACTGGTGGGGGGCACTCATATCTCCTGTTTGTGTCCTTCAGCTGGACTGTGGCTAGCTTTGATTTTTTTTTTCTGACATACTTCTAATTTGTCAAACACAAAATCTAGAACATCAGTGAATCTTGGTAAAAATATTTACTTTATCTTTGTATGTGCTAAATTTTCACATTTTCAAGTGTTAAGATGGTATTTTCCACAGAATAGGGATTTATCCCAAGTGACGCACACCATACATGTGGATAAATCCCAGTACTGACACTGTAGCACATCAAGAGGGGGATGCTGCACTCCAGAGATGCTGTCTTTTGGATGAGACATTAAACCGAGGTCCCGTCTGCCTGTTCTAGTAGCTGTTCAGGTGAATGTTAAAGATCCAATGGCACTTATCAAAAAGAGTAGGGGAAATTTTATTACAGCAAATAATATGTATAATATTGGAACAGCAAACAATACAGTTTCAATACTCACAACACATAGCTTACACAAAAATCAGAAACAATACAAATTACATACACCATTACATAATACATACATAAATCAAAGAAAATATCAGAAAGCAAGTTTCTATGCGTTTGGATAATTCCAGAAGAAAAAAATAAAATCTACGTAAAGTCAACATTACCAAAACCAAGACAATAATACTGAAGACATCATGATATCTTCAGTAACGGACACTTCTGAGAACTGGAGTCCTTTATGGGCTACATTATTTCCCACACCCATGTGAATAAAGCACACAGCACTACACACCCCACCACCTCACCCATTGTGTTACAAAATAAACCAGTTCTGACAGAGTTCATAGTCCATATACTATAGTGGAACATCCTTCCATCACTTTTTCTACTGTTCCCAAGACATCTTCTCTTTGTCAAAGTTTGCATGAATAACAATTTCATTTTCAATCATACATGCCAGAATCTGTGGGGAAATGTATTTTTGTTGCAGAACAAATTTGCATCGAGCCTGCCACATCAAAAACGTTATAATAGTAAAAATCAATTGTATTGTTCCGGCATCAATTTGCAAGATAAGCTGTGCAGTCCCTGTAACAAGATTCACATATGTAGTTTTTGTCCACCCAACCTCACCCCATTTGTAATCCAAATTAATACAAAAGTCGAAAGCATAAGGACAGTGAATAAAAAAATGCTCTTGTGATTCAATCTGATTCTGACAATACTCCTTGGGGCAATATCTCTCCTCAAGGCATTTAAGTTTAGCATTACCCTCAACTCCAAGCCAACCATGCATACACAGCCATAGTACATCCCACATCTCCGGTGGAGTTCTTTTATCAATTAAATAAGACTCTACTAATGGATGATCTTCACAGCACAGTGAAGGATATGCTACTGGTATCTGATAAGACCCTTCCTGAATCATTAAATGCAGCATTTTCCTGTTTGGAACAGAGACCTGTGCTTTAGTCAGTTTCCAGCGTCATATTTTGTCTAACCCATGTACCACAAATTGAGGCTAAATCTCTCGTTTTCGTGTGCTTAGCGGACCCTGTGTCCATAATTGTAACAGTGGTGCCACCCAAAGGGCTGCCACCCGTTTCCACCCTCTCTCACCAGGATGAAGAAAAACTGATATTGTGTTAAATAAAAATAGGCTATGTAAATAGCTAATAGGGTTCAGCATCTGTAAACCACCTTCCTTGATGTTCCTATACAGAATTTCCCTCTTAATGGGGTTCAAACGACTCCCTCAAAGTAATTGAAATGTGTGGCTCAAAATGGTGACGTCCATTGAACTTGGGGGGAGGAAATATCGCCTCCACCTATGTTAACAGGGGTAAAAAAAAGTCTTAATAATTGAAACACGTTTCATTTTTGTTTGTTGCCAATTTTTCCACTTTCTTAACCTTCTCAGCACTAGTCTCCAAAACCCTTCCCCAATTCACCCTTGCCATGTCTCAGTACCCAAATATAATACCCAAAATCGTAATACAGTCAGTTGACATACGAATATTTTGTATTTGTCTCAAGGGAGGAATACTGGGACTCAAAGTATACCCACATTTATTAATATTCAAAGCTGATCCTGTAAGTTGTGAAAAATTCTGAATCACCCCATATGCACATTCTGCTGAGTCCTTATCCTCTACCAGGAGACAGACATCATCTGCATAAGCTAGCATTTTTACCATTGTCGATACCCCCGGAATATGAATGGCTCTAATCTCGGTCTTATGTCCAATCAAATGGAGCACTGGATCTAAACTAAAAATATACAGTCTAGGGCTCATGGGGCATCCTTGTCGGACTCCTCGAGCAATTTTCACAGGTCTCCCTACATGTCCATTTATTAATGGGCTGGAAGAAGCAGATGCATACAGTGTCATAATCCAGTTTGTGAAGATACTTGGTATTCTATAATGATCCAATACCGTTTTTAGATATAAATGTGAAACTGTCAAATGCTTGTTCCTGATCCAAACTTAACAGGTATCCCTGCAGTAGATCCCTCTGCCCTTGAGATACCACCTCTTTTAATAGTATAAAATTATCCGTTATTTTCCATCCTTTAACTGTACATACCTGGCTTGAGTTAATGAGAAAGGGGGCCACCATCCCAAGATGATTTGCCAAGATTTTCATTAATATCTTTAAGTCCGTATTCATAAGACTCAGCAGATGCCAGTTCTGTAAAAGACGTCTGTCTCCCTTTTTAAATACAAATAGTTGCCCTGCATGACCAAATTGTGGGGCCACCTCTTGTCCATCCAGAATCGTATTAAAGACCACACATAAAACTTCTGCCAACTCTGAAACACATGCTTTATACATCTCCGAGGTTAAACCATCTGGTCCTGGAGTTGTATTATTATTTAATGATACAATGGCTGTCCTTATTTCCTGTTCAGTGATTGGTTATACCATATCGCAGGGTTTTATTTAACTCCAAAAATTGATTAGCGTTTTGCTCATAAAAGTGCTAAAACATTGTGAAAATGCATAGCACTTGTCTCATTGTGTTTAACAAACATAAGACTTCTAGAAACCCTATATAAATACTTCCTGTACAGTTAGCATTGTCCCAAGAAAAAACTGCTAATCAATTATTTAAAACCCTGATATCAGAAAGCAGACTAGGCTCACAAGGAGGTTGCACACAGTGTTGAAGTAAGTTTGCAATCATATCATGTGACACCGTAGAAGCCGTATATAAACATTCCATATGACGATGGACCTCATGAAGAATATCTTCATGAGAGTGTACCACCTCCCTTTTTGGGGTGCATAGAGAAGCCATCACTCCTTGCTGCACTCTTGTTCTGCAACTTTCAAAATATCCCCTGTGGCTGTTTTTCCTGGGGGTCCTTATACGATGTTCATATAAAAGAGAAGACGCCCGTTCATACTGTAATTTTTCCATTTGTTGCTTCAAATGAGCAATCTGACTAGCATATTCACCGTATCCCTCATTAACTAATGACACCACCCGCATGTATTGCCCCCTTAAGGTCAGATATTGGAGGTATTTTTGTGAATGGGAACAGAATGCCCATTTTTTTAAAAAGGACTTAATATCTAATTTGGTTTGAACCTACCACCGGCTTACATTTTGTTCCAGTTCAATAACTGACTTTCGAGCCCGTATTAGGTCCTGGATACCAGTCACACACCACATATCCTGTAATGCCGTACTATTCATTTTCCATATGCCCCTTCCACGGCTGACACCCTCCCCTAAGGACAGACTGACCTTCACCATCATGTGGTCCGAAGTCTCTAGTGGAACAGTGGCAGCCTGTATACACTTCAAATAAGCAGCAATCAATACCAGATCTATTCTTGTAGCCAATATTGCTTTGTAAAAAGTATACCCTCCAGAGGCATGTACTTGCCTATAAGCATCAAAAAGCCCTGTCTGTCATACTATATTATTTAAAGCATTTGAATCACAATACAGTGTCTTTCCCTTAAGCTCTGTGCCAACCAAGGGTAATCTGCAGTTGAAATCGCCCACCCAGATCAAAAGTCGAGAAGTAAACAAAAAAGGTTTTATCGCCGTGAACAAATCTACCCTCCCTTTTTTAGTTTGGGGTGCATATAGGGAAATCAATCTCCTTTGTTTCTGGCCATGGTTAAAATCTAAAAGGAGTGCCCTCCCTGGGCCAATATCCACCACCCGTGTGACCATATAGTCTCAACCCCGAAGGACAACCCCAACCCCACCACAACATTCCTGGGTACAAGAAAAAAAAGCTGGGCCCCAACACCATAACTTTTTTGCACATTCTACTACATTAACCGTATACAATCGTACATCCTGTAAGCAGGCTATATCTATATAGTGCTAGTGCAGAATGATATCCCGGTGCAGTAATAACAAAATGTTTTGCTTTACCAATGACTACATACTCACGTCCTACAATCTATGTATATAAACCCTAACTCTGGGTCCTATTAATGACCCTTCAAACTGTAACCTGCAATATCCCACAACGATCCTGGATGCTGTTATCCTACTATGTAAATAATGTATATATACCATAACTGATGGATTTATGTTTAATTTCTGTGTAATGTAATGTTTTAACCTTTCTTGTTCTGACGTGGAGCCTTTGCAAAGGAGTCTATGACTCAAAGGATTATAATTCCGATTTCTCTTCAATAAACAATATGATAGTCTCGGAGGACTGAAAAGGTTACTACACGTCTACGACCATTATGAATACTATTCACATTAATTGTGGCAATATTATATATATGTATATATATATCTATATATATATGGTTGTGTCATTGTAGTTTAGCAAAATTGAAACAGCAAAAGAAACTGTAGGACATAATCAAGTCACAGCCTATTTACCCAACCTTTGACTTCGTCTAGGCTGTGAGCTGCCTTGTTTTAGGCGAGCTCATATTACTTTGTCCACCGGTATCACATCTTCCTCCCCAGAGTCAGAGGACAACTCTTTGTTAGAGGAAATTGTCATAGAATCTTCTGATTCGTCTCCAAAGTCTGTATCTACAGGTTGGAGTACTTCATAAGGATTTGACAATGGGACATCTGGCACCTCCTTTCCTAATTTTTGTACTTTGGCTTTAGTTTTTACCGTTTTCATTGAACGTTTTTGAAACCACCACAGTCATTTCCGGGGGGGGGGGGGATATCCTTTAAGTCCGCAACCTGGATTTCCCTTGCTATGTCCACTGCAGATTGTTGTATCCCTGGAGAATCTGCCACAATTTCCACATCCATCAGAATAGTTTCCACACAATTATGTTCTTCAATAGGAACCTCTTCCTCTGTATCTTCAGACAGGAAGGGTTGGGGGGACAGGGGGGGTCTGTTCAAACACAGCGCTAGGGCTATCTGTGGCACCTAATGGGCCCTGTATCAGTGAGTCTAGTGTTGCATCCTACTGTTTTGTTTCCTTAACATGTCTCTGAATAGTAATACTGTGACTCTGTGCTTTATCCACTGTATCCTCCTGACTAGGTCGGTCAGAGCCATTGTGTATGGCCCATTCACACTGTCTAAAGACATGACCTGGAACATCACATAAATTGCATTTTTGCATTTCAGTGCAATCTGTATTTGTATGTCCAGAGGAGAAACAGGAAGCACATGTTATTCTATCACATACATTGCTGAGGTGGAGATGTGAACCACATCTGAAGCATGTCTTAGGTTGCCCCGGGTAAAAACAGTGACCCCTCTCAGATCCCAGAAAAAACGCACTAGGCAAATGTTTATGTCCTTGTGGCCCAGAATTCAGACGGACTTTATATTTCCACCCCCCCGTCCAAATGTGTTCCCCATCTAAAATCGGGGAAGGGTCCCCCAAAACCACACACTGTTGTTTCAACCAGTAAGTCGCATCATGCACAGCTACCCCATCGTTTTGAAACAAAACTGTTACTTGTTTAATGGCAGGTTTTGTGAGTGGGGTAACACGAAAAGGAATCCATAATGCAGAGTGCTTTTTTTTTTTTTTCATATGACGTCCAAAACTGAACAAGGCCTGCAGGGGATTTAAAGCTTACATCATAGACAGTATCACCTGTAGCATGTATTAATGTGTATATTTCGTTAGAGAGAAATCTCAAAGAATCTTTTATCAATGTCTTACCAATATATACTCTATCAGGAGGAAGGGGCAAACCCCCCATGTATTGTATCCAAACTGCATTTTTCCTCTGGGCTGGGATATTACCAGAAAAAAAAGACTTCCGATTCCTAAACTGTTTCCATAGCAGAGCTGGCTGTACTCTTCCCCCTCTTTTCTGTAAGATAGGTCGTTCCGTATCCATATGTTCCCCCCCTCGTACCTCTGACCTGGGCAGGGAGCTCCTCACTAGATTCTACATTACTATGAACAGTAGGGGAAAAATTATTAGGGGCAGCTTTTGACAGTGCAGGCCCAACTACAGCCTGAACTGAAGGACAGGGATCAGCCTGTTGTACCTCCACGGGGGAATCCTCTATCAAGTTCCTTTTTACTGTGGTGTCCATAAGGTCAGAAACCCGCCACCCAACCTCTGTTTTTTTCCAACCAGCTCCCGTTAGTGCCAACTCCACAGTCCAACCAGTTGGCCTATGCTCAGCCAAAGCATCACCATTTCCATCCCAAGGCCACTTGTCTGCACACTCGCCGGTGGCATCTTTAAGCTAGCATCATTTTTACATATTGTCATTACTGTCTCTGTACTTGCATCAGGTATAATTTCCTCTGCCGGATTGATAGATTTACAGGCATTACTTACTGCGATCACATCAGGAAAGTCCATTACAGTCATGGATCCCACTGTATTCAGTGACGACTCTGCAGCCTGGCGGGACAGTGAGTCGTCATTCTGTAACGGGATCGTAGCCTCGCTCCGGGGTGGAACAGCAATACACAGCACAGCCAAGCTCGAGCTTCCACTCTCATTCTCAATTCTAGTCTCAGGAGCATCATCTCTTGAGCTTTTACCACGGCCTGGGGTTGATAAAACCAATAATAAACGCTGTTGCTGTTCCCCACTTAAAGCCTGTATAAAATCTACCTCTTGCTGCAAGCCTATAGCACAGAAATCCGTGTAGCCAGTCAGTTCTAGGGCTCCATATTCCACACTTATGCCTTCCATATCATGAGACATTTCCTCCGGTCTTATCTCCTGTGCTGGACCTACAGAGAGGGAGCCTGCTCTCCTATAGAGCTACCAGCCTCCATTGCCACATCAGCACTTCCTCCTTGGTCCGGCTCCAAACCGTGCTCCTCCATTCCTGCTCACAGGAAGAAGAGCCCCCTGGTGCAAGAGTAGGAGAATTTCCCCGGTGATCTGACCAAATTTCCCCCATTCACTAAAAATACCACCAACAGCTTAATCTGGTTCAATTTCAGTCGGTTACCATCTGTATCTCCCCCCCCCCCCAGTTGCCCCTGAAAAAGGGACTCCTAGTCTCAGTGGGGCTACCAGGTTTATTCATTTATTTACTGAAATCTTGGAAATACACCTTTGAGCTAGAAGCTCATTTACAAAGGTTCAACATCAAATGAGTGAAAAACACTAGGAACAGTAAAAGTGCAGTGTTACAGGGCACCAGTGTCCGAACAAAAAAAACAAGGATAACTTATTATTAGATTACGTGGTTAGCAAAATTCAATAAATCAGTCAATCAATAAATAAATAAAATACATTTTTATATTTTTTTAGAATAACTGACTGGGATACTGGCCAGTTTTTTGTGTAGCCCCCTGAAATGTATGTAACCCCCTTGTTACCTGAGGTTACTAGAATCCCAGTAAGACCTAGTGGTAGGCAGGGAAGGCAGCTTGTGAAACTCCAGTTAAATGGATTTCACACTGTCTCACTCTGTTCTCAGTCTCAGCTGAGACTGAGGGATGACATCACCATAGAACTCTCGCAGCTGCATGAGCCACACTGGAATGCTGCAGTTGTAAGTTAGGATAGAATGTTGGGGATTTTTGAACAGAGTCTGTGTGCAGTCTTGAAGAGAGGAGCAGCACAGCAGTCTGTGTGCAGGCTCTCAGAGCCTTAAGCTCTGTTTTAGAGCTACTGTAAGGAAGGTGTGTTTCCACGAAGGAACACAAGTAAGCTGATTGTGAAGTGGTGGAGACCGCTGTTGCTATGTCCATGTACCCCATCCCTGAGGATGGGGGTGAAAAATTTGCCTGTCTTCCAGGGCAACCCTCCTGGTTCGGCTAAGGAAGAAACTGCCTTTTCAAGTTGTGCTGCAGCACCAGAAGCTGTGGGAGAGAATTCCTGTGAGGAATTGCCTGTGGGGCACCTGCAACCAAAGGGTGAGTTCGCTCTGACATAGGGCCTATGCTTTCACCTGAACTGTTGGAACGTGGGGATTGGATTACTTAATTTGTAGGAGGTCTAGTGTAATAGACATTGCCGGTTAATTCAAGTAGGTTCAAGTCCAGCACAAAGAGTGAAGTAAAGTGGGGATTGGACTACTTAATAAGTGGAGGGCCTAGAGCAATGGGCTAAGCCAAGTAAAAGTATGTTCAAGTCCAGCACAGTGGGAAAGCAAGACAAGTAGAGGAAATGTGACATACATTTAGCCTTAATCTACATTGCCAAGCTTTACAGAATGAGATGTTTAATGTCCAGAGAAATGGCCGGGTATGAATTGTGGAAGCAAGAGGTGGGAGACCCCCATCAGTAGTAACCAAATTCACCTCTACGGATTTGCTCTGTGGCACCTTTACTTTCTCTCAGGTACTTGGTCAGTGCCTGAGGAAAGTACCCAGATGTGGGATTAAAGGAGAACTCCTGATAGAGCTGAGGTGCTCTTAGGTGGTTTAAGGCCACCAGAAAAGGTTTCCATGACATATGGAAGGTGTCAGTGGCGGCAATGGAGCCGAGCCTGGGAATCCCAGATAGTGTACAAGTTCGGGCTGTGTACCCAAAGCAGTGTGCAAGTCCGGGCTGTGTGCCCGGTGGGTTCAGAGCCTGAGGGCTAAAGTGTTGAAGAAGTGTTCCTGATTCTTTTTATCTGCATTACCAGAAGTGTAGCCCCGTGGGGGTCCATCTGTGCTTTGTTTGTTCTGCTTGGATGTGAATAAAAGCCACACTTTAGAATCCCATTCCTGGTATTGGACATTACAGTTATTGCTTCCTGTGTTCGGAATTACTTGGGTGCCCCAGTGCAGAGTAGCCAAAGCTAGCCCTTGTGCCGAGTAACCTATTCCTCCCTGAACCCAGTCCCCACCTGGTACTGCTGTCAGATTTAAACAGCATACCACCTGTCATTTGCAAAAAGGCTGGGGGGGGGGGGAGACGGGTTACATGTATACAAGATTATTTAAAAATATTAGCTTGGGATTTTTTCTGTCTTTTTAAAAAAGCATTATTTGTGTTGAATATTACTTTTAATACGGGTGTTAGTAGTATGGAGCATGTTTTCAATTGTTTGATGGCTGTTTCGGAAAGAGGCTGCTGTGCACACTACATACAGAATTTTCAGGAAACATGGGTCATGTAGTCATGCGTTACCTCGCCTTAATCCACAAGTCTTTCGGGAGGTAGGACAAGTAAAAAAAATTGTGTGGGCAAGTAATTTTTATACCACCACTTGCCCTGGGGCAAGTAATAAAAAAACCGATTTGCACACCCCTGACGGAAGGAGGGGTAGGGTGAGAGTCTGGCCAACCTCTGCTTTTTTTTTTTGATATTCAGGTTTATTGATTTTCATAATACAGAGCCAGAGGTGATAACAGAGCAAAATGATACCGACAACACGGATTAGATTGCACACATACCATGCCTTGCCCCCCACCCTCCCATCTCCCTTTTCCCACCAAAATCCCAGCCTTGCCTGTATACCCGAGAGGAATCTCCAAAGAAGTGATAAATTCTTTAGGTACCTATGGGATTCTCAGCCCTCAAAACTTCCCTTTATACCAAGCCATTAGGAGGGAGTGCTCCAGTTTGGAGCAGATAAAGGGTGTGAAGTTTCTCCCAGATTCTAGTATATCTATAGGGACAATTCCACAAACTTGCCACTAGCTTTTCTAGATTCAAGTTGGATAACAGTCCTTTCAGCCACTCTGTATAAGTTAAGGGGAGGTCGTCCAACCAGTGCCTCAGTACTACTTTTTTTAGGGAGGAGGAAATGATGGCCATATAGTGTCTTCTGACTTTCACATCCAGCCCCTTGTATTCCCTCAATAAACAAATCTCTGGGGTAAAGCAATGTTCTATACCCAATAGTGGGTCTGCTTTAGTCTTGATAGCATCCCATAGTTCCCTTACTGGAGGACAATCCCAGAATATATGGAATAGAGTTCCCTCCTCCTGATGGCATCTGTCACACAGAGGACTAGCTGTTCTACCTATTTTATGTAGTTTGGCTGGGGTCCAAAACATGTTATTCAGAAATTGAAACTGCATCACTCCTAGCCTGTCCTGGGTAATGTAATGATAAGTGTTATGCCATATGGCCAAACTCTGCTTGGTAACAAAGGTCATAGAGACCATTTTCTTGGGACTGAGGAACAGTTGATTAATGCTGGATGTTGGGCAAATCCATCTGGAGCTAAGCAGCCAGGTTGGGGGGGAGAGGTGCCAGAGGTATGGAGCACCATATTTTCCATGTACATGTGGATGGCAACAGAGGTAAAGGCAGTGCTCCGGATAACGTTGACATTCAAGAGTAATGTACTCACCATTTTTGACATTAGGTGAGCAAAAATATAATTTTGATGTGAAAGAGTGCTTTAAACTTGGAAAAACAGCTCTTTTTGAAGTATTTATGGAGCATTTCTAAGGGTTGGGATGAGTATCAGTACGCATCAAAAAAATGTTTTTTAATTATTTCTTAAAAATTGGTGAGTAAGGCCTGGTGGCGCAGAGGGCTGAGGTGCTTCAAGCTCCTTATCTTTTATTGGCCGGTGACCTGGGCTTGGGAACAAGCTTGGGGGGGGGGGGGAGATGAGAGAGGATTGAGCGGCTGATAGGCATTTCTCCTCTCTCGGATTGGGAGGTAAGCCCTTCCTGGCTCTTGGTTGGCATTGAGTGGAAGCTCAGTGGTAGCGTCAGGCAAATGGTGGGGCTGGTGCTAGGCTGGTTGGGTGGATGTGGTCGCTGGTTCTTGAGCGCATGCATTCCTCCATGTGCACGCGCATCCGTGTTGCTGAGGCCCCGGGACATAAGGGGAGAAAAAGGGACACATGAAGCCCTGCCTGCCCACACTCGCTCCGCGTTGCCACCGGTCCCCCGACCCACAAATCTGGATGCTGGGTCTCCGGGTTGGGGGAGGATGGTCCTCTCATCCCGGCCCCACCACGAGGAGCAATCTGTGGGGGATATGGGGCTTGGTGGACTAGGGAGGCAAGTTGCCTGGCAAGAGGGACAGGCACAGGGCAGAGATCCCTGCCTGATCAGTCTCCTCAGACCCTAACTTGTTTTCAGCGATCCCCCCCAATATCCTTTCCTATTTATTAATATTCCCCTATGTCTATCCCACACATGCTTGAAGACCCCTACTGTTTTTGCCTCCACTACTTCTGCTGGCGATCTATTCCAGGTATCTCCCACTTTCAGTGAAGTACTATTTCCTCACATCACTCTTAGAGAGCAACTCTGCACTTATGTGCTTTCATAAATAAAATGTTTCAGCTGTTACAATTTATTAGAGAATACAGTTTTTTTCATTTTCAATGTTCCTTTCCAAGATTTACAGCACATTTTGGTAGTCCATCTAAAAAGATTGTATAGAAAACATTTGCCTCTCTCCTGTTAACCTCACAGTGCCTTTGTTTATGACATCATAGTGCCCATCGTGACAACAGACTGTGATGTCACAAATAGCAATTGTATGGTTAGCAGGAGAGAGTCCGATACATATTGAAAGACTCAGTGAAATAATTGCTGCATTATCTGCAATATTTTGTAGACCAATGTCAGGGAAAAGTAAGAAAAAATAGCAAAGAACTAGAAAACAATAAAGTTAAAACATAATTGATGCAAATGTAATGTTTTTAAGCTTTTTTATTATAATACAGAGTTGCTCTTTAAATTTCCAACCCTCTGGTCCTTGTGCTCTTTCTCATTCGAAAGAGACTCCCATCCTGCACCCTGCTCATGCCCCATGAGGTACTTATAGGCCTCTGTCATCCACTCATTCTCCTCTCCTCCAGGGTATACATGTTGAAATCCCGCAGTCTCTCCTCGTAGAGCTTGCCGTGCAACACTTGCACCATTTTAACTGCCCTCCTCTGGACTGCCTCTACCCTGCATATGTCCTTTCTGAGGTGTGGCCTGCAGACACAGTCCTCCAGGTGGGGTCTCACTGGTGAGCGATGGCAACACCACCTCCCTCCTCCTGCTGGAGATACCTCTCCCAATGCATCCGAGCATCGCGCTGGCCCTGCCCACTGCTTTGCCACACTATCCTGCCACTTTGAGATCATCTGACATGATAATTCCAAGGTTGCATTCCTGCTTAGTGAATGCCAGACCTTCCCCCATCCTATACTCTGTTCCTGTGCCCTACATACATGATGTTGCACTTTTTGGCATTGAACCCCAACTGCCATGTTCTTGACCACTCCTCGAGTTTCCCGAGATCCCCAAGTATTCTTTCTACCCCTCCCGATCATTCACATTATAGTATACTGTACTTTCCCTTCCAGTTTATCTGCAGTGCCACTTATGAAGACATTGGAGAGGACTGGTCTCAGTACTGAGTCCTGCTGCACCCTACTGGTCACTCTTCCAGCATTAGAGTGAGTGCCTTTATCCACCACTCTCTGTTGCTTATCTGTTAACTAGTTTCTAACCCAGTTTACCACTATGGATCCCATCCCTAGACTGCTCAATTTCTTTATCAGTTTTCTGTGCGGCACAGTGTTGAAGGCTGTGCTAAAGTCCAGATAGGACACGTCCACATTCTGCCCCCCCACAAATTTATTTCCCTAGTTACCCAGTCAAAGAAATCAAACAGGTTCATCTGGCATGACCTTCCCCCTGTGAATCTATGCTGCCTTTGGTCTTGCAGCAGAGAGTGAGTTTTCAATGTGGAAAGCTTTGGTTATGCTCTCAGGATAGGAGTGGTGGAACCAGCTAGCTTCATGATCAGAACCTTATAGGAAACAATTGTGCACAGGAACTGGCAGTGCATGAGCTGGGTTGCCAGCCAACGTATAAAAAAGAGAAAAGAAAAGGCTCAGCACTTGTAGAGAAGTAAGTAAAAGTCCCTGGTATTGGTGTCGTACAAACAAGAAAAGTTTTATATACATTAAAAAAGTTGTGTGGGGCCGGCCCGTCGGCACAGCGGTTGGAATTCCGTCTGCGACGCCGGCGACACAGGTTCGGGAACAGACTCGGGTCGCCGGAGGGAGAAGGATGGAGCGTCTGGGGACAGCTCTCCTTCTCCGGGGGAGGGTGGGGATGCGCACCAGCACATGCTGACTCCTGGCAGAGGCTGGGAGCACAGCAGTGACGACCGGGTGCGGTGCTCAAAGGGGAGTGACAGACGTCGGCGTATGCCTTGACGTCAGGACGTCATTCTCCACAGAAAACCAGGATTGCCCTCCGCTGCCATCGATCCCATGACTGACACACCTCAGCGGTACCCCGTGCCAATGAAGTAGTGCGCTGGCCTCCCCCACTGGTGCCTTCCCCCTCGGAGGAGGAGGGGGGGGGACCCGCCCGGCAAAAGGATACACCAGGTTACCCGGGGGGACTGCCATATGAGGTTGGTAGCTGGTGAGAGTCGGGAGGGGTAATGGAGACCCGAAGGAGTGGGCAGCCAGGAAGAAGAAGGAGGCGCAAAAAAAGTTGTGTATGTTTTTTCTGCTGTTTTTTTGCATAAAGTGTAACACTTGGGTGATTGGCACTTTAATGATGATGTATAAATAAGTGGCACATTTGTTCATTCCTCAGACCTGCCCTTTGAGGAAGACCCAGTGAAGGGTTGAAGCTCTGGGGTTAGTAGGTGCTGTCCAGGCACTTGCCGATTAAACTTTGCACTGAATTTTGAATTTTCTCTACGCGTGCTGAGCGTTTTTTTTTTTTTTTTTTTTAATTTATTATGATCTTGGATTGATCACATCTTTGAGCTAGAAGCTCTTTTACAAAGGTTCCACATCAGCAATTTAACACAGATAACAAAGGAGACGTATAAGATAACACAATTAGACAGGGTATACAGGGTCATAGCAGATCATATTCCAATATAATGGCATTGTACAATAAACACAGGTTACACACATAATGCAGGGTTCTTAACAACTTAGTTAGCTATACATAGAAGGATAGGACAATGTGAGAGTCAGCCAAAGAAGGTGTTGTCAAAGAGTGGTGGGTAGGTATGAGGGAGTGGGGGTAAATCAGGTGAGTTATGGAAGGCTAGGACAATGTGAAAGTCAGCCAAAGGGGGCTTTGTCAGAGGGTGGTGGGGTAGGTATGAGGGAGTGGGGGTGAATCAGGTGAGTTATGGAAGTGGATAGGGTTGAGCGCATGCTAGAGAAGGAGGGGGAGTGAAGTGAATTGGAAAGGATAGGAAGTGGCTACAGGGAGGTCAAAGCGAGTGGAGCTAAGAGAGCCAGTGCAGTTGCTTAAGTGCTTGAGGGGAACTCCATGGTGAAAGCAGTAGGGGCCAGCTAGGGAAAGCAGTCACAACTGCTCTGTGCTTTGAGTTGCTGGTGAAGCTTAAACTTGAACGGGCCCAGTTTGGATTAAGTAAGGATGTCATTGTGTAGGGAGTTGAGCCGGTATGGGGCACTGTAGGTGAACAACCTTTGTCCTTGAATGGTGCAGCATAGGACCAGGTAGGACTGGCTTTCAGAGCCTCTTGTGTGGTGAGGGTTACTGGAAAGGCTTAGAAACTCCTGAATCTCCCGGGGTGTAAGCCCAAGGCTATTTTTTTTTTTTTTTAGCTAGTAGGCAGGTTTGATATTTTATTCTGCCTTGCCTGTATTTTTTTTATATGATCAGAACCTTCTAAGGTTGTCCAGGAGAAGAGGGTTTGCAACAGTGTTGAAAGCCTTGACTACTGTAGGTCAACAAAGATTGCGGACATAATCAGACCCTGCCTGGTCCATTCCGGATAGGATGGAGTCAGTGAGCTGGAGGGAAGAGGTTGTGGAGTGCGACTGCCAGAAGCCAGACTGGATAGGGGTTCAAAGGAAGAGGAGTCATAGAAAGGGGAGAGTAGAGAGAGGACAAAGTGTTCCTGGAGCTTAGCCAGGGTGGAGAGAATAGGGAGATTGGCTGATGGTTGCTAGGAGATGGTTGTCACACACTTTGATGGGGGGGGGGGGACTGTTGCCCATTTCCAACAGTCCGGGAAAGTGGTCAAGGAGAAAGAGAGGTTGAGTATAGTAGATATGAGTATAGAAATGGCATGAACTGAGAGGTGAAGGAGCTTGGGATCAAGGCCATTGGGTTTCAGACTTTTGAGAGAGTTTAGAGTCGAAAGGCCTTGCGTGGTGTCACCAGAGTGGTGGGGAAGAAGGCGGAGGGGGCGAGGAATGGAGGGAGAAGGGCTTGAGGAGGAGAAGAGGAAGTGAGTGCAGAATATAAAGAAGGTATTGAAGGAGGAGGCAACAGGGAGACCGTGAGATGGGAGAGTTATCCAGCTTGAGGACTGGGGAAGGAGACTGGATCACTGCAAAGCATGGGAAGTGATAACCTTCCAGAACTTAGGTGAATGACCTAGATTGTTCTGGAGTGTGAATGCAAAGTATTCAGACTTTGCAAGCCTGGTAGCAGTGGTACAGGCATTGTGAAGAAACTGATATTTAGCCATGTCAGCAGGTGGGCTAGTACACTTGTGAGTCTGCTGGGCTTGCTCTTCAGCATGGAGGTAGGCAGGCAGCTTGGCTGAGATTAACAGGGGGTGGGAACCTCTGACCTTTTTTTTTTTTCTAAGGGGGATGTGGTAATCTTAGGCAGTGATGATTCAGAGTGGAAGAATTGGAAGGCAGAGTTGATGTTATTAGCTGCTTGGTTGGGAGACCAATCAGTTGAGAGTAGGTCAGTGTGGAGAGAAGAAAAGCCCAGTGACCTAAATGAGTGAATTTGGATAAATTTAGGAGGAACTTTGGGACAAAGAATTTCACACATGCAGTAGATCATGTGGTGGCCACTGAGGATGTTGGGGAGAATACCAGAGGCAGTGATACAGTGAGGGTGTTAGAAAACAACCCAGTCCAGTAGATAGTGGTTAAGGGTTTTAAGACGGAGCCGGTGGGGTCAGAGATCAAGTGGAGAATTGCAAGGATGTTAGGTTTTTGCATAAATTTTGGTAAGAAGGGGAGGGCAACTGATGCTGAATTCTCCAATAATGAGTAACATGCCTGAGGAGGGAGAGATGAAATAGTACAGAGAAGTACAGTTATTGAAGCAGATAAGCCAGGGCAGCTATAGACCTCTGCAATGTAGATGGGGCAGAGAAGTGAAGGGAGAGGTTAAGGAGAAGCAGCTCAAAGGCAGAGGGAGAAGAAACTCAGAGAACAGATACAGATTTGGATGCAAGATGAGATGTAGTTATCCACTCCAGTGCCTCTCTAACTTAGATCCTCCCTGGTGATTGTGAATCCAGGGAGAGCAAAAGAGATATCAGTGATCTTAGCAGAGAGTCAGGATTCTGAGATTAATAGGATATTTGGTTTGAGATTGAACATGAGAGATTGTAGCTGGTTTACCTTGGGAAGGAGATGGATGCCTAGGTGGGTCACCGTTTAGGAAGCTGAGTGGGGTTGGAAGAGGCAGAGCCAGGATTAAGCTCAGCATTGCCTACTGCAATAAGAAACAAGGTAACCAGAGCTTGTGAGCCTATGAGCCGCTTGGGGGAGGAAGGTGTTGGATTGGGGAGGGAAGAGAGAGAGAGAGAGAAGGTGCAAAAGGGCTTCAAAGTGGAGCCAGGGAAACGGTAGGAAACAGCACCCAGGACATCAGGGGGAGGAGGAAGGGAGTGTGAAAGACAGTGAGGTGGAGAGTAGGAGGGGGCAGGAATAGATGGAGGTAGGAGGAAGGTGGGGGAGGAGGGAAAGGAAAAGTGCATGGTGGTGAAGAGGGGTAGCAGATGAGACACCTGTTTTGGGGAATAATAAGGGCCAGATAAGTAACACGGGGGTGGGGGTGAGCCAGTAAACAAGAAGCTGCTGATGATCAGAAGTTTAGGCTGTGTTCAGAAGGAGGTGGTAGGGAGCAGCAGATGATGGGTGGTGCCAGACCTCTACTGGTAGGAAGGCAGCCGAAATCAATAACAGCGGGGGGCTGTGAACTACCCAGATAGCTGATAACAGTAATAGCACTGGGGGCTATGGACTCCACCCAAATTGGGGTGGGGATGGCTGATATCAGTAATAGCAAAGTGTGTGTGTGTGTGGGGGGGGGGGGGTAAACCTTACCCAGATAGAGAGATGGCCAGTATCAGTAATGGCAATGGGTGGGAGCTCAGGACTCTGCAGATACAGAGATGGCCAATAACAGTTATAGCAATGGGGGTGTTGTAGGCCTCACCCAGATGGGGAGCCAGTATCAGTGATAGCAGTGGGAGGTATAGGCATCATCTAGATATCCCTGACGGAAATGGCTTGGGAGGGAAAGCTGAATGGAAGAAAGAGGCTGTGTTTTTCCTAGAGCCCATTTTGCCTGTAGCTATACCAGTGTCTTCTGTGTGTGATCATACCTCTCTCGGGGATTACTTTTTTTTTTAGAGAGGAAAAGATTTTGTACAGAAAAACCTTTTTTTTTTTTTTTCCACAATTTTCTGAAAATTACAGTGGGGCCTTGGTTGCAATAATGCTCAGTAGTATTATAATATGTCCCCGAACGCTCTTTGCTGTATAAAAGTGGTTTCATGTGCCTTCGGCTGGAGTGAGAACAGCGAAGCTGAGCTGTTTTGGCTCAAGCTGAAGGTAAGTGAAACCACTCTGATACAGCAAAGAGTGGAGACGGGGGGGGGGGGACATATTAGTATATTATTCATTGAGCGTGATCGAGTGTGATCAGTAATATAATTAAAAAAAAAAAAAACTGTTCCCTGAACGTGAGGTGCTCTTCACAGAATAAGAGTATCTCGCACACAGAGGAAAGGAGCTCTCAGATTGGTCAGGAGTTCTCTCTTGATCTATAATGTTGGTTATTGGGTGATTTACTCACTTTTTGTGTTAGTCACTCGGCCTCCGGCCTCAGGACACACCATATAAGGAATGGGTAATTTCCCCCAATAACCCATGCCCTGTCATGCCTTAGTGCTTAGGAACAGAATAAAATCAAACTTGTATGTACGTCCTGGCAGTTTATTGTTCGTACTATATCACTATTAAATTTGTACAGTAAGATTTTTAAAGATATATGTTGCTGCATTTTATTACTCTGCAAGACCTAGCCTGAGTTTTTCTAAATTTTATGTTTTTAGATAAGTGTAGTCTAGCAAAAGCAATTATGCACTGAACTGAAATTTAATGACACAGGTTTTTAGTAGAAGAGTAATGTTACTGAGTGGGACTGGTGTGGGCACTGTTATGCAGTCTCTGTAGAAGGCTGATGTATTTTAAGATTTACTGTGCATCACCTTAGTCATCATTCCCATAAGTATTAATTTTAACTCTACTAATAAGAAACCGAACAAAAGTGGAATTATGAGTTCAGTAGTATTCCATGAAAGGTCAGTTGTTAAAAAGGCAGAGTCTGACATTCTGTGAAAAAGGTGCCTTCATTAATCATCCTGATAGGATAGCATAGGATATTCCTGACCAATAAATACAAGTGAAACTGACAATATAATGTTTTAGACTGTAGGGCTGATTCTTTGTTAAAAAAAGTAAAATATCCCCAAATATGCTTATAGTGATCACTACTGGCAAATTAGTCCTGTTTGCCTATATTTACCATACAGAAGTTACTATTTTATACTGTATGTGAGAATTATAGTTGAAATAATGGCCTATTTTGATACAGAGCTGATTAGTATTGCAGACTTTAAGATAAGGTACATTAGGATTAAAAGCAAGCTTGTACAGATACTGTTTATACCCTTTTAAATAGTTTGGATACTGTTAAGAATCCAGAAATACAGAACTGATGGTCTGCTAATGCTAAGTGAATAAATTAGCCTGACCTATGGGAACAAATGCACTCTGAACCTTAGGTTATCCCGGTGAATAGAGTAGTACAGTATCAGCATAACTCTAATTAAAAGCCATATTTCATACGTATGTCAAATGGCATGTGTTTGGTCACTTCAGCACAACATTAAATTATGTGCCATTGCATTTTGAGAGGTATTATAGGGGAATTTACCTGTTGCCTTTCAGAAACGCCTCGAGAACCTGCACGTGGCTGTGGCCATTATCTTTTCTGTTGCTTTCCTAGACCATGTCCTGTCATGTAAAATCCAGTAAATGTTTCGCTTGATACTATTGAATAGCATGATAAAATGAAAGACTTCTCTGGTTAGTGAACATTTAAGTTCAGTGAGGTTGTTGCTTTATAGTACTTTTATTAATCCGTTTCCTTTTCTTCCAACCTCTGTTCAAGCTGGACACCCCAGCTCTGGCTTATTGCTGATAATCTCCCAACCCCAGCAACTCCCATCTCCCACTCTTCGTTATCTCTCATGGTTTGTGCCCATGATGGGGCCTTTGGGAAAACATCTCTCCTTTACGGAGCACAATCCAGTGGAGGAGTGAGTTGGGAGAGCAGAGCCCAAAAGTGCTGGTGGCAGAGTTTTTCCTGATTTTTCTCCCCTTGACCCTCCTACCACCTGTTCACACTGTGCACAGCCCAGTCCTAAACTCCATCGTATGTAGCGAGACCCTGCAGAGACCAGGCCTCTCATGGGTGGGCACATACTGCCCTGGCTGCCTGAGAGCTAGTGACCTGGGCTCACTTGTAAACATTAGTCACATGCATTGTAACATGACGTGCAATCTCTGGCTCATAGAGTGGCTACTAATGACTTGAGGTGCCTTTCAGTGCCACTGGGTCCCCCTAGATGTCTTGGTGGCTACCACTGCCTTGTGGCTCTGCAAGGCTCAGGGGCAAGAGTGCTTTTATTTCCTTTGTTGCTATTGAGGTTTGTGTCTCGGGCAACCCAGAGAAAGGTTAAAATGTGCCTGGTGTTAGTATGGTACTACCCCCCGCCCCCCCGGGATGCAGTACCTCCCCACTAGTCCACACCACCCATGAAGCAACACACTGTAGTGGCAGTCCCCAACAGAGCGTGCATCTAATATTGTAACTTAATTAGTACTCAGAGTAGGATTTCAAACAAAAAACACGTTTTTATTTAGGGCCAGGAATTCAGCCCTGAATGAGAGGAAAAGAGGGGGATTAACAGCAAAGAAATAGTGCAGTAGAGTATCCTGTGACTGGTTTTCTGTGCCCTGAAAGTCCAGGCCGTTTTGGTCCAAGCCTGTCTTCAGTACGTACTCTCTCTCTCTCTCTCTCTCCAAGGCCAAACCAGTAGGGTTTTGCTTAGTCCCATCCTCATGTGGGAATCTTTATTCACTAGCTATATATAGTACTGGACTGCAGAAAATTAATTTTAAGCAGAAGAAATCTATACAAACAAAAATGAAAATTTACTCACGATGCTCACAATAAGCACTAAGTTATAGAAATCACTTTTGCTGTGCACTGTATGTTTTATTGTTATGGATAGGAATATGAGGATTTACCCAGATTCAGATTTGGGAGTGGCCTTGGTCTTCTTGCTCCCTGAGACCTGTGGACTATGCACGTGATGTGGAGGTGATACATTTGTTCTCTGGGGAGGGCTTTAATTACAATCATTACTAAACAGTACCTTCTGTTGTCAGTTCACATTTGGGACTTGGCATCAGCCTCGGAGGAGACAGGTTTAGTGCTACGTGCAACATGTCTAGACAGATTCGATGGAGGACGGGGTGAAAAAAGAGGGAAGCCATCAGGGGAAAGAAGAAAATTTAAAAAAGGGCTGAGCTAGCATACGCTCAGTTTTAAATTATTGCATATGCATTACTCTTCAGTAAATTATGCTGCTTAAAATAGTGCTAGTAAATCATAATCTCAGAAACTATATTTTTTGACCATTAGCATTTCTGTTATGTGTGGAAGGATAATACTTCAGTTTTCACAAATAGAATTTCTTTTTAAGTTAGGGTATTTTAATTTCTTTAATCATATACAACAAAAGGGAAAGCAGTATAAACTGCTATGTCTGCAGTATAGTTGTGACTATTTTTCTTTAATGTCATAATTTTTGCTTAATGGCTGTTTGTGCTACATTGAGTAACTCTATGGGTTGCTTAACATAAATGATTGCATTTGCTTATGATTAAAAGCTTCCTCGATCAGAGGTACTGTACAGGAAATGTGTAAATGATTTGTTGTTCAAGCTTTCCACTTCATTACCAGCATCATACGCTGTGCAAAGCTATTGTCTAAGAGTTAAGAACAATTGTAATGAACTGTATAATATTGCTCCTTTTTGCAAAAATTAAGAAACAAATAGATTTTTAAGAACAGTTTAGCATGCATATTGAGCCTGCACAGTGTATGCTATGGATGGCACTTGTTGATTAAGGCCAAACTATGGGTTCCATGCCAAGCTAGCATGGCATAGCCAACAGCACTTGGTATTGTTCTTCTTGAGTAAGACTTACTCTGCGATTTATCATATAGCTACTGCTGCAAAGGAGAGCTAAAGTGTTTCTTCCTATGAGTTTATATTCTCTTCTTTTAAGCTTCCATGTTCCCTGCACAGATGCACATACAGAGTAAGTGCCTGGCTCCAGTTACAGTATGTCATCATTCCTGTGACATTTACAAGGCCTAGGAAGACCATTATGGCTATTTTGCCGTGCAGTTTTGTCTTTATTCTAGCCCTACTAATATGAGTAGGGTATGTCTGTGCTGACAGTGAAGAGGCCACAAATGAAGGTTAATATAGCAATAGCTGTACAACAATCTCCCCCCCCCCCAATTTACTTAGGTTTTTATGCTGTGCAGTTTCACGTGTGATTTCCAGATGTGACGCTTGTACCAAGCTGCAACCTGTGACCAGTACCTGGCAGTAAAATGTTGCTGTAGGCATTTCCATAACCAGATCATTATATTACTGACAATTATGAATATGTCATCTTTACCTTGTTTCTGTAAAACACCTTGTAGTGGTGCACATATAATTAGCATCTAGAATATAAATTGAGTATTAACATGCATTGGACTTTGAGGGGACCAGTTATGAACATTTTAAGGGTGTACAAAAATATGGTTGACTTATCAGGGAAGGAAAATACACAAAACCTGGAAGTATTAGCAATAGCAGTAATAATACTAGTGCAGATTTACTAGTATAAGAGTTCAAACTATAATACTGTGGAATGCTAGGTTATTCTGTGTTCAAGAGCTACATTTATCAGAAAAAATGATGATATACAAATCACTTCCATATCACAGAATGTTCTTGGTCAAAATTGGCTGGAGGCAAGTGATATCTTCGAGTAAACAGTATATGAAGACCATATCTTAAAATGATAGATCACCTAATTTTGTTCTGACAGAGGTTTTTGCCGCAACAAACATCTGTCATTGAAATACCAATTCAGAGATATGGAAGCCAAATTGTAGAGGTTTTTCAGTATTTGTCAATCCTAACTCATAAGAATGCTTGTGTCACCTACATAGCTATTATAGGATACTGAGATGTGCTGTGGTTTACCAGGCATTATTAAAAAACTTAAGATTGTTAAATTGCATTTTTCCAAAAAATAAAACTTTACATATATTTCATGATATGTTCTAGGGTTAAAATTTAAACTGAAAGCATAAATGCGTCACTGTATATAGGCATTTACTGACTAATTTTCAGAAAGGGAAAGGCTAAGGATTTCTCAGGAGCAGGCTTGTAACCGTATATTTTTTTTTTGAATAAATTACAGCATATCAAATGTCATAGATATGTGTTTACTTTTTGTATGCTGAATCCAAAACGTTTAGAGGTTTAGGGCACCATACAAACAATATGGAATTTATATTACTGAAATTAATTCTAAAGGGGAAAGTATTCTTAGCATCTAATAAAAGGCAAACCCAGTAGCATGGCTAAATGCAGCGCTGTCTGATTTTAGTGGAGACTAAACAAAACACTTATATATAGTTATTAAATGGTAACATACAATTGAATCTTATTTTTTTAATAAAGTCTGTATCTTTAAACATCTTCTAAAATTGCCACTGGCACCAATAAAACTGTAAAATAACAGTAACATTGGCGGGCCCGATAGCACTGAGGGTTGAAGTGCTTCTCCCACCTCGCATACGCTAGCCGGGTTTGGGAAGGAGCCGGGCCATCGGGGTCGGCAGGGAAAGAGGATTAAGTGTCCGGAGGACAGCTCTCCTCTCGGGGGGTTGTTGTTCGGCATTTGACTGGCCTCTGGCGGAAACCGGGGCCACAGCAAGCGTTGAACTGATGTTGAGGGATGGGGAGTGGTGACGTTGGCGGTGATGCCTTGGCGTCTGGGTGCGTGCCACTCCCCATGAACAGGGAAAATGCCCCACAGGCTCTAGGGAGACGGAGCGTCGAGGTAGTCCTCTCATTGCCCTCACCTGCCTGACTCCACGGTCCCCGACGAAACCAGAATAGTATGGGGTGTAATCTGCCCCATCTCGTCCCCGCCCTGGGGGGGTAGAATCGAGGCTCCATGGGGGTCGACCGAGATGTCAGGTAAGGTGGCGGACAGGCCTCATTGAAGCTCCTGATGATGTGGTGCCTGGGGGGTGTATAAACCGTAATTTCAAAAAAAAAAAAGTAACATTTTTCAATAAGGATATTAAAATACTTAATTCACTTTAGCTTATGCATGTTTTTTTTTGTTTGGTAACCAGGTAAGGCCCAAGGCCTGTTTTCAGGGTGACCCTGGAGCAATGGAGAGGTTAAATTACTTGCTCAAGGTCACACCGTATGCAGACGGAGGTTGTAGGAATCAGACTTGGGTCTGCTGGATGTACCATGCTCATTTACGACTCATAACTCTAACCGCTGGGCTATAGTGCCAACCTTAGTGTCCTCGAACTTAGTAATTTATGACAGTATGCTTATAATTTAAGCGCCCATCAGAAGAGTGAAGTTATGTTCCTGATAGGGAGGATAAGTTGGGAACTGAGTGGCCCACTGGTTAAGGCCTTGCATACTTGTGCTCAGAGCTTCATCCTGGTTAAAGATGAAATGAGTTTGATGGCCTCAGCACTGCTCCTGATGGACAGAGGAGCACATTACAAAACCATCATACGTAATGTGGCAGAATTGATTGCCTTTGCTGACAAGATTTGATTGAATAAGTATGCAGGTTCTTTAAGATAAGTACTTAAGCTCATTGGTAGAATTATGTGGAGTAACTTATGCTATGCTCAATGCACCTTGAATTCTGGGATTCCAAGATAGCAGAATTTCCCACAGAACTTGTATCCTGCCACAAAATATGTGTAGTGCCACATAATCCCATTAGTCTTCTAAAGAGCACCTTTCATGCTCTTTCTCAAATTCCCATCTAGGGGTGTAGCCAGGGATTTCAGATCTGCACACCAACTGGATTTACTGCTACTCCCCTTAGGTGAGCTACCCACCTCCCCACCCCCAGTCTAGCCAGGCAATATACAAATATACACCAGGACCCTGTTTGTTGCCTCATTTAGTACAATAAATACAACTTTTGTAACTCATGACAGTGGTTGTTGCCATGCATGGCTAAATAAAAATGCCATGCATTGCTCCCTAAGACACCCACATACAGTACCAGTCTAGAGCCTGTAAAGCTGTATTGTCATTGGGATGCAAAGACAGTATTAGTGACCAGTCCTTCTAGTTTTGACTCCTGTGAGTAAAATTACAGAAAGGTTCAGCATTTTCTTTGTTAGTTTTCATGGAAAAATGAAGCAGTTCAGAGCTTATTTGCTACCCCCCCCACATAAATAAAATTGTACACCATGGAGTGCTTGGAGTATGCCTGCCTACACCCATGCCCCCATCCGCAGCCACAGAATAACCTTTATGCCCCTCCGAGTTGCAAGCTGCATTAGAAACTTTTTAAGTAGCTGGCTTTATGGGTGGAAGGATCATATTTTGACTCCATGGGTCAAGAGCCTGATCCGTTCCACTTCTCTGTCGGAGGCCAGCCCTAAGTAAACTCACGGTTTTTGTGATCGATAGTTGGGAGAGTGTGATGGTGCACTCCATTAACTGAATGGGCTTCTTTTCAAGCACGGTTTTCAATATTCTAAATGCCCGATTTGTACAAATCTAGGCCGCTGCTCAACTAAGAAGGCCTTTGTTAGGTTCAGCAGGGGCCTTGATTGGTAAAAATCAGGCATTTAGAATATTGAAAACCGTGATTTAAAAAAACAAAAACAAAAAGCCTCATTCAGCTCAATGGAGCATGCCCCTCACTCTCCAGACTATTGTATCATAAAACGTGAAGATGCAGGGGCGTGTCTCTGAATAGCGATGTGGAAGGGATCGGGCTCTCTGCTGCACGGAGCCAAAATACAGTCCCTTCCATCACTAAAGCCAGCTACTTAAAAAAAATTTCTAATGCAGTCTACAACTTGAAGGGCATAATGGAGAAACTGGGGTGCCATACGGAGTACCAGAAAAGGTGCTTTTTTAAATATACAGTTTTTCCTTTGTACCAAACTCTCTTCCTTAATTAACCTGAAGCCCCTCCTGTATGCTAAGCATGTGGTGTCATTGATGACATCACATATTATTTTAGCCAACGGCTGGATCACACTGTGCCACAGAAACAAATCATTCATGTGCAGAAGTGAAAAAATACTGCCTCAGAAACCTAGGAGGCCTGCCACGGAAATCAGGTCCAACGTGTGCTCAGAGAACTAGGAGTCCTGGCTATAACTGACCAGTGAATAGAAAGTTTTAATTTCCATTTGCATTACTCTCTTTCATTTCAGAAGTACTGTGATTTAAATAAAATAGTAAAAAACAGTAGGGAAGGAGTAATCCCTTGAAAGAAACTCGTGATGTGGTAGTTGGTAAAGCATCTGGAATTTGAAATCATTAGTTTGTGAATGGAAATAGTAAAGGATTCAACAAATTATTCCTACCTTTATTCCTGAAAACAAACATGATTTTTTGTAGGTTAGTTTGAAATATTTTTTTTGTTAGTATGTATGTGGTTTACAGTATTTATGTACAGTAGTCTTAATTTTGAGAGATTAGATTCTTACTAGTTACTATAATGTCTTGGATGACTTCAGACATTTAATACAAACCTCATCAAATTAAACTCTTATTTTTTCTTTTAGTAAACACACTATTTATCTCTTAGTATTAATTCTCTTATGGCTAGGAATTGTATTCATATGATAATTGAGTAACAGTATAGCACATACTGATTTTTTTCTCAGCTGTTAAACCCTTGAAAAAGGGTTGCATTTCATGAAACAAATGATGGATCCTGATATTAAGCTCAAGAAAATGTGCTTGAATGACATATTCCTTACACACCTCAACTGTCAACATTTCTAATCAAATCATCTAGCCTTCTTACTTCTTAAATGATACACACAATATTTCCTGTAATAAACACCCCTAAGTCTAATGAGAACCCCTAAGGCAACTTCAAATGTATGAATTCATTATAATTGAACAACATAATCTGCAGGGCAAAGATGTCTGCTACCCAATCTTTTAACTTCACATTGCTTTGGTGTTTGGTGAAAAATGTTATACATTTTGTTTACAACGTATTGCTGCTGTTTGAAGTATTGTATGTTCCTGTAGTACATAAGATGGGGAGGCATAATGGAGGAAAAAATCAAGAAGGCAATCTTTCATTTTGTTCTTGTATGAAAAATTCAAAAGACTGAAATCTCACCCAGAGAAATTTTGCAAGCATATTATTTTCCGATGTTTCGATCAATTTGTCTGTCAACCACGCTGTGAGGTGGAAGGGGCCAGTGAAAGCAATTTAGCTTGTGAGGTCCTAAATAGAAATGTTTTAGGAAACCTTGTCACACGTTATGTTCTTTCTATTAGAATTGGCGTGTTTTTTATTTGCTGGCCATATTATAAAGGGAAATTGGTATCAATCATCTAAGTCAGCTATGATTACCTTATATAAATATTGCTTTTATGCGTATAAATCAGAAAATGAATTGTAAATTAACCTTTTACCACGTATAAGCATGTAGTCTATAATGAGCTTCTCGTGTTGATTCTTGCATTGAACACATCACTGTTCATTTTAATTGATTACACCCCAGTGTCTTGGGGCTGTAGTATCATGTACTGTATGTGATTGTTTGTGACCTTGTAAAAACTTTAGTAATGTTATAGTTTTCATCTAATGAGACCTGCTGTATTTAACACATGTGATGATTTCCATCCAGTACATGCTACTGCATTTAACAGCGGTGCTTAAAACTACTAAAAACTTGAAAAAAATGAAATTTTGTGCTACACATGTACAGTCATGGCAGGTATAATTTTACATTTGCTGAGAATAGTAATAGACTATTTTCCATATGCATCTAAAGGAAGAGGCACATGTTATGGTCCAGGAATAATAAAATGGCAATAAAATGAAAACAATATACACAAAATAAAATAGCTCCATACAAAGCTTTCGTTACCAAAGATAATATGGAGATTAATAACTGAGCAGCATGATGTCAGTTGAAGTGTTAATCTGTGGTTCCCTCTCTAAAACAGAACAGGATAGTACTTCTTGACCAAATCACATACAATCTCTTTAGGTCCGATCACTCATCCCTGACTACAGTCACAAATATGGACCCCACCTTTCCTCACAGATTATAGCTTTTTCTTCCAAAAATTATATTTATAGAAAAAAAGGAACAGAAACCAAGCACATTGCTTACTAACACATATTTATTACTGTGCAGTTCAAGAAATAAAGTAAAACAGTTCGAGGTCCAGCGCCCCAGAAGGAAACATAGCAATGCTACTGAGAGCCCTGACTGGTTTTGCATATGCACGTTTCTTCCAAAAATGAACCTACTGTTATAGTCACAGTGGATAAAGTAATGTTTAAATCAACCCTTACCATGCAGGCCTTATAGCTCCACCACCCACCCAACAAAACTAAAACAGTTTTATTTTGAAATCCAGCTCACCTCCACTTCCCAGCATAGCACTGCACACCCCTCAGGTTTTTTATAATTATCCCGCCCCCCCCCTTCTCCATCCCTACTACTTTGCCCTTCTCTGCCTGCTCCTTTACTTCCTAAATTGTTGTCTTTTCAGGTGTTTTCCTCTAGCAGTGCTGCAGCACCTTAACTTAACTATCATGAGCTGTGATTGCACTCTAGTACTGCTATTCTTGTACTTAATTATTAATCAAGTATTTTAACTTCTGTTTATTTAAAGCAGCAATATTTGTTAGTCACCACAAAATGTCACCATATAGTTTTTTAGCAAAAATGTATTTCTGACTGAGAGTCCTTTATGGGGTATTCCCCTGACTGTGGGGACAGGGGTACACCACAGTTGGTCGAGACAGAGGGACCACCAGCGGTAGGTCATCTGGTCAAGGCTATGAGGGAGCTAGCATAAAAGCAGGAGCCGAAGAAGCAGGTAGCAAGGCCCTACCCTGCTGAAGGCCAGCAAGCACCCATTGCTGCCACATGAGATCTTTATACCTACTTTAAGTCGACACGGACACAGATCTTCTGAAGAGGATGAGGGCTCGATGGGTGGCAGTGGTGGCATCAACCAGTGCAGGAACAAGACAGGGAGTGGGCTCGCGAATGTGACCTTGACCCGTTGATCCCCATGAGATTGACAGGAGTTAGTCAGCAGCACCATGTAGGCCTTACATTTCAGCAGTGACACTATGATGCGGGACCTCTTAGTGGACACCTGTGGAGGGACCTCCAGTGGAGGGCTCCACTGAAGTCAATTCGACTGGGGTCAGCCCAATTGGGGGCACCAGTGGATCCCCCCCTCGTTCAGGGAGGGAGTGGGCAGAACTGGGACCATGGAGAGCGGGGAAGCCTTGTTGGCCTCAGATTCCTGGTCAGCAGGCTTGAGAGAAATTTCAACCAGTTCCTCAATCTGAGTTGTCATTGGCTGCTCCAGCAGAGCTCCACTGTAGCAGCAACCACCCCCTCAACTGGCAGATGCTCAACCAAAGTTGATTGGTCGAGGAGTGGAGTGATCAGGAAGAGTGGGAATGCTCCCTCTCCCCATGATCGATAGCATGATGCTTCTTATGATTTATGAGGTAGGGCAGGCTCTTGCTGAAACTTTGGAGAGTCATGTATATCTCCTGAAACTTAGGGCACCCCCAAAGGAAGCACCCAAGGACAGCCCCACAGAGACCATGGCCAAGGCCTAATTCCCTTTGACATATGCGGTGAGTCGCAAAACTGATTACTTTGCCCTGCATCACAGACTTCCAGGCCTCCCAGGTTGTCCCTGCCAAGGTATCCTTGGGCTGGTTGAGTTGTAGGAAGGAAATTGTTTCAGACTTGATCCAAGGTAAAAACTTAGGGTCATGAAGCAGCAAGGGATCAAGCCACCAGGTGGGAGATTTGGGAGTAAATTTTACCCATATAAAATGTTGGTGGACAGGTGCCTGATCTGAAATAATCAAGGGCATGATGGTGGAGCTAATGACAGCTTATGTTGTATGAGGGGGAAGTCAACCAGATGTCAAGACAGCTGTAAGTATTATGCACCACCAAGTGTCAAGAATAATCTTGGTCTCGAGGGTGAAAAAGACGCCAAGTGTCCGCCAATACATAGTCCTTCATGAAAAGGGCTACTGCTTGGGAGCATTCAACATGGCATTCGACCTTGGAGTGACTCCTGTTGAGACAGGGGTCCAAAACTAGGTTAAAATCCCCCCCTACTAAAAAGGGGGTGGTAGGAGTGAAGAGTTGTGCAAAAGAAGGGGATGGGCCAATTTCACAGGGGGGAAGCAAAATAGGGGCTTGGGGAGGGGAGGCAGTCACAGATCATGAGATCCTGGTGGTGAGAGTGAGGGATGCTCTCAAGTCCCTGAAGAGTGACAAGGCTTCGGGCCCAGATAGAATCCACCCCAGGGTGCTGAAGGAACTGGCAGATGTCCTGGCTGCACCAATGGCAGATCTATTCAGTTTCTCCCTCCAATCAGGATATGTTCCAAGGGACTGGAGGATGGCGCACGTTGTGCCCCTCCACAAGAGTGAACCGCGGGATGAGCCGGTAAACTACTGAATGCTCAGCCTGACGTCCGTAGTGGGAAAACGTTTGGAGACAGTCTTGAAGGAGAAGATGGTGGTGTTCCTGGAGGCTAATGGCTTTCAGGATGAATGTCAACATGGGTTCGTCTGTGGGAGATCATGTCAAGCCAACCTAATCGATTTTTACCCTGGGTGAGAAGATCACTGTACGGTGGAAGGCTGGTTGATGTCCTGTACCTGGACTTTAGCAAGGCTTTCGACTTGGTGCTGCACGGGAGGCTGATAAGTAAGCTGAGGAGCTTAGGGGTTGGGGAAAAATATGGTAATGTGGATTGGGAATTCAAAAGCACAAAAGACCTCGTTCAAATACAAAAAGAACTGGATTGTCCACAAGCCATATACTTCAGTTTAAAAACCAGGCTTTATTAGAGAAGGCACAGGGTACAAACCCACCGGCTAAAAAAGAAATACCCAATGATTGTTTCACCCACTTGTGTGAGCTTTATCAACGGATCCCTTGATAAAGCTGACGCAAATGGGCGAAACGATCGTCGGGTGTTTCTTTTTTACTCTGTGGGTTTGTACCCTTTGCCTTCTATAATAAAGCCTGCTTTTTAAACTGACGTATATGGCTTGTGGACAATCCAGTCATTTTTGTATTTGAGCAAGGTCTTTTGTGGATTTGTATACATGTTGTTTTGACATTACACTCTACTACCTCCAGGCAGCAGCTCCGTTTTGGATTTGTGGATTGGGAATTGACTAAATGATCGGGTGCAGAGAGTGGTGGTGGTGGTGGGGGGGTCTCGTCTCCCAGAAGGGTCATCAGTGGGGTCCCTCAAGGGTCGGTGTTGGGCTCGCTCCTATTTAACGCATTTACAGTGGACATTGGAGAGTGTGTTAGGAGCATACTGAGCCTATTTGCTGACGACTCTAAACTGGGAGTGGCGGCGAATGGTGAGGAGGGGAGAAGGACACTGCAGGAGGATTTGAAGACACTTGAAAGGTGGTCACAAACTTGGCAGCTGAGGTTTAACGCCAGGAAGTGTAGCATACTACATTTGGGTATTAGGAATCCTGGGTATGACTACCAGCTTGGAGGGGAGCTAGCGGTCTCCAAGGGAGAAAAAGATCTGGGAGTGATGAACAACTTGGAGCAGTGCAGGAGGGCTGCAGCTAAGGTGAACAAGATGCTTGTGTGTATTGCCAGGGGCATATCATTGAGGAGGAGTGAGGTTCTACTGCCCCTGTACAATTACGTGATGAGGCCACACCTGGAGTACTGTGTGCAGTTTTGGAGCCCCTACTTAAGGAGGGATGTTGTCCTTCTGTAGAGAGTCCAGGGGAGAGCGTCAAAGATGATTCATGGTCTGGGGGATAAGTCCTATGAGGAGAAACTTCGAGGGTTGAACTTGTACTCCTTGGAGGACAGAAGGGACAGGGGGATATGATAGAGGTCTTTAAATATTTGAGGGGGATGAACAGGGTAAACACTGAGGGGACTGCTTAGATTGAAAGAGGAAGGGACCACGAGGGTCCATAGCCTAAAACTAGTAGTGGGGAGGTATAGAGGAGAGGTGAGGTGACACTATTTCATGGAAAGGGTGGTAGTACCTTGGAATGTGCTGCTAGAGGAGCTGGTGACAGTGGAATCAGTGGAAGGATTCAAGAGGTGCTGGGACAGATACATTGGAAATGTGCAGGAGGGGAGTGAACAGTGGGTGGAACCTGGGAACGTGGGAAGCAAAGGGGGGGGGCAGCTACAGGGACAAAACTGTGATCTGCATCTCGAGCACACAAGATAGACCATTAGGCCTATTCTGCTGGCAATTTTAGTATGTTAGTATATTTAGTAACATTTTGTGTAAAGTAATGGAAAATGTCGGGATCATCATTTTTAGGAGCGTATACGTTCCCCAATAACATAGGACCAACAAGAGTGCTCAAGGGGACTAAGAGCCACCATCCGTGTGGATCTCTGTTCAGGGCAGAAACCATCCATTGAAGGGACTTGTGGAGCAGGATAGCTACCCTGCATTTCTTGGTGGGAGCAGAGGTGTGCAGGACCTGACCCACCCAATCTGATTTGAGAGGTGGGTGGTCTTTGTCAAGTAGTTTTGTTTCCTGAAGGAAGGCAGTGGTGGTCTTGAGGCACTTCATGTGGGACAAAAACCTCTTTCCACTTGACCGAGGAGTTCAAACCATGGACACTCCACATGTGACAAATCACATCACCCATGATCTAGTAGTGGAGTCAGCCTGTAAATGACCAGATGTGATGAGTGCCGTTGTGATTTGGTGTCCTGTGGTCTGGACTTCCCTTCTCTGCAAGAAGGTGACAATACCCTATTTAGGTTAGGACAGACGGAAGGGAGTAGGGACCAGGCATACAGGGGATAGGTTGAACACTGGGATCTAATGCAGCTGACACCTCTTACACTAACAGTCCAGCAGTTAAGTATTAAGAACACAGTAAAAAAAAAACAGTTGAATAAACCTGAGAGATCTTCGGGGGTATCTCAGTCATCAGGTCACACTGTAGGAACTTTACCGTCGGTGAAGCAGGCTCCACACCTAAGATTTTCAGCAGTACCACTGGGGCCGCCCACACACCACCGTCACCAACCCTATAAAGGCGTGAGTGGCCCCACTTCCTCCTCGGTTCTTTCCCGCTGTCGACTCTATTCGCATGGGTCTTCGCAGAAGCTCCAATGCAGTTTTACGCCATTTTTGCCTATGACTTCAGGGTTTTATTTAACACTAAACATTGATTAGCGTTTTGCTCATGAAAGTGTTAAAACACTGTGAAAAAGCATAGCACTTGCCTCACTGTGTTTAACAAACATAACACTTCTAGAAAACCTATATAAATACTTTCTGTACAGTTAGTATTGTCCCAAGAAAAAAACTGCTAATCAATTATTTAAAACCCTGGACTTTATTTAGTTTTTCAGAATCTCTCTTTTACAAGAGAGTCCCCTACTTCGTTTATGTCGAGGGTTATTCTTTACACCTCTCTCTTCCATTGGTGCGCTGCAGAAGAAGATTGCCTCTACATAGGAGCATTCTCTCTGTGTCTGCTGTCTTGGGCCTGACTATAACATCTCGGATTGTGAGCCCAGCCATAAACTCAACTAAACCACACTCAGGTGATGTAAAAAGGCTCTCAAAAATGTTCTGATGGAACAACAGGTAGCCATTTCTGGGCAGGGATCCTCGAGGGTCCCTCCATCCCAGTCGCCTGCGGGTTCGTCAAGCTCCCAGGCCGCTAAGGCCCAAGACAAGTCCTCGGTGGGGGGTCATAAAAAAGGCCAAGATCGGGATCGCTCCCACCGGTGGCGGTCCCGCTCCCAGATGGCTTCTTCTTCTTCCTCCTCGGGGTACTGCATCGGCTGTGGTTGCACTGATGCCTGTCGCTGTCCAGGTCTCTGTTCCTACCAGACCCATAATGACAGCAACGCTGCCTGCCTCTCAGGGCGGCCAGTCGTCGTCCCCCAGTTCATCCATGCTTGGCTCGTTGACCACAGCCCTCCCATCAAGGCCTGATGTTTCTCCAGGCCCTCAGGCTTTGAGCTCTTTGGGCTCCCAAAACCCGATGGAAGGGTCATCACGCTCTGTGCCGTTGACCCTATCTCTGTCTACTCTTGTTGACCTCAATGATATTCTGACCAAGTTTACTATGGTCTTGGTCCATCAGATGGGCGCTTATAGGCCTGGGTCCCCTGCGCCATCGATGGCCCCAGCATCGATGCCATGTTGGCCTCCTTGGGTTGTTCTCTGCGATCCATTGGTCCCTCATTCATTGGACCTCAAGGTGGAGCAGGTCGACATCAAGGAGCAGTACCATCCTGACCTCATCTTGCCTGAGGAAGAGGAAGAATCTCCTTCCTTTGACAGGTCCATTGCCTCCTCAGTGAGTAAGTCAAGCATGCCCCCCAGGTCTCCTCCAGAGGACCCTGTTTTCTTCAAAGTTTTGAAGCAGCTGTCCTCGGCTATGGGCTTTCATACTGAGGAAGAGGATGCCACCAGACAGGATCTGGTAGACTTTCTGGAAATCCCAGAATCTTCTCCTAAGATCATTCCTCCTGACCTTGAGGAAATGCCACTACTGGTGTTTGGCACTGTCCTAATATGGTTCTGGCCATGCCCCACAGTGTAGATATTATATCATGCCCCCAGGGCCTTCCTTACTATGCTGCCCAGCCTGAGACTGACTACGTGGTCATTAAGGCAGCCCATGATAGGTCAGAGGTACCTAAGCACCTCAATCCCCCGGACAGGCAATCATGCAGGATTGACCTTTGGGGTAAAAGGGTCTATGCCTCCTCTATCCTGGGGCTGAGGATTGCCAATTATCTCTCTCACATGGTCAAATACCAGAATACCATCTGGAGGAAGGGCAAGGCTGCTGCCCAGGCCCTCCCAGACTGTACCCAAAAACAGGAGGTTCTCAAATGCTCGCAGAGCACAAAGGATATCAGCAAGCACCCTCTTAGGGCCCTCTACAATATCACGGATACTGGTGCCAGGGCTGCTGCCACAGGCATTTGCCTTCATAGGCACTCTTGGCTGAGGGTCTTGGGCATTGTGGCTGATGTCCAACAAAAGGTGCTTGATCCCCCTTTCAGTAGCTCTAAATTGTTTGTGCCAGATGTTCAGGACATCAATTGTGATCTACAGGCATCAGGCAGGGCTATTAAGTCTGCCCACTTGCTCTATCATGCGCAGCCTAGGAGCAGACAGCACCCTTTCTTTTGCAAGGTGTCCCACAAGTCTGGAGCTGCCTCCCATACTCAAGGCAAAAGAAAGGCTTCCTCCACCTTGGCTACCTCCTCCTCCTCCTGTGGCACCACAGTTAAATGCCCCAAGGGTGATGGATCAGCCTCTGCTTGACTCCTTGCCAGACCCCCCTCTTCTGGTCCCCGACCAAGAAATGGTGGTCGGAGGTTGGTTCTCCCTCCATCTCAGTCAATGGAAAACTATCACTTCAGATGCCTGGATTTTTCGGATCATAGAGAGGGGTCACACTCTAGAACTCATAGAGATGCCCCCTGAGACCCCCCAGTTCCCTCCACTTATACCCCGGCCCACCTGTCCGTCCTCCGGGAAGAGGTGCAGTTACTACTGTGGAAGAAGGCCATCAAGCCAGTGCCCAGGTGCTAACGGAACGGGATTTTATTCCAGGTTCTTCCTGGTCCTCAAAAGAACCGGAGATCTGAGGCCCATTCTAGATCTCAAGCACCTCAGTCTGCATGTCCAGTACAAAACATTCCACATGGTCACCCTGCCTGGCCTGATGCCTGTGCTCAAGCAGGGCAACTGGCTGTGCTCCCTGGACATGCAGGATGCTTGCCTGCATATCGGTGTTTCCACCACACAGGAGATTCCTCCGGTTTTTCTTTCAGGGCGAGCACTACTAATTCAAGGTATTGCCCTTTGGCTTATTCTCTGCCCTGCAGATCTGTATAAAGTGCTTAGCAGCAGTAGCTGCAGCTCTCAGAAGGGAGAGACTGTACATTTTCCCGTCTGGACGACTAGCTTCTAAAAGCCTCGTCTAGGGACCAGCTCCTTCTGACTCTGGAAAGAATCCTTCAGCTGTTTTGTTCCCTGGGCATCACTGTTAACATACTCAAGTCCGTCTTAACCCTGTCCCAGAGGCTGTAATATATAGGGGTGGTTCTGGACTCGGCTCAGGGCTAGGCCTTCCTACCATAAAACAGGGAAGAGTGCCTCATTGCCCAAGCTCAGGAGGTAGCACAGAGCCATTATTTCTCGGCCAGGGTATACCTGAGGCTTTTGGGTCTGCTGGCAGCGGCCATTCGCATGGTTCCCTTAGCCAGGTTGCACATGTAGGTCCTTCAGAGGACCCACAAAGTGCAATGGGACCAACGCACGGATGAATTAGATCAGTTAATGCTGGTCTCCTTCCTGATCTGCAGAGTGCTACAGTGGTGGATGGACCCACAGAATCTGTTACGAGGGGTCCCATTCCAGATCTCCTACCCCCAGCAGATCCTCACCTCGGATGCCACTGATTCAGGCTTGGGAGCGCACCTGGGTCCATTTCAGATTTAAAGAATGTGGTCCCAGAGCAAAGTCTCCCTGCATAGCAATATTCTGGAGGTAAGGGCGGTCCTGTATGCCATGCAGGCTCTTCAGAACCATCTCCACTGGTCTGCTGGCACAGGGGCAGGTTGCCTACCTGCGATGCCGGTGACCCAGGTCTGGGAACGGACCTGGGACGTCAGAGGGCTGGCTGGGGGGAGAAGGATTGAGCGTCCAAGGATTGCTCTCCTTCTCTAGGGGGGAGGGAGGTAGAGTGTTTGGCACAGCACGGACACCTAGCGGAGGCTGGGTGTACCGAGCATGCCGATGCCAGTAGCTCAGGGGGGCGGGGAGGATGCTGGTCGTCATTGCACATCACTATCCCCATATACCAGGAAAACTGCCGCCAGCTGCCCCGAATGAAGTCCGCCCTCAGCTTCAATAAGCTCCAAGGCCGGCCTGTCAACCTATCCCATTGTTGTGGCATTCTAGGGCTGGTGCTGCGACCCCGCCCTGGGGAGTAAGCCAGGGGGTATCGAAAAGGCACAGCCAATATGGGAACCATCTCCTCCCGGATCAGCTGTTGTTCCAGTCTGACAACCTCAGTGTTGTCTGTTACATCAACAAGTGGGGGGGATGCATTCACATCCCCTGTGCAGGGAGGCCATGAGAGTATGGTACTGGGCACTAGACCATAGTCAGGTTCTCTCAGCCATCCACGTACCAGGCATGCTAAACACCCTGGTGGGACAACCTCAGCAGGATGCAGTCCAGCATGCTCAAATAAGAACAACTTTTATGTGTCGCAGAAGATCTGTTTGCCAGATGGGGTTGTCCAGAGTTGGACCTTTTTGTGTTCCCACACAACGCAGAACAGCCCAGTTTCTGCTCGCTAGATCCAGGGCCTGAACTTTTCTGGCGAGACACGTCCCTCTCCTGGAACGGGAGGTTCCTTTACGCCTTCCCTCCCTTTCCTCTGATTCAAAGAGTGCTAATCAAACTGCAAATGGTAGGGGCCAGCATGATCTTGGTAGCACTATTCTGAACTCAGCAGATATGGTTTCCATTACTACAGCAGTTAGCCGAGGATCCTCTGGTCCCTCTGCTCCTCTGCAGGGATCTTTTGACGCAGGCTCGGGGGACCCTGGTCCATCCCAATCTCAAGTCCCTTTGTCTGCATGCCTGGCTCCTGAGGACATAGCCATCGCCCAGTTCAGAGTCTCCCAGAAAGTGGTGGGCGTTCTTGTGGCAGCTCGGAAGCCCTCTGCTAGGACCACATATACCATGAAGTGGAAGAGATTTGCCATTTGGACTGCCAAACATTACCTGGACCCTTTTATATGTCTGTTCAGCAAAATTCTGGGCTACCTGATATCGCTGTCGGACGCAAGCCTCGTACTCCTCCCTCAGTGTGCACCTTCCGGCTATCTCAGCCTTTCATGAGCCTGTGGGTGGCTGCATTGTGGCTCAGTTGGATGTATCCCATACTTTTCTCAGGGGCATCCTGCATCTGAAACCTCCAGTCCATTCCCCCGTCCCGGCTTAGGATTTGAATTTTGTTTTGGAGAAGTTGACCCTGTCTCCTTTTGAGCCAGCCGCGGCTTGCGAGCTATGCTTTCTCTCTTGGAAAGCGTTATTTTTGGTTACTATTACCTCTGCTTGAAGGATTTTTGAGCTTCAGGCTCTCTGGTGCATTACTGTCTTTGCATACAAATCCTAAGTTTCTTCTCAAGGTGGTGTCTGACTTTACCCTGAACCAGTCTATCCACCTACCAGTTTATTTTTCTGCATGTGCCAATCCAGGGGAAGCACTGCTCCATATGTTAGACATGCGCAGTATTATCTGCTCCAAACCGAGGAATGCAGAAAGGTGGAGCAGCTTTTTGTTTCTTTTGCCCCAGGTAGAGAGGGCATTCAGGTTTCTAAGCAATGTCTGTCCAAATGGTTGGCACATTGTATTGTGTTCTGCTACAAAAAGCATGGCAAAGAGTTGCTAGGGGCAATCAAAGCTCACTCCACTAGGGGTATGGCTACCTCTGTGGCTTACTTCAAAGGGGTCTCGGCCACTGACATATGTGCTGCTGCCACCTGAAGTACTGGCCATACCTTTACTAAGCACTGCAGTCTGGACATTGCTACTTGATCCTGAGCAGGCTTTGGCCGTGCTGTTCTTCAGAGCCTTCTGTCTTGGGCGTAAACAGATTGGTACAAGATGGACCAACTCACCCAGTATAAAATATACAACTAATTGTTTGAATAATAAATCTAGAGAATTTATTAATGGTACAGTGTTTATCAAATGTTTTGGAAAAATCCTTCTTCAATGATGCACTGTATTGAAAAAAACTCTTGAATTGGTACTGTTCATAATATAGTCACAGCCTTATACTTTCCCATCCTGGGTTCATGGCCTTTTGATATGTTGTCTTTTAAGTACTGACTCGCTTGCAGCTTTATTTTCTTTTCAATTTTTTAGTTGTCTGCAATGTTGCAGGACCTCCAACTCTCTCTTGGTAAGGAGTCTTAGGCCCCAGCTTGCCTGCCACCCAGACTGTTTTGCAGTTACTTGTCACTGCTTGGGATTCGTTCCTACGGTGTGACCTGATGACTGAGATACCCCCAAAGAAGATACAACAGTTACGTAAGAACTTAGCATAACAGTAGATCTTCAAGGGGATGTCAGTCATCAGGTCAGCCTTCCCTTCCACCATCCCCCCTGTTTGGGGTTGTTATCTCAGACTGGCTATCTGGTGTATCCAGTCTTTTACTTAGGTTTGGGCACTTTGGTCTGCCGTGGCACAGATGTGCTCCCTTAGTCTCCGGGGGAAAGAACTGAAGAGGAAGTGGGGTCACTCAGGCCTTTATAGGGTTGGTGATTTCAGCAGATGACATCTACGTGTGGCTCCAGTGGTACTGCTGAAAATCTTCCATGTGGATCCTGCTTCATCGATGGTGAAGTTCCTACGGTGTGCCCTGATGAATGAGATCCCCTCGAAGATCTACTGTTATGATAAGTTCTTATGTAACTGTTCTTTTCTCTCTAAGGGGACATTGGGGCAGGAACCAACCTAAAACATCAGACCAAGGCTCTCCCAAGTCTTCCTGAAGGCATGGCCAAAGTTGAAATAATCATGTATAGTCAGTTAGGCATAGGCGGACACTGTGGCATATTGTGGGCACAGGCATGTCTGTTGGACGAGCTGGGACCCAGGTAAGGGGTTCACTGCGGTGCCACTCCCCTCAAAGTTACTTGCAGTAATCACTCTGGGGGAGGATGGTGACGAAGAGCGCCCATTTGCAGTGGTGATGCTAGGAAGCAACCAGTCAGCCAAGGGAGGAGAAATGACATACAGCCCTGCGTAAAGTGATTGCACGAGGGGTATCTGCCTCTGGCCTTGTTATGGGGTGGCATTGAAGGTGCACCACCTGAAGGAGGAAAACAGATGAAGTCCATAAAAACCCCTACATGAGGAGGAAGGAGTGAGACAAGTGCAAGATTGACCCTAGGAAGATAAGGCCATTTGAGGCAAAGTGTGTTTGCACTCGTTTTCCCCTGGAGTAGACTTTAAAACCCCTGTGAGGTAATTGTCATCTGCCCCTTCAGATCTGGAAAGGGGATGGGAAAACAGACCAAAGGCAGGGAGGGGATGGCGTAAACATGCCAGAGGAAACCTTCAGGACCTAAGAGGGGCAGGGCTATAGCGTAGGGCTGTGAAGTACTTCAGCACAAAAAAAAAATCACAGAAAGGTCTGTACAGACCATGATAAGAGTATTATCCCGGAATTTTATTTATTTTATTTTATTTTATTTTACCAGGTGAGACACACTAAGCTGAAAGCTTGTTTGCAGGTGCAACCTGGGAGCATGAGGAAGTTAAGTGACTTGCTCAGGGTCACACATTATGCACCTAGGGGCCTGTGGGATTCAAACCCAGGTCTCCAGATTTGCAGCTCAGAGCCTTAAACCACTGCGCCATACTGCCTCCATTGCAAAACTAAAATGTGCATCTCCAGACTAGCAGGAGTTGCAGGTCAGAGCCCTTAATAATACAAAATCCCATAACGTAGCTCCGAACATAATCACCTCCCCATAGCTTATAGTTCATCCAAATGTCCTGTGTGAAAACAGAAGATTGGGGAGAGATGCACCTCCAGCCTGGAGGAGTTGATCATTGTAAAGTGCATGTCCTGCCAGACTTGAGGGTCGTCCAGGGGTCCTAGATATGCTTGAAAAACACTGCCCAAGTAACAAAATAGTGCCATTAATAAGATGAGGGGTATATATTGAGCAGTCCTAGGCAATGAATATGGAGGGGCAGGGCTACCTGACTAAGTGTCTGACAAGCAGACAGTTCGGAGATAATATGCCACATTCTGAGGGGACTAAAAGCTGCATATGAGAGAATATATGATCTAAGCAGTCCAGCGACCTGAAGGTAAGGATAATGGAGCTGCAGTTGGTAATAGGGCTGGTGTTAAACATTGGCAGCAAGTCTCCTGTGTCACCAGTCCTCAAGCACACTCCAGGGAAGCAAGCCAAGAGCATAAAAAGGGAGGGGGGGAGGACAATAACTTAAGATTTACAGTACCTGTCAGATGAATGTCAGCCCACTTGGTGCTGCAGCTGAGCAAGTTGGATTTGCGAGGAGGGTTCATGTGCTTGCACTGGAGAGTCAAGAATCTGTACTTCTGAGCCCGGTGAGGGGATGTGAGGGCATATCTGTGTTTCTGTGACTGTTGCAGCCCATGACTTGCTATGCCCCTCTGGGTCTGTACATGAAGTTTCGGTAGGCAAGAGTGATGCTGTAGATTCCCATTTGAGTTGGTCTTGTCGGGGCTGCTCATCACATTGCGGAGAAAGACGACGGAGAGGTGCAAATTGGTTTGGTGTTCTGTAGATCTGAAGGCCTCCCAGAAATCCATCTGATTCATCACCTTCATCTCTGCTGTTCCTCCGTGACAGAAGTTGCTGGGTTTGGGGTCCTTCTTGGGTCTCTGGCGGTTCTGTTGCTGTTTCTGAGATCTCTGTGGTAGGGACCAGGATTCGTGACCTGCGTCCATGGTTGTCCCAGCAGCCAGAGATGTGGAGGTGGGTACTGGTGTCCATTTTATCCATGGAAGCATTGTTATCTGCTAAGAATTCCTAGGGGGGAGGGGTATAAAGCTGTTTGGATCAGTACTTGCTCAAGACTTTCATTAAGGAGTCCGATGTAGAGAAGAGCAGCAGGACCCCATTATATATCACCTGCATGGTGGCCATGTAATGGAGGAAGAACTACAGGCCAAGCTTGTGCGTGATCTTCCTAACTTCAGTGTAGGTTTGCCTGCAGTCAGATAATTCCTTAAGAGAAGTGCTGGAAAATTTGAATAGTGTACATTTGCCACAGTAGGTGCCCAAGTTCTGTAGCCTGCCGCAGGATTGCCTCCTTGGTCGAGAAACGTATGAACTTGTCTAGTAGCGGCTGCCTGGGTGCGGGGCAGGGGCCAAAGACTGGTATGCTGTCTCTATTTCTAGTCATTTATCCCCCTTCAATTGTAGGATTGTCGGGAACACATGCTGTTGGAAAGCCACTAGGTCTTGCAGCTTCACGCCCTCCGGTAAACCTTCAAAACGCAGATTGTTCCTGCGACTGCAATTCTCCAGGTTGTTAAATTTGCTCTGGAGCTGGTAAATGATCTTGCTGTGCTCCTGGGGAGAGGTCTGAAGCTTGTGAAGGGCTGCACTGTAGGAGTCCACCTTCCGTTTGGTTTGCTGTTGCCTTCTGTCTAACTGAGTGATAGCCTGGGGAGACTGGAGTGAAGCTGCTTTTATTTCAGACATTTCTTGCAGAAGCTTTGTGAGTTATCCTCTATGGATCCACGGTCATGGGAGCCTCTGTTCTCCCTGTCACCATACTTATTGTGCTTTCCCGGGGTTAGCAGACGGACGATAATACGCTGTTACCACCGAGATCAGGATGAGCTCTCAAAAAATAAAAAAAATGGCTGCACAGGGCATGGTAGTTAATCTAACAGATAAGCCACAAAGGGGGTGAAAAAACATGTGATGCTGTAGAGATGATGATGGATTTAAACCCAAGGGGCGTGGACTAGTGAAATTAAGTGGCCATCTTGGGAGGGGTCAAGCCACGCCACCCCCCCCACCACTTCCAGGCCACTCACATCATCTACGACAGGTCCGTTGCAATGTATGAGATGATTATGCTTGTTCACAAAGGGCCCACAGGGCCACTTCCAAGTCCACTGCAGGTCTGGGGCAGTGTATGCGAAGATGCAGCTGCTTTGCTAATGACCCATATCTTGCAGCTTTCGATCCCTGCTACAGGTCTTGGGCAGTGTGTGTGATGGTTTAGATGCTTTTTGGCAACTACAGTGTTTATCTTGTGGTACAAGAAAGACGACAGCTAATGGTATCAGTTGTTATATATCTTTGGAAAAAAGCAAGGATATAAATTGGAAAAAAATATGTTAATGAATCTTTTAGAGTTGGAGCACAAAGTAGAAGAAATAATTAGGGTAGAAAGTCAATAGAACTTTGGCGAATCAGTGCTGTATTGCTCCTTGGGGTTCGAATAATTATGTGATGTGATGTTGATGTTACCGTAATATCAGCAGTATTTTGTCAGACAAAGTAAAATACTGACAGCAGTGCTTCCAACTATTTCTGCAGCAGGCATGCGCTTACTCTCTGTGTCTCAGATGTCATCCGCCTGAGGTGGTGAGCGGAGGGTGGTGCCAGTCACCGTCTTTGGGGGAGATACTGCTTGCTTGGGTAAGTGGAGGGGCCTGTTGGGGGTGGGGGATGGAGGGACCACAGTGGGTGGGACAAGGAGGGGTTCTGTTGTGCAATCAGGGAGGTGGGGGCCACTAGACACCGTGTAGTCTTATATATACCTCTTACAATGGACGGATGATCAGGGGTGGGTGAAGGGCCACTAGATGCCATGGAATTATATTGTGTTATACGGGGCAGGTGAGTGAATGAGTGTGTGTGTAATACTAGAGCCAGAGATTTGTTCACATAAATTTAAGAGACATCAGATTGGCAATTGATGGTGGTGGGGGTCATGGCTCTGCACAGTATCTTTGTGCAGTCTTGCACGTCATCATTGTGCAGCATACTAATAAGCCCATAATGGCTTGCAAATGGCCACATAGCACCTTGAATGCCCTATGGGTTTATTAGCATACTATGTTCTGTCTCATTTGGGACACCCTGTATCCAGTCCCTCCCAGCACAATCTAGTCGGAGTGTGCTGTCTGAATATTCTCCCAGGCTGGCTGTGCATTATCTCATGTGCACCAATAATGGATACAAGGCACAAACACCCGCCAGTGAATATGGGGCCTTATATTTTTTTGAAGTATTTAGAAAATGAGGTTGCTGAGTGTTGTGAAAACAGATCCTGTTTTTGTCACTTGGGAACCTCTTTTTCCTGACACTGAGACCCACTTTTGTGAGATACAGCCTCTACTTATGGTGCAGATGTGTGATGATGCAGCTGCTTTGCACGTGGGGCCCACAGGGCAGCATGTAAAGTAAGCTGCTGTATTATGGGTATCTATCACAAAAAGAAAATCATAACAAAAAATGATGTTAGTGCACAAGTTAATGTTTGTTATTAAAGTGATAAAAGTAAGGAAATACAGCATTGTTTTTTTGTTTTTTTAACCCTTACTCCACTACCCAGGTACACTGCCCCCCTTGAGCCCCACTGAACTGAATGCCAAACCACAATCTAGGTTTCAAATTTAGGATTTAACATTATAAATAAATGGCATAGTATGAGGAATGTGGTTACATCTCATGACAAGCACAGCACTTGTAAGTTGTGAGACACAAGGCGGCAGGATAGCAGGCTGAGGGGGTGTGTGTGTGTGTGTGTGTGTGTGTGTGTGTGTGTGTGTGTGTGAGTGATGTTGCTGCTGCTTTGTGAGTGGCCAACAGGGGCACATGCGAAGTCCGTTACAGATCTGGTGCACTGTGTATCATGATATAGGTGAATAGAAGTCTGCTACACATCTGGTGCAATGTGTGTGATAAAGCCACTGCTTCATGAGTGGCCTACAGTGCCAATATCAAAGTCCACTATAGTTCTGAAGCAATGTGTGTGATGATACAGCTGGTCTGGGGAAATGTGTGTGATGATGCAGCTGCTGTTGCAAGACACTTGGGTAGTCTGCTACAGGTTGGGCTCAGTGTGTATGACCGTTCAGCTGCTTTGTGAGTGGCCTGCAGGGTCACACTTGACATCCGCTATATGTTGGGTGTAGTTTGCATGGTCATGCAGCTGCTTCACGAGTAACATAGAGTAAGTAAGCATTAATCCCCGCTGAAGGTGGCATCTAGTGGGGAGTTAATGCATGGTTGGGGCCGTTGTGGACCAAGGTCGGCCAGCGGCCCCAACCATGCATTAACTCCCCATTAGATGCCACCTTCAGCGGGGATTAATGCGCTTGTAACACGGACAAATTCAGTAGTGGCCCAGGGCACACAGTGTGCTGATTGACTGAGAATAAAGACACCGGCAAGTGGAGAAATTTGTGTGATCTTTATTCTTACTTTCAGATCCGATCACAGTGCTCTGTTACATACAGATGTGGGTGAAAACTGCTTTCGCTCTGTGGGATACAATTCCTAGCTTGGCATTCGGAACAGATCTCCCGTGCCTCGGAGCGGCCGTTTCCCTCACAGCCTATCTCGGAGGACTGCAGTTTCCCTGGTTGAGACCTGTGCGTGGCTGGGCAGCCCCTCATTTGCATGCCGGTGACGTCACTCACTGGGTGTGTTTACACTGCTTGCACCGCTCTGCCCGCACCAATTTGCCGCAGCAGGACTACGTACCTCTGCTCCCTTACTGGTCATGTCCGGTGGACTGTCCGTGGCTCCCGGTGACTCCGTAATTAAAGATGACAGTCCCGTACATGGTAAAACTGTGGCAGCTGAATGCGGAACCGGATATTGCTGCTCCTCTTGCGAGACACCCCGCGCTGGTTCCTGCCTCACCCTGTTGCTCTGGTTCCGGGTGAGTGGATCTGTGCTTCAGTGGTGCTCCCTCCTGATGGCTTCCACTTTGTTCTCCCGGGCGCTTTGTTGCAGCCTGCGATGCGTCCCGCTCTGCTCTGCCGAGGTTGCAGCTGGGGTGAGGGTTGTCTCTGTAGCTGCACCCCAATGGCTCCTCCTGGCTGCTCCCTGTGTCCCTGCGGCGCTCCATGCCCCGACTAGTACTGGGCTGGGGCTGCCACCCACTAGCTGTCATGCCCACCTGAGGGGGTCTGTGGGTGTGCCATCCACTGCCTGCTACTCCCTGCTGTGCTGTGTCAGACTCCCTGCCCCCAAGGTCGTTTGTATGTCCGTCCGTGAAGCAGTACTGCAGTATCAGGCTGTCATCTATGCTGTCCACTGCGGGGCGGCAGTGGGTGTGACAGCTGGTCGGCTCGTGGCTCGCGGTGCCTGGGGGGGGTTGCTGGCTGGCTACACCTTGGTTTTGGCACAGACAGGATACTCAATCATCTCTCCCTGTCCTGCTGTGTGGGCGACCAATAGTTCTGAATGCTGCTCTCACACCTGTGCCCTGTCACAGACATGATCTCATGGGTTGGCACTCCTGCCTGGGAGAGCATCTGAACGACAGTGCTCCTGACGCTGTGGTTTGTATAGCGCCTGCTAAGGCCTGCCTCCTCTGATATCTTTGCCATCATTTCCCTGAGGAAATTTCTGCCCATCGGCTGCCTAGAGTACCATACCTGCTTCTGGTCTAGCACCCTCTGTGCCTGTTTAATGGGGTGCAGGTAGAACGCAGGTGCAGATGTAGGGCACTGTCTGATGTACTCTTTAAAGAGTGCCACTGGGCAGTCCCTGGAGTCTCCATGTGAATACAGCACACCTCTCAGTGCCTCTCCGTTCCTTTCCTCTAGCCGCCCATGGTTTTTCATTGCCTCATTGAATAACAGGGTGATATACTCCTGACCAATGTCATCCTCTGCCACCTCAAATGATCTCTGTGTCAGCTCCCTTAACCCCTCCCGTCCTCTTCTCGCAAGCCCCAGCTGCAGCTCAAACCAGAGCTTCTTCACGAGCCCCTGTGCAGTTTCTGGGTTGAGGCGCTGAGGGTCCCTTATTCTCTCCAGGTCCTCCTCTCTGATTGCGGGGTGGTGCTTAGCAGTGTCTTTGCCCTGTCTCCTGTACTGCTTAACGACAGCAACAAAGACGTTGTTCACCCCCTGAAAGCGGGGATCGGCCATGATATTGATATTTTTCCTGACCTCGATGCTGTTGATATACCTGTTGAGCCCTGCTCTCAGCCCACAGAAGGAGCTGATGCTGTATTGCTCCCCATCCTCTGCCCTCGCAGACCCATAAACTCCTTCAGAATAGCACTCAGCCTGTCAACTGTCACTGTCCCTATGTCTACTGACATTTATTTTTTATCTGAACCAGTCAGAAAACACATTACACGCCCACTGCGTGTTCTTCATTGTGTTCTGCTCCACCTTTCTGCTCTCCAAGTGATCCAGCTCTTTCTGTGATATGTGGATATGTCTTTGGCTCTTGGAGCTGTCTCCTGGGCTACTCTGCACTTCATCCTGCGCGTCGGCCACATCCTCTCTGCCGCTCCATGGGCTGCTTACATGCCTCAGCTTAGCACCTCTCTTCTTCGGCACTAGGTCTTCTCGCCCCTCTGGCACGTTCCCTGGATCTGATCTCCCGCTGCAACTGACATCCAGCTGGTTCCCAAACTCTGTTTCGGTCCACGCTTTCAGATCCATTGCCCCACATAAACTAAACTGCACTGCCATCTGCTTCTTCCCTACAGTGTCTCCGGCTCGCTACGTCTCTCTGCCTATGTGTCTCCTCTCTACCTGTCCCCGCTCCATCCCTATCCTACAGTCTGGCTCCTCACTGCCTGTGTGCCTCTTTCTGTGGCTGGCGTCGGGCTGACACAGCGCTATTTTGCGTCCAGTGGCTACCATGGCTACTGCAAGAGCAACCCGGCATTATCGTCTCATAATGCCGTGTTGCTCCTGCACCACGTGATGTCGTCTTGCCTATCGTGTGCTGCCCTGCTACAGCTGTCAATAGTGCCATGTTACAACAGAACATGATGGCAGATAAGGGCCACTGGGTCCACCTAGTCTACTCATTTTTTTTCCCCTTAACCTTCATTATTTTGCTGCAGAACCTACTTGATCTACGGCATCCCTCTTCCTTACCTCTACGATTCTCTTGTGCCTGTCCCAGGCATTTTTGAACCCTACCAATGTTCTAGCTCCCACTACCTCCACTGGAAGGCTGTTCCAGGTATCCACCACCCTTTCCGTGAAGAAGTGCTTCCTCACATCCATCCTGAATTTCCCCCAACCAGCTTTGAAGCATACCCCCTTGTTTTAGAGCCCTTTTTTCTCTGAAAGATGCCCCTCCTGTACCTTATTAACCTCATTGAAGTATTTAACTGTTTCTATCGTATCCCCCCCCCCCCAGGGTTTACATATTTAGCTCCATTAGCCTTTTCTCACAGGGCTTTTGATGCAGACCTTGTACCATTTTGATAGCCCTCCTCTGGACCGGCTCTTCTCTGCCTGTGTCCTTCTTGAGGTGTGGTGTCCAGTACCGGACACAGTACTCAAGGAGGGGTCTTACCAGTGCTCTATATAGGGGTATCACCACCTCCCTCTTCCTGTTGGTGATGCCCCTTCCTGTGCACCCCAACATCCCACTAGCCCTTACGATTGCCTTGTCACACTGCCTGGCCACCTTTAGGTAATCTGATATAATTACCCCAGGTCTGTTTCCTGTTTGGTCTTTGTCAGTATCACTCCACCCATTTTGTACTCTGTTCCCAGGTTTCTATGGTCCAGGTGCATTAATTTGAACTTTTTTGCATTACAACCTACCTGCCATACCCTTGACCACTCTTCCAGTCTTTTCAGATCCCTGCCCATCCTTTCCACTCACTCCTGGAGTGCCCACTCTGTTGCAGATCTTAGTATCATCCGTAAAGAGGCAGAACTTCCCTTCTGGGTCCTCTGCTGTGTCACTTATAAAGACCTTGAAGAGAACTGGTCCCAACTCTGATCCCTGAGGTAGCCCCCAGTCACCCTCTCTACCTCGGAGCGCACCCCATTCACCACCACCCTCTGTGTCCTATCCGCTAACCAGTTTCTTACCCAGGTTACCACCTTATTACCAACCCCCAAGTTACCCAACTTGCTTACCAGTTTCCTATGTGGAACAGCGCTGAAGGCCCTGCTGAAATCCACGTAGGCCACGTCTGCCACTCCTACCTGATCTAGCTCTTTGGTTACCCAGTCAAAGAACTCTATTAGATTTATTTGGCATGACCGTCCTTCTGTGAAACCATGCTGTCTTGGGTCCTGTAATCCGCTGAATGCAAGATATTCCACAATCCTTTCCTTTGAATGCATTTCCATTAACAAACCCACCACCTGTGTCAGGCTGACAGGCCTATAATTGCCTGCCTCTTCCATGGTACCACTTTTGTGAAGTGAGACTACATCTGCCTTTCTCCAGTCCACTGGGACCAATACAGTCTCCAGTGATCTGTTAAAAAGGTCTGTCAGAGGTGCAGTTAGTACCTCCTTGAGCTCCTTCAGCACACTTGAATGTATCCCGTCTGATACATAGGTACACAGAAATTGTCGGCAGATAAGGACCGCTAGGCCCATTTAGTCAGCCCTAAACTTGTATGCAGTCACTGATCCTAAGTGATCAATGGCTTTTCATCTCTCCCTCCCCACCTAGTGTTCCCTTGTGCCTGTTCCAGGCACGTTTAAACCCCTCCACTATACTTGCCCCCACCACCTCTTGTGGCAGACTGTTCCAAGCGGCCACCACCCTCTCTGTAGAAACCTCACATTACCTCTTAATCTACCCCCTCCAATTTCATATTATGTCCCCTTGTTCTAATATCTTTCCTACATTGGAAAAGATCCCCCACCTGCACATTGTTTATGCCCTTGAGGTACTTGAAAGTTTCCATCATGTCCCCCCTTTCTCTCCTCTCCTCCAGTGAGTACATATTGAGGACTCTTAGTCTCTCCTCAAATGTTTTGTGATGCAAGCCATGCACCATCTTTGTCGCCCTTCTCTGGATAGCCTCTACCCTGTCTATGTCCTTACGCATGTGTGGTCTCCAGTACTGCACGAAGTACTCCAGGAGAGGCCTTACTAGTATTTTGTACAGTGGCATCAACCATCTCCTGTCTCCTGTTAGTAATGCCGCTGCACCCCAGCATGCCACAGCTCTCCCTGTAGCCTTTGTGCACTGCTTTGATACCTTCAGGTCATCAGATATGATAACCCCTAGGTCCCTTTCCTCTTTGGTGGCCGTCAGCACCTCCCCCCCCCCACATTCTGTAGCTCTCCCCAGTGTTCCCCCTACCCAGGTGCATTATCTTGCACTTTTCTGAACTGAACCTCAGTTGCCACACCTCCGACCATCTTTCAAACTTCTCCAGGTCCCTCTTCATTTTCTGCACCCCTTCTGGAGTATCCACTCTATTGCAGATCTTGGTGTTATCTGCAAAAGGCAGACATTTCCGTCTAGCCCGTCTGCAATGTCACTAATGAAGAAACTGAACAGGACTGGACCCAGTACTGATCCCTGTGGTACTCTGCTGGTCACCTCTCTCTCCCTAAATTGGATCCCATTTACCACCACCCTCTGCCCTCCGTCCATCAGCCAGTTTCTAACCCAATGTATCACCTTGTGCCCCATGCCCAGACTACTCATCTTGTTAATCAGCCTTCTGTATGAGGCAGTATCAAAGGCTTCCAGGTATCCACCACCCTTTCCATGACGAAGTACTTCCTCACATCCATTCTGAATTTTCCATAGCCCCATAGCTTTGTCTGCCTTCAGGTTAGAGAGTGCTTTCTGGATTCTGTCAACAGAAAACAAACTAGTGTCCATTATCCTCAATTTAAAGCTCCTTATGCCTTTTCTTGGTCCTACCCTTTCGCTTCTACTGTGAACACCAAACAGAAGTATTTGTTAAAGATGTTTGCTTTGTCTTGATCCCTCTTTGTACAGTCACCCCCCCAACCATACAGTCCTTCCCTTTGTCTTCCTTTTTTTTGCTAGCATACCTAAAAAATGTCTTGTCCCATCTGATACTCTCTGAGCTATTCTTTCCTCAGTTTGCACCTTTGCTCTTCTCACTGCTTTGCTTGCCTCTCTCTGTTTTCCCTGATACACTTTCCTATCCTCCTCTTTCTGGGTCTCCTTATACCTTCTGAATGCCACTGTTTTAGCCTTAACCTTTTCTGCTACCTCTTTCGAGAAACACAGTGGTCTCCTCTTTCTTTTACTTTGGCTTACTTGCTTGACACAGAGGTTTGTTGTCTTTACTGTGCTCTCTTTTAGTTTGGTCCTCTCCCCCTGCCAGGTCATTCCTGAAGCATTCACCCAGCTTTGTAAAATCAGCCCTTATGAAGTCCAGGACTCTCGCCATTGTGTGGTTGGATTCTGCAGCTGTTCTTATGTTGAACCACTCTGTACGATGATCACTGGTCCCCAGATGGCTTCTCACCTTGACATCTGCAACACTATCCCTGTTAGTAAGCATCAGGTCCAGTATTGCCCCATTACGAGTGGGTTCACCCACTAGTTGCCTGAAGAACGCTCCCTGCAGGGAGTCCAGGATGTCCCTGCTCCTAGCTGAAGCCGCAGCAGGGGGTGGCTATAATCGACATCCGGCAGATTGAAGTCCCCCACCAGCACCACCTTCCTCTTTTCCACCATTTTGCCAGTTGATTCTAACATTACTTTATCTAAGCACCCCCCCCATGCCAGAGGCCTGTAGACCACATCTGTCCGAATAATGGCTCCGTTATCGACTCGAGGGCAACCCACACCACCTCTGCCCCTTCCCCCAAGAATTCCCTGTGTCTCTGTTGCTTTTCTGTTTTTCTTCACATAAAGCACCACTCCCCCTCCTTTCCTTCCTACCTACCCTGTCTCTTCTGAACATTGCGTAGCCTGGTGTGACCACGTCCCAATCATGGTTGTCAGTGCACCATGGCTTGGTAATGGCCACAATATCCAGGTCAACCTCCACCATGATGGACGTAATTTCCCAGACTCCTAGCATTAGCACACATGGCCTTCTAGATTTTTTAGCTTTTTGCTTGTATCTTCCCCTTTTTCCTTTTGTTCCCCCTTCCTCTTTCTTTTCTTTTGCCTGCTTCGCTTCTCCCTTCCCCGTTGGTAACCCCCTACTACCTTGATTAACTAGCTCCATTGTGTGATTCTCGTCTCTCAGGAAGTCCCTACACTCGATCTCTGCATGTGGGAGGTGGGGGTGTAGTTTCTGCTTCCCCTTTCTATTCCACCACCCCCTTAGCTAGTTTAGACATTCATCTAAGTAACATTTAAACCTTCCACTTAGAACTGTGGTTCCCCTCCTGGATGGTTACAGGCCATCACCTCTATATAGGCTCACATCCTCCCAGGTGGTCCCCAGTGTAGTTGTACCCTTTCTCTTTGCACCAGTCCTTCAGCCATGAGTTGAAAGACTTTGTACGGAGCTGTCTCTCCTTCACCCTGTTCTAGACAGGCAGTACCTCCGCAAAGGCTACAGAGTGTGCTACCTGCCTAAGACTTATTCTCAGCTCCCTAAACTCCTCCTTCACTGTTCCTGCCCCTTCCTGAGCCAGGTCATTTGTCCCCAGGTGGAAATGATGTACAGTTGCCTCTCCCTGCCCTGTTCCCTGATGATCCGTAGGATACGCTTCCCATCCCTGGAGGCTGTGGCTCTGAGTAGGGACCTGACCTCCTTCTTCACTCCCTTTCCTATTCCTAAGTCTGCCCCTCTGACAGTAGAGTCTCCTACCAGAAGTTGCTTCCTCCTTCTCTGGAGTCCTCTTTCACCTTCCCTGGGGCTTCCACTTAGGAGGGCCCCTACATCTTCCTCAACCACTACTGTGGGTGCCTCCTCTTCACAGTCCCTCTCTGCCAGAGTGGTGTAGGAGTTCTCTAGTGGTACCGGTTGCAGTTGAATGTACCTGTGACCTCCCTCCAACCTTCTGGATCCCACCACTCTCTCCCTTCCTCCTTGAGCCCACTGTAGTCCAGCTGCTGCTCCTATCTGGCATCCTTTAAGGTAACTGTGTCAGACTTAGCGGCCCCTGGGAGGGAGGAAAGGTTACACAACTCCTAGTCAGTGCAGCCCCAAGTCTAGTTACTGCCTTTTGACTCGCAGCTAATGCAACCTTGAGTCTGGAGACCTTCTCCATCAACCCAGAGAGGTGCAAGCAGATGGGGTAACACTGCAGTCTCCAGAAGGTCTCCCTAAAGACTGCTGCCCCACAACTACTGCACTGCACTACTCCTCATATTCTGTATTCCTCCTCTCCTTGTGCTTCCTGTCCTGCTTTCCTAGAACGTAGTAAGGCTAAGCTGTCCATAGCACGAGTAACTAAGCTAAACAACCTTGTAACTGCACAGATACTGGTTACGCTGTAACAACGTATATGTTGTTTTTACCCTCTTTTTTTTTTTTGTTGTTACTACATTTTGTCCTAATGCCATAAACAATAACACATTTAGGCACTTAAACAGTTAAACATTTAAACACTTAGACCTTTTAACTATTTTGGCTACACTTAACCGTATACATATCCCATCAGTGACTGTAGCAACAGGAGAAACGGGAACCTTACCTTAGTCACTGACAGTCCTTCTCTTCCCTGCTGCCTCTGCTGATGCCTGCCATCGCCTAAGGTGCCAGTCTTTCCACCTGTTCCACTCTTTTGCTGGGACACGAATGTATCGGACACGCTAGGTGTGCTATCTTTTATCCACCCTAGCAGACCTGCCCCCAAGCAGGTGACTCTCCTGATTGGAGCAGAGGAGCAGTGGGCAGAAATCCATCCAGGAAGCCCCTTCAGCTGAGTCCAAGAGCTGCTGATCGGGCAAGGGACAAAGGAGAAGGAGAGAAATCCAGCTGGCAAGAAGACTGCCGGATGACAAGTAGCAGTCACAGACCGTTGCTGCATTGAAGGCCTTCGTTTGTTTGAGCTTTAAGTAAATCATCCTGAGCTGGCTGAGCCCGCCAGGCTCCCTTGATGCTCCGACAACTGCAGCTGACAAGACTGTATATAATGCTGCGGTGAATTTCAAAAACCGCTCCTGTGGAACTTCCAGACACGTCCCCACCCAGTAGCAAGCTCCCGACTGGAGCAGGGGGCAAAGGAAGAGGAGAGAGGTCCAGCTACCAGGAAGACTGTTGGATGACAAGCAGCAGTCACAGACTGTTCCTGCAGGGAAGCCCTTAGTTCGTTTTAGTGCCTAGTATATCCCCTCAGCTCTGTTGCTGCTCAGGACAGAGCCACTCTTGAAGTCCACTACAGGTCAGAAACTGTGTGTGTGACCTGCACACAAACACAACACACACTGACAATAGTATCTTGCGGCTTTGTATTAAACCACATAGGAGTGCAGTTCATGGAGTGTAACTGTATTTCCTGTAGCATGTATGTTTGAACTCCGGACTGTGCGTTGGCATTTGGTTTGGAGGGGTTCACTGGGGTGGTACATGAGGGTGGGTGGAGGCAGCCCTAACATTGCATTTCCTTACTTTTGTTACTTTAAGTACACTCCCTAGTGTTTCTGCACCACCTGTTAAATTTCTAATTTTTTTTGCCCATTACATAATGGTCATCTAAATACTTAAAATCCACAAAATACAATAAGTTTCAATGCTTGTTCTTGAGTTACATGGTGAAACGTAATGCTGCTTGATGGAAAATATCTGTAAGGGGTCAGAATTTTTTTATTAAACTCAGTTCTGCTTGTATGCACACTGTTGGGGACAGCAGTATTTGAGTATGCATCTGAAACTGTATATATCCAGAAACTGAGCTATACTTTTGAAAGGCAGGTGCAAGACAAGTTTAGCAGCATAGTAATATCTGTTGAATAGTATTCCAGGCAGGGAAGACTTCTAATAGTTGTACTTCATGTTCAGTGGAGAACATAGTTCTCCTGTTTTCTTGATTATTTGGTAGGCAGCATACTGAGTGTACAGGTCTCCTCATATTCTGTATTTGAAGATACACCTATAGCACCATTTAAATTTAATGCATAATTTCAACCCAAATCAGCAGCTGGCAGTGTCAGTACTGTCAATGGCAAACAATTCCTGGATTGACAGGGCTGGCCATCAGAACTGTCAGTGGCAAAAAAGTGCCACAAAAGTCAGGGCCAGCCTGTTGGTGCTCCCCCTTCTGATGATGGCAACCAGAGTGTGAGAATGAGCCTGGGTTATTTTCCTCAGTCGGACCACCATGCCCCCTTGGTCCCTGGCAAATCCTGGCCTTAACCTCTACCTGCAGACAACTGAATCAAGTGGGTATGTGGGTATACCATGGGGCAAAAGCCAGTCCCACCTCGGGGGGAGGGGCAAGCCCAGGGAGGACACCCTGCAGGTGAGTGAGGGGTGGACCAGGGGACCAGGAGTACAGGAGAGGGGGTCTAAGGAGGATGGCCAAAGGAGGCCCCAGCCAGTGGAGAGAGGCGAATAAATATAGTTAAAATAAAAAATACGCAGTTTGTTTTTCAGGAGTGAGGCAGCAGAACCGTAACTCATGATTAGCAAAGCCTCAGGTGAGGTATGAAAGTCCTGCTGCCTCACAGAAGGTGAAATATTATGTATCTTGAGTCAGGTCAGTGTGTAACATCAGTTTGCAAGTTATAACTATTATATCAGCTGTTTCTTTGAGCATTTAGCTGTTTACCCTTGAGTTCAACAGCTGGCTTCAGGACAGGATATGCTATTATGCTGTCATCAGCATTATAACAGCTGCGCTCTGATTGGCTCTGAACAAAACTCTAGCTGCAGAGTGCTTGTTTATATAACAAATGTCACATCATGAGAGCATCATGTGATGCTTCCCACCAGATCACAGCGCTTCCTTCAGTTGCGCTCGAGGTACACTTATTTCTGTAAGAGTGTCTCATGCACCGTTCCTGCTTAACGGGTTTCTGGCTAGTGTCGCTTGAGCGCTAGGTGGGCCTCTTATGGATACAAGAGTGTTACCTCTTTTGTCCTTAGGTACCAGAACTGCTCACCTTCAGTTCACAGTTCTCTTGTCCTAAGAATGTGCGAGACAACACTCTTACATCCATAAGAGGCCCACCTAGCACCTATATAAACTTGTACAACAGCTAATATAAATGACTGACATGTGCAACCTGTAAAATAAATGATTGTGATGTATGTAACAGCTTAAACTTTTTTTATTTTATAGGTTGCATAAAACCATACAAAATAATGGCAGAAAAAGACCCTTGGTCCATATAGTCTGCCCTAGTTGTAGCATATGTCATCAGCTAAAATAACCCCTTTATTTGTGCACTTTTCATTCCACTAATGTTGTGTATGTGTGTATATATTATAGTGGTGCGGTAGCTAGGGTTGTCACGATGTCAGATTTTTAGTATCATGATATTTGGGTAAAAAGTATCAGAATACATTGATTATCATGATAATCAGCAGAATAATAAAACACATTTTTTCCCATATATAGCTGTTTGGACTTGATCGCCACCAGTTCCACCTTTCGCGTGTCCTGGTGCCCCCAACACCAACCGCCACTCTCCCCACTGCCTCTCCAGTGGGGATCAACATGTGGAGAGGTCCGAGGGCTCCTGTTCGCCATTAAGTACTACTGACGAAAATCACTACTGAAGGAAAGGATTGTGGAATATCTTGAATCCAGTGGCTTACAAGACCCGAGGCAGCATGGATTCACAACAGGGAGGTCATGTCAGACAAATCTGATAGACTTCTTTGACTGAGTGACCAGGGAATTAGTTCAGAGTGGAGCCTTGGATGCAGCCTACCTAGATTTCAGTAAGGCCTTAGACACCGTTCCACATAGGAGACTCATAAACAAGCTGGGCAGCCTGAGAGTAAATCCAAAGGTGGTAAACTGGGTAAGAAATTGGTTGCGGGATAGACAACAGAGGGTGGTGGTAAACGGATCTCACTCTGAGGAAGGGAGGTTGATCAGTGGGGTGCCACAAGGATGAGTACTGGGACCAGTCCTCTTTAATGTCTTAATTAGCAACATTGCAGAGGGGCTAGAAGGGATGGTACGCCTTTCTGCAGAGGACACAAATATCTGGAATAGGGTAGACACTCTGGAGGTGGGTGTGGAAAAAATAACTAGAGATCTAAGAAAATAGGTAGGGAAAAAGGGAAGACTAGGTAGAAACGTAGAAAGATAGAAACACAGAAGTGGTCGTTAGATGAGAACCACAAGGTGCACCCAGTCTGCCCTAAATTCCCTACCTATTATAGTGTCTCCGGAGACCCTACTTGGACTCTGGTTTACACCTACCTCTTGATTGTAAGATTCTCTTGTGTCTATTCCATGCATTCTTAAATCCTGTGACCATTCTAGTCCCCACGATCTCCACTGGTGGGCCAAGTGATCCTTATCTGCCATCTGTTTCTATGTAAGTAAGTTGACTGGTGCACATACCTTTCTCCATTTCTTTTTCCCATACCTCAGGCTGGCACATGTGCGATGGTGTGGGTCAGTGGCGGAGCCAGAGGGGGGGCTGGGGGGGGCAGTTGCCCCTCCTGGCTGCCCCAGTGTGTGTAGTGGTGCCCCACCACCATCTTTATTCAATGTTTAGTGCCCATTGTGGAGCCCTTAATTGACTGAAAGGCCCCCCCCCCCGCTTCCAAATGCTCCCAAACCTGGCTCCGCCACTGGTGTGGGTGTGTGAAACATAGTAGTCATAGTAGAAACGTAATAGAAAATAGTAGTCAGGAAGTGGGGAGGGGTGGTAGTTTATGTCAGGGAGGGAATAACTTGCATGAGGGAGGAGTCGGAGGAAGGGGAGGTGGAGGCATTATGGGTTCAGTTAAGGTCCAGTAGAGAGAGAAAGGTGAGGTTGGGGGTGGTTTATAGACCACCCAGTCAGGATGAGGAGAGGGACAGGGAACTGAGCTCACAAATATCAGAAGCTGTGGGGAAAGGAGAGGTGGTAATTGTGGGGGACTTCAGCCTTCCCAAGGTGGACTGGAACATACCATCCACGACATGTGCTAGGAGTCGGGTGATCCTGGAAGGACTGCAGAGTGGGATCTTCCTGGACATAAAGTCTCCACCGCTCATTCACACTAATGGGACTACACTGGAGGTGCTAGGACTCATCGGGAGCCAAAAATCTTCAGGAGGGCCAGCGCCTATGTACGGCCACGAGGAGCGGCACTGCAAGCTCAGCTCGCGCTGTATAGGCTACTTTGGTGTCGACCCTCTAACCGCCTCAGTTCCTTTTTACCCCGCCGAGTGTGCTTCAGTGACGATGTTGCTCGCCCTCCCGGAGTTTAAACTTCACATCTTTACGACAGCAGCTTTAATCTTTTTAGTTTTGATTAGTTTTATTATTTTATTATCAGTTTAAGGAAAAATAAATAAGTAAAATTTAGTAAGTGAATTTTCATCAGAAAAAGTCTTCAGCCCTCCTTCGATGGAGTCAACCATGAACGGGGCAGGTGAAGGTAGGGAGGCTTCACGTGAAAGTTGTGTTGTCAGCAGGGCTGAGTCTGGTCTGCCGCCCTCTACAGAGGAGGGGGTCCAACTGAGGCAGTCCAGTACTCAGGGGGATGGGCGGTCCTCCCGAAAGCACAACAAAAGCGGTCTCATTTTCGATCCTCGTTGAGGACTTGGCACCGCTTGGCCTCGAGTTCTTCAACCTCCTGGTTGAAAAAGAAACGGCACCACTCGAGGCCGCCTTCTGGTACATCTGCACGTTAATCGTCGGTTATCGGTGGCAGGGGCCTGACTCCATCCCTTCCAGGGTCTTCCCCAGCTTCTGTGTCTGGTGACCAGCGTCCTCGACTCCGGAGTCCCTCCCCGCCCTCTGGGGGGGGTCCTCCAGTGAGCAGTTTCACCATTGGGCCGCTCTTATGGAGCAGTGGGTTCAGCGGTTTTCCCGTCTGCCTGAGCTGGCAAGTCCGTCACCAGGGCCTTCGGGCCTTTCAGTTTCGGACCTATGGGTAGGGTGGTTGGGGCTTCCTAGTCATGCGGTTCCTCCTTCAGTGCCGTCGACGCCATGCTCTGGTGTTTTTCCCCTTCATACGGCTGTGGCACAGGGGTCTACACCGGTGCCTTTACCTCCTGCTGGATTTCTTTGACTTTCCTCAGTGAGTCGGGAGTTGAGAACCTCTGGTTTGGCTCTGCTGGCTCCAGCACCGACTTCTGTTATGGTGCCGGGAGTGCCTGCGGTGCCGCATGCGACACCTGGGTTCTTGACTCCGATTTGCGCTGCTCCTCCTCCTCTTTTTCCTCCCTTTCCTATCTATACTGCCTCTTCAGGACTAGTAGGAGATGATATTGAGCCTGATCCTGATCTTCGATTGGAGGATGACTTTGACGATGACTCCTCCCTAGGGGTGGTTAATAAACCTTCTCTTACAGCAGAGCCTCTGGTCGAGGAGCTTTCCTTCAAGTCTCTACTTAGAAATGTGAATACCACTGTCTCTCTCTAGACTTTGGAGATCAATCCTGGGAAATTGCTGTGTCTGCAGTATCTGCACGTTCCGGACATTCCTGTGTAATTGACTCCCCCCATGCAACCCTCTTTTGAGACTCTCATTCAAATAGTGTGAGATAATCTAGTGCTTATTCCCTCCGTGGCTAAGTCCATAGACAGGAAATATGCCTCTCCCGAGGATCGTCCCATTCTGGCCTTGCAAGCCTTTGCTGATGCCATAGTTGTCCTGGCAGAGAATAACAAGGGCCATTCTTCTGCAAGAATCTACGGCAAGTCTGATAAACATGGAATCTTGCAAAATTGACACTTTGGGAAAGCGAGTCTTTGCTGCATCCACTGTGCACTCTGGGCATGCGCAATGCTAGTTACCAGGGCTGCTTCTTTCAGTATGAGTATACACTCTAGCATTTGCTCAAGGCAACAGTAGAGGCTCTCCCAGACTCGAAAGTTAACGCAGAGCTTCTTCAAACCATTACTAGAGGCATTGAATCTAATAACCAACATCTCAAAGCTGCCACGGATGCATTTGACACTGTCTCCAGAGCACCAGCCGCTGGTATATGCACCGGATGCCACTCTTGTTTGCGCACATCAGGATTCACAAATGATGCCAAGCAGAGAGTTGTGGCCCTTTGATGGTACGTACCTGTTTGGTTCTCAGGTTGAACAGGCACTAGAGGCCACACAGAAAACTAGAACAGCTATCAAAACAGCCAGACTGCTATCCGCAGCCCCTCAAAGGGGCGGGAATCGGTGTCAGTTTCATAACCATCAGTCCTTTCCTGGTAAAAGCAGAGGGGGCTTCAACAGAAACCAAACCCCTCAACCGCAAAAGAAAATGCAGCAGAAGGCACAGGGCCCCAAAGTGCCTAGTGCCACCCTCTGAGGCTTCTGCCCAAGTCCAGCCTCAGCTGTACGAAGGGGACTCTTCCTTGGCAGTAGGAGGGCATCTGACTCAGTTTTACGACCAGTGGAAGTCAGTCACATCAAACAAGTGAGTACTCAGGATAATCCGTGAGGGGTATTCTCTAAATCTTTCAGAAACCCCTCCAGATCACCCACCCAAGCGACAGCCAAACCTGTCTGTCTCAGTCAGACCGTCTTGCTTCTGAGATTCAAGGCTTTCTGAACAACAGGGCAGTAGAAGTGGTCCTGCTGGATCAGTGGAACACAGGTTTCCACTCCCATTACTTCCTAGTTCCAAAGAAAACAGGTGGCATGCACCCAGTTCTCGATCTCAGGAAGTTAAACAGATTCCTTTACAAGGAAAAGTTCAAGATATCATCACTCGGCACACTCTTACCCCGATTCATCAAAATGACTGGCTCTTCAAAGAGTGGGGAACTCCAGACCTGAACCTTTTTGCATCCCCACTCAATGTAAAACTGCCTCTCTTCTGCTATAAAAATCCAGGACCCCACATTTTTTGTCAGACTGTGGTGGACAAAAGGCTTTTTGTATACATTTCCTGCTCTTCCTCTAGTTCAGAGAGTGCTACTCAAACTAGAGGCACGGGGGCATAATGTTCCTCATCGCCCCATTCTGGTCTTGTCAGATCTGGTTTCCATTAATGAGCAGATGATCACAAACTTCTCTGAGACAGCTTCCACTTCTTATGAACCTGCTGACCCAGGCCCTGTGGTCCACCCCAACCTGAAGTCCCTTCACCTCCATGACCGGCTCCTGAAGAGATAGAGGTGAACAGCTTTAACGTTTCATGTAGGGTCTCAGGTATTCTGTTAGCTGCATGCAAGCTAGCTACCCAAAAAACTTACACGGCTAAGTGGAAGCGGTTCTCCACCTGGTGTGCAAAATCCTCCTGGAATCTGTTTTCCTGCCCACCAAACAAGGTCCTTGAGTATCTTCTAGATCCCTCAAACACAGGCCTGCGATACTCAGTCATAAAGGTTCACCTTTGCACATTGTCAGCATACCATGAGCTCGTACACTCCGTATGTCTGGCTCAGCTGCCTGTGGTCAAGAGATTTCTTAAGTGCATTCTGCATATAAGCCAATGGTCAGATGACCGGCAGCTACCTGGAACATTAACCTTGTGCTAGACATGCTCACCTGTAAACCTTTCGAGCCCCTAGCTACTTGTGAGCTGAAGTTTTTGACTTGGAAGACCTCCTTCCTTGTTGCCATCACTTCCGCTCGCAGAGTGTCTGAAATACATGCTTTAGTCACAGACCCTCCGTATACTGTATTTCACAAAGACAAGGTGGTTCTTCGGACCCACCCTAAGTTTCTACCCAAGGTTGTCTCAGAATTTCATCTGAATCAGCCCTTGGTCCTTCCAACATACTTCGCGAACTTCCAGAATGAGGGGGAGCAGACCCTGCATTCTCTGGATGTGAATAGAGCTTTGCGGTTCTATTTAGACAGAACTAAAGAAATCCACAAATCAAAACAGTTGTTTGTCTCCTTCAGCACGGCATGGCTGGGTCAGCCTGCTGCTGTCAGATGCATTTCAGCATGACTAGTGGCATGCCTTCACCAGTGCTACTCCATGACACAGGTCAAGCTGGAAGGCAGAGTATATGCTCATTCTACCAGAGCAGTTGCGGCATCTCTGGCAGAAATCCGGAACTTGCCCATTGCGGCCACTTGGATCTCCGTGCACACTTTTGTAAAGCACTATGCTTTGGATGTCCATGCCAGGCAGCATCAGTCCTTTGGCAGGACAGTCCTTAATGGACTTCTGTCCTAAAGTGAGCTCCTCTCTCCTACCACCCATCTCGGGGGATTATTCTAACTCAGTACTCTTCCATTAGTGTGAATGAGTGGTGGAGATTTTATGTCCAGGAAGATATGGAAATGATGTACCTACCGTAATTCTTGATCTTCTTGGACGAAGTCTCCACCACTCATTCACACGCCCACCCACCATCCCCTGAGCTCACTCATCCTGTTCTGGTCTTCACCCTCTTGTTGTTGGGCTGCGAAGACTTTGTTGAGTTGACCCTTCTTACACAGGTCATTTGGACTATCTTATGTCCGATATAGGTTAGTTTCAGTAGGTTAGTTTATGCTGCATCTCCTTGGTAAAAAAGGTACTGAGGCAATTGGAGAGTCGACACCAAGGTAGCCTATACGGCATGAGCTGAGCTCGCGTTGCCACTCCTCATGACCGTACCTTGGCGCCGGCCCTCCTGAAGATTTTTGGCTGTGGTGTAGTCCAATTAGTGTGAATGAGTGGTGGAGACTTCGTCCAAGAAGATCAAGAATCACAGTAGGTACATAATTTCCGTTTCTTGACTCAGCGCATCACTGAACCAACAAGAGCTGAAGCAATTCTTGATCTGGTGCTCACAAATGGGGAGCATGTAGAGGAAATAATGGTCAGGGAGCCACTGGGAGGAAGTGACCATTGCACAGTGTGGTTCCAGTTGGATATGGGCAGGGAAAGCATCCTGACTAAGACCAAAATCTTGGATTTCAGGAGGGCGGACTTCAGGAAAATGGGTGAAGTTCTAAGGAGCCATCCGGTGGGCATCAGAGCAGATATGGGGGTGGACCAAAAGTGGTCCATCATTAAGGAAGGAATACTGGTTGCCACAGATGAGTGCGTTAGGCTCAGGTATAAGAAAACAAGGGCCAAAGTGCCCAGCTAGTTCAGTTCTGGGGTTGCCCAGGCAGTACGGGAAAAGAGGTTGACCTATAGAAAATTCTTGAAGACCAAGCAAGAGGTGGATAGGGAAAATTACTTAAGGTTGGCTAGTGAGGCAAGTAAGAAAGTCAGGCGAGCAAAGGCATAGAAGGAGCTGCAGATAGCTAAAGGAATTAAGAAGGGGGAGAAGGCTTTTTTTTCTCTACATAAGTGAGAAAAGGGACAAGAAGGAAGGGATTGTTAGGCTTAAGAAAGGGGTGGAGTGGGTGGAGGATAATGGGGGAAAAGCAGAGATACTAAATGAATATTTCTGTTCCGTCTTCACCAGGGAGAAGGACAGACCAGTGCCTTCAGGAGGGAAAAGAGGAGCAGGGGGGACGGGAACACAAATGTAGTGATAGAGGAGGACAGAGTGAGGGAGGGGCTGCTGACATTGAAGGTGGACAAATCACCAGGACCGGACGGAGTACATCCAAGGGTACTAAAGGAACTGGCTGCGGAGCTGGCAGGGCCACTGGCAGAACTATTTAATAGTTCACTACAGACAGGCGTAGTACCACAGAACTAGAGAATAGTACATGTAGTGCTGCTCCACAGAAGTGGTCCCAAGGATAACCCAGGGAATTACAAACCAGTCAGTCTGACCTCCATTGTGGGCAAGCTCATGGAGACCATACTAAAGGAAAGGTTGGTGGAATATCGTCTTCATGTCACAATGGCCAAACAATATCAGCTAAATCTTAAATGGCGACTCCTAAATAGTGCATACAGTAACAGCGACTTACGTTTTCAGCAAATTTCACACAATTACTCAAAAGTTAACATAAACCAACTGGTTGCCTTTTGTGCTAGTGGGGGGCTGTGCCCCCTGGACCTCTGCTATCTCTAGGATTACTACTCCGAGGTGCACCTTGACACTGGGGCAGGTTAACACCTCGGAGTTGCCATTTAATCCCTATCACCATTTATTCAGGTTTCCGTTATGACTTTCGCTGTTCTGGAATCGCTGTTTTTGAATCACAATTATGACGTGGTACTGGAATATCTAAAGGAGCATGGTCTCCAGGATGCAAGGCAGCATGGGTTGGCGGGGGGAGAGATCGTATTAAACAAATCTGATTGACTTCTTTGACTGTGTCACTAAGACAGTAGAGACGGGCCATGCAGTAGACATCCTCTATCTTGATTTCAAAGGCCTTTGACCCTGTGCCCCACAAAAGGTTGATCAGGAAGTTGGTGGATCTTGGGGTTGGGGAAAAGATGGCCAGATGGGTGGAAAACTGGGTGAAGGACAGAATCCAGAGGGTGGTTGTGGGGGGAGAGTTATCTGGCACAAGACAGGTAACCAGTGGGGTACTGCAGGGCTCGGTGCTGGGGCCGGTGTTGTTCAGTGTCTTCATCAGTGACATTTGAGATGGCATTAAGGGCAAAATGTGCCTATTCGCAGATTACTACAAGCTCTGTGGTGAGAGTGGACTCAGCTGAAGGGGATACAGGACCTACAGGAAGATCTGGAAAAGCTAGGGAGGTGGTCCAGGAACTGGCAGCTTGGCTTCAATGCCAAGAAATGCAAAGTTATGCATACTGGAGCCAAGAATTCTAGGACAGAGTACTATCTGGGTGTAGTCAGAGTATCTACATCAGAGGAGGAGAAGGACCTAGGAGTGATGATCACTAGTGACCTGAAGCACTCCACGCAGTGTAAGAAAGCAGTGGCAAAAGCAAACAAGATGCTGGGATGCATACGGGTCCATATGGCTGTGGGTTCTATCCCCACACCAGACACTTGGGTTAATATCCCAATACTGACACTGTAGTGCAGCGTGAGTGGGGTGCTGCACTACTGGGGTGCCGTCTTTTGGATGAGATGTTAAACCGAGGTCCCATCTGCATGTTCTGGTGGTGGTTCAGGTGGATGTTAAAGATCCCATGGCACTTCTCGAAAAAAGTAGGGGAAATTTTTATTTAAAGTTCAAAAACAGAAAACTGAGAAATTGCAATATCATAAAGATAAGTAATAATCCAAAATCAAACCTTCATAATATATTTTTCTGTGCGGAACAGGTAACATGTAGGTTCCCCCAACAAATTCCAAAATAATGTTGTAGACAAAAAAATATTAAATCCCATCACCAATAATAACCATAAAAAGAAATTAAAACCATTTTCATCTGAGAGGGTATAAACATATTTTTTCCAAACTAAAGGGGAAAAAAGAGAGATAAGCATTAGTACAGCAGATCAACCCACCCTACCAACATTTTTCCATAGCTTAGAAGCCACAATCTGCCCCAATGTACGTTTTTCATAGTCATAAATTTTATCAAGTTCTGTCTGTATATTAAAAAAAAAACATCTTGTGGCATAGCAACTTTACCTTGCAGGAACCTGAGACATCTCACCTGCCAAATGGACCACTTTATGCAGGCCAGAAGAACATAAATAGCGTTTTTTGTCCATTTTGACCAAGATGCTAGAATTTGCCCTAAACTCAAAATATCATATGTCATATATTGAAACATTTTTCCCTCCACAAATCGGACAACAATTTCCAAAAACCTAAAACATGTATGCACTCAAAAAACAGATATTGCGTAGTTTCCACTTTATCAGCACAAGAACTCTCCCCACATCCTCTATCCTCATGCTTTTTGTGTTTCTGATTTCCCCTCACCTGCAGTTTCTGATGTCCACATAACCAAATAAAGTCTTGCATCTTAAGGGGAATTCTTGGTTCTATCATACAATCCAAAATTAACCCAGTTTTAATTGTTGAAGGAACCTGGAAAACAGGTTCCTCCCAATACCATCTATCTAGAATAAAGTTATAAAATTGTTTTTTTTTCCTTTTCCTATAAACCATGTCAGTTCAATTTTATATGTCCTTATGTATTGCAAAGTAATTTGCACATAACCCAGGAGTAGTTTATCCACAGGATGCCGTTTACCTCTGCCCCAAGCTTCCAAAAAATGTCTACCCCACAATTGCATGCATACTAGACCCATCCCTTCTGTTTCAAACAATAAAGGGCAAATAGAACTATAAATCAAATTCCCAAATAAGCATACTAGCGGATGAATCATATTTAAACCTCCTTCCTTCCATGCCCTATAAGTGTGTAATCTTTTGACAGGGTTCAATTTACTTCCCCACAAGAAAAGAAAAAAATAAACCCATAACTTTAGTATGCATATGATATGAGAGGGGAAAACATGTAAAACATATAAAAAAAATAGGCGCTATATATGCACTCAGTAAAAAAACACGTTTTTTTCTAGTCATTTTCCACGACAACCAAGATAAAACCTTAAGCTTAGCCCTATCATACACTACATTCCAGTTACTGTATGCACCTCTGAATCCTTGGTTCCAAAAAACAAACCTAAAATTTTGACTTCATCTGTAGTCACAGAGATTGGAAAATCTGCTACCCTCCCTACTGCCCCTAAAACTAAAACAATGCTTTTCCCCATATTAAGTTTAATTCCTCTGATACCATATACTTTTTGTAATGTATCTAAAATTCGAGTACCAGACTCCACATCTGCTACTGTAAATATACAGTCATCTGCATAGGCAGAAATTTTGTTTAAAAACAAATCCATCATGATTCGTAGTAGCCCTAATTTCTGTGTTCATTTCAATAATCCTTAATAAGGGATCCAGACCAAAGACATATAATAAGGGGCTCATCGGACATCCCTGCTTCACCCCATTTTTGAAATAGATTGGAACACCCAGATAACCATTCACCAGTGGAGTAACCTGAACTTCAGTATACAATACCTTAATTAAATCCAAAAAAGATTCAGGAATTCCATAATACTGCAAAACCATCCAAATGTATTCCTGTTGCACCGTGTCAAAAGCAGTCTCCTGATCTACTGACATTAAATAACCACCTAGTTTCATTTTTAAACCTTGCTCTATGATCTCCCTAACAAAAGACAAATTCTGAATAATATTCCTGCCAGGAATTGCACAAGTCTGCTCTGGGGTAATTAGCTTCTGTGCAACTCTAGCCAAACGTGTAGTAAGTATTTTGGTCAGGATTTTATAATCCGAGTTCAATAAAGTTAATGGCCCCCAATTCTTAAGGTCTTGAGGGTCCCCCTTTTTATATATAAAAAAGTCTTGATCCCCATTTGCATACTCTGAACTAGTCTATTTTCATCCCAAATGGCTTGATAAATCAATTTCAAACACGGAACCAGAGTTTCAGAAAAACATTTGTAGAAATCATTTGGGATTCCATCATACCCTGGAGTAGTCTTAGCAGTCAGTTGAGAAATAGCTTCTCTTATTTCCAATTCTGTAATGGGTAAAACCAAGCTCTCTATGTCTGTATTATCTAAAGGAGGAACTATTAAATTATCAAAAAACGATTCCTGTCACCCCTTATTCTCCTTTTGAAATGTTGCTGCAATATGACTTTGAACAATGAGCATAAGCTCCTGATTGTGCGTCCTCAAAGTACCCTGTTTGTCTTTTAAAGCAGCCATAACCAACCTCTGAACAACCTGCATACTTGAATCATACGGATTTACTACTTCTTTTGAGCCATTAGTTTGGTATTTTTGTTGGCAGGCCGCCCCCTTAGTAGTCTCATGTAAATACTGACACATTTGCTCTTTAAGATTTCGTAATTGTAATAAAACATTATTTGTTTTATTTTCTGATGTGTCAAGACTTGCAGATATTTTGCTCTTAGCCCTAAGTATTTGATATATTTATCCTTAGCTTTTGTCTTCGTAAGAGATGTATATAAATTTTGCAAATCCCTTTTCGTATCCTCCCACCAGTCTATGGGGCTATCATGTAAAAAACAAATATCGGCCCTTAATGCAAATAAGTCTTTCACTGACTCTTGTACTAAAACATCCTGTAGAACTGCAATATTCATTTTCCAATAACCCCTCCCTATCGCTATTTTCTGTTTTTCTCCTAAAAAAAAGTTTAACCGCTAAATGATCTAATGTTTCTAAGGGTACAAGAACCACTTCTTGACAAGTCAGACACGCCGACACAAACCAAAAATCTATCCTCGTGGATAAACGACCCTTATAAAAAGTATGCTTAGGTACTTGATGTAAAACCTCATAAATGTCTCTTAAATTATTTCGTAGGATTGCAAGCAAAGTGTTGGAATCACTATAAACTTTCTTCGTAGTCCTCCCCCAATCCCTGTGCGAGAGACCACAATTAAATTCCCCTCCCCATAGCACTAATTTGGAGGTGTGTAAATAGGGTTCTATTTCTCTAAATAGAGAGGACCTTTCTGCCTTAGTCTGAGGAGCATATATATTGATAATTCTAAATATCACGTCCCCCAAGACTACATCTATTATCATAGCTCTTCCTGGTTGAATATCGAAAATATGTAAAATTTTTACCAATATCCCTGAAAAAAGAAATCCTAATCCTGAACATTATTCCTCCCCTAACAACAAGTAGGAGACACCCCATCTCCATTCTCTCTGTACTGCCTGCATTTCTACTAAAGAATGTAATCTAGTATCTTGCAATAGTATTATTTGTTCTCCCCCTTCTCTAAGACTTGTAAAAGTATTTTGTCTTTTCTCAAAAGACTTAATACTATTTACATTTACTGTGAGCAAAGAAGTAGCGGTATGCATAGGAAACACCTTAAAAGGAAGGAGAAAAAAAAAACATATCAAACAGAGCTTATAATCATTTATTTTTTTTCCTCTTCCTTGTTTTGGGGTTTATCAGGAGGACCTATATCTGAAGCACCATCCGCCTGTGAGGAAGCAACTGAAGAAAAATCTGAATCAATAACATCCTCATCTACCCCCTGCTCAAACAACAAAGCATAGGAATTCTGGACCGTAATCCCTTCCGGTTCTTTAGATACTGCCTGTGAGTCTACAAGGAGTTTGCCTGCTTTGGACCTGGTCTCTCTATGGAATACTGCCTCTTGTTGTGCGGGGAGGGGGGGCATGGAGATCCTTTCCTCCACCATCTCAACACCCTGTTCTGTGTTGACCAAAGCTTCTGTTCCCCTGTTTTCCTCTACAGTCTGAAGAGGGAGATCCTCCTTACCCTCGGTCACATAGAAACATAGAATCTGACGGCAGATAAGGACCGCTAGGCCCATCTAGTCTGCCCATTTCCCTACCTACAGGATAGGCCACAGATCCTAGTTAACCAACAGCCTATTTCTTCCTACCCCCCACAAGAATTGCCTTATGTCTGGCCCATGCATTCTTGAATTCTCCCACAGTTTTAGACCCCACAACCTCCTCAGGAAGGCTATTCCATGCATCCACTACCCTCTCTGTGAAATAATACTTCCTCACATTGCCCCTGAACGCCCTCCTTCTATCTTTAAATTGTGTCCCCTTGTTCTTGCAAGTCTCTTTTCTGAAAGATGCTACCCTCTTGGACTTTGTTGATTCCACTGAGGTACTTAAAAGTTTCTATCATGTCCCCTCTCCCTTCTTTCCTCAAGGGTATACATATTAAGCTCCTTTAGTCTCTCCTCATACGGCTTCTCTTGCAGACCCTGCACCATTTTAGTTGCCCTCCTCTGGACTACCTCTATCCTGTCTATGTCCTTGCGAGATGGGGTCTCCAGAACTGGACACAGTACTCAGATGGGGTCTCACCAACTGTCTGTACAGAGGAATAACAACTTCCTGTTTTCTGCTGATGGTGCCTCTCCTATACATCCCAGTATACCCCAGCCCTCCCTACTGCCTTCTGACATTGCTTGCTAACCTTAAGGTCATCTGATATGATTACCCCCAGGTCCCTTTCCTTTTTGTTGTTGTTACTACCTCCCCACCCATTGTGTATTCTTCCCTGAGTTCTTGTTTCCAGGTGCATTATTTTGCACTTCTTTGCATTGAATCCTAGCTGCCATACTTCTGATCATTCCTCCAACCTTGCCAAGTCCCTTTTCATCCTTTCACGCCTCCTTGTGTATCAACCCTGTTGCAGATCTTTGTGTCATCTGCAAAAGGCATACTTTTCCTTCAGTCCCTCTGCAATGTCACTGATGAAGACATTAAAAGGACTGGACCCATCTGAACCCTCATGGTACCCCACTAGTAACCCCTTTCTTCAGAGTGGACTCCATTTACAATTACCTTCTGTGTCCTGTTGTCCAGCCAATGTTTTACTCAGGCTACCACCCTGGGACCCACTCAGGCTGGTTAATTTGACTATTAATCTTTTGTGGGACTGTGTCAAATGCCTTGCTAAAGTCTAGGTAGGCCATGTCCACAGCCCCTCCCTGGTCTACTACTTTGGTCACCCATTCAAAGAAATCTATTAGATTAGTCTGACATGACCTTCCGCTGTGAACCCATGCTGCCTTGGGTCCTGTGCTCACTGGCCTCTAGGGTACTCAACTATTCTTTCCTTCAGAAGCGACTCCATCACTTTCCCTACCACAGAGGTCAGACTGACAGGTCTGTAGTTTCCTGCCTCTGTCTTGGTCCCACTTTTGTGAAGGGGAATCACACCTGCCTTCCTCCAGTCCTCGGGTACCACACCATCCTCCCATGATTTATTAAAAAGAGTAGCCAGTGGTTTCACTAGTTCCTCCCTTAATTCTTTTAGAATTCTGGGGTGAATTCCATCAGGCCCCATTGCTTTGTCCACCTTCAGTTTTAGGAGTTCTTGCAGAACCCTTTCTTCTGTGAAAGGACTGGGATCGACCCCCTATTAAGAGTGCTTCTGTTAATTGGATTGGGCACTTCCCCCTCCTCTTTTGTGAATACTGAGCAGAAATATTCGTTCAGTATTCCTGCTTTTTCACTGTCCCCCTCTGCCCACCCACCGTTCATTCTATTCAGCCTCACTATCCCTCCCTTTGTCTTTCTACGCTCACTGATGTACCTATAAAAGGTTTTATCCCCCTTCTTAACTGAGTTGACTATCTTTTCCTCAGTTTGGGCCTTTGCTATTCTGACTTCCCTCCCTGCTTCCTTCTGCCTTAACTGGTACAGCCCTTTGTCCTGCTCCTTCTGTGTTTCCTTATACTTCCGGAATGCTATCTTTTTCTTCCTGACTTTCTCAGCCACCTCTTTTGAGAATCATAGTGGCTTTTTCTTTCGTTTTGATTTGTTTATTTGCTTTACACAAAGGCTTGTTGCCTCTGTGATGGCAGTTTTGATAATTCCCCATTGTTGCTCCACACCTCCTCCTGGCCTGTTTGCTAGTGCTTTTCTGAGGCACTCTCCCATCTTGCCAAAGTCAGCCCTCCTAAAATCCAGTACCCTCACTTTTGTATGGCTTGACTCTGCAGCTGAGTTTAATGTGAACCACACTGTTTGATGGTCAGTTGTCCCCAGATGGCAACCCACTTCTAGATCTGAGATCCTCTCACTGCCCCGTTTGAGAGTACGAGGTCTAAGATTGCTCTCTCACGAGTGGGTTCTGAAACTAGCTGTCTAATGCCTGCCACCTGTAGGGCATCAAGAATGGCTCTGCTCTTGGATGTGGCTGCAGCAAATGTGCTCCAGTTAACATCTGGCATATTCAGGTCTCCCATCAACAGTATCTCCCTTTTCTGCCATTCTAAGAATGCCTTCTATCATATTGATGGACTGCATCTGACTAAAGAGAGTCAGTGCATTGGGGCAGAAGTTTGGCGTCTTTGCAGAATATTTAAACTAGCAAATGGGGAGAGGTGCAGCACCCCATCGTCGAATGGGAAGAACACCCTCCCCTCAGCTAGTGATCAAACAGGAATTCAGCATGTTTGCCGTTCATTTGCATCACCAGGTAAGAAAAAGGTTTGTCTCCCCATACGACACACAGGGTAATGCCAAACTTCACCAACAACTAACACACCAAAATCTGGCCAATGGAAAATCATGTACACAAATGCTCACAGCCTGGGAAATAAGATCCCAGACCTCCAGGCAATAATGTCAGAGGCTAAACTGGACATAGTAGCAATTAGTGAGACGTGGTTTACCAGTAACCACACTGGAGACTTCAGTACCTGGCTATGTATTGTTCAGAAGAGACCGAGGTGCAAAAGGGGAGGAGTGGCCTTGCGTTAATGAAAATATCAAAGCTACAGAAATTCAGAATACACATAAGGAGCCAGAAGAACTGTGGGTCACCCTGAAACAGGAAATGGGACAGCCATAAGAACTGGGGTTGTCTACAGGCCCCAGACCAGAGGAGAACATAGACACATTACTGTTAGAAGATATACAAAACATGACAGCTAAAGGGAGGTTCTGATAATGGGAGACTTCAACATGCCAGATACAGATTGGTCAATACCAGCAGGAACATCTGCCAGAACTAGACTCATTGGATTCCCTGCAGGGGAGGGCCTCAAACAACTGGTACAGCAACCCACAAGAGACAGGGCTATCCTAGATCTAGTACTGACTAACAAAGAAGGGATCACAGATCTCCAGGTAGAAGGTCACCTGGGGCCAGTGACCATCACATGGTATGGTTCAATTTGGTTACTACATCTAAATCATCCCATTCCAAGGCAAAAATATGGGACTTCAGAGGAGCTGACTTTGATAAGATGGCCAACAGAGTTAAGCTAGCCCTGGCAAAAGAAACACAGGTGAGGGGTACAGGCAAAGTGGGCAAATTAAGAATGCAATACTTGAAGCAACATCCCATTGTGTTAGACAGAAAAGGAAGTGCAAGAAGAAGGAAACCACTTTGGTTCTCAAATACAGTAGCAGAAAGGTCAGAGCCAAAGGCTGGCCTTCAGGAAATATAAGGGAACACAGCGGGATGAAGATAGGGAGGCATACCAAACTGCCCTAAGGAAGCAGTAAGGCAGTAAGGCAGGCAAAGTCCCAAACTGAGGAAACACTAGCACGAACAGTAAAAGAAGGTGACAAGACTTTCTATAGATACATTAGTGAAAGGAGAAAGTCCAGAGAGGTGTGCTAAGCAATGGAGAAAGGGAGCATGTGAGGAGGAGGACCCTGTAAAGGCATCTATCCTAAATAGATACTTTTGCTCAGTATTTACTGAAGAGAAGGAGGGCAGGGCCCACAGCTCAGCATCATGGACACAGGGGAGGGAGGTGAGCACTACTCCCTTCACAAAAGAAAGGTCCTACAAGAGCTTCATAAGCTCAGGTGGATAAGGCAATGGGACCTGATGGCATACATCCCAGGGTACTTAAGGAGCTAAAGGAGAAACTAGCAGAGCCATTAGCAGAATTGTTTAGTGAGTCTCTGAGCACAGAGAGGTCCCAGAAGACTGGAGAAGGGCTCATGTGATCCTGCTCCACAAGAGTGGTAGCAGGGAGGAGCGGAGGAACTACAGACCGGTCAGTCTTACCTAAGTAGTGGGCAAGATTATGGAGGCACTCATAAGAAAGGATAGTGCAACACCAAGGAACCATAGGGGCACAAGATCCAAGACAGCATGGGTTTACAAGGAAGGTCCTGTCAAACTAATCTCATAGATTTCTTTGACTGGGTAACCAGAGTGGTGGACCAAGGGGGAGCAGTTGATGTCGCCTACCTTGACTTCAGCAAGCTTTTGACACTGTTCCACATAGAAGATTGATAAATAAGCTGGGTAGGCTCGGGGTGGGTCGAAGTTGGTCAACTGGGTGGCAAACTGGTTGACGGGCAGAAAACAGAGAGTGGTGGTAAATGGTATACAGTCAGAAGAGATGCAAGTCATAAGTGGGTACCTCAGGGATCAGTCCTGGGGCCAGTCCTCTTCAACATCTTCATTAGTGACCTTGCAGATGGACTAGAGGTAAGGCTTGTCTGTTTGCAGATGACACCAAGATCTGCAACAGAGTAGATGATCCAGATGGGGTGGGCAGAATGAGAAGAGATCTGGATAAACTAGCAGAATGGTCAGAAGAGTGGCAACTGGGATTTAATGCAGAGAAGTGGAAAATCATGCACATAGGAGAAACCCTGAAGCCACCTATAGGCTGGGAGGAGTTGCTAGCAGTCACAAAGGAAGAAAGAGACTTGGGCATCATCATCACTGATGACCTAAAATCATCAAGCAGACCTCTAAAGCAGTAGGTAAGGTAGCTAGGGGGTGTTAGGGTGTATTAGTAGGGGTATCACAAGTCGTAAGAGGGGGTAATAATCCTCTGTACAAGACACTGGTTAGGCCCCATCTGGAGTACTGCGTGCAGTATTGGAGGCCACACCTTCACAAGGACATTAACCAAATTGAGGCAGTCCAGAGAAGGGCAACCAAATGGTGCAGGGACTGCATCAGAAGACATATGAGGACAGATTAGCGGAGCTCAATATGTATACCCTTGAGCAAAGGAGGGAGAGAGGTGATATGATCGAGGCATTCAAACACCTTAAGGGCATAAACAAGGTGAAAAAGAGTCTAACATGTTTAAATATAAGAAAAATAGCAGGACAAGAGGACCAGCATGAGATTAGAGGAGGCCGATTAAGGAGAATGTGAGAAATTCTTTTTCACAGAAAGGGTGGTGGATGCATGGAATGGCTTACCACAAGAAGTGGTGGCTATGAATACAGTGCAGGGCTTCAAACAGGCATGGGATAGGCATAAGGGAGCAATACAAATGACTATGAATAGATAGGCCACTGACAGAGCAAAGGGCGATAGCACATTTATAAGGTAGAAAAAGAAATGGGCAGACTGGATGGGCCTTGCGGTCCTTATCTGCCGTCAACTTCTATGTTTCTATATCCTTGTCCATTCCTTCCCCCTGACATGGGGGTCTGTATACAACCCCTGTGCGGATTGTGGTGCCCTTTCCAGTCTCCAAGGTGACCCACAGTGCCTCCTCTCCTCCCTGTTCACTTTTTTGTTCAGTTGCTTTTATCCCTTCCTTTACATGAGAGCTACTCCTCCCCTCTTCTCCCTGCCTGTCTCTCCTGTAGGTTATGTACCCTGGTATGTTAACATCCCAGTCATGGTTCTCTGTGTACCATGTTTATGTGACTCTCGATATCCAGGCATCCTTCTTCCATTAAGGCCACCAGCTCAGGAGCTTGTTGCTCAGACTACTACCATTGGTACTCATTACCCTGCATTTCCTGATGGCCTTACTCCTTTGCCCCATCCCTATCCTTTTGCCTTTGTCACTTTCTCCATTTACCCCTGCCCTTCTCCTACTCGACACCTCTATGTTGGTGTTTGCCGCACTTACCACGTGATTATGTGGGGGGGGGGGGCTAGGATTTTCCTGCTCCTTTCCAGTGCCTCCCCCCTTGGCTAGTTTAAAAGCTTGCCAATGAAGCATTTAAACCTATCACCTAGGATCCTGGTTCCCCTCCTGGACGGATGCAGCCCATCATGCCAGTATAGGCTTGCATCACTCCAGGTGGACCCCCAGTCCCCAATGAAGCCAAATCCCTGAGCTCCACACCAGTTTTTCAACCACTGATTGAATCCCATGGTGCGGAACACCCTAGCCTCTCCTATGCCATAGATGGGTAGCACCTCTGAGAAGGTTACCGTGCGTGCTACTTGACTAAGGCCCCTCCCCAATTCCACAAACTCTTCCTGCACTTCTCTAATCCCTTTCTTAGCCAGGTCATTTGTCCCTAGGTGGACAATGACATCCAGCTCCCTCCCCTGTGCAGCTGCTCTGGCAATCTTGAGGATTTTCTCCCTGTCCCTCCAAGCCATGGCGCCAGGGAGGCGCCTTACCTCCATCTCCTCTTCCTCCCCCCCCAGTTCTACCTTCCTAACAATGGAGTCCCCCACCAGGAGTTGTTTCCTTCCCCTGCAGGGTCCCCTTCCACCCTCCTGTTTGTCTCCTTTGTGGAGGTGCCCAGCATCCTCCTTGGTCTCCACTGTGGGTGCCTCCATAGAGGAACCACACTTTGCCAGAATGGCATAGGAATTGTGGAGAGGTACAACTGGAGGGATGCGCCTCTGTTCCACCACCCTCACCCTCCTGAGCCCACTGTGGTCCAACCGCTCCTCTTTCTTGGCAACCTCTGAGGCAAAGGCAGTGGCACTGGTGGTCCCTGGATGGAAGAGGAGGTCCCACAAATCCTGGCCAACTCAACCTGGAGATGAGCAACCTCCTCCTCAGCCCAGAGAGGTGCCTGCAGATGGGACAACACCGCATCCTCCAGAACATCTCCCGAAGACTGCTGCTCCACAGCCACTGCACTCGCCACTCAATCATGTCTTATTTCTGGCTCCTTAACTGTTTGCAATCCTTACTCTTTCCTCTGTTTTTTTTTCTCTCTCTCTCTCCTTACTTTCTGCCTGTGTGCCCTTTAAGCTCCTGCTTGTCCTGTTCTGAGACAAGAATATCCTATATTTCTCAGTAGACCACTTATTTGCTCAGAGACAGACCTCCAGCAGCTAGAGGGGGCCGGAGAGCTACTCTTGCCCTTCTAGGATGGTGGGTCCTTGGTGGTTCTGTGATCACTCACTTCTTGCCCCCAAACAGGAAGTTCCTGTTGTCAGTCAAATCCTGTGCCTATAAAAATAGAACTAGCTTTGGGTGGAGGGAAGGGCAATATAGTCTCAGCAGAAAAGTCTAGTCACACAGCAGTCCTTTCTCCTGGTGTCTTCTGCCAAGCTATTAGCAAAATCTGTCTAAGGCAGTCTTTAAATGTAGCTTCCTTCTAGCTAAGCCACTCCCCCTACTTACCAGATCTTTCTACAAGTAATTTAAACCTCACAGCAGTTAAGTCCTTTCAGTCACCTGAGATTTACGCTTAGATAACTCTTCAGATACTCATTCAGTTCAGTTAACCCTAACACACACTTTTTTTTTGTTTTGTATGTTAGTTTTTTTTACCCTAAATTAAAGGTCCAAGTACAAAAATTCTTCTACATTAGTCCCAGCAGAAAAGTCTAGTCACACAGCAGTCCTTTCTCCTGGTGTCTTCTGCCAAGCCCCCTGACCTTTGTTCACCATCAGGTCCTATCTCCTCCCCAGTGAGTTGCTCCACTAATATGGCTTTCTCAACCCCCTTCTCCTGTGTACTAGATATATCTGGTTTCCTCGGGATTCTCTGAGGCAGGGGACTCCTGTCAGGAACAGAATGTAATAATTCTACTGTTAGCATTTTTTTCTTTATGTGCAGTGCAACATAAGCATGCTGTTCAGCTCGGACAGATACATCTATATTGTTATGGGACACCCAAGAACATGTACGAAAAGAATGCCATTGTTCGTCACATAAATTACATCGTAATGGCTGATGACAATGAGCCTCAACATGACCCAGCTCCCCACACAGACCGCACTTCTGTTTATCGCAGACATTACTAAGGTGTCCTATATCTCCACATTTAAAACAAGCTTGTGGCTGTCCTGGATAAAATATCACCCCCCTGTCCCGGCCCAAGAAAAAACAATTGGGTAAATGTTTGGTCTGGCCATTTTCTAGTTTCAAAACTACTTGATACTTCCAGCCCCCAGTCAACAATTGTTCATCATCTAAGATAGGTTCTGGAAAACCTTTAACATAGAAGTGCTGCTGCAACCAGTAAGTTATGTCCGTGACATTCACCCCTTCATTTCTGAACAAAACAGTAATTTTCTTTGTAAGGGGCTTAGTTAGGGGAATTGCCAAGAAAGGCCTCCATGAAGGAGAGTGTTTTAAAAGTTGATATTGCTTCCAGATCCTTTCTAGGCCTGCAGGATGTTTGAAACTAATGTCAAATAGAGAATCCTCTGGTGCATGTACAAGGGCATATATCTCATATGCGTAATACTTCATACTGTCCTTTTGTAAGGCCCTTCCAACAAAATGCCTGTCAGGAACAGTGGAAACTTCACCCCTGTATTTCAGACAAACTGCATTTCTTCTAACTGCAGGTTCTGATAAAGTGCCTCTCTCAGATGGAAATAAATGATCTCTCACTTTATCATGCCATACTGTTGCAGGGGTTTGCACAAGGGGGTCTAAATCCGTCTGAGTGTCAGAAACAAGGCCCTGATGCAGTGGGACAGAGTTATCCAACTGGTCCTCTCCAAGAGAATTTGAGAAAACAGTTTCTTGCAGTCTAATCTCTTCCAATAAAGGATGAGGCCCGTCTTGTTGCTGAATTGATAAACTCCCTTTAGGAGATTGTTGTCCTGGTAGTAGTGAAGAATCACTATTATTATCAGAGTGTGGATTAGAAACACTAGGGGAACATATTGGGGAAGATCCAGAAAAATCTACATTTTGTAGATTTGCATCCCACCCTGTGCCTGTATTACTTTTTACCCATCCTGCAGCTTGTAAGGCTGAAGAAACCCAATTGGCAGGGCCACGTTCCAAGACCTGGGTATTGGTATTAGTAACTTTCAGCAAGGGAACATCAGACATGCGAGTGTGTAATTTCCTACCTTTCCCCACCCCATCCTTCAACGATTTTTTCATACCACCAGACGAGGTCCTTATATTGAAAGTCACAGCAGGTAATAATTGGGAAGTAGGGCTGTCTGATGGTAATGGAAGCAATTCCTTGTCCTGCATATCAGGCACCTCAGTACTATGAGGAACCGCCACATCACTAGATGCACTCTCTCCCATAATCGGAGCCCCTGCAACAACTGCTTCAGAAGCAGGAGAACTGCTTACCATAGACGTTAAAGGAGTGTCCTCTGTCGAAATCTCTGGTGGATTCCCTGCTACGCTCGAAACTGCTATGGACGACTCCATTTCCATTACCCCGATCTGAACGTCCGGTTCCTGTGTGTCACTGATTTCTTCCTGCCATCTCAGCGCCTCTCGTAATCGCTCCCTTGCTCTCTTGCTTCCTTGTAGGTGCGTTCAGCCAATTCAGGCTTGACTCATAGGTCAGCCACTGTGTCAGGCTTTTAAGACATACCCACAATAAGCAACACCTGGGCTCTCAACTCTAAATCTTCTGGTAAGTCTGCATCAAAACCATCCTTCTGTTGCGGAATAGTATCCATGCTCTCCTCAGCCAGCAAAGCCATACAATCATCGGTCTCCATCAGAAGGGAGGCCAAGGAGGAGACCAACTCCTCAGCCACCTACATGTCCGTCTCCTTCGAGTTTCCAAGTGCCACTGAGCAAACAACTCTCAGCCACACAGCACCCTCTGTCGAAAAGAGTAGGGGAAATTTTTATTAGAAACAGAAACTAAATACGAAGTAAACATAAACATATATATATTTATGTATACGTCAAATCCATATATCTCCCCAAAAAAGAAAATCATGAAGAAAAAGAAGAGGAAAAACCTTAAAGGAAACAATAAATGAATATCACTCATGCTAATGGAACCTTCAAAAGCATACCTAAAAACAAAAATTTGTCACACCTTAACACAGATTTATGTATAAAGCACAAAACGCAGCTAGTACAACCTTAATGCAGGAGAAAGAAAGAGGGGGGGGGAACTATCCTTCAATTAACTGTGCATAAAAAAGAAAATAACAAAAAAAAAAAAGTCCAACTGGTATCTACCAGCTATAATTGTCCTTCAAGTAATAGGGGCATCTGAGTCCATGATCCATGGTAGGCCTCACCATTTGGCTAACCAGATAGTTTCCTGCATTAATTGTCTTTCAGTCATACAAATCCTTTTTAGATCTTTAGTTATTTTCCCCTAAATTTCCAGGTATGTAATCTGCTTTCGCAGTAAAGTAAACAAACATCGGGCTGTCCATATTTGCCACTTACATACAGTAAATATTTCTAATGTCTCACCATCCCATGCTTGCCAGGTTCCAGATACCTCACCATACATTAGATTATCCAGAGATATGACTGCAAAGGTAGGAGCCTGCCATGTGTTAGCCTAAAGATCCCAAAATCCTATAATAAAAGAACATTGGAAAAAAAAAAAGGTGTTCTACAGTTTCAGCCTGAGTAATACAGTCCAATCGACTGCAATATCTGTCACAAAGCTGTTTGTGCTTCTGGTTCCCCTTGACATTGAGTTTGCCATGGCAGATGAGCCACTGCAGATCCCACATATGAGGGGGGTTCCTAGGATTTCGTAAAAACTGAAGAGTCCTCATTCTCTTATCCTCTGGGCAGCGGTCAAACACTACTGGTACCTGGCAGACTATACCCAGTAGCTCTGCATACTCGTTTCCTCTGCCCAGAAATAATCCCCAGGGTTGTCACCTTCCTTTGTCTAAGTCTGGTAAATGTCTCTCTCCAATATATAGGGGCTGTTTGTAACTGTTTTACCACATTCAAATTTCCCCCTTCCCACAGCTGAAACCACATCTGAATTGTCTTGTAAACCCAAGGTTCCCATCCCTTACTCGTATGGATTAGAATGGAGCGTAAATTAGCCATAAAAAAATACTATTGGAAAAAAAAAAAAAGAATGAATCATGTTTAATCCCCCCTGCTTAATGGGTAAATACAACTTATTTCGTTGAATGGGGTTGAGCCGACTTCCCCATATAGCCTGGAAAAAAATACTCAGTAATCTTGTTTTCAACGTTTTTGGTAGTGGAAAAATATAACTTATGAACAAAAACACTGGAACAAAGTAAGTTTTAACTAAATAAACTCTCTTCTTTTTCCCCATTTTCCATCAATTCCAGACATTTACTTTTCGTTGCACTATCTCTAGTTTCTCCTCCCAATTAAAAAGGTCTGGACATTCTATTCCAAAATGTATTCCCAAAATTTTAATTGGACCTGTTCGAAATTTAATGCCCCCAATATTTACTGGGGTGGGGCTATCCTGTCCTAACTTCTGTCCTACACATTTGTGTAGGTCAAGACATGCTCTTGCCACTGATCCAAACGTGGAGCATTACTGCAAGGCCTCCAGTATGGAGGCTTTATCTTGTACCAATAAACAAATGTCATCTGCATAAGCCAGAACTGGGCTTACTTGTAATGTAGAGGATGAAACAATAGGGGAAAGGGCTTGTGAGTACTGTAACATACGCAACAAAGGATCCGGAAAAAAGACATATAAAATGGGGCTTAGCGGGCACCCTTGTCTTACCCCTCTCTTAATCCCAACCAGTGGGCCATGCCATCCGTTAACCAGTGGAAAAACTGTTGCAGTTCTATAGAGCAGTTTAAGCCACTGTATAAACCTCCTGGAATTTGAAATTTAGCCAAAACAAGCCATAAAAAATCATGTTGAACAGTGTCAAAGGCCTGTTTTTGATCTAAGGATAGGACATACCCATTTAAAAGACTGGAATGACCTCTCAAAAATTTCTCTCATCAACTCCAGATTATCTTGAATACATCGTCCAGGAATGGAAGAAGTCTGACTGGCCGAAATTACCTCTGTGGCTACCGACAGCAGACGTTTTGCCAATATTTTAGACTCTTTTAAAATCAGTACTTAATAAACATGTTGGTCTTCAATTTGTTATGACTCTTTTATCCCCTTTCTTAAAGAGATATATCAGAGAGCCCATATTTAAATGTAACGGCAAAGATGGACTTTTTAACAGACAGTTATAAACTTGGGTCACTTCTTCCCCCCAGTATGGAACTAAAAACTTGTATAACTCAGATGGCAAACCGTATGGGCCAGGGGCCGTATTCACTTTCAGAGTCCGAATACCCTCCACCACTTTTGCTAGACATATATCTGTAACCAGATTTGCACTGTCCTGTAAAGAAATGCCAGGAAAATCAATGTGGGATAACACCTCAGCAGTTTGTGCAGTATCAAAAGTGATTGGACTAAACTTTTCCCCAGTATAGGCAGTAACTACCACCATAATCCCATCCTTAGTTTGTACTATTTGACCCTGATCATCATATAAGGACAACATTTCTTCATGACTAATACGGGAATGACATGCTTGAAAAGGGCATACTGAGTCAGTCGAACCTGTGGTACCAAACTGTTGTTGGTATAGAATAAATTGGAATTTTTCCATATGGAACTGTTGCATTTTCTCCTTAAATATTTGAATCTGTGGGGGTGTAATTTTATTTAGTGGTAATAGACAATGTAAATAATCTCTGTAGGTGGGTCTGAATCGCTAAGTATTCTTTATATTTGGTCATGCATACAGTTTTACTATATTGTTTCAAAAAACCCAGGTCCCTTTTGGTATCTAGCCACCACTGTACTGCATCCTCATATAAAATCAACACTGATTTTCTAGCCACTACAAATTCAGTCAAAAGAAGTTTAAAACTCTTTTCACTAATATGGATATATTCATTTTCCAGGTACTCTCTCCTTTCTGAACATTACTAACGTCTCCAATTTCAACAGACACCCTCTGATGATTGGAGAATTCTGCTATCTACACTTCAACCCTCTTAATACATAATTGATAAGATATAAACAAAAAATCAATTCTAGTGGCTAAGTTTCCTTTGTAAAAAGTCGGTGTGTGTTGCTCTGTATGTGATGAATAAGAGTCAATGAGTTTAGCTGTCTTTATCATGGAGGACAAAAAAAGGGAATCAGAATATATTTTAACTGTTTTATAAGTATGTGTTTTGTCTTTAAGAGATCAGCCGCAATTAAAGTCGCCACCAAAAATAACAAACTGTAAAGTGTGTTTAAAAAAAAAAAAAAAAAAGGGCTGGATAATTTTTAACGTCTCAACCCAAAGCGCTTTAGTTTGTGGAGCATAATAATTAATCTATAAGAAACCTGCTGAAATTTAATATCTAGAATAAGAACCCATCCCGGAACTACATCATATAATTTCACTAATACCATTTTCATACAGTGGAACAAAATTCCCATCCCTGAAGCTACTTCCTGGCCTACTGACCAAAAAGATGGACATGGATGCCATGCCCTAGTGGCTTGCATTACTTCAGGCAACGTGTGAAATCTAACATCTTGTAAAAAAAATAATACCAGCAGCAGACAATAATAAATAAGAAAAAACAAAATCTCTTTTAGTTGGGTTCTTGATACTGTTTACATTAACAGTATGAAAAACATGTCCTGGGATCAGCATTCAGGAAGAGAATAGAAAAAGAAAATGCCATTATTACTTTAATCTACCCTTACTAGTAGCAGACTCCTTATGTTTAGTTTTGTCTTTTCTTTTCTGAGCTCCAGTTTTTTGCACTGGTGCCTCCATATCAGTAGTTTGGTCCGGTATAGAAGGCTGCACAGATGACTAATCTGAATCATCTGAAGACTCCCCCATGGACTATAATAGCTTGTATTTGTTCAAGAGGGGGACTGCCACTGGACATGGCTGTGAGTCTAGCAATTTTCTGCTACGGGTCACCTGAAGAGTAGTAAATTGTGATCCTGTTTGTTGAGGTGGAGGGGTGGCACCATTATTTCCATTCCAGGCTTCTTTGCTAACCTTAAGTTATGAGAAGACAACACTGTGGTTTGAGGCTCCTTCACACTGTCAGGGGCTCCTATCTGTGGAGTTTCTTCAATTAAACTCCTAACTCCGTTGTCTGTCGTTTTACTGGTTGAGACACGGGGAGTGGGGAGGAAATCCCTGGAATTATCAAACTGTGGAGTCTGGTTTGAAGTCGTAGGAATATTTAGTGCCAGCGTGTCGAGAATAGCCCTCTCCTCCCTTCTCTGTTCAGCCAAATCCCTCTCTTCACCCCCTCCCCTTGATCCTGCTAGGCAAAGATTATCTGTTTTTGGGCTAGAGTTATATATAGCCTTTGTTCCGTGCCATCAGCCAACTCAGGCACATTGTGCGCAGCCCATTGGCAAGATTTAAAGTTATGGCCAAGGGCGTCACATAGGTTACATCTTTCCTGTTCAACACAGTGAAAACCCGAATGCCCCAGTTCCCTACAGACCGTACATTTAATCTGGTCACATGCACTACTTAAGTGCGCTAGTGGCCCACAGCGGTAGCATGCTTTGGGCTGCTGGGAGTAAAAAAGGACCCCTCTATCCCTACCCAAAAAGAAACTATTGGGGAGATGAGCCAACCCTGTGTCTGTTATTTTGAGCATGACTCGCACCGTCCATCCCCCAGTCCACAACTGTTCAGAATCAAAAATTGCTTCTGGATCCGAAAGTACAGTACATCGTGCTTTAAGCCAGTGTGTCAGGTCATTCATACTCTTCTCACTTCTAAATAAAACAGTTATTGTCTTCTGGTTGGGCCTAGATAAGGGTAGAACAGAAAAGGGTGTCCATAATGGGGTATTTTGTAATTTATGGTATTTCAGCCAAAATCGTTCCAACCCTTGCTGTGTCTTGAAACTGACATCAGATGTCGTTTCCCTGGACACATGAATCAGTGCATGCACTTCATTTGCGAAAAAATTCAGTGAATCTTTCAGTAGTTTTCTAGCAACATACAACCTATCTGGGGCTTCTGTTAGACCTCCAAGATAGCGAAATCCAACCGCATTAATGCCATTTAGCTGGCTGCATAGCGCCTCTTGGAGGCAACCCCCTAGGTTTACTGATGGTCCTTGAAGTAACCGCAGAATATGACATTTTATTTACTCTAGCTTGGGGCCCAGTGACAGGCGAGGGTTTCGGGGTTGGGTGATGCTGCAACAAAGTTGTCAATGATCCTGGTATGTTTAAGATAGGATTTTGGGTTAACAACAACTCCTCTGGGAGTTCCAGAGGTGAAGGGGTCTCTCCGTGATGAGTAGTTGCAGGAACCTCAGCCTGCCTAGTCTCCTCATCCTCAAATGTTCGTATCAGGGAAGTCCCTGAGACCCATTGCCCATTTGTAGGGTTTCTTTCCCAGCCCGCTGCGAATAAAGCCTTTTCGGCCGACCAGAGAGTAATCTCGTTGAAGACAGTGGGCAGCTTTAAGAGAGGCTGGGACAGATATGGGGGAGGGTAAGGGTCATGGTGAGGGAGGATGGGAGGAGAGGGGGCAGGGACAGTAGCTCAAGCTATGGACCCTGCAACACGAGCAGACTTGATAGACCAAATGGCCTTCTTCTGCTGGCTTCTTTGTATGTTCATATAGAAACATAACATAGAAGGTGTCGACAGACAACCTCCTGGCGCACCCAGTCTGCCCTATTTTCCCTGCCTACAGTGCCACCGCAGACATTACTCGGTCTCTAGTTTTCACCCTCCCTTGCCTTACTTCTAAGATCCTCTTGTGTCTATCCCATGCATTCTTAAACCCTGTAACCAGTTTAGCCCCCACGACCTCTGCTGGTAGGCTGTTCCAAGCATCCATCACCCTTTCCACGAAGAAATACTTCCTCACATTTCCTCTCAACCTCCCCCCCTCCAGCTTCATAGTGTGACCACTTGTCCTTGAGCATCTTTTTCTTTGGAAGATGCTCTCTCCCTGTACCTTGTTTATACCTGTGAGGTATTTGAATGTTTCAGTCATATCCACCTTTTTCCTCCTTCCTTCTAGGGAGTACATATTTAATTCCTTAAGCCTTTCTTCATAAGGCTTCTGGTACAGGCCTTGCACCATTTTGGTTGCCCTCCCTTGTACCACCTCCACCCTGTCAATGTCCTTTCAGAGGTGGTGTCTCCAGAACTGAACACAGTACTCGAGGTGAGGTCTCACCAGTAATCTGTACAGGGGTATTATTACCTCCCTGTTTCTGCTGGTGATACTCCTGCCTATGCATCCAAGCATCCCGTTAGCCTTTCCCATTGCCTTGTCACACTTTTTAGCTACCTTCAAGTCATCAGTAATGATTACCCTAGGTCCCTTTCTTGTTTTGTGACTGCTAGTACTTCTTGCATTTGGTACATTGCCCCCAGGTTTCTGAGCCCCAAGTGCATGATTTTGCCATTAATTTTCTTTGAAACCTAGCTGCCAAGCTTGTGACCATTCTTCCAGCTTTTTTAGATATTCCCTCAGTCTTTACCCCCGTGTGTCGACTCTCTTGAAGATTTTTGTATCATCTGTGAACAGGCATTCCTTCTCTTCCAGTCCTTCTGCAGTGTAGCTGATAAAGACACTGAAGAGGACTGGGCTTACTACTGATCCTTGTGGCACCCCCCCGGTCACTTTATCTTCTCCAGAGTGGACACCATTTACAACCACCCTCTGACTCCTATTGCCTAGCCAGCTCACTACCCATCTTGCTACTTTAGGACCTACTGCTAGACTTCCTATCTTGCTCACTAGCCTTCTACGTGCAGTGGTGTCGAAGGCCTTACTGAAATCCAGGTAGGCCATGTCATCTGCTCCCCCCTGATCCACTTGCTTGGCTACCCAGTCAAGGAATTCGATCTGGTTTGTCTGGCAATACCTCCCCCCTGTGAAACCATGATGCCTTGGATCCTGTAGTCAACTGGTAACAAGGTATTCCCCAATTCTTTGCTTCAGTAGTGATTCCATTATTTTGCCCACTATCGAAGTCAGGCTGACAGACCTATAGTTTTCTGCCTCCTCTTTTCTTCCACTTTTGGGGAGTGGGACTACATCAGCCCTTCTCTAGTCTCCCAGTACCTCTCCTGTTTCTAGTGACAGGTTGAACAGGGCTGTCAGAGGAGCAGCCAGCTCCTCCTTGAGCTCCCTCAGTAACCTGGGGTACACACCGTCTGGTCCTGTTGCCTTGTCTACTTTTAACTGTGACAGTTCTCTTAGGACTCTTTCCTCTGTAAAAGGGCTAATGTCCACCTCCCGCCCCTTAATGCCCCTGTCTTTTATCATAGGCCCACTACCTCCCACCCCCACCCCTAAATACTGAATCAGTATTTGTTCAGTATGTCCGCTTTTGGTGGTCCCTAACACATACGCCAACCTTCCCTTTCAGCCTTACTATCCTCCCTTGGTCTTTCTCTTTTCGCTTATGTATCTAAAAAAGTCTTGTTTCTTTAAATTTCTTTAAAAAAGTGTGACGTAAAGATGTTGCACAAACTCAGCCCCTGCCCCTGCACCCAGACAGTCAGAAGGCTGTTAGTGCTGCATCATCCAGCCTCTGCTAGATGGCGACCAAGCAGTGGCTTGCACTGTTCCCCTTCCCCAAAGAAGGACAGACGTCAATGGATGCTCAAGTCCTTCTTCATGCAGTCAGCCCTCGAGTGACCCAGGTCTGTTCCTGAACCTGGTTTAGCGGCATGGTGATATGTAAGGTGCTCAGGCCCTCCTTACTCCGTGCCAGAGCTGGCACTGCATATCTAATTTTATGGAAAAATAGTAAAAATCTGATAGGAGGATGGTGGGGAATTGGGAATCATTGCTGCACCTGGATAGGGACATGCTACTGGAAAAGCAAGCTGAGGCGCTTTATCACTGTATATCATGCTGCACGATAATCACAATATTGTTTTTTTACAATGATAAATTATCGTCAGTGGGTTATCATGACATCCCTAGTGGTAGCGCCACCATAGTTAGGGTTTAGTAGGGTGTTCAGTGTTAAACCCCTAACTGTGCACATTAATATCTTTGACACTGTTTGTCGAAATGAGCTGACATTTTGCATGTGTTATTTAGGAGGCAGGGTCTTGATCTGTAAAATTTTTGTGACACCAGCTTGCACTGTTTCTGAGATCTGCACGTCATTTTTTGTAAATATCTAACTTTTTTTCCTATACTTAACATGGGGGTTTTTTTGCTCTCCCCTACAACCTATATGAACTGGAATTTTTATTCTAAACTTGTCATGTCCTAAGGTAGTGCCTTTGACAGGTCTGGTGAAGAAGTATTAAAGGGTTGCAGAGTTATAAGGCTTTAAAAGTTAGTGGTTTCTGACCTGCGTATGCGCAGTAAGGTTTTTGAGATAATGTTCTAGCGCAAAATTAAAAATGTGATGCCGTAAATGCACGCTTTTGATTTTGCACCACTTTCTTGGCAGGACACCAAACCATTTTTGTATTGTACCAACCGCCATCTTGTTGATTTTTTTCCACAAACTAACATATGTGGAAAATACATAAAAATGCTGGGTTTTAAAAAAATAAACATCAGAACCTAGCTAAATGGGACCCATTTAGCTAGATTCTGATGTTTGTTTCTTAACATAATGGCCACAAATACCTTTTCTGGGCACCGAAAATCCTGAGTGCCCAGGTTATTGCGAGGACTGCTTCCTCCACATTCTCTATATGAGAACAGCAGAACTTTCTTGACTTCTGCAGCTGGAACTCATGCTGTGGGCTGCAGTGAGAGCAGTAAGCCGCTGTTTCCCTGGTGTCTAGTGGCACCCCACCCCTTTGTCCCTTTTAGGGTTGCCTCTCCCCCATTCTCCAATCACCATCCCCGTGTGGGGAAGGAAAAAAAAAAGCTGATCTCTAGTAGTCCAGTGGTCTCTCCCCTGTTCTCCAATCACTGTCCCCATGTTAAAAAAAAAAAAAGATGATCCCTGGTAGTCGTGGTACCTCCCCCGTTCTCTGATCGCCATCCCAGTGTTTAAAAAAAAAAAAAAAAAGATGATCCCTGGTAGTTCAGTGGTCCCACTCCCCTCCCCCATTCTCTGATGGGAGCATGTCAATTTGCTCCTGACAGTTGGCTCCGAGAAGACCCGCTCCCAATGACACACTCTTTGCAAACTTACTCCGTGCCCAGTCCTTCCCGTCAGTTCGCTCCCATGTTCACACATAAAAAAACAGGAAACACCTTTTCTTTTCTTTTTTTTTTTTTACCTCCAGAGTTCCGGCTGCAAGCCTGCTGTCTGTTGTGCCCCCAGCGCCACCCCCGAAGATCAGACCCCCTCCCTTATGCACCCTGCGACTTACCCTTCGCGGCAGGGTGGTGGGGAGCGACTCAACCTACCCCAACGGATCCATGCCAGGGAGGTGCCTTCTCGGGGACGGCGCTGCAGGGCACAACATCATTCTGCCGGGTTCTCTCTTTTTTCCACCACTTTTTTCCTCCCCTGCGGGACATGGCGTGCAATGCGCCAGCGACTGGTGCTTGCGCGTCCTGCGCGTGCTCCCAGTCAAGCGCCCTGCCACTGGCCCCCTGCCCTCTTGCTGTAATGACAGTACACCGACTCCTCAGCCTCCGCTAGTCAGTGCTAAGCTCCGCCGCCCAAACTTTCTCCCGGAGATGGAGAGCAGTCCATTGGACGCTCAATCCATCTCCTCCCTGCCGACCCACGGCAACCCGTGCCCGTTCCCGAAAACAGGTCGCTGGTGTGGCATCCAGCGCCTCAACCCTCAGCGCCACCGGGCCGGGAAACACCTTTTCAACCTTTCAAGGACATTTCAGAAAACAAAGGGCTAAATTAACTCCTTAAGTGCAAATGTATTTTAAAGAATATTTAGGGTTGTATGTAATAAAATAAAATTAAATAAATAAATCTCCGCTATCGGAGAATGCACAGTAACTCTCTATGCAGATTCACAGAAGCCGCAGCCTAGGAGAAGAGCTTTGCTTGTGTCGCAGACGCCCACCAAGCGGCAGAGACACAGGGAGCTGCTGCAAGTCCTGCTATTTTAATAAGTGCAAAAGTGATGGGACCAGTAGATGGTTACCCATTCTACATGTGCGCTGTGTTTTGGCACTCATCACAGTAACTAACCATGTATTTCATTCCGATTTGGAGTCCTTTTCCCAGAAATTAACTATTGTGCCCCATGCTGTTGGCACCTACTAAAGGGAGAGGCGAGAGCAACTACATGCCTGAGAGGTTATTTGCCATCACGGTGCAATTTTTGTATGATTTTTGGTGTTATGATGGGTGCCATTCTCATCACTGCAGCATGCTGGCTTGTTGGAATTTTAAAGGGGGAATCGTAGTTATTTAAACATAGTATCATTTTTTTTTTTTTATTACTGTTTAAGAGCTGGAGGTGGCTATGAGCTGATACAGTATTTAAACTTCATTTCAACTTAGAAGCATGAGCTTTGTTTGCCTTTATGCTTGTGGTGCCATGGAGATCAGGAGAGCAAATCAGAAGTTTGGGATCTGTTACCGGACAGCACTTATGAACTATTAAAGGAAATACAAGTTGCAGCACTATTATTTTCGGCAGCATGAGCGGGAGTGTACTGACCGGCGCGAATGAATTCACGCAGGAGCGGGTTGTCTGGAGCGGATTTAGCAGGGACAAATTGTCAGGAGCGATGACATAGACCTTCTCTGATCGCTGTCATGTGTAAGTAAAAAAAAAAAAAAAAAAAAAAAGTCCCTCACCCTTCCCCATTCTTCTCGATCACCATTCTCATGCAAAAAAAAAAAAAAAGGATGATCCCTGGTAGTCCAGTGGTCCCTCCTCTGTTCTCCAATTGCCGTCCTTGTGCTGCCGTTTATGTCCCTGGTGTCTAGTGGCACCCCCCACCCTCCACAAACAGTGTCCGTCCCTGTACTGAAAGAAAAAACGTCCCTCAATGTTTTTTTTTCCTGCAAAAAAAACCAAACACAAAATGGTCCCTCGCCGATCAGCCCCCCACCTCCCACTCAGCACCTCACCACCATACCCCCCAGTACACCCACACTCACCTCAACAGATGCCAGGTTCGAGAGCCACTCTCCGTTCGAAGACATGTCTTGCTGCTGGAACCGGCGACTGTAATATGAGAAACTAAGGTAAATGCAGTTCAGTGTATTTCAATGGGGGGTTTCAACTTTTATGCATAACTTCTCCATTTTTTGACCCCAGATTTTCAACATGGCCTTTTGGGGACCCCACCTCATGAACAATATGACTGTCATTATACAGTTCTGGCCCGAAAGATGATTTTGCAATCGCTTTGCTAATACACCTTTCAGGCGGGATTTAAAAATTTCTCCTGCCTTTATGAGGTGGAGTCATAAAAAGGCAATGTTGAAAATTTTGGATCAAAATATGTAAAATAGCGGAGTTATGACCATTCATTGAAATTTCGCTACGCACACTTGTAACTTTGGAAATTTTAAATATTTTGACCCCAGATTTTCAAAATAGTCTTCTTATTACCCCACATCATGTATGTCACAGCTGTCATTTTTCAGATCCTGGCCAAAATGTGTTTTCAGACCTGTATTCTTGAAAGGGCATTGCAGTTCTTGCTTGAAATTATGTTTGGCGAGATGCGAAAATCTTTTATTACCGGGTACTTGAGGTTGAGTAATAAGATGGCTAAGCTGACAATTTGGTCACTGTTGTCCCATAAATGGAAGCGCAGCACCCGGAGTGCCCTGTGCTTCCACAGCTACATACGGACACGAATCTATGGAGGGATGGGAGTACAGGGCCTGGAGGGCCCTGCGCTGCCACAGGCAAATATGGATACAATTATACTATCTCAGAAAGTAAGGAAATAAACTGCAAAAAACTGTTAATACTGTAGTTCAGGTTAAAGCGACAAAAGTAGGGAAATGTGGTGTTAGGGTTTCTAACCCTACCCCCTCCCCCACTCCAGGCAGCCCAGCAGGTGTGGGATGTGCCTTGGGGTTCTCCATCCTAATGCTCATCGCATTGTCATAGACTGTACACATCTGACCTTATTTACAGATAGAATACGGTGAATGTTAGGCTTGAGAACCACAAGGCATATCCCACACCTGCTGTGCTGCCTGAAGTGGGGGTGTTAGGGTTGGAAACCCTAACGCCACATGTCCGTACTTTTGTTGCTTTAACCTTAACTCGACCATTAACAAAGTTTTTTGCAATTTATGATCTATGTAACCCCTAGGTGGTGTTATCCCAAAGGCTACTACCCCTGCCTGCTTGGCTAGTAGCAGGTTAAGGGGGCCTGAGTTCTGAAATGGGTGCTTCCACCTGGAGGTCAGGGTTGGTAGTGGTCAAGCTAACATGGGCACAGCCCTCTGGGACACTGTAACCCTCTCTTTCCTTACTAGTGGCCAGAACACTACACAATAATCACTTTCACAATACCCCTGATACACCACACAAGTACCCACACTGTTTGCACTTACCACCAGGGCTTTCCTCTGGCCCGGCCCTGGGGACCCCCTGTAAAACAAGGTTATACACTGCAAATAACAGCAGTACAGTACTCTTGCACAAACTGGAACCATAGTCAGGGTAAATGCAAAAAAGAGTTAGATCTGATTTATTTAAGGGACTTGAACAAGGGAGGGCGTAATCAGGTTAATTTGCTTAAAGGCTGTATCAATCAAATAGTTTTGCATGCACTTCAGGGTCCATAAACAGTCACACACTCTGGGTACCCAGATGGAGAATGGTGGGCTAGCCAGGAACATTGTAGCTGGTTGGGGCCCTGTGATGGAAGAAAACAACATGCACAACACACACTATTTGTAATCTGGAGCAGGAGTGCTCTGTTCGTGAAAAGAAAACAACAAGACAGATGACACACTTGTAGATTAGGCTGTTGTTGCAGGGAGCTATCCTGATGATTACTCACGATACCCAAGACTGGACACAGGCTGGACAAAAATCGAGACAGCAGGTGGTTAATCTGGAGTGCCAGGAGAAGCAGGGCCCACACGATTCGCCGAGGCATGGTTCCTGTTCAAGCATGGAGCAGGGGGCTGATCCCCAGGCAGGTCTCTCGTCAGTGGCGTTCTCTGTGCAGTGGGGTAGTCTGGCAGGGCCAGCATGGCATGGCCCAGGCCGAATGGAGATGAACGCAGATTCAGTCCGACTAGGCTGGATAAAGCTTTCAGCAAGCAGAACACAGTTCACACAGTGGGGAACCAAATCACGACCCACTTTCAATATACAGCACATTTACATGTAAGGAAATTCTACTGTACCAGGCAAACCGCTCTCCCTCCGGTCACGATCACAAAGTCTCTGCACAAACCGGGGATTTAAAAGCAGCTGGAAATCCTGACAGGCCGATCACATTCAGCAAAATCTTTGGTCTTCTTCAGGTATGAGCCTGGTAAAAAAATCAGTGGCTTACTTCATTCTCACAAACTTGGATTTAGTCTGAAATAATTTTCTTCTCTCCCTCTCAGGGGCAGCAGGCAGACATGCAGGCCACAATTCAGGCCTTTCACAGTTCTCCCATGCAAAACTACACAGAACTGCTGCTCAGAATCACTTGAGCTGTTACTTCTTCACTTCTCAGCTCAAAACTGAAACTAGCTGCAGCAGCCTGGGAAATTTCCCAAGATCCAAAAGGTTCAGTTGGCTGATCCTCATGTCAGTCACAACAAAGGTTCCCCCTTCAGGTGCAAAAAGGCGCAAAAAGTCCAAAACTACAATTCCTACATATTTTGACTCCAGACAGCTCCTGTAGTCCGGCTCCATTTTAGGTCCCACCAGTACTAATTGGTCCAATTTGCAGTCCAGGACTAAGATAGTGGAGGTAAACAAAACAGGCCTTGCTGCAAAGAAGGCAGGTTAGACAAACTACATTATCATTATCACTCTAAATGAATTTCAGCAAATAGTTGCATCTTTCAACAGAGCTCCCTCTCAGATTACTTATGACTGCAATCCAGGCAGCTCTTAAAGAGACAGTACACAGAGGCTATACAGGCACTCTCTGGCAATCACATTTAAACTGCTAAAATGCAAGACACCAGCCTGGCAGTGAGCATTTAGGCAAACTCGAGGAAGACTTTTCAGGAACCCCCATTTGTAGGTGGGTTACACCTATATATCTTAATAAACTTTCATATAGAAGGAACTGCTACCTTTGAGGGGGCTAATGAGATCATAAAGCCATAAGCCCAAAGGGCAAGTGATGTTCATAGTGTCATTAGCCCCGAGAGTGTAGTGTCTCATGAGTATATGGGACTTTGCTATTAGATGTTTTATATGTTACATAAAGATGGTAGTTTTTAATTTTTTTTATCACACTTGTCATTTCTGTGATTTGCCTTTGCGTTTGTTGTCCTAGTGGTTTTTTTTTTCCCATTTTGTAGTGGCATTTTTGGTGTGTCTATTTTTTTGCCACCTTAGTGTTTCTGTAGTGTAGGGTCCTCTGATAAAATGAGGTGTGGTTGTCTGTTCTCTAGACTGGTGTTCGGGATGATACTTGGGGAGTTGTGTGGCACCTGTGGTCCGGAGCGAGTAGAATATGCAGTCGAGAGCCGTGGTTGGGAACAGCACAGAGACATCGAAAATTATGGCAGAAAAAGGCCCATCCGGCCATCCAGTCTGACCAGAGTTTACAGTCAGGAGTATTGTGGTGTTGAGTTAAGTGTCAGTGAGAGCAATATGGAGGGCTTGCTTGTGAAAAAGAGAGAGCTGGAGCATCGAGGGACATAGCTGTTTTGTGAGTGAAATTGGAAGGTGTTTGGTTAGTGAATAGGGTTGGTGTACGGCAGTTTTTGTAGGAAAAATGATTAGTATTAGTGTTGTGTTTTGGGGCTGTATTTTTTAGATATTTATTGTGATTATTGCATGTGTTAATAAGGTTGCATTAAGGCTGTATTTCATTGTTTTGTAGTTGCCCACAATTTGTAACTGCCCCAATTAGTAGCCGCAGCAATTTCTTATATTCATAATTAAAGCCACCTCAGTTTTGAGGCCACAGCTACAAAACGGTGAAAACAGCTGTTTTAAAAAAAGGTGCAAAATTTGTTGTTCTGATCTTGCATTGTCAATTTTATTTAATGCACTTTAATATTACATGGTATGTCACTATTTATGAGGCAGTAGAGCACAGAGGTTTAGGGCTGTGAGCTGCAAACCTGGAGACCTGGGTTTGAATCCCACAGCCCCACTTGCATATTGTGTGACCCTGAGCAAGTCACTTAACTTCCTTGTGCTCCCAGGTCGCACCTGGAAACAAGCTTTGGCTTAGTGTGCCTTTCCTGGTTAAACAATTTTCCCTTTCCATCATCAGCATTCTGCATCACCTACCCCGTCGAGCGAATTGTGGTTGTCGAAGTCCTGGGACAAATACTCCTCGAAGAGCCACAAACACAAGCACCAGGACAGGGACAGGGCTTCCCCCGGCAAGGTCCAAGTCTTTGCTGTGGATTGCAGGTACACCTCATGAACCTGATAGGTGAAAATTTTCAGATCCCACCCAAAATGTGATTTCGCCCAGCGATTGTGAAATCACTTTTTGACACATATTTTAAAACTTTCAGCTGCCTTGTTCATGGCATGGGTCCAAAAAGGTTATGTGTAAAGTTTGGTGGAAAAATATTGAAAATTAGCTAAGTTATGAGTGAATGTTGAAATAATTCAACGTTCACTAATAACTTGGTCATTTCACCATATTTTTACACCAAATTTTCAGCATAGCCTTCTGGGTGAAAATGTTCAAATTGTGCCTGAAACTTGATTTTGTGGAGCGACTGCGAACTAAACTTTTGGCACATATCTGAAAAATTTCAACTGCCTTGCTCATTAGGTGGGGTCATAAAAAGGCCATGTTGAAAGTTTGGTGGAAAAATATTAAAAATTAGGGAAGTTATGAGGGAATTTTGAAATGTTTCAACGTTGACTTGTAACTGGGTGATTTTAACATATTTTTACACCAAATTTTCAACATGGCCTTCTTGTGACCCCACAGTATGATCCGTAGGTGAAAATTTGCAAATCTTGCCTGGAACATGATTTTGCGCAATGACTGCAAAATCACCTTTTGGGACAGATTTGAAAATGTTCACCTACCTAGGGAGGAAGCATTGTGACCATGGGACATAAAGTGTCTAGTCACTGGTGAATTATCTTTTCTGCTGATGGCACTCTTGTGTTTTAAGATTCCCTTTGATGGACTTACTTACATAGTACTTTTGCTGCACAGGCATGTGAGGATGTATACCACATGATCGGAGTCACAGGCGATAGAAACTTGAATCCCTCTCTGGTAAAGGTGTTTATAAATTTTGTCTTCCTGCTTGTTCCCAATCACTACCCACATTTGCAACGTGGATGGATTCCAGCTTTCAAAGATCCCAGCAGAAATCCCTCTTTCCTCTTACTGTTTTGAAATTGCGTGCGTCTTGTGGACCACTCTCTCCATTAATGTTTGAGTTTTTTTATTTACTATTAACAGTTTATTGCTGAAACTTGTATTAGGAACATTATCTGCTTGTAGGGGGTGTCTGTTATTCCTTTTTCCATTTGACCGCCAGTAGACGTTTGCTGAAGGTAGCATACAGTTAACCCCAGGACAAGCTCCAGTCTGCATCTTTTGCCCTAGCTGCAGATACCCTATGAGGAAGTCCTCCCCACAAGACCTTGATCTGTCTTTCGCCCGAGTCCAAACGTGTTCATTGGAACAGGCTGTGCCTTGCCCTGTGGTAGTTCTCACTGCATGGACATGCAAAACAGAGATGGTTCTCTGGCATACCAGGACAGCAAGGTTACCTTCATTGGTAGGAACAGTGACTGTTGTCAGTCCCCGGTGCTAGTTGAACGGCTGAGGAAGGTTCCACAGAAGAAGCTTTTGAACCTGTAGTCCCTTCCTTTCCCATCTTCATCCCCGTAAAGTGAGTCAGAGATCCTTGTTGAGCTCTGGACATCTTCACTAGCCACACCAGCATAACAAAAGAAGGAGAAAGAGGCCCAAGGGGTGGAAGCACAACCAAAGACACTAATCATCTTTGCTTGTCACTGTTGCCACCAGCAGAAGATGTACCTTTAGAAGGAGTGGCCCAAGACCCTGTGGGTCAACAGCCAGGGGCCCTTGACCATTAGACCTTATTGTTTCTGCTTGTGTGGAAGGTGGTCCTATTCCAGCATCCAGTTCCAAAAAGCATCTCACAGCCCATGGATCTCCTGGATTGAAAAGTAAGTTGCCTGTTGGGCTAAGTAAGTAGCACACTTTGATCATGGATGCTGACAAGGAAGTCTCAACCAGTGAGGAGGATGATGACGACAGTTTAAGCACTCTTACATGTGCCTTCCTGAGGATCTGAAGTTGTTCTAATAGCTCCTCTGACAGCATGCTTAATGTCCCTCTTAAGGAGAGACAGTTTAAGGGGGCTTGTTAGTTCCTTGAATATTGCAATGAAGCAATGTTCTTCCTTCTTAGCTCTCTTGATCACTGAGGGGATTATGGACCCGAGCAAGAATCTCTGGAATCGGCCACTGTCTGTCAGTCCTTCATCACGGCACTGTGGCTGTTGCTGTTTGGTTCCTCATAAGAGGATTAAGGCCTTCAGTGAGTGTATACCATTGCCGCAGTTACTCCCTGATCGCGAAGACCACCACAGCGACAGGAATCGGGCAAAATCTGCCAGTCGCTATGGTGCGATCTGGACTGCCTTGCTGCCCTGCCCCCCCCAGTCCAACTCTGACTCGGGGTTAGAATCCTGGGGAGCCGGGGAGGGGTGTGGGGGCAGTGCAGCCGATGTGATACTGAGGCATCCTGGCACTGCAGTGCCGACAGTCTGCTCTGCGGCTGTCTCTGTCAGGGATGTCTCCATGATGACTGTCACTGCGGCATGGGTAAACCTTCAGTGAGCACACTTAGCCCAAAAGGCCCATTGCCGATGTTGTTTTGATGGAGGCCAAGTCCTCTTAAGTTACTTCATGGTTATCCTCTTAAGAAGAAGTTGAAGACTTTTAACTAATGGAACTAAAGGAGTATGTCTCAGGAATGACAGGTGTGACAAGCTTGCTACTCCATGTACAGTATGTAGCTTGGTACTCCCATTTGCAGTGAAAAGCTCACTATGAAGTTATGAGTTTACTTCTGGAGTATTAAGACAAGGTTTTATGCCAAGCACTGTTTGCAGGTGACTGTTGACCAAGCTGTGCTGAGTCGTGCTGTGCTGCTGTGGGGGTGTTTATGAGTAGGTTGGTTGGTTTTATGACTTATTCTTTTCTGCAGAGATCCAGTATTAGGTGGCAAATCTCCCCATGGCCAGGTTTGCATATTTTAAAACCAAGGTTAAAGAACTTCTTAAGGGTAACTAGGTCTGAACACTACCTTGAAGTCTATTTACTTGGTCACTTTGATCACTAGTCTTTGGTGCCCTGGACAGCAGGGTCAACCATCATCCTTCTCCTTGTCTGTTTTTGGCTGATCTCAGTTTAGGAGGCAGAGGAAGAAGCCCTATGATTAGAGCCCCATGGGTACTAGAAGAAGCTGAGAGGGCTACTTTGCTGACAAGGTCACCAACAAGCTTTCAAAGTGCTGGGAGCTATCTTCTGCCTGCCTCAGTCACTTTTCAGTGTATTGGTCAAGAGTCACCTGATGCACTTTCTGCCTCACTGGTTGTTGATCAAATCTTACTAGTGGATTCTAGAGATCATACGCCATGGTCATTCCTTAGAATTTATGTCGTGGCCTTCCCATTTTGTGCAGGTTGTCTACCTGTGTGGACCGTCATTACTGGTAGAAGTTCTTCAGAAGAATGATTTCCTCTCTTGTTGCGTTTGAGCACTGTCGAGGGAGTTCCACAGTTTGATACTGGTCGAGGATATTTTCTGGTACTTCCCGGTGGTGAAGAAGATGGATGGATGGTGGTCCATCCTAGATCTGCATGGCCTGAATATCAGGCTCCAGAACTTCAGAATGGTCCATTTTGTTTAAATCATCCCATCTCCAGAAAACCAAAAAGGACTGGTTATGCACTCAATGATGCTTATTGTCACATTCCGGTCTAGCCTTCCCACCAGTGCTTCCTGAATTTTCAGAGTAAAATCTCTTGTTCTATTTCAGAATGATGCTTTGGCTTCTCTTCTACATCCCTCATCTTCACCAGGTATCTCTCGGTGGTTCGTTTGGGGTCTGGAATTAATGACTTTCGGTACCTGGATGATTAGCTGATTCAACCCCAGTCATTCTTTGAGGTTCAGGAGGAACTCCTTGTGACCATGGCAACTGTCTCCAATATGGAGTTCATTCTAAATGTGGAGAAGTCACAACTAATCCAAAGCCAGCTCCTGGTGTTTTTCCAGGACTGAGTTCAATGCCAGAGAGGCTCATGCCAGGCTTCTGCTTAGATGGCTTAGGATCTGGAGTGCACCCATTTCTTTTAAGCATGAGATTGTTGTCTGATCGGGAACATCTCATAGCTCCTCGACTTGATGGCGTCAATCACTTTCATGGACAGTGAGCTCCATTTTAGATTCACCACTTGCAGTTGGAGTTGAAGGCGCGCTTGTCACAATTGTTGGTGTCCTTTGTAATGGTTATTGATGGTAACACCCATTTTAATCGACAAGCTAGCTCTGGAGGATTTAAAATATGGATTAAATTAAACCCACTGGTGTAAAAATGTGAGTCAAAATGAGAAATGACTGGGTCAGTCCTTATTGGTGATTGGTTGTAAAGGAGTCGCAAGCGTGTCCCCTGCACTTGTAAAGGTCATTGCCAGCAGTCATAATAAGGGATTTGAAACAGCTATACAAATGACCCACAGGGAGCATGGCCATGTATGCTTTGCTGTCCCTAACTGCATACTATCTGAACTTGGGTGGGCGCACACATTTCAGCTGGACAACCATATGTCCACCTGTACCAGTGTGCTGCAGCTTTGGGAATGGTGACGTGCCAGGTGCATATTGCAGCGCCATGTGCTGCACTCCCGGTGTTGGCAAACATCTGGATTTGTATTGTTCATAGTGCTGTAGTTACGGTGGTGGGGGGAGTCTCCCTCCTGAAACCAGCACCCTTGTGTGTGTAGTTGCAGTTTTGTGTTACTGTAAATCATTGTAGATAAACATGCTCATTTTACACTGCCTGGACAGCATCTTAGACTAGTTTCTGTTTTATCTAGTTGTTTATAGCTTTGAAAATATAATTAGTTTACTGTAATATAGCAGTGGATCTGTAGATCTGTTTTCTATTGTATGAGTAACAAATCAAAAACATTATGAGGTTTGAGCAGGTAAAATTGCTATATAATAACTGGTGACCCCCAAAGGTTGATACGACTTTTACAGTTTCGTTGCCAAGTTGTGTCTCGCGGGCTAGCCCAATTAAACAGTCTGAGGCTGTACGGGGCGGTTCTCCAACTGAAAATCCTCACTGATGGTATTACTTCAGCATAAAAAAATGTATAGCTTGTCCCCTAAGATTGCTGAGGTACAAATCTGGCACTAATTTCAGCTGTTCACAGTTAGAATAAAAGAAAAATGGTAATGCAGTGGAGAACCGTTTCATGGCCACCTGCAGCAGTGACAGGGATAAATTCATAGCAGAACAGAACCAGAATACTGCTAGAAAAACAGTAAGCGATTTCCGTATATTTAAAAGTTACTTTGCGTACAGAGGAGACAGCCGAGATGTCCACAGTATCCCACCTTCTGAATTAGATGCAATTCTGGAGAATTTTATTTTTTGTGTAAAAAAAAAAACAGACGAGTCTGAGTACAAACCCGGAAGCATAAGGGGCATAATAGCCAGCATTGATCGGCATTTGCAGTCTGAAAAATACAGTGCATCAACATTCCAAAACATGGAAACTGACGTTACGGAAACAAAAAAGATTCTAAAGGCTAAAGCAAAGTACTTAAAGAAACCTGGCAAAGGAATATGCCCCTAAAAGCCCAACCACTCTCCTAGGAGGACATCAATCTATTATATTCAAGTGAAACAATTTCTTTAAGCAATCCAGTGTCACTGCTTAATTTCCTTTTTTTCCACATTGGTATGCATTTTGCTTTGTGTACCAGAGAGCAATATGATTTAACATGGATTGAAATTAGTGAGGGCAGAGACAGTGAAGGCAACAGATACCTAGAATACAGAGAAGGACAAACAAAGGCACACACGGGTGAAAATCCCTGTGATGTCAGACCAGTCAGTCCCCATCTATATGAAAACCAGAGCAACCCTGATAAAAATCCACTGCTGGCTTACCAGATGTACAAAACAGACCGACCTTTAAGCGTGCTAAGTAGTGATGCTCCATTCTGTTTAGCACCAAATGTAAATCAAAAACCGGGTGTTTCACTGTGGTACAGAAGCATGCCAACAGGGATGAACAAGTTAAGGCAAATGATGCATAAAATGAAACTTTCAGCTGGTCTCCCTGAGGAAAAGTGCACAATGCACCACAGTACATGTAAAACTAGCATCCAAAGATTAATAGATGCTGACATACCACCCACTGTAATCCAGCAGATTTCTGGACACAAGAATCTACAGAGCATCAACAGTTAGTCTGTTTTAAGCAGAGACACGTTTTGAATGTATTTAAGCAAGTGCACAGTGATGCAGAAAGTTCCTCAGCTGTTGTCCCTCTTGTTCAGATCACAAACCCTAGAACAGTAAGAAATGATCTGCAAGGACCATACCTCTCAACTGTCCCTGATTTTCAGGGACGTCCCTGATTTTGCCTCAAAATTTTACTCCGTTCCTCCTAAAAATTGTGTTTCCATGGCCAAACAGTGGAATTTGTAAGCACAAAATAATGTCAAACATTAAAGTTGCAGACTTGTTCCTCCTTAGAAAAGGCATTTTACACTAAGACCCTTATTCTACCAGCTTCCTGAGTTGATAACTCCAATTTTGAAGATATATCCCTGATTTTGGTCCTTTGTTCCTGATTTTTTTAAGCATTGTCCCTGATTTATGAGGCAGGAGGTTGAGAGGTATGGCAAGGACATCCTTCAACTTCTAGCTTCTCCGTCGACGAGAACGCACAAAGCCTGCAAACTTTGTTTGGGAAAAAAACGCGTGTTCCACCAGGGAATATCCATTAATAGCTACAATCAAATAGTGGCACCACTGAGAAAGCGTCCATGTGTGCTGTCTGATTCAGACTCTGACTGAAAGGTATGTGATAGAACAGATACTCCTCTGTCTTGTTTTTCCTAATGTAAAGCTCTGTTTAATGGAGAAGTTGTGACTGAAATGCACCACTTACTTGTTCAAATCTCGCAAGTAAAAATAGAACTTTCCAAGCTGGGCCGGTGGCGCTGAGGGTTGAGGTGCTGGACGCCACAACTTGCGTCACGCCGGCAACCTGGGTTCGGGAATGAGCCCGGTAGGTGGAGGGGAGAGAGAAGATCGGCGTCCAGAAGATGGCTCTCCTCTTGGGGGGTGGGATCCAGGGTTTGCCCGGCACTGCAGCTGCTCCCTGGTGGAGACCGGTGGCACTGCAATGCTTAAGGCACTGTTAGCAGGGATGGAGAGCCGCGACGGATGTCCCTGCATGCTCGGGCTCTGCTCGTTGGGTAGGGGAGAGGGCATACCACACCAAGTAAAAAATACCCTCTGCCTCTGATAGGCGAAGAATGGTCCAGGGGGGTTGGCCCACCACGCCCATTGTCGGGCTCTCATCTTGTCTCCTCCACTCTCCTCCATGCCTGGTTGCCTATCTAGATTCTAGATAGAGCGTGCCGGGAGGAGCAATCTGGTGGTCCCACCTTGGGGGACTTAGAGCCGGGGGGGGGCTGGGCTGCTGGGTAATGGTCAGAGGGCCGGGGCCCAGGAGGAGCGAGCATCAGAGAGCTTCAGGCATGCAGGATACAGGCAAGCCCCGAGAGAGTTCAGGTGGGGGAGCGATAAAAAGAATTGAAAAAAAAAATTGTACTTTCCTCACTACCCCTTACTCTTTCCACAGGCTGCCTGAACTTTAATCTCGGTGTCACGGCAACCGGAATGACCCGGAACAATAGAGAGGACAAATCAACAATGCTACAAACAGACACGCAATCTTAAGGACTTTGCCTCATTGGTTTAGCTTATTTGGGAAACTGATTTTGCTTTATTAGTTTACCTATACTAAATACATTGTTATTTAGTGATGTTTTTTGTTTTCTTCATTGCTGCGATCAGTGTTTACTTGAACCCTCTACTTCACCTGACACAAACCCACTAACTAGAAGGTACTGAAGTTTACTGTGTTTGTGTTACTGAAGTTAAATGTAAGGATGTTTTTTCCACTCTATTTAAGCCCTGTGTTGTAATTTTTCAAGCATTTTAGAATCAGCAGGTGAAATTAACAGAGAATGGTCTCCCTGAGGAAAAGCGCACAACGAACCACAGTACATGTAAAACTAGCATCCAAAGATTAATAGATGCTGACATACCACCCACTGTAATCCAGCAGATTTCTGGACACAAGAATCTACAGAGCATCAACAGTTAGTCTGTTTTAAGTGAGAAAGAGCAGTTACCATGCCTGTATCCATTATTTTTCTTTACTTTAACCACCTCATGATGTAACTCACAATGCCTCAAATGTTCCTTATGTCCTTGTTCATTCTTTTAACTTGTAATGTTATCCTGGGTCGCCCCTGAAAAAGGGACCTTCGGTGCTCAGTGGGCCTACCTGGTCACCAAAATTTAATAAATAAATTAATTAAAGCTGAACATCACTGTTACACTAGTCTTGTTTTAAATTCTTTTGCACCAGTTATAAAAAAATAAAACAAATGTAGGTGTATGATCTGCAGTTTTTTAACACTCCCTCGGTGTGTGATAATATAGAAACCTCTTGAGCTTTTCTCTCGAGGTTTCTGTATTATCACAGAACTTTGGGTGTGTACAAACACTGCATATCGCACACCTACATATGCAATATTCTCTATATCTTCCTCAGGGTATCTCAGTCATCAGGTCACACCGTAGGAACTTCACCGTTGGTGAAGCAGGATCCACACGGAAGACTTTTCCAGTAGTACAATTTGGGATGTCCATGCCGACATCACCTGCAGATGTCATCAACCCTGTAAAGGCGTGAGCAGCCCCGCTCCCTCCTCAGTTCTTTCCCACCATCGACTCTACTCGCACGGGTCTCTGTGGAAGCCCCATCACAGTTTGTATCTTTTTGCCTACGCTTTTTAGTTGGGAATTTCTTTTTAATAAAGAGATTCTTTTTTCCTCAATTATGTCAAGAATCACTCCTTCCACATCTCTCTTCCATCACTGTGAAAAGAAGATTGCATCTTGAGACAACCATGCCCTTTGCGTCTGCTGTCTTAGGCATAATCACGACGTTCCTGCCTGTGAGCTCTGCCTAAAATGTAATCTTACAACCCAAAGGTGTTGAAAAAAGGCTCTGAAGAAATTCCTTATGGAACAGCAGGTAGTCAGTTTTGGGCAGGGGTTCTCTGGGGTCCCTCCTTCCCAATTGCTGGTGGGTTCGTTGAGCTCCCAGGCCTTGAAGGCCCGAGAGAAGTCCTCGGGGAAGTCAGATAAGACAGTGACCAGAACTGCTTCCCTGGAGGCGCTCCTGCTCCCCAGTGGATTATTCTCCTCCTTCCAGGGGTACTCCATCGGCTGCTCCCACGCCGACGACCTCTGCTGTCCAGGCCTTTGCTTCTACCAGGCCCATAATGACAGCTCCAACTCCCTCTTCACAGGGAGGCCAGCCTTCGACCATTGGGTTGTCGACTCCTGTCACTCCGTTGAGGCCTAATGTCTCTCCAGGCCCTCAGATGTCAGGCTCACAGGACCACACAGATGGCACATTGCGCTCTGAGCTGACGATTCCTTCTCCTTCGCTGCAGCCTGAGCCTGCCATCGACCTCACTTGTATTTTAACTCAGCTGATGATGGCCTTGGTGTACCAGTTTGGTGCTCATAGACCAACTAGTGTCTCCTGTGCCATTGTGCACCCCTCTTTGACGTCAACACCTGATTGGCCTCTTTGGGCTGCGTCCTCCAAAGGGCCGTTAGTCCCTCATTCATCAGACCCTGAGCCAGAGCAGGTCGAGGTTGAGGAGGAGTACCATCCAGATCTTATCTTCCCTGAGGAAGAGGAGGAGGAGGTCTTTTCCTCGGATAGGTCTGCGGCCTCTTCAGTGAGTGAGGACTCCATGAAGCACACTCCTAGGGCTCCTCCTGAGGACCCCACCTTCTTCAGTGTCATAAAGCAGCTGTCTGATGCCATGGGGTTCCACAATGAGGAAGAGGATGACACCAGAAGGGACATGGACTTTTTGGAGATCCCCCGAATCTCCACCAAAGGTCATTCTTCCTATTTTGCAGTGCTAAGGAATGCCATCACTGTAGTAGTGGTAGTAGTAGTAGTAGTAAAAGTTTTTATTTTTATACAGGAAAGGTAGTACGATAACATCATTAGAATTATTAGTCCCAGTTTCAGGTGCTCCCATTAGCTTTGCATTCGCAATAAAACATACAGAGTTTAAAAGACAAACATTCTACATATACAATTTAATCATTACAATTACATGTTGTATTTGCACTGTCCAGGCATGGTCCCTACCATGCCCAGGAGGGCCGGTAAGATACATCATGCCCCCAGGGCCTGCCCTATGATGCTACCCAGCCTGAGACTGATTCCGTGGTCATTAAAGTGGCTTATGATAGGTCCAAGGTGCCAAAACACCTCAGCTCCCTACCCCCGGACAGATAATCTAGGAGGATCGACCGCTGGTCTAAAAGGGTTTAGGTCTTCTCTACTCTGGGACTCCGGATTGCAAATTATCTCTCCCATTTGGTCAAGTATCAAAATACCATATGGAAAAAGGGCAGGGTGGCTGCCCAGTCCCTCCCTGAGGGTTCCCAGAAACAGGAGGTCCTTAAAGGATACCTAAACAACATTTTGACAACAAACTATTCAAAAGTCTGATTCCGTAGGTGACTAAAGGAAAGGCTGCTGTATTCATTAAGGCTAAAATTACATTTATATAATTTACCTAAATGTGGTTCCAGAGCATTTGAATATTGTAAAATCAGCCTTCCAATTTCAAAAAAACTTCCTTACTTGCTTCCTAAAATGGCCGCCAAATGTGTTATGTGATGACATCATTGGAGCCAAAGTCAGAAAGATATATGGCTCTCTATGGTGCTAACTAGTCATTTTTTCCCTTTGTGTAGAATTGTTTCACCCAAATGGTCAAAATCATGTACATTATTTTGTATAATACACATGTTAGGCCATGGTTCTATTCATTTTATTTTAACATGCTAAAATTGTGTTTTAATCAACCGATTTTCTTTGCGGCAAACCACAGTGCAGTACAAATCTTGAATAACCTGGTGGTCTAGTGGTTATGGTGGATCCAGGATGCTACAGTGGGGATGCTGGGGTGGTGTGCATGCTTAATATGCACTTTTTAACATTTTTATTAAACCTTTATATTTTCTGCTGTTCTTTTCTAGTACGTTTTTGACAGAACCTACAAATGTAATCCATAGTTTGATTGTAAACATTTGTACAATCAATAAATTAGACTTCTTCAACAAAGTGAAATGCAGCAGCAGCAGCATGCAAGTGCATTATTATATTTGTGTGTGGGGGGAGTGCAGCCACACCCTTCACCACCCCCTAGAGCCACCACTTTTTTGTAGCAAAGTTCCTGTTCAGTCCAATGTTAGAGTTCATACTTTCTTGAAACTCAAATATATGCTTGTCTTGTCTTCTTTTTTCATGGGAAATAATAATAATAAGAAGAATCAGCATTTATATAGTGGTTTTCATACACATTGTATCCCAAAGTGGACATTCCAGCAAGATATAGCTATATTCAGGTTAGTTGAGGACATGAAGGGGGACGTTGAGCAGATCACTGTGAGATCTGAAATGTGGGGCTGCCAACATCGTGATCACTACCTGACTGTGGGTGAGAGTAGCCAGTGATGACAGATACTCAGAGTGACAGGGCTGCACCTAAACTGTTACTTGAATTCAGTGTAGGGAGAGTACCCTCGGATGGGGGTGTTGACGTTTGTTAGGACAGTATTGAGGGAGTTGTGTATAGCTCATTCAAGATTTGGAAGGGTGGCAGCCAGCCAACTTGAATTGTGGAGTAGAGCACAGAAACGTACTGGAGAAGAATTGCTGGGAACTGTCCTGCGGGGTTCTGCAGATCACAGGTAAAGGAGTAGATTGACACTGGAAGTCGGGTGGATTTGCTCAAGGTATTAGTATGCCTCTCCTGCTAATAATATCATTATCCGTTGTAATTGCAGCTCTTATGAGGGCATGAAGAGCAGTTTTTCTGGTGGGTCATGATGCTTATTGCTTGGCCCTCCAGGAAGACCTTGTTGTTGGTTAATGAGGTGGGAAAAAACACAACAGGGGAACTGTACATACTACCGTCACTGTGCAGAAGGGTGGTGATACACTCAATGTTTACTGTGGGAGCAGAAGTCAAACACTGAGAATGTGGACTGGAGAGTGATTTGGGAGGCATTTTTTAACAGTGTCAGCTGATGATGCATATTAGTATAGGTGTGCACAACTCTCTGAGGTACATGATTACAATCTGAGGTATGTTAATTCTCTTCATGAGACCGTAAGCACATATGCAGCACCAGGCAGTACTAAGGACAGGGTATGGATGGTGGGGTGTTCAACAGACGGCAGGCTAGATGCAGGAGCTTCACATGGAAAAAGAAAGCCTTATTTGTGGATTAACAAGAGATCATGAGCTTTGGAACTGAACCAGACCAGTACTTTGTTCTGTGACCCTGAGCAAGTCATTACACTTCCTTGTGCTCCCAGGCCACACCTTTAAACAATATTGCAGCTTAGTGTGTCTCTCCTGGTTAACAAAAAACTAAATTTAGTGCATCTCATAACCACTAGATCATCAGGTAATTGAAGTGTTGTACTGTAATGCAGTTTGCCAAGGAAAAAGTCAGCTGGATTGCAAAACATTTTCCACAAGTTAAAGTTAACAGAATCATAACCTAACGTGTACTGATCAAAATACTCCACGCGTTAATACATGGTGTTGATCATTCTGGTACAATTTAAAACAAAGGGAAAGAAGAACTAGTAAGCACTATAGAAATATATGTGGGTCTCTGTCTTTGGCTCAGATGATGTAATCATCACTTAACAGACTTGGCAGACATCTTAGGGAGAAACCAAGGCTGTTTTTTGAAAGTGAAAGACTGATGTTTACATTTTTTAAAAGCTATGAAACTGCATTTATATTATTTACATAAATGCAGTTTTAGCATAAATGTAAACAGCAGCCTCTACTTTACCTTGCTATTAAGCCAGATTTTAGAGTTTGCAGTTTTAACAAACTGCTTGTTTAGGTACCTTTTAAAGCAGCCGTGCAACAAAACTAGACAAAAAGTTGACCCCCATCTTTTTCACTATAAAAGATTCCAGGCATCCTCTAGTTTAAGTTGGTGGTACAGTTGTCTAATTCCACCAGAATCTGAGTATTTTATAAATGTTTTAGTTGATTTTTTTTCTCAAGAGAAAAAGATGGCTGCAACATTTTCCATAGAAATAGCATTGTAGACCTGGCATGGGTTAGGATGGAAAAACCAAAAAAGAATCATGGTGCACAGCTTAGGATTTAGCTAGACAAGTACACTTGACTGGTATGGTAATATTTTTCTTAACTGTAGCTGAAATTAGTTTTTTGGGAAAATTACTTTTCATTGCACTGCTGCTTTAAGTCCCTCCAGGCCACTGAGGATATCAGTAAGCACCTCCTCAGGGCCTAGTATGATATGTCAGACACTGTTGCCAGGGCTGCTACCACCTACATTTGCCTGCGTAGGCATGCCTGGTTGAAGGTATCTGGGTTTGTGGCTGATGTCCAGCAAAAGGTTCTTAATGCCCCTTTCAATGTCTTGAAGCTCTTTGGGCCACATGTCCAAGACATAATCAGTGATTTGCAGACCTTGGGCAGGGCCATCAAATCTGTCCACTCACTTTACCATACTCAGCCCCAGAGCAGGCAGAGGCCACCCTTTCGGAAAGTGTCTCACAAATCCGGTATGGGCTCCACACTACAGAGTAAAAGGAAAGCCAGTTCCACCTTGCTTGCCCCTCCTCCTCCTCAAGTCTTGCCGCAAAAAGGCCCAGAGGCAACAGGTTATTCCCAGTGGCTGGATCCGCCTCCGCCTGACTCATTGCCAGAACCCCCTTTCCGATCCCCAACCAAGAGGTGGTGGTTGGAGGTTGGTTCTCTTTCCATCTCAATCAGTGGAGAACCATAACCTCAGATGTTTGGATTCTTCAGATAATAGAGATGGGTCACACTCTGGAGCTTTTAGAGCAGCCCCCAGAGACTCCTTTGATGCCCTTCACCTACGCTCCAGACAATACTGCGGTCCTTTAGGAGGAGGTACACTCACTTCTGTGAAAAAAGGTGATAGAACCAGTGCCTGGGCAGCAGCAAAACCAGGGGTTTTATTCCAGGTTCTTTCTGGTCCCCGAAAGAACTGGGCATCTGAGGCCTATTCTAGATCTCAAGGACCTCAGTCTTTACATCCAGTACAAAAAGTTTTGCGTGGTCACTCTGCCAGGTCTGTTGCACCTGCTCAGACAGGGTGACTGGCTGTGCTCCCTCGATATGCAGGACACCTACCTGCATATTTCAGTGTGCTCACCACACAGGAGGTTCCTCCAGTTTCTTTTTCAAGGTGAGCATTACCAGCAGAGCTCCAGATAAGGCGAGTACCGACCTATTTTACTCACCTAATTTTAGGAAATACTCTCCCCTCCCAAATTTTTTTAATGTATACCAGTATTCACCCAGCATTTGTAAATGCTCCACACTCCATAGAATAGTGCTTCATAACATAACTGGTGATTAAAAAGGAGCATTGTTTTCCAGATTTACAGCACTCGTACACATCCCAATTTTGTTTTACTCACTGTATTTTAAAACTGGTGAGTAAATAACTCCTACCTGCCAACATTATCTGATCAGTTCTTATCTAGAAAAAAACTACATTGTTTTTAAAAATCTACTCCTCACTCCACTCTGTCCAGACATTTGTATGCATCTGAACTTTGGTTTTACTCACCTCATTTTCAAAATGAGGAGTACAGTACTCATTCAAAAAAATCTTATCTGGAGCCCTGACTACCAGTTCAGAATCTTGCCATTTGGCTTGTCCTCTGCACTGCGGGTTTTTACAAAATGCTTAGCAACAGTGGCTGCCGCCCTTTGGAGGGAAGGCATGTACGTCTTCCCCTACCTGGATGACTGGCTACTCAAGGCCCCATCCAGGGATCAGTGTCTAAGGACTCTGGAGAGGACCCTCCAGTTCTACTCCCTGGGCATTATGGTCAACCTGCCCAAGTCCGTTCAGATTACCACTCAAAGACTGCAGTACATAGGAGTGGTCCTGCACTCAGGGCAAGGCCTTCCTGCTGCCGGACAGAGCAGAGTGCCTCAGAGCCGCTGTGTCTCCGCATGATATAACCTGCGGCTCCTGGGTCTCATGGCAGCTGCCATTGCCCCCCTGGCCCACCTGCATATGGGGGTGCTCTAGTGGACTCTTTGGGTGCAGTGGGACCTACCCCCCTGACAACCTGGAGCAACTGCTGCTGGTCTCCTCTCCAGCTCACAAAGTCCTTCAGTGGTGGTTGGAACCCCAGAACCTCTTAAGAGGGGTCCCCTTCCTGCTCTCGTCTCCCCAGCAGATTCTTACTATGGATGCCTCCAGATTGGGCTTGGGGGGCGCACCTATGTCCCTTCCAGACTCAAGGTACCTAGTCCCAAATCGAGATGTACCTCCATGTAAACATCCTCAAGATGAGGGCGGTTCTGTATGTCATGCAGGCTTTCTAGAACCACCTCTGTCTGGGCCAGTTGTTGATTCAGTCAGACAATCTCAGTGTGGTCTACTATATCAACAAACAAGGGGGGATAGATTCATACCCCTGTGGCAGGAAGATCATGAGGGTATGGTCCAAGACACTGGAGTAAGGCCTGGAACTATCGGCAATCCATGTCCCAGGCGTGCTGAAAACTCTGGCAGGCAGCATCAGCTGGACTCAGTCCAAAATGCATGAGTGGAAGCTTCTGTCATCCATCACAGAAAAGCTGCTCGACAGGTGGAGGCATCCACAGTTGGACCTTTTTGCATGCCCACTCAATGTAAAACTGCCCAATCTTTGCTTGCTAGATCTAGGGCCTGGAGTTTTCTGCAAGACGCGTTGTCACTCTCTTGGAGCAGGAGGTCCCTGTATGCCTTTCCTCCATTTCCTCTGATTCAGAGGGTATTAATCAAGCTGCAGATGGAGGGTGCCAGCATGATCCTGGTAGCGCCTGACTGGCCACGGCAGATATGGTTTCCATTACCGCAACAGTTAGCAGCAGAACCTCAGATTACACTGCCTCTCTGCAGGGATCTGTTGATGCAGGCTCAGGGGACCCTGGTCCATCCACACCTCAAGTCCCTTCATCTGTTTGCCTGACTCCTGATGACATAGCCATTGTCCGGTTTGGAGTTTCCCAGAAAGTGGCTGACGTCCTCAGTGGTGGCTCGGAATCCCTCCACTAGGGCCACCTATGCCATAAAGTGGAAAAGGTTCACCATCTGGGCTGCCAAACATTATCTGAACCCTTTTACCTGCCTGATGAGTCATATCCTGGACTACCTGATCTCATTGTCAGACTTGGGCCTCCAGTATTCGTCACTCAAGGTGCACCTTTCAGCTATATCTGCCTTCCATGAGCTGGTGGACGGCTGGATCATTGCTCAGTTACATGTGACCCGTGCATTTGTCAGAGGCATCCTGCATCTGAATCCTCCAATCCACAGTCCTGTCCTGGCTTGGGATTTGAAGTTTGTTTTGGAAAAATTGGCCCGGTCTCTGTTTGAGCCAGCCGCGACTTGCGAGCTACACTTCCTTTCATGGAAAGTGTTGCTTTTGCTTGCTATTACTTCTGCTTGAAGGATTTCCAAGCTTCAGGTTCTTTGGTGTGAGGAGCCTTATTTGATCTTTCACAAAGACAGGATGTGTTTGTCCACGAATCCTAAGTTTCTTCCTAAGGTGGTGTCTGAGTTTATCCTGAACCAATCTATCCATCTCTGGTGCATTTCCCAGAGCATGCCAATTCAGAGGAAGCACTGCCCCATAGTTTAGATGTGCGCAGGATTTTGAAGTATTGCCTGCTGTGAACTAAGGCAGAAAGTCAAAGCAGCTTTTTGTTTCTTTCGCCCTAGGAAGACAGAGTATTCAGGTTTCCAAACAATGTTTGTCCAAATGGTTGGCCAATTGCATTGTTTTGTTACAATAAACATGTCAAAGATTTGCCAGAGATGGTGAAAGACCATTCCACGAGAGGCATGGCAGCCTCTGTGGCTTGTTTCAAGGGGGTCTCCATAGCTGATATCTGTGCTGCTGCTACCTGAAGTGCTGTCCATAGTTTCACTAGGCACTGCAGTGTGAACATTGTCTCTAGTGTCCGAGCAGGCTTTGGCCATACAGTACTTCAGGGCCTTCTGTCTTGGGCCTCGATCTGCCTACCTCCCAAACAGTCCTCATGTGCTTGTAACAGCATGGGACTCGCTCCTATGGTGTGACCTGATGACTGAGATACCCCTGAAGAAGATAGAACAGTTACATAAGAACTTACCGTAACATTAGATCTTCGAGGGGATCTCAGTCAGTCAGGTCTGCCTTTCCTCCCACCATCCCCCTTCTTGGTGTCCTATTTTTGGACTGGCTATCTGGTGTCTCCAGCCTTTTATTTCAGCCTGGGCACCTCTCTTTCTCTCTCCTCAGTCCCCCACGGTAGTAGTTTGCTCCATTTGACTCCAGGGGAAAGAACTGAGGAGGAAGCGGGACCACTCACTCCTTTATAGGGTTAATGCCATCAGCAGGTGATGTCGGTGTGAGTGGTTCCAGTTGTACTGCTGGAAAAGTCTTCCATGCGGATCCTGCTTCACTGACAGTGAAGTTCCTACAGTGTGACCTGATGACTGAGATCCCGTCAAAGATCTACTATTACAGTAAATTCATTCGTAACTGTTCATTCTGTTGGAAGTTGCAGTACATTTAAAGTTTGAATTTGCAAGTTGTCTTGTTCTGTATTTTAGATATTTGTAATTACATTGTAAACTGTTTAATATTGATTTGCTGATTTTAATCTACATGTTTTCAGTTTCACTCTCCATTAATGAGTACTTTTTTTTTTTTATACTTTCTTTCTCCCTGGCTTCCTGGTGTGCACCTCTCTTCCAGGCATCCCTCCTGAGGATCCGGCCACCGTCCGGTTCATCCCCCAGCCTCATCCTGAGAGGTTATCACTTTCTTGCCCCGCGGCTTACCCCTCATTGCAGGGAGCCCCCAACTCACTCGCCCGTATAGGAACAAGTTCCATTGATCCCCCTCTGAGGCCAGGGCGACCGCAGGATGGCCATGAAGCTGCAGCAACCAGAACGTCATATTTCCCTGATTTTTCACCACCTGTGGTGTATGGTGTGCAATGACGCCATCGATGTGGACACGTATGCTCCCATGCGTATCACCTCAGGTTTCAGCCGCACTCCACCTCCCTGCAATTGCGGCACCATGATGCCAACCACCAGGGGTCAGGCACACAGCGACCGAGGTCCCCCCCCCTCCCTGGAGATGGAGAGCAGTCTCTTGGACGCTCGATCCATCTCCCCCCCACTGATCTACGACGACCCCTGCTTGCTCCTGAACGTGGATCACTGGCGTGGCGCGAGGTGTGGCATCCAGTGGCCCAACCCTCAGCGCCACCAGGCTGGCAGTTAAAGAGCACTTCAGCTGATTTGCAGGTCTGCTTATTTCCGCAGTTTGAGTCTTTTCGCTGGGTAACACCAAACCTGTGTGGTCACTGCATGGGTACTCAAGTAAGGATACAGCTCATTAATTTCCAGCCTAAACGTGATTAGAATCCCCTCAATAATTAAATGCCATATATACAGTATATATCTAGGGGCTACTATTCTGACAAGTTTTGCGATAATCAGTTTGCTGAATCCGAAATTAAGTACAAATCCCCAAATATAACCCACACCCTTTTTTTTTTTTTTTTTTGCGCTATCAGATAGCGAAAAAAGAAATATTTAAATTATGAACCTTACAGGTTTGTTAGAGCTTGGCCCAGGATAGACCTGTTTGGGGATTTCAGAATAAAATGCTTTTAAAGTATTTAAGTTATTCACGTTTAAAGTTCATGCATGCGTGGATTGCATGGAAAAAATGTGAAACTGTTGTCTTAGTGAGGCACAAACAAAAACTTCAAAAGCTAAAAATAGAAAAAGCCTTAAATTTTAAGGTTGACATTATTATCGTTCATCAGAAGGCAGCCTAACTGTCTGAGTTGACTTTCAGAAAAAAATTAAATATAGTTAGTATTTCACTTAGAAAACACACGTTTGTAATTTTGTCAAAAAATCGCCAGCACAGACTTTAACAAACTCTGCGTATACACAAATGGCTCGTGTGCTTGCTAAGAACACCACCAAAAAAAAAAAATGAAAATGAAAAACATTATGGCCCAGATATTCAAAAGGGTTGCGCATGGTGCAACAGTGTTGCGCCGTGCACAACCCACTGATCTTGATTATTGATATTCAAAGGGGAAAAGTGCGCACAAATCGATCGCGCCGAGTGCATCAGTAATTGTTGCAGAGCACAGGTTTGGGGGGTGCCAGCGCATAACCTGCACAGTCTGATATTCAGCCCGGATGTGCAGAGTCATGCATGAGCAACCCTCACCTGTGCCTGCAAAGTTACGCCACAAAAAGGAACAAGTGATGGCCACCCACAGGTGAGCTGCCGCGTTGCAGGGTGCAACACAGCAGCTGCCACCTGTGGGTGGCCACCCAATTCCTGCTGCACCTGGCGGCGTCCCCATGCCCATGGCGTGTCTGTAGCGAACCCCCCAAGTCCAGTATCCCTGGTGGTCCAGTGGACCGCACTGAGCCCGATTGCGGGCATCTGTCGCGAACCCCCAAGTCCAATATCCCTGGTGGTCCAGTGGACGATCACTGCCGATCGCGGGCATCAGTACCTCATCAAGACCCCCACTACCTGGTGGTCTAGTGTTCCCCACCCCACCCACTCACTGGAGCCCCACTGCCCTGCTCTCCCCCATCAGCCAGCGGTGGGCAGCACCCCATCCGCCTGCCGCCTCGCCGAGCCGATAGCAGTTGCACGCCCATTGCCCGACAGCATGAGCCACGGGCAGCTGAGTCGCATGATTATTGACCCAGTCCAGATATGTGAATGGTTCATTACATATCTGACTGAGTAGGATGTGGTGGCTGCACGCCCATTGGCTCATGCTGTGAACCACCGGGTGTCAGCCCAACCGAGCTGTCGGTCGGCAGCGTGGTGGTGCCGCCGCTGACCGGGGAGCGGTGGGGCTCAGTGGCGGGTGGGTGGGGGACACTAGATCACCAGGGTAGTGGGGGTCTTGATGAGGTACTGATGCTCCGCGATCGGGTCCACTGGACCACCAGGATATTGGACTTTGGGTGGGGGTTTCGCTTACATGCCGCGATCAGGGTCAGTGCGGTCCATTGGACCACACCAGGGATATTGATTTTGGGGGATTCGTACTGATGCCCGTATCGGCACATAGGGGTCCACTGGACCACCAGGGATATTGGACGTTTTTCGTTTATATTACAGGAATGCCCACACTCGCGCTGCAGGGGGCATCTGTCCCCGATGGCTGCTGCCTGGCAGGGCGCTAGGCGTAAGTCGCAGGGATCGGCGCACCTGCATGCTAATGGCATGCAAATGGGGCCATAATGAGATGCAAATGGCCCCCTGTGTGACTTGCATAAATAATGGCCCCATTTGCATGTCCCCGTTTGAATATCGCAGGTACTGTGCATGGCACTTGCGCCTGCGCATCTCCATGCTCCACTCTGGCCACTTGCGCTGGCGCAGTGCCACTGCGCCATTCACAGTGGGGGTGGCGAGAGTGCGATATTCAAAGCTACTGCGCCATAGCGCAGCTCCGTTGAAGATCGCCAGGCCACTCCCCTGCGCAACAAAGTTGAGCTGCGCCCAGGCTTGCGCCACAGCCTGGCACAGTTTGAATATCCGGATCTATGGCTTGTACTTCCTTTTATGATTTACTTGGGGAATTATATAAAATGTTACGATTAATTTTCTAAGTTCTACACAAACAAAATGTTAAAGCCAGGAAGCACGAACAACAGTTAAGAATATGGCTGAAAAAATCATCTCACGTACATTTTGTGTAACATAGAAACATAGACTTTGACAGCAGATAAGGACCGCTTGGCCCACCTAGTCTGCCCATTTCCCTACCTAGAGGATAAGCTGCAGATCCTATTTAACAAACAGCCTATTTCTTCCTACCTCCCCCACACAAAAATTGCCTTATGTCTGTCCCATGCATTCTTGAATTCTCCCACAGTTTTAGACCCCACAACCTCCTCAGGAAGGCTGTTCCATGTGTCCACCACCCTCTCTGTGAAAAAATACTTCCTCACATTGCCCCTGAGCCATCCCCCTCTATCTTCAAATTGTGTCCCCTTGTTCTTGCACATCTCTTTTTCTGAAAGATGCTACCCTCTTGGACTTTGTTGATTCCACTGAGGTACTTAAATGTTTCTATCATGTCCTCTGTCTCCCTCCTTTCCTCAAGGGTATACATATTTAGCTCCTTTAGCCTGTCCTCGTATGGCTTCTCTTGCAGACCCTGCACCATTTTAGTTGCCCTCCTCTGAACTGCCTCCATCCTGTCTATGTCCTTGCAGAGATGGGGTCTCCAGAACTGGACGCAGTACTCCAGATGGGGTCTCACCAACTGTCTGTATAAGGGGATAACAACTTCCTGTTTTCTGCTGGTGATGCCTCTCCCTATACATCCCAGTATCCCCCCAGCCCTCCCTACGGCCTTCTCACATTGCTTACCAACCTTAAGGTCACCTGATATGTTTACCCCCCGGTCCCTTTCCATTTTTGTTGTTGTTACTACCTCCCCCCATTGTGTAATCTTCCCTTGGGTTTTCGTTTCTCAGGTGCATTACTTTGCACTTCTTTACATTGAATCCAAGCTGCCATACTTTTGACCATTCCTCCAACCTTGCCAAGTCCCTTCTCATCCTTTCCATGCCTCTTTGTGTATCAACCCTGTTGCAGATCTTTGTGTCATCTGCAAGGAGGCATACTTTTCCTTCCAGTCCCTCTGCAATGTCACTTATAAAGACATTAAAAGGACTGGACCCAGTACTGAACCCTCGTCTACCCACTAGTAACCCCTCTTTCTTCAGAGTGGACTCCATTTACAATTACCTTATGTGTCCTGTTGTTCAGCCAATGTTTTATCCCAGGCTACCACCCTGGGACCCACTCAAGGCTGGTTAATTTGACTACTAATCTTTTGTGTGGGACTGTTCAGATGCCTTGCTATCTGGTGAGCCATGTCCACATCCTCTCCCTGGTCTACTACTTTGGTCACCCAGTCAAAGAAATCAGTTAGATTCGTCTGACATGACCTTCCCGCTGTGAACCCATGCTGCCTTGGGTCCTGTGCCCCACTGTCCTCCAGGTACTCAACAATTCTTTCCTTCAGAAGTGATGCCATCACTTTCCCTACCACAGTGGTCAAACTGACAGGTCTCTGGTTTCCTGCCTCTGTCTTGCTCCCACTTTTGTGAAGGGGAATGACATCAGCCTTCTTCCACTCCTCAGGTACCACGTCATCCTCCCATGATTTGTTATAAAGGGTAGTCAGTGGTGTCGCTAGTTCTCTGCTTAATTCTTTTAGAATTCTGGAGTGAATTCCATCAGGCCCCATTGCTTTGTCCACCTTCAGTTTTAGGAGTTCTTTCAGAACCCTTTCTTCTGTGAAAGGACTGGGATCGACATCCCCAGTGCTTCTGTTAATTTGGATTAGCACCTCCCCACTTCCTCTTTTGTGAATACTGAACAGAAGTATTCATTCAGTATCCCTGCTTTTTCACTGTCACTCTCTGCCCACCCACCATCCATTCTATTCAGCCTCACTATCCCTCCCTTTGTCTTTCTACGCTCCCTGATATACCTATAAAAGGTTTTCTCACCCTTCTTAACCGAGTTGACTATCTTTTCCTCAATTTGTGACTTTGCTATTCTGACTACCCTCCCTGCTTCCTTCTGCCTTAACTGGTACAATTCTCTGTCCTGCTCCTTCTGTGTTTCCTTATACTTCATAAATGCTGTCTTTTTCTCCCTAACCTTCACCGCCACTTCTTTTGAGAACCATAGTGGCTTTTTCTTTCGTTTTGATTTATTTGCCTCACACAAAGGCTTGTTGCCTTTGTGATGGCAGTTTTGATATTTTCCCATTGTTGCTCCACCCCTCCTTCTAGCCTGTTTGCTAGTGCTTTTCTAAGGCACTCTCCCATCTTGCCAAAGTCAGCCCTCCTGAAGTACAGAACCCTCACTTTTGTATGGCTTGACTCTGTAGCTGAGTTTATCGTGAACCACACTGTTTGGTGGTCACTTGTTCCCAAATGGCTACCCACTTCTAGATCTGAGATCCTCTCACTGTCCCCATTTGAGAGTATGAGGTCTAAGATTGCTCCCTCACGAGTAGGTTCCAAAACTAGCTGTCTCAGGCATGCCACCTAAAGGGCATCAAGAATGGCCCTGCTTTTGGATGTGGCTGCAGCAAAGGTGCTCCAGTTAACATCTGGCATATTAAGATCCCCCATCAACAGTATCTCCCCTTTCTCTGCCATCCTAAGTATGCCTTCTATCATATCCTTGTCCATTCCCTCCCCCTGACATGGGGGTCTGTATACAACCCCTGTGCGGATTGTGGTGCCATTTCCAGTCTCTAAGGTGACCCACAGTGCCTCCTCTCCTCCCTGTTTACTGTTTTGTTCATACACAAGCAAATAGTAAGAAAGTTATGTCTTGTCTCTTGCTTTGTGCAGGGCTCACAGGTCCTGCAGAAGGAAAGTTTATTTATTGTTTTATTTATTTACTGAAATCCTGGATTAACACCTTTGGGCAGGGCTCTTTACATAGGTTCCAAGTCAGAAGACTATACATAGTCAGGATAACATTGCAAATGTTAGGTACCATGCAAGTGTCACTAGGCAATAATTGTACGTGTTACAGGAACAGGTAAACAGTTCAAAACAGCAAACACATATAACACTGGGAATAGGTGAATGAATCGGTATTGATTACAGACAAGACCTTTCATGACTAACATAGGGTACCGTAGACATCGAACAGTATATTAGGCAAAGAACAAGGTTTGCCAGTGTGAGAGGATTACTAGTAACTTCAGACAGTTAGGGAAAGCTGGGGGTCGAGGGAGGGGGAACATAGCAGCCCGTAAGGGATAGTCACAGGAGAGGGGGGAGAAGGTGGAGTGGGTTAGGATTTTAAGACAAGGATAAGGCAGGAAGAGCCTGTGAGGTATGGCAGTAGGGCAGAAGAGGTGAGTGCGGGGAGAAAGAAAGGGTTGCTATGGAGGGAGCAGATGGTGGGGTATGGGAGGAAAAGATGAGAAGTTGCAAAAAAAGTGCTGACGTAGGTAGGTAGAGCCACAGGAGGCAGGGTGGCTGGCTTGTGGCTAAGTTAGGAACGAAACAGTGGGGCCTGGAAGTAGCAGTCACAGGTTGCTAAGGCAGCTAGATGTTGTTGAAGTTTACTTTTGAAAGAGTCCAACTTAGGTGCATTAGAGATTTCAGTTTGCAGAGAGCTGAGCCAGACAGGGGCTCTGTAGGCGAAAGCTCGTTGTCCAAGGGAAGTGCAGCACCGGGGAGTGCGGAAAATCAGGTTACCAGAATTTCTGGTACTATATGGGTTTAGAGATAGAGTAAGAAGGTTTTGTACTCCAAGGGGCATCATTCCTAAGCTGACTTTTTTTGCAGAAGGCATGTTTGATATCTGAGTCTGCTGCTGAACTGCAGCCAACCAGCCTGGGCGTATAGATCACACGTGTGAGTTGGTCGCCCGGCACCGGTGAGAAGGCGACATGCTTTGTTTAGAGCCGTTTTGATGTGGCAAAGGGCCGTGTCAGTGGCTGAGCCATAGATAGCTAGACCATAGTTGGCAAGTGAGACAACGGAGCTTTGTATAGCCAGGTTCAGTGCTTCCGAGGTCAGGTTGTGTTTGTCTGTACAGCATCCCAATGTGCATGTGGATTGCTTTAGCAATGTTGTCTGTGTGCTGGGAGTAGGACAGTGTGGAGTCGATAGTGATACCCAAGTATTTAAAATGCTGTACAAGTTCCAGTGAAGAGCCTGCATCATTGTTGATGGTTAGGGGAAAGGCCTTATGTTTGCTTTGGGAGCTGGTAAACAGCATGGTCTTTGTCTTTTTGTAGTTCATAATTAGCTTGTGGTCACCGAACCATTTCTCAGTGGTAGCAAAACCTATTTGAAGTTGTTCCTCTAGTGCCTTGGGATGGCAGTTACTAGTATAGATCACGGCATCATCGGCATATAGGAGGATGTGTCCACAACAGGAATCTGGGAGCTTATTTAGGAAAATACTAAATAGGAGTGGTCCCAGTATGGAGCCTTGTGAGACACCCGAATGGACTGATCTCGAATCTGAGAAGACATCTCCAATTTTAACCTGCTGGGACCGGTTGCAAAGGTAACTAGAGAACCATCTAGTAGAGTCTGTGGAGAGTCCAGTGTCGGTTAGCTGGTCGATAAGGATGGCATGATTCACAGTATAAAAGGCCTTTGTTAAGTCAATGAATGTTGCACCAACCAGAAGACCTTGATCCAGAGAGTTATGAATATATCCCATAAATTCCAGTAACACAGTGGTGGTACTGTGCCCATATCTGAAACCGTGCTGTTGGGGACGTTGTAAACAATACTTATCCAGATACTTGACAAGCTGATCGCAACGATGCACTCGAGGGCTTTTGAAAGTGGTGGGAGAATGGAGATTGGTCGACAGGTCCCATGCAGTACCTGGTCCCCACTCTTATGCACAGGAGTCACCATCGCTGATTTCCATCTTTGTGGGACTTGTGAGAGGCTGAGTGACAGGTTGAATATCTTGGTAATGGGCGAAAGGATTTCCTCTAATGTAAGGCTGATAAATTTGAGATCCAGTGCGTCCCCACTGTATCTAGATTTCACTAGTACCTTCTTGAGATAGCACCTTACTTCACCTTCTGAGACTGTCTTGAAGTAAAACGGTGGGTGGTCATAGGGTAGGTCTGCAGACCCAGGGCCATCATGTATGGGGGTTTTGTTGAAGTAGTCAGGGGGAGAACATTGCTCAAGTCTGAGAAAGCTTTATTGAAGGTGTCAGTGATGATTTTTGGGTCCAGAGAAGGGGAACCTTCTATGCTGGGCATGTTGGAAAGTTAGGACTCTCACCCTGGTGGCATGGAGGGCTAAGGTGTTGAATGCCTTGCCTCCTGCCACACCAGTGACCTGTGTTTGGGAATGAGCATGGGTTGCTGGGGTCAGTGGGGTGGGAGAGGATTGAACATGCCAGGGACAGCTTTCCTCTCTCAAGGGAAGGGGTGGCCAGTCATAGCAGCCTTTGACTGCCACCGGGTGGAGGCCCAGTGGTAGTACAGGCAGCGAGTGACTTAAATGGCAGGGCCGTGTATCTGTAGGATGTATGCACCTCCCTGTGCACATCCCGTTGTGATGCTGCAGCAGGGGCTTAGGGGAAAAAATGGAAATGGGGATCCGAGGGCAGAAGGAAGCCCTGCACATCGTCCAGATGCCTGGCTCCTTCTGGATATGTGTACTGGGATGGGAGGCAGCCCTAACCCCTCTGGTCCCGCCATGGGGGGGGCAGTATGTTGGGGACTCGCTCAAAGGTAAGTCTGGGGCAGGTAGGTGCTGGCCGAGGGGAGGTCGGGACAGGTGCTGATAAAGCTAGCCCAGTGAGTAAACAGCTGTATATAAAAAAAAAAAAAAAAGTTATGACTTATGTACAGAGCCTTGGACTCATGCACAGGGACTTTTGGGTCTTGTGTGAAGCAAGTAAGGACTCACCTCTTGCTTTGTGCAGGGTCCAAAGGAAATTAGGACTCACCTGCTTCATTCAGAACTCTCTGTGCCCTGTGCAAAGCATGACAGGGCTCATCTGGGCCCTGTGTGAAAAAAGTAAGGAAATTCACCAGCTTGCCAACTCAGCAGTTGTGCTACCGCTCACGACGCTGATGACCCAGGTTCAGAAGTGAGCCCAGGTGTTGGAGGGCCGCTGGGAGCAAGAGGAGTGAGCATCTATGGGACTGCTCTTCTCCGGGAAGGGGGTGGGGGTCGGGAAGAGCCCAGTGCTCGACTGGCAGCCTGAGCCAAAAGAAACAGGGAAACATGGCAGATGTTGGCGTGTATGCCTTGACATCAGTGCACTCCATGTACCCCATGGGGAGAAAACCAGAAAATGTCCAGCAGCAGGAGGATGAAGAGCACCCACAGGCCCCACACCCAACCAGCTGGGCACACCTGCACGAACTGGATCCAGGCTCCGGTGTGGCCTTGGAAGTGAACTCCGCCAACCCTGGCAGGGGGTGCAAGCCCAGGGGGAAGACAG